>CM034547.1:0-1200000 GCA_020055645.1 Tomocerus qinae
GAGTAAGTTGTGCTGTGTTTCGGATTCCATATTTGAATTCTACGTATTTAAATACCGCGTAGAGCTAAGTTGGCGGATCTAAATCAAGCAATTCAAATTTGGCCCCCCAAATTGGTTGACCTCTTGTTCCCCAGGAGTAAGTTATGTTGTGCTATGGATTTATATTTGAATTCTACGTATTTAATTACCCTGTAGGGCTGGTGGCAGATCTAGATCACGCAGTTCAAATTTGGCCCCCAAAATGGTTGACCACTAGACCCCCAGGAGTAAGTTATGTTGTGCTTTGGATTCCATATTTGAATTCTGCGTATTTAATTACCCCGTAGGGCTAATTGGCAGATCTAGATCACGCAATTCAAATTTGGCCCCCAAAATGGTTTACCTCTTGACCCCCAGGAGTAAGTTGTGCTGTGTTTCGGATTCCATATTTGAATTCTACGTATTAAAATACCGCGTGGAGCTAAGTGGCGGATCTAGATCACGCAATTCAAATTTGGCCCCCAAAATGGTTGACCACTAGACCCCCAGGAGTAAGTTGTGCTGTGTTTCGGATTCCATATTTGAATTCTACGTATTTAAATACCGCGTAGAGCTAAGTTGGCGGATCTAAATCAAGCAATTCAAATTTGGCCCCCCAAATTGGTTGACCTCTTGTTCCCCAGGAGTAAGTTATGTTGTGCTATGGATTTATATTTGAATTCTACGTATTTAATTACCCTGTAGGGCTGGTGGCAGATCTAGATCACGCAGTTCAAATTTGGCCCCCAAAATGGTTGACCACTAGACCCCCAGGAGTAAGTTATGTTGTGCTTTGGATTCCATATTTGAATTCTGCGTATTTAATTACCCCGTAGGGCTAATTGGCAGATCTAGATCACGCAATTCAAATTTGGCCCCCAAAATGGTTTACCTCTTGACCCCCAGGAGTAAGTTGTGCTGTGTTTCGGATTCCATATTTGAATTCTACGTATTAAAATACCGCGTGGAGCTAAGTGGCGGATCTAAATCACGCAATTCAAATTTGGCCCCCCAAAATGGTTGACCTCTTGACCTCCAGGAGTAAGTTATGTTGTGCTATATAATCTATATTTAAATTCTACGTATTTAATTACCCTGTAGGGCTAGGTGGCAGATCTAGATCACGCAATTCAAATTTGGCCCCCAAAATGGTTGACCACTAGACCCCCAGGAGTAAGTTGTGCTGTGTTTCGGATTCCATATTTGAATTCTACGTATTTAAATACCGCGTAGAGCTAAGTGGCGGATCTAAATCAAGCAATTCAAATTTGGCCCCCCAAATTGGTTGACGTCTTGACCTCCAGGAGTAAGTTATAATGTGCTATGGATTTATATTTGAATTCTACGTATTTAATTACCCAGTAGGGCTAGGTGGCAGATCTAGATCACGCAGTTCAAATTTGGCCCCCAAAATGGTTGACCACTAGACCCCAGGAGTAAGTTGTGCTGTGTTTCGGATTCCATTTTTGAATTCTACGTATTTAAATACCTTGTAGAGCTAAGTTGGCGGATCTAAATCAAGCAATTCAAATTTGGCCCCCAAATTGGTTGACCTCTTGACCCCCAGGAGTAAGTTATGTTGTGCTATGGATTTATATTTGAATTCTACGTATTTAATTACCCTGTAGGGCTAGGTGGCAGATCTAGATCACGCAGTTCAAATTTGGCCCCCAAAATGGTTGGCCACTAGACCCCCAGGAGTAAGTTATGTTGTGCTTTGGATTCCATATTTGAATTCTGCGTATTTAATTACCCCGTAGGGCTAAGTGGCGGATCTAGATCACGCAATTCAAATTTGGCCCCCAAAATGGTTTACCTCTAGACCCCCAGGAGTAAGTTGTGCTGTGTTTCGGATTCCATATTTGAATTCTACGTATTAAAATCCCCCTAAGGGCACTCTGGGGAATTTAGGATTTTTGATTTATGATTGGCTTCTAAATCCCCCTCGTTGGGTAATAACCATTCTGGCCGTTGAGTGCTTTCAAATTTTATAGGACGATTTAGTTAGAAGAATTATTGAAAGGTTAAAACGAGTGCGTTGGCTTTAAGTTCATTTTCTAGCTTACTAGGTTTAGTAGGCTGCGCCGCTTTTCTTGTAGACTATCACATATACATTATCGGCAAGCATTATCGATAATTAAAGTACTAGACTAGATTAATTTTAATTTCTGTAAGGAGCAGCTATAGATACCAATGATTTATAGCAACAAAAATCTACACTAAACCGTGTATGTCTACTGCCTATTTTGCGTAATAATAACATAATAATACTTGAGTCAACAGTTACTCCGTACAGCAAATAATTAAGATAATCTAGTCGAGTCTATTATGTTTTCATAGTTCGAAAGTTAATTCAATAACATATAGCTTGTACTGTTACCCGCTTTCAAGTTTTGCCTTCCTATCCCCAAGTTGCATAGCGATACGCATTCTGATTGGTTGATAATTTTTGAAATCCTGCAATCTGATTTGCTATTTGTATGACAAAAATTCTATAGGTTACCTAAATGGGGACACATTTTCAAAATTTATGAAATTGTTGCAAAACTCAACCAAGTCATATTATGAATCATCTGAATGATCTATTTACCTACTAGTTTCCCTTTCAATGCATTATACATTTCTGAGAATGGTGAATCGAGCTATTTATATACACGATATTATGCAATTATTTAACTATGACTCTGGTACAAGTGAACAATCGGTACTACTTTATTCCAATTTATTACCACATGAAAGTAAATGCATTTAGGATTAACTATGTAACTACCTAGTTAAATTGCACTGTATTCTAGAAAATATTTTTACACAACATTAATAAACTATTCGATGTCTATAAATTTATATAAGCAATCAGATTACACTGTTTCAGAAGCTGATGCTTCATCAGTATTTGCTAACGAGTGAAAATATAAGAGATCACGCAGGCTGGGAACCGATTGTAACAGACGAAGTTGACAATTTCAGCATCTACTCTTCTTTAGAATACGAGAAAACTAATTTCTCGAATTTTTTAAAAAATTCGTTGTTTTTGAGTTATGGCGGTTTTTACCCGAAAACTTTACATGGGAGTAATTTCGAAACTACTCAACCGATTTTGACGAAACCAGTGCCAAAATGATCGCATGGCTGTTCTCTACATGGGGTATTCAAAACATTTTTCAAAAATCCAAAATTTTGAAAAATTTCGAAAAAACTTCGAAAAATGTTATAATGAGTTGAAGACGACATAGAAACATTTTTAACTGCATTACAAGTCTTCATAAACTCAATGCACTATAAATTTCGAATCAAAATCATTTTTTGAAATTTTTTCGAAATATTTCAAAATTTTGGATTTTTGAAAAATGTTTTGAATACCCCATGTAGAGAACAGCCATGCAATCATTTCGGCACTGGTTTCGTCAAAATCGGTTCAGTAGTTAAGAAATTACTCCCATGCTAAGTTTTTGGGTAAAAACCGCCGTAACTCAAAAACAGCGGATTTTTAAAAAAATTCGAGAAATTAGTTTTCTCGTATTCTAAAGTAGAGTAGATGCTGAAATTGTCAACTTCGTCTGTTACAATCGGTTCCCAGCTTGCGTGATCTCTTATATTTTCACTCTAACTGATTGTACCCTTTCTTGGACAACTCCTCCATGGCACTCAAGCGACTAACTTTTAATTTTTGTCGAATCCAGGTCAAAAGGACTCCTAGGCTAAATAATACAGCTGAAATGAAAAATTGTAGTGCTGAGCTTCCTACTGAGGGGAAGCTTATTGCTTTTGCAAATTTTCAGTCCGCCGCAATGTGTCCACCAGAGGAAAATAAAGATTCCATTTTCTGGACATTTTTGAAATCCGATCTTGTGGAGCATTATTTCTATCCAAGTAAGTTGAAGTTTTTTTGAAATAATTTATAGTATTTTACTGAATTCAGTATTCGGGACTTTTCAAATCATTAAGATCCATCTTTTTTCATTTCAGCTGTATTATTTAGCCTAGGAGTCCTTTTGACCTGGATTCGACGAAAATTAAAAGTTAGTCGTTTGAGTGTCATTGAGGAGTTGTCCAAGAAAGGGTACAATCAGTTAGCAAATACTGATGAAGCATCAGCTTCTGAAACAGTGTAATCTGATTGCTTATATAAATTTATAGACATCGAATAGTTTATTAATGTTGTGTAAAAATATTTTCTAGAACACAGTGCAATTTAACTAGGTAGTTACATAGTTAATCCTAAATGCATTTACTTTCATGTGGTAATAAATTGGAATAAAGTAGTACCGATTGTTCACTTGTACCAGAGTCATAGTTAAATAATTGCATATTATTGTGTATATAAATAGCTCGATTCACTATTCTCAGAAATGTGTACATTGAAAGGGAAACTAGTAGGTAAATAGATCATTCAGATGATTCATAATATGACTTGGTTGAGTTTTGCAACAATTTCATAAATTTTGAAAATGTGTCCCCATTTAGGTAACCTATAGAATTTTTGTCATACAAATAGCAAATCAGATTGCAGGATGTCAAAAATTATCAACCAATCAGAATGCGTATCGCTATGCAACTTGGGGATAGGAAGGCAAAACTTGAAAGCGGGTAACAGTACTTTATTATTCATAGAGTTAAGTACGCAATGTATTAAAGTAAGTATATAGCTTAGGATGGTGATAATAACATTACATGCTATAAAGTGTACAATATCTCAGAAGTCAAATGCTGCAATAAATATTTCCCTTGGGAATGCTTTATGGAAATCATATAAAATTTTGAAATGAAATGCTGCGTTCTGATTGGTCAATAAAAAATTTCATCCACCAGCGATTTTCATGTCCCCCTTGATTTGAAAATAGTCATCATGGGGTGACAGGCAAGGACGTATTTAGGGGTGGTGCTAGGGTGCTTAGGCACCACCTTAATTTCCCGAAAACACACAAGATAATTCTCAAAAATTGTTAAAAGGTAGTTTTGTACATAAGAAAAATCTGCTCGAATGTTTTAGCACCCCCTTAATTTGATTTCTGGATACGCCCTTGGCTGACAGGAACTGTAATTGTAGGTTTTTTAGAGTGTCTGTGAAAAGGAAATAACGGGGAGAGTGTACAAAATTTACCACTTTTTAGCCTTTTTTACCATCACAGTGGTAAAAATGCACTTAATGGTAAAAATGCATTTAATGGTAAAAATGGTAAATTTTAGCGATTGATTAGACGGCTGAGTACAGATACACTAGACTTCCTAAAATATAAGTTTTAAAACTTTATTTTCTATGAAATATTTCCAATTAGCCCCTTAATCAATTAAATTAATCATATTGTACACCACAAAAAACGAAGAAAGAAAGATTGTATTTGGTATCGTTAATTAATTAAATTAATCCCCGTTACGGGGATTAATTTATCGTTACTGTTAACTAGCAAGGCTAGTAGAAGTAAAATAGGTTTGGAATTCCTAAGCACTTCTGAATTTTTGTGTATGTAAACCGATTTATGACGTCACACGGCGACTTTCCTATACATTTGCATGGGGCATCACCATGGTGAAAGTGCATGTCAAAAAATTTAAAAAAATCGAATGAAGCCTGGAATGCCGCAGGTTGGTTAACGAGGGGCTTCGTCTTTAAATTGGCTGAGTGGTTGACTATCAAAATGCATGTTAAACATGTTTCATAGCGGGCTCTACATCTTACAAAATATAACCACTATTTTAATGAAACCTGAATATTTGGAATTGTGAAACATCTGGCTACACCTGATTGCATTCAGAATTTTGATATTCTAGCTCTAAATACTGCAAAAATATTAGTCTTAAAAGAGCTATTTACATTTTTTTTAGAACTTTAATTTTTTATGGGCATTTAAAATTACAATATCAAAAATCTAAGGGCAATCAGGTGTAACTGAATTCACGATTCCAAACATGCAGGTTTCATTAAAATCAGGGTTGTATTTTCGAAGAAATAGAGCTGGATGTAAGAGTAGTTTTAAGAACAATGAAGAATTTCAAATTCGATGAAAGTCGACCGGAAATCCTATCATGGGAATATCCGAGCACATTGATTACTGTCAGAGTCAATTCATTAGACTTCTCACAGGCCAAATTTACATATGCGAATAATGCAAGGTTTTTTGAAATTTGAAATTGTTTATTCTAAAATATCAAGGACAACAACCTATACCTCCCATATATCTACTATACAATTTTCAAATTCTAAAATCAGGGTTCCCTTAGATACTTTAAAGATGAAATCGCACTCCAGATAACCTACCAAGAAATGGGAAACGTCTAATGAATTGACTCTGACAGTAGTAGATAACATTATCTTTCTATCATTATTCTGTCGTCATTGGCAATTGCAATCACATAATCAATACCACTAAGCGAAGAATAGATTATCTTATTTCATTTTTTGAAAATCAACTAGTATTTTACATAAACTATTCGATGATTGTTAAAAACCAGGGGCAGTTTGAGAGGATAGTACCCATCCATAGTAATCAATACATCTTAGTGTGTCGGTTAGGTTAGGATGTGGATTTCGGTTACGATTTGTAAAGCAATATTAAGGGGTAAATCTTGGAAATTAAATTTTTTCGTTAGCAACCAATCGACGAAGCCCATCCTTAAGGTTGCTCATCACGCCTGCATAGCAACCGCATGGGCCTATCTAAATGCGTGTTAAAAAATGCTTTACATCAAGCTTTATTCCTCCCGAAGATTACGGCCGATTTTTATGAGACTTACATTTTTGGAATCCTGGACTATCGAGGAACACAGGAGGGCGGATGGACTTTTGATATTATTGCTTTAAATGGTGCAAAAAAATCAACATTGTATAAAAACTAAAACTGATTCACGTTTTTTGGAATTCGATTTTTTTAAAAGCATTTAAAGCAATAATATCAAAAGTCCATCCGCCCTCCTGTGTTCCTCGATAGTCCAGGATTCTAAAAATGTAATTCTCATAAAAATCGGCCGTAATCTTCGGGAGGAATAAAGTTTGATGTAAAGCATTTTTTAACACGCATTTAGATAGGCCCATGCGGTTGCTATGCAGGCGTGATGAGCAACCTTAATAATGATCATTGGTCACTATGGTCACTGAAATAAAAGCATTCAATTCAATCAATTAAAACTAGACAGTTACACGGGCTCAGTCTGACCTTACGAGTTGGGATTCCGACCCGGCATGGACGGTATCGGGCCGTAAATTGTCTAGAACCTATACCTATTGCCTAGCAAATGGGTATAGTATCGTTAGCTCTAAAATATGGCTCCTGTTTGCCACGGAATCCGTGGCAAACAGAGGGGATGGCCGACAATGAGGATAGGTGGAAATAAATGGAGGCGGTCAAAATATCCATGGTTATTATAATAAATAATAAATGTTGGCCGCCTCCTTTCATTTCTACCTTGTCTCATTGTCGGCCATCAGAGCCATTTTTTAGAGCTAACGCTAAGCTTACTATACCCATTTGCTAGGCAATGAGGTAAGAGTAGCGATGTCGTGGTATTTAACTTTTTTATTTAACCAAGTATTTGGAAAAGTCCTCTAAAAAGCCAAAAATTTTTATTGCATATTTTTTCGTTTCAGACCATTGGAGTCGATTTAGTTGTGGTCATTTTTTAGGTGGTTAGACCCCCCCCCTAATTTTTTGGTGGGCCCATGTTAATATTGATTGGTAATAAAAATTACCACGACCGACACTTTCGGAACGAGACAATCGACCACAAACTCCATTACAAATCGAATTACAAACAAGCCAACTGTATGTTTATTGGGGTTGAATGTTGTATTTTTTGTGACACATCTCCTACAGCTACGGTACATTGTGCTCTTGTCTTCAGGTGTTCATGTCTTCTTGTTTGATTGATTCATGTTTTCTCCTTTATTGGGGTTGTGTTTAGTGTCGATTGAATATTAAGCGAAAGTCTCGTGGTAATTTTTACTACCAAATAGTATTAACATGGGCCCGCCCCCAAAGTGGGCGGTTATGACCACCTAAAAAATGACCACCCCTAAATCGACTCCAATTGGTCTGAAATGAAAAAGTATGCAATAAAAATTTTTGGCCTTTTTATAGAACTTAGTTAAATACCACGATATCGCTACTCTTACCGGCAATGGGTATAGGTTCTAGACAAGGCCGTAAAAAGTCAGCCCGCGCAATTAGCTAGTGTCAATCACAAAGAACCCAACACTTCTGTAAAAAGTTAACGCTATTCTAGGTATTATAGTATTGGTTTAAATTGCTGCATGCGTTTTTTCCCAAGGGAAAACTGTACCAAATAAATACAGGGTGTCCGCGAAACATGTAAAAATTTCATGTCCGATATCCTGAATATTATCTTGGGAAAAACGAAAAAACCTAGAAAATTTTCTCACAACGATTTGGAAAATTTGGTAGGATTTTACATTGTGTCAAAACTTGTGTTCCTTTTGCAACAATTCAACCTTATTTTTCATATTTGAAGTCTAAAAAAAATATTATATGCTAAGTAGTGTACAAATACAAATCCCGTGCATTTTTGAAGTATTGGGTGATAGAGCTGCATACAGAAAAGTAGGAGTACTCTACAAGAATGCCGAAGGATTGCCACCCAATGGATCTTTTTGATTGCGAAAACGGTATGTCAGCCAAACACCAAGAAACTGTACACCCCGACAACAAACATTGCAGGTTTAAAGAAATAATATTACTTCATCATAATAATTATGTGCGTATAAGGATTAAAATTTTCACTCCTGAGTAGAGAGTTGCACCGGCTCATTATATGCCCTTACGGGTTGCGGCCCAACCCGACCCTTACGAGCATAGACCGGTTCAGGACCCGCAAAAAGTCAGCGTGCTTGAGCCCGTGCAACTCTATAAGAGAGATGCAAGGGCCCAAGCTACCCGTACGAGCTATGGCCCAATCCGGCCAGTACGGGCACGGGCGGGTTTGGGCCGTAAAAAGTCAACCCGTGCAACTCTCTACTCGACTGAGTCACAATCTATATAAACAATCGGATTTTACTGTAAATATCTTACCTCAGTAAAACTAAAGAAAAGAGAGACATATCCCGTCCGTTTAAAAGCTATATCGATTTTTGGTTGAAGTTGCTCCAGGCAAGTAGAGCATTTACAATTATCTGCAGTCGTGCAACAATTGTTTTTTTCAATACAGGTATCATCAGGTGGAATACATTGTGTCTATAAATATCGAATGACATATGTGAAAATTCATGATTGAGTCGATGTCAATTTGCTAAATAATTACAATTAATTAATGAATGATGTATAGATTATTAAGTTAATGAATTACAATGGCGCTACAGCTGGGGTGACTCATTTTGTCTGTGGCATTTCGTGTTTTGTCATCAAAAGCGCAACATTTGTAGTATTTCTGTACTTCTTCCTTTGTTTCATTGTTCAAAGAGCCCCATCCTTGATTAGCGAGTTGTCGTTGGGCAGAGTCGGAGACAGCGAGACAGGCACAAGCAATACTAAATTGAATTAGAAAGAGAACGAAGAGAATGACCATGTAGAAAAACAAAACCACTTGATGATGTTTCAAAGCACCGAAAATTCCCAAAACGGATAATATCAGAAGAAAAACGCCGCATGCTACCACTCCTCCAATTATCGGCAAACTAGAAACTTTATTAGATGAACTCAGATGGGACCCGACGACAATTAAGGATATTCCGACCACCTAACGAACAATATTATTTATGTAATTACTTTAATTTACATTACATTACCACATTGAAATATGTGTATCATCTTTCTTTTTGCAGAATGACAGTGATGTAAGAGAACTAGTTGTAAATCTGTTAATTAATGAAGCCGTAACAAAACTTAACTTAACATAACATAACGTAACATAACATAACATTAGTGATCATAAGGTGTGTGTGGGTTCTTTCACAATGCCAATAGATGTCATATATAATATAGATAATAGATGTCATATATAATATAGATAATAGATGTCATATATAATATAGATAATAGATGTCATATATAATATAGATAATAGATGTCATATATAATATAGATAATAGATGTCATATATAATATAGATAATAGATGTCATATATAATATAGATAATAGATGTCATATATAATATAGATAATAGAAGTCATATATAATATAGATAATAGATGTCATATATAATATAGATAATAGATGTCATATATAATATAGATAATAGAAGTCATATATAATATAGATAATAGAAGTCATATATAATATAGATAATAGAAGTCATATATAATATAGATAATAGAAGTCATATATAATATAGATAATAGAAGTCATATATAATATAGATAATAGAAGTCATATATAATATAGATAATAGAAGTCATATATAATATAGATATATAATATAGATAATAGCAGTCATATATAATATAGATAATAGAAGTCATATATAATATAGATAATAGAAGTCATATATAATATAGATAATAGAAGTCATATATAATATAGATAATAGATGTCATATATAATATAGATAATAGATGTCATATATAATATAGATAATAGATGTCATATATAATATAGATAATAGATGTCATATATAATATAGATAATAGATGTCATATATAATATAGATAATAGATGTCATATATAATATAGATAATAGATGTCATATATAATATAGATAATAGAAGTCATATATAATATAGATAATAGATGTCATATATAATATAGATAATAGATGTCATATATAATATAGATAATAGAAGTCATATATAATATAGATAATAGAAGTCATATATAATATAGATAATAGAAGTCATATATAATATAGATAATAGAAGTCATATATAATATAGATAATAGATGTCATATATAATATAGATAATAGAAGTCATATATAATATAGATAATAGAAGTCATATATAATATAGATATATAATATAGATAATAGCAGTCATATATAATATAGATAATAGAAGTCATATATAATATAGATAATAGAAGTCATATATAATATAGATAATAGAAGTCATATATAATATAGATAATAGAAGTCATATATAATATAGATAATAGAAGTCATATATAATATAGATAATAGAAGTCATATATAATATAGATAATAGAAGTCATATATAATATAGATAATAGCAGGCATATAGAATATAGATAATAGAAGTCATATATAATATAGATAATAGAAGTCATATATAATATAGATAATAGAAGTCATATATAATATAGATAATAGAAGTCATATATAATATAGATAATAGAAGTCATATATAATATAGATATATAATATAGATAATAGCAGTCATATATAATATAGATTATAGAAGTCATATATAATATAGATAATAGCAGTCATATATAATATAGATAGTAGAAGTCATATATAATATAGATAATAGAAGTCATATATAATATAGATAATAGAAGTCATATATAATATAGATAATAGAAGTCATATATAATATAGATAATAGAAGTCATATTAATATAGATAATAGAAGTCATACATAATATAGATAATAGAAGTCATATATAATATAGATAATAGAAGTCATATTATAATATAGATAATAGAAGTCATATCAAATTGGCCCGTAACTTTTTTTTAGCAAAGTCCCTAAGGATCTGAGACGACTGGACCTACACACACATAGTAAATTTGAAAAAGATACATCGAAACTTTCTTGATCGTTTCCTAATTGAAAATTTCACACATGTGCCATGCCACAGTTTGAAAATTGATTTATTTGGTCAAATTGTAAAGTTAAAAAGTGAAAATCTTAGACAACAAAGTTGAAAGTGTAAAATTTTCAATAAGGAAACGACGAAGAAAGTATCGATGCATTTTTTTCAAATTTACTATGTGTGTGTAGGACCAGTCGTCTCAGATCCTTAGGGTAGTATGCATAATGGCAGGTTAGAGTGACGTAACCCTTTACCCCGAGTCCAAAATGTGACCCCGGTGGACGACCATGGTCAGTTGCCAATAGTTACAGTGCTATTTCAATACAGAAAAGTTGACCCCAGGTTGTACTAAGGTCAAGTTTTAGACTATTTTGTGACTCCGGGTTAGGAGTAACCTCTGAATCGCCATTATGCATACTGCCATTAGGGACTTTGCGATAAGTCGAAATTTTTGCTTTGCCTATGACCTATGCCTATGTGTGATCTGTCAAGTAATTATATATCCTTGGTTGGATGGGCGCTAAAACATTAATCTTTCGAAACATTTATTGTGTGTGTTAATGTTTTGGTGTATCATTGAATGAAATCGTATCACATAACGTAATAGGACAACTTATTTCACTTTTTTCACTATTTTGAGGAAAATTCATTCAAAACTAGAAATAAATAGATAAATTACCTTGGCTCTACAACTTCTCCAGCCGTTACTCACCGGTAATTTAATTTTACTTATTTTAGGAAATCAGAACTATCACTTCCAAAGAATTCATATTATTATCATCTATATTATTCTAATTACATTTATTTTGTACCTTTTTAGGTGACAAAGAGTATAAGATGAATTTAATTTCATAGTGTTTTTGATTTGATGACTATTGTGATGTTGAGTTTGAGTTTATTGACAATTGAACCAACGGTTTTACAAGTTTGTTCTCTCCCATCAGTCATTCTAACATTCTAATAGTAATAAACATATTATGACTATGACTATATGACTGAATACTAACAAACAGTAATAGAAATTTTCCACAATTCCAGGATAACACAGACAGGTATTAGAGGCATTTCAATACCTACTCATGTTAATGTGGTGGCCGGCCACCAATTGTGAGAAACCTCTTTGAAAATAGTCAATCAAATCGGAAGACAGAACAGAACAGTGGTCTGTATATAGCCGAAAATTCTAAGGGTAGTATGCATAATGACGGGTTGGAGTAACGTAAACCTATACCCCGAGTCCAAAATGTGACCCCGGTGGACGACCATGGTAAGTTGCCAATAGTTACATTGCTTTTTCAATACAAAAAGTTGACCCTAGGTTGTACTAAAGTCAAGTTTTAGACTATTTTGTGACTCAGGGTTATGAGTAACCTCTGACTCGCCATTATGCATACTGCCATAAAGCATCTAGAGTTACAAACGAGCTCAATGTATGCATAGGACGTGCTATGGATTCCGGTTTTTTGAATAGTATTCATAATTTTAAATAATATCCATAGAGATTTTATTATTTACTAAAACATGTGATACTATTTTCCCTGACCGCCCACGCCCACGTTAAGACATTCTCTTGTCTTCGTCAACAATAAATGCACTAATTATTTTTTTGTTTTTAGACAAGGAGAATAATCATAATAACCATTCCCGTCCTTATAAGATTTAGGCAGCGGGATCTCGTTGCCTCAATTGCCCCTGTTGCCTCCGTTGCCCCCCTCCCACGTTGCCCCCAGTTCAGACACTTATTCTATTATCTTTGCCATTTGCTTCATGTTACTATTTCTGCCTCTTTTTTGGGCTGAATTTAGACAGCGGTACTTAGTTGCCACTGTCCCCGCTGTCGCCCCTGGGAGGTTTGGGGGTTAGCGTAACAACATAATAGCGGAGACAGTGGCAACAGTGGCGACACGGTACAACCACTAGCGGCAACAGCGGCGACACGCAAAATCCATTAGCGGAAACACAGCTAAAACCACTAGCGGCAACACTGACCAGCGGCAACAGAGACACATTGGCTGAATTTAGGCCGCGGGATCCGGTTGCTTCAATTGTTGCCCGTTGCCCCAAGTTAAGCCAATTAACCTATCGTCTTTTCCATTTGCCTCCCGTCACTATTTTTACATATTTTTTGATCTAACCTAATTACTATATATAATTAAAAATAAACATGCTACATTTTTGTTATGCATTAACAATAAAACAGTTTATTTTTTATTAGGTTAGGTCAAAAAATAGTGACGGGAGGCAACATATTAAAGTAATAGGTAAAGTGGCTAAGCATGGGGTAACAGGGGCAATTGAGGCAACGAGATCCCGGTGCCTATTTAAATTCAGCCGACACATTAATCTGATATCCTCTGTTGCCGCTGTTGGGCATTGAGCTCAAAGCAGCAGTGCACTGGCTTATATTACGTTTAGCGGCAACAGAGGAGATCAGATTAATGTGTCTCTGTTGCCACTAGTGGCTTTAACTGTGTCGCCGCTAGTGAATTTTGCGTGTCGCCGCTAGTGAATTTTGCGTGTCGCCGCTGTTGCCACCTGTGGTTTTTGTGTGTCACCACTGTTGCCGCTGTTGCCACCGTTTCCGCTTTTATGCTGTTGCCGCTGACCCCCCCATACCCCCTAGCGGCAACAGCGGGGACAGTGGCAACAAAGTACCGCTGCCTAAATCCAGCCCTTTTTTGACCTAACCTAATTAAAAATAAGCATATTACTTGCTTGTTAGGCTTTAACAATAAAATGGATTATTTTTTGTTAGGTTAGGTAAAAAAAGAGGCACAAATAGCGAGGGGAGGCAACGGGGACAATATATTAAAGTAATAGGTTAAGTGGCTAAACTAGGGGCAACAGGGGAAACGGGGGCAATGGTTGAGTTTCTTATTATAAATAAGTCTCTGGTGGATGGGCGACCTTACTAAGGAATAATTCATCGTTATTGTGCTCAATAGATGTCCCACCACTGCATTTGACTGTACATGCACGTTACTTTCAGTGCAGTGACGATAACCATAACGATAACCATAACGAGCGCAAAAGCGATGATTATTCCTTAGTGAGGTCGCCAATCCACCAGAGTTGAGACTTATAATAAGAAACTCAACCATTGAGGCAACGAGATCCCGCTGCCTAAATCCAGCCCAAGCTTTATATTACAGACAGTAGGTCGACAGAAAATGTTAAACGACATAAAAATAAGTAAATTATTAACTTACAATATAAAATAGATTTAGTCCAATTAGAGAATTTCTGAAACAACGAAACCCAGTAAACATGTTTAAATGTTAAAATGAGCAAGAAATAGGTTACAAATGTTACAATGTTGAATGTCCTTAAATCACTCGTGTTGGAAATATAGCAAACGGTGAATATTCTCATTAGAGGAATTACAAAAAAGCTGGAATGCTTTTTCAGGATCGAATTGTTTAATTGTTTATAATATTAATTGATCTTTAGCATCTGAATCCGATCCGACTGAACATGTGATTCACTTTGAACTCCGTGCAATAATGGGGTACATTCAGCTAGCCGAAACCGAAGGATGACACCCGAAGCCGAAGGTCCAGGTAACCGAAGCCGAAGGTCCAGCTAGCCGAATCCGAAGGTCCAGGTAGCCGAAGGTACCAGCTAGCTGAAGTTCCGAAGGTCCAGTTAGCCGAAATTAGAAGGTCCAGCTAGCCGAAGTACCAGCTAGCCGACTCGAAGGTACCGCTACCCGAAGCCGAAGGTCCCCCGAAGCCGAAGGGATAAGTGAATGTGCCCGAACCGAAGGTCCCGCTACCCGAAGCCGAAGGTCCAGCTACCCGAAGCCGAAGGTCCTGCTACCCGAAGCCGAAGTACCAGCTAACCGAAGCCGAAGTACCAGCTAACCGAACCCGAAGATGCAGGTAGCCGAAGCCGAAGGTCCCCCGAAGCCGAAGGGATAAGTGAATGTGCCCGAACCGAAGGTCCCGCTACCCGAAGCCGAAGGTCCAGCTACCCGAAGCCGAAGGTCCTGCTACCCGAAGCCGAAGTACCAGCTAACCGAAGCCGAAGTACCAGCTAACCGAACCCGAAGATGCAGGTAGCCGAAGCCGAAGGTCCAGCTAGCCGAAGCCGAAGTACCAGCTAACCGAACCCGAAGATCCAGGTAGCCGAAGCCGAAGGTCCAGCTAGCCGAAGCCGAAGGTACCAGCTAGCCGAAACCGAAGGTACCAGCCAGCCGAAATCAGAAGGTCAAGCTAGCCGAAATCAGAAGGTCAAGCTAGCTAAAATCAAAAGGTCAAGCTAGTCAATCTGTTTGTATCTTTGTCCATTCCTTTTTTAGAATATGTTGAATCCCTATTAGAGCATATTGAATCTTGGTAAAAATGCAACCCTGGGTAATAATAGATTTAAAAAGAAGTTTTTTGGAAATGTTTAAATAACTATTGTTACTCAACGCAGATTATCCTACAAAAACTTTAAACTATAAAGTTGTAGGCAAGAATCTCAGATAACTGAAACTTGTGGCCCAATCTGCATTGATTTTAAGAAAACTGATTTTTAAAAGTTACACCTTTTAAAAGTTTGAAATTCAATAATCTGGAACAGTCAATAATTACGTTGCACAATTTCCAATATAGTTTTGGGGATTTAATGACTGCAAAAATGGTAACTTTAAACCCCAATTAAAGGATGTTATCTAATTTTCAAATATAAATTATGTACAGATTATTTAAATTGAGTTTGAAATTATGTTTCTGCAGTTTATTTTATGACTATTGAAAGGGCGAATCAAATAAAGCCTAGTCGCCGTACTCAGCCGAGCTAAAAATGAATACATAGTAATTTGGTACATAATAGATTAAGTACTTGATGCAGTTTAGCTTTATGTATCCTTTGGGTAGCTGGTAATTCGGCTACCTGGACCTTCGGCTTCGGGTAGCTGGTACTTCCGCTTCGGGTAGTTGGACCTTCGGCTTCGGGTAGCTGGACCTTCGGCTTCGAATAGCTGGACCTTCGGCTTCGGGTAGCTGGACCTTCGGCTTCGGGTAGCTGGACCTTCGGCTTCGGGTAGCTGGACCTTCGGCTTCGGGTAGCTGGACCTTCCGCTTCAGGTAGCGGGACCTTCGGCTTCGGGTAGCTGGACCTTCGTCTTCGGGTAGCGGGACCTTCGGCTTCGGCTAGCTGGATCTTCTGATTTCGGGTAGCTGGACCTTCGAGTCGGCTAGCTGGTACTTCGGCTTCGGCTAGCTGGACCTTCTGATTTCGGCTAGCTGGACCTTCGGAACTTCGGCTACCTGGTACATTCTTCGGCTTCGGCTAGCTGGTACCTTCGGCTTCGGCTACCTGGACCTTCGGATTCGGCTAGCTGGACCTTCAGCTTCGGCTACCTGGACCTTCGGATTCGGCTAGCTGGACCTTCAGCTTCGGGTGTCAACCTTCGGCTTCGGCTACCTGGACCTTCGGCTTCGGGTGACAACCTTCGGCTTCGGCTACCTGGACCTTCGGCTTCGGCTACCTGGACCTTCGGATTCGGCTAGCTGGATTTACCCTGCAATAATGTTTTCAAGACTCCAGACCGAGTCTACAAACGCGGAACTAAAAATTGATTCGTAGAGTGGCAAAAACTCTTGGGTACAAATTCTGTGCGGAATAGTAGGTAAATTCTGAACATGCGAGCCAGAGCAAATTCGCCAATTTGTATTCCAAATTCCAATCCAATTCACATTTTTTATATTCCCATTCATTAACAGGCCACGAGGAGGAGGAAGGGAGTGAGACAGAACACAGAATGCAATCATCATAAAGAAAGTAAGTTAAGAGTCCAGTTCCTTTAGGAAATCTCTGATGACTAATAAAATACATGTAAAAATTGCTTTACAACTCTTGGAATTCTGTCTAAAGTTCTTACCCGATTTTCTTGTGTGGTACATTTTTGGAATACTGAATATATTGTCGACCACCCCATTGTACAAAATATACGATATTAAAATTTCTAGCAGATTTTGTCGTTTACAAAATTATAATCGTAATAAGATGTATTAATGAGTAAATATATCGTATATTTTGTACAATGGGGTGGTTGACAATATATTCAGGATTCCAAAAATGTGCCACACAAGAAAATCGGGTAAGAACTTTAGACAGAATTCCAAGAGTTGTAAAACAATTTTTACATGTACTTTGATAGTCATCAGAGCTTTCCAAATTTAAAGGAACTGGGCTCTTAAGTGATTGATAAGATATTACGAAGTTATTTTGACGCTAAAATGAAGTTCTTCACTTTCCAAGTTACTGTTGAAAAAATCTATTCAGACGCATAAAACAGACTTCTTTTGTTCTCATCCGGCCACGGGATTGGTTAACATTTTTCAAAATTCGACATTTTATTGGTTATTTCCATGGCGAAATTTCTATAGGTGACAACTATTTTTTGGAAAGGGATGCATTTTACAATTTATTGTTGCATTGAGCAGACAATGAAGTATTTTGTAAACTAAATCACACTTTGCTTTTTATTATATTATTGTAATCAAAGTTCATTTGACAGTTGATTACTATTTACGAATGAGTTATTTCTATGATTCTGTAACTTATTTATCACTAATTCACTAAAACTAAGATGACTTCTTATCAAGTTTTATATTATCATGGTTTAGAAAAGTTCATCTTTTCTGTATACGAATGCTATTTTTGTCTGTCTGTCCGTCCGGAAAGCCCTGTGTACAATAAATATCGAACGGTTTGAACTAGAATGTTCAAATTGTTTAATTTTAAGGTAAAAAGGAAGGCCAAGCTCGTAAATACGACAAGATTGGTCACACCCTCTGACTGTGGGAGGGGTTCAAAAATTAAAAATACCCAAAATTGATATAACGGCGGTTATACTCGGCTGAATTTAGGCAGCGGTACCTCGTTGCCGGTGTTGCCGGTGTTGCCGGTACACATTGTTGCCAAATAACTTTCTTAACGGCGACACCGGCAACACCGGCGACACCGGCAACACCGGCAACAACGGCGACACCGGCAACACATTCCACATACCCATCTGATTGCCTTTATGACTTATATTATGTAGTATAATATATCTACATTGTTAAATTAGGGTTTTGCGGAAGCCTTTTGCCTTCTGATCATGCGCGAGTTGGAGGAGGAGAGGGCTGATGATATTATAGCAGGCAATGTGTGCGTAGTAAGGAAGGTTGTTGGTTGGGAGATGCAGGCTATTGGGATTGGAAGAAAAGCAATGCAGTGAATACACCGAGCCGAGCGAGTAAATAACAGAAGAGAACAAGAGATGGCAGCTGTATCATATCTCATATTGCCCTACAACATGAGAAATGTACACTTAAGGCCTCAGTTAGAGGTGTAAGCTCTATATATTAAATTACGCAAATGTTGTACAACTGGGTTGATGAAAAAATTATTTTTGTTATGGGGCGGGTTATGGGTGGGGAAGTGAAGATTACGTGGAGCTAATAAAAAACTTTTTTCCATTGTGGGAGGAGGATGGGTGGGGAAGTAGAGACTACTTGGAGCTAAAAAAAACTTTTTGCTTTGTGGGAGGGGGGTGGGTGGGGAAGTGGAGACTACGTGGAGCTAATAAAAAACTTTTTTGCTTTGTGGGAGGGGGGTGGGTGGGGAAGTGGAGACTACGTGGAGCTAATAAAAAACTTTTTTGCTTTGTGGGAGGAGAATGGGTGGGGAAGTGGAGACTACGTGGAGCTAATAAAAAACTTTTTTTGCTTTGTGGGAGGGGGATGGGTGGGGAAGTGGAGACTATGTGGAGCTAATAAAAAAACTTTTTTTGCTTTGTAAGAGGAGGATGGGTGGGGAAGTGGAGACTACGTGGAGCTAATAAAAATCTTTTTTTGCTTTGTGGGAGGGGGATGGCTGGTTGAAGTGGAGACTACGTGGAGCTAATAAAAAAACTTTCTTTGCTTTGTGGGAGGGGGATGGGTGGGGAAGTGGAAACCTATTTTTCCTTTATGGGAGGGGGATGGGTGGGGAAGTGGAGACTACGTGGAGCTAATAAAAAACTTTTTTTGCTTTGTAAGAGGAGGATGGGTGGGGAAGTGGAGACTACGTGGAGCTAATAAAAAACTTTTTTTGCTTTGTGGGAGGGGGATGGCTGGTTGAAGTGGAGACTACGTGGAGCTAATAAAAAAACTTTCTTTGCTTTGTGGGAGGGGGATGGGTGGGGAAGTGGAAACCTATTTTTCCTTTATGGGAGGGGGATGGGTGGGGAAGTGGAGACTACGTGGAGATAATAAAAAACTTTTTTTGCTTTGTGGGAGGAGAATGGGTGGAGAAGTGGAGACTACGTGGAGCTAATAAACATATTTTTGGGTTGTGGGAGGGATTTGGGTGGGAAATGGAACTACGTGAATTTTATATTTTTTGTTTAGAGAAGTGGCAAGGGTTTGGAGCTAATAAAAATATATTTTGGTCATGGAAAGGAATGTGTTTATGTTAATGTGGAGACATTAACCTGAATTTGATAATATTTTTGTTTAGGGAAAAGAAATGTGACTTTAAGATTTGGGCCTAAGTAAAATTGTTTTTTTGTTTAGTAGAAGTGGAATGAATAGTGAAGCAGAGATATTTTAATGGGGAAAAATTGGTGAAAATTGAAGGCTAAATGAAACTTATGTTTTGTTGTAAAACAATTGCTTATTCATTTAGTCGAACAATGCTTATTTCCTTTGTGACAATTGGGTGTAAGTTGGGGCATACATGAAACTGATTCATTGGTAGCTGGCAGTAGCTTTGGTAAATGGATGAGGAGATAGCATGGAGCTCATAACAAGTATTTTGTAGATTGGAAAACTTAGTAGGAAATGGAGCATACACAGAACTTTGGTCTGGGGGAGGGCATTGTGTGAGGAAGTGGAGACATCATTTAGTAAATAGAAATTACTTTTTGTTAAGGAAGTCAATGCGTTGGAAGGTGGAGATTAAGTGGAGCTTATAAAAACTATTTTGTTGGGGTGGCGGATAGGTTGGGAAGTAGGAGACTACATCAAAGATATTTATAATTGGTTAGGTGGATATGTTGGTTAGAAGTAAATGGATAATATTAATTTTTTGGTTTCCTGTTAACTTTAATCTTATTTTCTATTTTTGTGAATAAAGATTTTCGAACAATTGCTACAGTGACGAAGTCACGGGTCGAGAACGGGCTCGTAATAAATTAATATAGATCTAGCCGTCCATATAATGCGGATATAATAAACCTAACCTAAATGAATTAAACAAATAAGGAGGGATCTGGGGAAAATTGACATTCTATCAGATTTGAATATAACGAACATAACATAATAATTTTTTACTCATAATGATAACTGTCGAATTTGTTTATTTCATTTATGTTATGTTTCATGTTTGTTATATCCGGAATATATGGACCGCTTGTTCAATTATATATTAAACTATAAGTGATAAAGGCAATCAGATGGGCATGTGGAATGTGTCGCCGTTGTTGCCGGTGTTGCCGGTGTCGCCGGTGTTGCCGGTGTCGCCGTTAAGAAAGTTATTTGGCAACAATGTGTACCGGCAACACCGGCAACACCGGCAACGAGGTACCGCTGCCTAAATTCAGCCGTTATACTCGTGCTCCAAAGTCGGGCAATAGCTGGAATAAAAGCTTTCGACAAGTTAATATACTAAATAAGTGTCAGGCATGTGGAAAGTGGGTGAAAAATTTAAAATATGAACTTCACTGACATATTTTCATTTTGCATACATGGTTTACATTGTTGTATTATTAATTCTATCAAAAATAGAAGGGCTCCAACAAGCTGAGAAGTTATTGTGTCAGTTATCAAAAACGTATAACATGGGAACAAAACTGCAGGCCAAGTTCTCAGCCTTTTCAAGTATTATATTTTGTACATATAACTATTATACTTTGAAATAAATCAGGTTAATAACATACAGTTGCATTTGTGCAAGCTGCAGCATCAAACTCGATGAACAATGGGACTGCAGAATTGTCCAATTGAGAGTTGCGCTATTTTACTAGCTTGGCCTTCCTTTTTACCTTAAAATTAAACAATTTGAACATTCTAGTTCAAACCGTTCGATATTTATTGTACACAGCGCTTTCCGGACGGACAGACAGACAAAAATAGCATTCGTATACAGAAAAGATGAACTTTTCTAAACCATGATAATATAATACTTGATAAGAAGTCATCTTAGTTTTAGTGAATTAGTGATAAATAAGTTACAGAATCATAGAAATAACTCATTCGTAAATAGTAATCAACTGTCAAATGAACTTTGATTACAATAATATAATAAAAAGCAAAGTGTGATTTAGTTTACAAAATACTTCATTGTCTGCTGAATGCAACAATAAATTGTGAAATGCATCCCTTTCCAAAAAATAGTTGTCACCTATAGAATTTTCGCCATGAAAATAACCAATAAAATGTCGAATTTTGAAAAATGTTAACCAATCCCGTGGCCGGATGAGAACAAAAGAAGTCTGTTTTATGCGTCTGAATAGATTATTTCAACAGTATTGAAATATTTCAATGATCTAAGAGTGACGATTTTCACCTTCATTTACTGATCCTGTGATCCCATGGGGACTATTTTCAAATCCAGGGTGACATGAAAATCGCTTCTCATTGATGGATGAAATTTTTTATTGACCAATCAGAACGTAGCATTTCATTTCAAAATTTTAAATGATTTTCAAAAAGCATTCCAAGGGACAATATTTATTGCAACATTTGACTTCTGAGATATTATACACTTTAGCATGTAATTTTATTATCACCATCCTAAGCCATACTAACTACATTGCGTACTTGACTCTATGAATAATACAAGCATAAGCTACATGTTACTGAATTAACCTTCGAACAGTTCGAACCAACCGGCGGCAGATCCCCATAGTAAAAGTCAAAAAATTAGAAAATATAATTGTGACGTCATCTGCAGTACTTTTCAAATTCAGCACAGACAGGCAGACAGGAAAACCTAAATTTCGCAAAGAAAATTGTAAAATTTTCCAAAGTGAAGAGCAGAATGCCAACTGTCTGTGCAGTTTATGGCTGCAAAGCTAATAAAAAGAAAAATCCAGAACTAACATTTCATAGATTTCCGTCTAAACCAGCCCTCGTGCAGGTTTGGAGAACAAAATGTAGGCGGCCAGAGAAATCTTTTATAGCAAAAAATGCGTATGTCTGCTCCACACATTTTCAACTGGTGGATTACGCAAGAGATTTGAAAAGGGAGTTGTTGGGACTTCCTCAACAGAAAAAATTGCTACCCGATGCAGTTCCTAATGTTTTTATGGATCGGAATGCTTTAGTGGTACACTCTACAGAAGAACCCCTGACGCAGATTACCGAGGATAATGCTGTTAGTGCAAGAAATGAACGTCTTAGCATTAGAAATCGAAAGCGTCTAGTCGAGGAATTACTAATGGAAGCCCTACCTGAACACGAATGTTAGTTAGCAGTTGTAGCATAACAATAATAATAAAAATTTACGTTTTATTATTTTAAAAATATGATGTTATCAACAGTGGACGAGGACCAACTTAATAAACCTACGGAAGAAGACTTGAACCGAAAATTGGAGGAATTGCAATTGAAAATCGATATGCAAAAGGGAAAGATAAGCAAGCAGTCTAAGATTATAATTTATTTGAGGAAAAAATTGCAAATCTCAAAAAATCCGCAAAAGTCCATTGTCGTCATTCCAGTAAGAGTATTTTCAGCAAGGCACAAAAGAAAGTCATTCAGGGACAGAAAAGAGTAAACTGGAGTAACAAAGATATAATAAAAGCCCTAGCTGTTAGAAGCATTTCACTTAAAGCTTATGAAACTATACGTGGCAAAAAGTGGCAAATACCGCTACCTTGTCCACGAACTTTAAGACTATGGATTCATCTTTTTAAATGTTCTCCAGGAATCCAATATGATATACTGAGTATCATGGCAGAACTAGGATCAGAATTAGTAGTCGTAAAGAGACTATGCGTTCTGTCGTTTGACGAAATAAGCATTAATTCAAATTATGTCCAAGACAAAACGTTCGATTGTATAGTGTCTCATTCTAAGGCACAGGTTGTTATGATTCGGGGGCTCTATGATCCATGGAAGCAACCAATATATTTTAAATTTGACACAGCTATGACAAAACCCGAACTGATGGATGTTATTTAGAAAGTATCAGAAGCCAACTATCAAGTCGTTTCAATTGTCTGTGATTTAGGTGGAGAAAACAGGGCATTGAGAAAAGAATTAGGCATATCTGGAGAAAATGTTGGCTTTGCCCATCCATCTGATGATACTCAGGAAATATTTGTTTTTGCGTGTACTCCCCATCTCATAAAATTGTTGCGAAACCACCTAGTTGATGATGGAGTACAATTGGCAGACGGGACAATAATTAATCGTAGAACATTGGAGGGATTACTAGCTTATGATTGTGGAGAAATTAAACTATGCCCAAATTTTACTCAATATCACATTGATGTTAAAGGAGCTGAGCGAATGAGGGTTCTTTTCGCAGTACAACTTTTTTCAGGCCATTTAGCAGCTTTGGCTAAGAAAGTATACCACGACCAACCCTCAATAGCAAGTTTTTTTCAAGTTATAAATGATGGATTCGACATTTTTAATTCTCGAATACCAATTCCTAGTAAAAATTCACTGAAATCTGGGTTCGGTCTTAAAGAGAAAACTCAAATGTCTGCCTTAGCTGAACTTGAGAAGCTGATATCAAGCATGCGATTTTTGGCAAAACCGAAGTAAGTTACGGGTCCAGAAGCGTTCTATATGTTACAACACAAGAATTTGCTTCCTTGTCAAGTTGGATTCCTTTAAAGCACTGATCAAACTTAATGAAAGAATGCAAAGCGACTACAAACAAACTTACTTTGACTCATCGTCTCAATCACGACGTGCTTGAAAGCTTCTTCGCTCGTATTCGAGCATTTGGTGCTAACAATAACCCATCCCCTCCAGAATTTAGATACCGTATGAGAATGATATTATTAGGGTCACAAATCAGAAGCTCTCACGGAACAAATACTCTTGAAGAAGATGGAACTAGTTACATTAGTTCATCCTTAATAGACAAAAACAAAATTTTGCCACCACTACCAGCAAAACCTCTGGAAACTTATTATGTCCAATCAAAGAAAAGAGCTGTGAAAAAGTTAAATGAGAAAACCGCAAGTGACAAGTCAAATGAAGAAGATAGTATCCCTTACATAGCGGGGTATTTGGCATGGAGTTTTAAAAGAAAGAATTTGGGTAATTATGGTAAGCCAACTGAGCATTACTTGCAATTAAAATCGTCAGGAACAAACTCAAGTTGGATCCACCTTTTATCGAGAGGTCTTCTTGTCCCAAACGACGAAATTCTTTCCAATGTTCGCATCTGCAATGATATGTTTGATTCATTGGTGAAAGAACTTGGAGACACGTGTAACCTAACCAGCAAATTAGTTGATAGAATGATCCAAAACGATAAAAATTTAATCTTAAATATAGTTAAAGAATTTGTCAAACTACGTATTAAAATACGTGTCAAGCGTTTAAATCTTAAGAAGCCACGTTTTGCAAACATAAATTTTAAAAAGAAGCAGTTTGCTCAAAGCTTGTTATAAAGTTGTGAATTTTGTGAAGTAGCAGCTTATAAATATTAATATGATGATGGTGTTTTATTTAGAATATTCTGTACATTATTAAATTAAACCTTTTATGGGTGAACATGTATGCAGATGTGTGATTCCATTTCCGTACTTAGCACCTTAGCAGAGCTCCAAATGTACAAAAGTTTTAAGTGCAGGAATACACACATACCTAACTAGTCTAAATGTATGATAGTAATCTTAATGCGACAATTGACAAGGTAGCAGTTACAGCATTATATCTACATATTTAAGATAAGAAGGGGCACAAGCAAAGACAAGTTAAGAAAGGCCAATAATTTGCCGAATTGAATGGCCGAAGTAGCAGTTACGGAAACAAGATGCGAGGAAATTAAAAGAGTGTAGTAATTCTAAAGTGGGAAGAGGCAACCGCCCGCAAATCAGAGTCAAAGTCATATTTAATCAAAGTCATATTTGCAGAAAATCATTTTTCACCTTCATTTAAATTTTTTCCTCCTTTCCAGAAAAGTACTGCAGATGACGTCACTTTCCCAATAGCAACAAAATATGATTATTTACCTTTCCTTCTGTATTCTAGGTTCTTTGGTTCGAACTATGAAAACATCATAATAATAAATTATCATTTGATAACAGTAAATAAATCTCTCATTTTAGCATATAACATTATTATCACCATACCATCCTAAGCTACACTTTCTACAGTGCGTACTCAGCTCTATGAATAATACAAGCTATATTTTATTGGAATAACTTTCGAACTATGAAAACATCATAATAGACTTATCATTTATTTGGAAATGTTATAACTTATTCGGAATTCTGTAATTTATTCGGAAATGGTATAATTTATTCGAAAATGTTGTAATTTGTTCTGAAATTCTTTATGCAGTTACTTGCAATATTGATAATTTATTTATAACCCAAAAATCTACCGTGTCTGTCTATTTTGTGTGTCAACATAATAATAGTTGGGTCAACAGTTGCTCCTTCGTAACAGTAATTAATTAAGATAATCTAGTCTATTATGATGTTTTCATAGTTCGAAAGTTAATCCAATAAAATATAGCTTGTATTATTCAGAGAGCTGAGTACGTATTTTAGAAAGTGTAGCTTAGGATGGTGATAATAATGTTATATGCTAAAACTAGAAAAAGCCCGTCCTACGGACGGGAAATTATCAACACCACCCATTCCTAACAAACAATACCAAATCGTTTTACCAAAAAGTGAAATCTTTTCTAAGGTTGCTATTTAAAGTCCTTTTATCATCCGCGCAGCATTGGTTTAATTTCGAAATATTGTAATTATTCTTGCGCCTGCGTACTTACACGAAGTTCATCTTTTACATTCAAACCTTATCACGGAAATTTTTCATTGCGCAACTCCACTTTAAGATTATCTTAATGTAGTATATTATATCAAACGAATGTTGCAATAAACATTCCCCCTGAGAATGTTTATGAAAGTCATACAAAGTTTTGAAAATGAAATGTTGTGTTCTGATTTATTATTTATTATAATAACCATGGATATTTTTGCCGCCTCCTCTCATTTCCACCTCGCCTCATTGTCGGCCATCACCTTTGTTTGCCACGGATTCCGTGGCAAACAGAATGCATTTGGTAAGAGCCAACGATATACTAGACCCTATTGCTGGAAAACAATAATGGGTATAGACTCTAGACAAGCCGGTGCCGATCTCTGTAAAATGAACTCTATTCTGCTACATGCGAAAAAGTTTAAAAGACCCCATCCTAGGTAGTGTGCCCCACCCGCCCCATTCTTAGATTTATCGCACTTTTGGGACACCAGGGTTGTGGGTCGGGTTTTTTATGGGTTGGGGTTTTTTGGGTTTTTTGGCAAAAAACCCACCCCGCTTTACTTAAAAAACCCCGGGTTTATTGGGTTTTTTACAAAACATACAAAAATTTGCACTACAGCTCCATCTAGATACGCAATACATACTAATTTCTATTCGAAAATGTAAACAAATGAATAATCAGGTGGAAACAAACATAGCTTCTACACTTCTACGGGTAATTAATGTATCGTAACGTGAGGGCTATAATAATATTAGTTTTATGTATACTTTAGTCATTGCATTGTGAAGAATATGTTTATAATATTGTTGTACACATAATTTCAATTTATCACTTGCATATTCATTACTGTAATGCTTTGCAATTAAAGCTTCAAATTAACAAAGGAATAATTTCATAAAGTTAAAATAATCAGTAAAATATTATAATGCTTAATATTTCACTAGTTGGTATCAAACAGTAATAATAATATAGGTGTTCACAAAAATACTGCATTTTCTACGTTACAACATAATAAAATTAAACTTTTATGCTTTAATTTTTCTTTTCATTGACGTAAGTAATAGTAGTTGACACGGTTGTTGTTGTCGTCAGCTGTAGTTTTCACATATGGTATAGTATAGGCTTGTATTTATACCTATAGTTATATAAAAAACCCTTAAACCCAAAAAACCCTAAAAAACCCGGGGTCGAGGGTTTTTTCCCAAAAAACCCGGGTTTTTCGATACCTTGTGGGACACTCATCATCTGATTATTTTTAAATTGTTCACGATTTGGATTCGAGAACGAAAAGGCGCCAAAAAAGAAATTGCACATTCTATCACCCGATTCTACTGTTAATACACATTCTATCACCCGATTCTAATACTCGATTCACGATTCTATTACACATTATAATATTACATGTTCTAGTCGAGAAGGAGGAGTAAACAAAAATCGTATTTTCAGCTGAGAGCAATTGGCAACTGGTGACATCGGAGATAATCTAACGTTAATTTGACTGTTCAGCGAGTTTAGTCATCAGTCCGAATAAAATGTTATCTCAAGGAACGGACGATCCACAGTTTCGGATAACACCAACTCAGCAAATGTTATCGTCTTGTACAGGAGCACTAATAACTTCAATCATAGGTACAATTTCATTATTTGATTTGATTCAAAGTATTCAAAAAACGATTAGTTATTTGTAAACATTATTAAATATCAAAGTATTTTGTAATGAACCAATTGGCTATTCAATCAGCGCCCCTTCAGCGAGACACCACGACATTAAAAAGATAGACCTGTAGCCGACTTTCGGCCGACCGCCTAATGGTTTATGGATACTGCGGCGGAACGAAATTCGGCTGTTGTGTCTATCGTTTTAATGTCGTGGTGTCTCGCTGAAGGGGCGCTGATTGAATAGCTAATTGGTCCATTGGGGTTTCTCACAATTGGTGACCAGCCACCAAATTAACACGAATTGGTATTGAAATGACGGCTGGATTTAGGCAGCGGAATATCGTTGCCTCAATTGCCCCCGTTACCTCCGTTTGCCCCCTCCCCCGTTGCCCCTAGTTTAGCCACTTAACCTATTACTTTAATATATTGTCCCCGTTGCCTCCCGTCACTATTTTTGCCTCTTTCTTGACCTAACCTAATAAAAAATAAACTGTTTTATTGTTAAAACATAACAAACAAGTAATATGCTTATTTTTAATTAGGTTAGGTCAAAAAAGAGGCAGAAATAGTAACGGGAAGCAGATGGCAAATATAATAGGTTAAGTGGCTGAACTAGGGGCAACGGGGGAGGGGGCAACGAAGGCAACAGGGGTAATTGAGGCAACGATATCCCGCTGCATAAATCTGGCCGAAATGACTCCAATACCGTCTGTGTTATCCTGGAGTTTAGTTGTGAGAAACGTCTTTTGTAAAATTGTAATTCAATCATAAAGGACGGAATCCAACTTTTCGTTATTGGGGTATTCTGATTTTTTCATATTACGAAATACTAGAATGGAAAAATTAAAAATCGATGGTAAATGGTCCGTACACAATTTTTTCTCAGAAGTTGGCTCATATCCTAGTCTAGGGGTATACTGACTGATATTTAAAACTAACCGCAAAGCAAGGTACCTTATTTTTGGGAAAAACAATAAAACACTTAGCCGAATGTTTGTAGGCTTCCCCGCCGCAGTGTCTACCTATCCGTCTCTTTGACGAGGCGGTTTCCCTTGTCGGTTTGTAATTCTATTCTGTGGCGCTGCTGATGAAGTGTAAAAATATATAAGCCTGGTGGAGACAGAATTTGCTCCTCCGGAGACAGTTTTTGGACCTGAGACTCTTAACTCATTCACTGTTTCACAACGTGAAACGCAAGTCGAATGAGTATAAATATCTTAACTACTCATATCCTACCTAAAGATCATTTTTCGCATATATTGTACCATATAAAAACCCCCTCCAAATACCCCAAATCGGGGTTTCCGTAAAAGAATTATAACAAAGAAAGTATTGGCGCCCTTTTTTGTTTCTAATTTTTAAAAACCAGGGCGTCATTTTTGACCTATAGCTTCCTATACTAATTTTGTCCCATGTTTTCTGCGCTATCAGGATACCCCCAAATACGAAAAGTTGGATACCGTTCTTTTCAATGTATTTTACCATTCGTGGTTGCAGTCAGTTTCGTGATACATTTCGATTTTCTTTTTAATTTTTAGTTACTCCTTTAGATGTTATCAAGATTCGTTTACAGAGCCAGCAGAAAGCAATGTTGTCAAATCGTTGTTTTCTGTACTGTAATGGTTTGATGGATCACATTTGTCACTGCATCAACGGTAAACTTAACGTTTGGGTCAAGAAGCCTGGTCACTTCACATCAACCATTGTAATTCGTTATAAGACTGAGAATTTAAAAACTGAGCCGGGTACTAGTTCGGTAGTCAAGTGTTTGATTTGATACAATAGCTTCAACTCTCCAAAATTGAACCTGAAAAGAAATCCCAGTATTCATGAATGCTTTGATCCAAATATTTCAAAAACAATAGCGCCTATTTTGTTATATGTTTGAAAGATTTGAAACCAGTTCCATTATTCGACTGGGATTAGTGTTTTACATGCCGAAATTCTCTATTCCATGCAAAAATCGCTTTCTGTTAATTTATAGTGACTATTATAATAACAAGCCCGTCATTAAACCCCGGCCGTAACAACAATGTGAATAAATTCCCACAAAGGAATCTAGCTTATTTTGAATGGCGGTTCGATGATAATTAGATAATTGCAAAGGATATTAAATATCCTTTTCAATTTTTTTTGTTAATAATACCAGTCTCATGTCTATTTTGACCATCAAGTTTTAGGTTTCGCTTCAATAACTTCGGCACAACCGTACATTAGTTATTTAGTCATAAAATACTAAGTTTGTTAGAACCAATGAACATTAGAACATATTTATTCTATATATCTGGCAACAATTTAAATTTTTAATGCCTATTTTCTAATTGGACTATCAAAATCAAAGTGAAGGAGCGGTATCTCAAAGCCAATGAAATGGACTGATGTATTCCAAGATAGATAGATAGATGAGTAAGCGTAACATTTGAATGACCGCCAAATATTCTGCTTGCTAATTAAGGGCTGAATTTAAGCAGCGGTACCTCGTTGCCGTTGTTGCCGGTACACATTGTTGCCATATAACTTTTTTACCGGCGACACCGGCAACAACGGCGACACATTCCACATACCCATCTGATTGCCTTTATCACTTACAGTATAATATATAATTGAACTAGCGGTCCATATATTCCTGATATAACAAACATTGGCTGAATTTAAGCAGCAGTACCTCGTTGCCGGTGTTACCGTCGTTGCTGTTGTTGCCGGTACACATTGTTGCCAAATAACTTTTTTACCGGCGACACCGGCAACAACGGTGACACATTTCTCATGCCCATTTGATTGCCTTTATCACTTATAGTATATTAGTATAATATTATATAATTGAACTAGGGTCCACAAGGCAGCTATAACAACACAATATAAGGTACTCTTTTGCCGTAATATTTCAGATAAAAATTCAATTTTTTCATAGGGAGACATTCGAGGCAGCCTAACTGCTCTCAAGATTTGTCTATCACTATTTATGAAGTTGGGTGGGGGTTCGAAAATTTCTGTAAAGGATATCTCGAAAACTTGAAACTTCTGGGCAAAAATTATAGACAAAATTAGTAAACAATTCTTCGATGGAGTGTGCTTTAATTTAGCAACTCTGTCGGAGGATAGGTTCTCGAAGATTCGGTTGTGACCTTGTTTGGTTAAGCGCCCGGTATATACGATTTGAAAATTTCAAAAGACTATCAAAATACATGTAAATCATTTTTTACATTTCGATCAAAATCTATCAAAGTTCTACTCCGATTTTATCATACAGTTCATGGTTAAAATCAAAAACGTATGTATAATTCTCTACCTCCATCTACTGTGCTTCATTTCAACTGGTGACCAGAAAGCAATTGTGCAAAAGGCTTATTAGGCCGTGTAAATTTGACCAACAATTAGGCGGTGTACATTTGACCAACAATTAGGCGGTGTACATTTGACCAACAATTAGGCCGTGTAAATTTGACCAACAATTAGGCGGTGTACATTTGACCAACAATTAGGCGGTGTACATTTGACCAACAATTAGGCGGTGTACATTTGACCAACAATTAGGCGGTGTACATTTGACCAACAATTAGGCGGTGTACATTTGACCAACAATTAGGCGGTGTACATTTGACCAACAATTAGGCGGTGTACATTTGACCAACAATTAGGCGGTGTACATTTGACCAACAATTAGGCGGTGTACATTTGACCAACAATTAGGCGGTGTACATTTGACCAACAATTAGGCGGTGTACATTTGACCAACAATTAGGCGGTGTACATTTGACCAACAATTAGGCGGTGTACATTTGACCAACAATTAGGCGGTGTACATTTGACCAACAATTAGGCGGTGTACATTTGACCAACAATTAGGCGGTGTACATTTGACCAACAATTAGGCGGTGTACATTTGACCAACAATTAGGCGGTGTACATTTGACCAACAATTAGGCGGTGTACATTTGACCAACAATTAGGCGGTGTACATTTGACCAACAATTAGGCGGTGTACATTTGACCAACAATTAGGCGGTGTACATTTGACCAACAATTAGGCGGTGTACATTTGACCAACAATTAGGCGGTGTACATTTGACCATTAATTAGGCGGTGTACATTTGACCAACAATCAAGGAACAAAAAGGACCTTTATTGCTTTTTTCCTTTTTTTGTTTCTTTGTAAAAAAGGTAAGTTCAAAATTGTAACAAAGATTACCTTTTTTGCTTTTTTACGTTTCTAAAAGTTACAAAAAAATAAATAAAATGTCTCATTTTGTAGTCCGATGTTTCTAGATTAGTGTTATATTCATTTAAAACACTATTTCACACTACAAACGTCTTATATTTGATTGGTTTGGGTTTTAGACTGACTACGTCTTTATGCATAGGTAAAAAAGAAAAAATAGGTACCTTTTTTAATAAAAAGGTACCTTTAAGTAAACAAAGCATTGCTTTTTTGTTCCTTGCCATCAATTAGACGGTGTATATTTGACCAACAAATAGGCCGATATAAAGATTGTAACTTTAAGTAACCAATTATTCAATTAAAAACTGTTGAAAATGCATAATAAAGTTTGACCAACAATAACTTACGATAACTTCTGCGTACAGGAAAGACTGCGATCTATACTCGCTGTGGTAAAGTTATAAAATTGTTGTATTTATTAACAGAGCGACTACGTCGGTAATCCCTTCCACAGTAACTGAAAAAGTCGAAGTCAGATCAGTCGCCCGTAAAAGGTGTGTTAAAAGTGATTTTAAGGTTTGTGAGCTATGTCACGCACTTCTGCCACATGGGAAAATCATTTTCGACATGGTCTCTAGAATGTTTCCTTAGGGCTGTGAAAAACAGATCAAATTGGTAAACTTAAAAGGAGATTGACAAGTTTAATCAGTTATATTTAGTTTTATACAGTTTAAGTAACATAACATAACAGTTACTATGAAAGGGATTACCGACGTAGTAACTCCGTTAACAAATTCAACAGTTTTAACAGTCGAATTCTTCATCGCTACTCAGACGTCAATCCAGACTTCACTTGCTATTCAAGTCCCAAGTCGTATTCAGGATTCACTGCAGTAATTACTTGAAGTCAAGTTATAAGGTACCTCCCAGGGGACCAGTCTAGCAGACTGGAAAACTAAACTGCAAATTCTCCTCCATTAACTTAAACATTATTACTGATTGGAGTCAGGTGACACTCAATGCTCAATCGGCTACGTTGAAGGCGGGGACTGACTCCAATCTGTGCTATAACGTTTAAGTTAAGGTGAGGGAGGAGAATATGCAGTTTGTTTTCCAGTCTAGGGACCCCCCCTAAATTGTAAACACCTTTGTGTCAACAGATTTATACATGGTTGGGTTAGAACAGGTTATAGTGTTGAGTATTCTGGAGTGAATCCTTCCCAGACTTACCTTGGTACTTGACTTGAGCTTGATAATTTTTGAAAATCCCACTCAATTTTCAATACAAAATAATTTTGAAGTCAAACTTCGTCAAGTGGGCTTCATGAATACCATCCCTCCTTGGACTTGACTTGAATCAACCCTTAATAAAGTTAGATTTGAAGTGCAGTCTGTGTCGCGATTTAGAATTTGGCTGTAAAACTTATCACACCGAGTACAGTGGTAACAGTCTGCAGTCTCTCCTGTACACAAAAGTTATCGTAAGGTAACAATAATAATAAACGTCTATCTGGATGGCAAATAATGAAAAAAGAATTTTTTTTAAAACGTAGAGAATTTTTCAAGCTTTTTTTGATAAAGCTAAAGGCCACTTTAGACTCAAAAGCTGAGACATGACGTCAAAATGACGTCATGTCTCATTGCAAACAATTTTTAGTAGATTGAAATCGATAATGACATCACAATCCCAAATCGTGATAATAATGGGAATAGGAAGAGTATGGCCTAAACTCATTTTTATAATGTTTCGCCAATGGTATAAAATCCCCTAGAAGGTCACATATAAACTAATAATAAAATTAATGTGCATTAATTAATGTGCATTAATTAATATGCATGAGGCAAAAAGTATAATGACATTACCAAGAGTCGAAGTCTTTACCCAGGGCCGGTGAAGTTTTCATGCTGCCCGGGCAAATGCTATTTTGATGCCCACTTTATACTAACTTTAAAGTCATTGCAGAATTTAATTACGGGGAAAAATTATTATTGTGGCAAATAATTATACTAAAATTAGGGAAGTAATAGAAAGTCAAATTTAAAACTCATACTATAAGACTAAGATTTAAGTGAGACTTCGTGTTGACACGGTTTGGGTACGTCAATAATATTTACAGGATTGGGTTTCGGGGGGGCTAACATTTCATATGGATATCTGAAATGAATATATTCGCGCGTAGCGCGAAAATTTTTGGCATTTTTTGACGAAAATGAGTCAAAAATAGCCTAAAAATTGAAAATAATCGCGCGGAACTCGATTTTTTTGCTAATTTACAAAAGCCCGTAAAGCTAATACCTCAATGCGTCCCTGGAATAGATGCTGGTTGGTTTGAGACGATTTACATTGAAACAGTTTGGATTGAGACGGTTTGGCTTAAAAAAGTTTGCATTGAGACGGTTTGGATTGAAACAGTTTGGATCGAGACGGTTTGGCTTAAAAAAGTTTGCATTGAGACGGTTTGGGTTGAAACAGTTTGGGTCGAGACGGTTTGGGTTGAGACGGTTTGGGTCAAGACGGTTTAGATTGTAACAATTTGGATTGACACGGTTAGTGTTGGGAAAGCTGGGGTTGAAATAATGTGGATGATGATATTTTGAATTGACTCTGTTTGGGTGGAGAGAAGGAACTGGCTTGGAAAGAAGATGAAATTACTAATTTTGTTATTAATTGGAGGATTATAAGCCAAGTGTTTACGTTTAAGGATTATTTTCAAATTCGGAATCGTATAATGCTAATTACATTTTGCTTAGAGCATAAGTAAATTTTGAAAAAAACACTAATTAATTCAATAAAACCAAATATCAGAATTGATGAACTTTGTTAGCTTCACTTACTAATTAAAACACTAGGTTATTAGAAGAAAATTTTAAATTTAACTAAATGGTGAATAGATAGGTAGATTTCTAATGCGCAAAAACATCTAATATTTCAAACTCATATTGAAGAAATATTCTGATGTGGTTATTACTAGTAAATCGATTTTATGATTTTTAGAAGAGGTTATTATACGTTTGGTACATAATATAAAAATGCATATTAAATATACACAACAGGTCTTTTGTGATTATAGTATCTTGGGAATACTAACAGATCGGTCACATAACAAAAAAATATTATTTTTCTTTTATTTTGCTGCCCCCCTCAGCTTGATGCCCGGTGCCGTCGCCCCGGTTGCCCCCCCAATTTACCGGCCCTGTCTTTACCCGTAGTGTAAGGGGCGCGCTTACTATTTTGGCGAAAGAGCGTGTTCTTTACATGCAGAGGAACGAAGGTTATGCCTACCACAAACACACTCAAACAAAAGTTTTCTCTCCCTTCGTTCTGCAGCACGCATTGCGCATGTACGCGACAAACAGACATCGCGTAAAATTCTATTAGTAGTATAATATTATTTCATTCTCGGGAGCGCATGCATAGAATGCTGTAAACCTCGTGATCGTGGTTGCCTATCACAGACCAAGTATTTATTTCTTATGCGGCTACACATGGCACACGCACACGACACACGACAAACCTTCTTTATGGGGTTAGAGTTAGTTAATAGAGTATATTATTAATACTTTTGTGAACAGATGATATACAGTGCACTGGTAAGGTTGCAGAGACAGTAAAAGGATTTCCGAAATTGGAAAGTATTCTAGGGATGGAAATTATTCTTAAAACTTGAAAAAGACTCCAGGGACAGAAAGTTTTTTTAGAAATGGGGAAGTATTCCAGGAATGGAAAAATATTGTTTTGTGTACAACATCCCTAAATGAAATCCGGACGGGAACAAGGGGGAATCTCGAATGATTAAATTAAATAACCCTTCAATAAACAAAATGTAAAACTATAAACAAACTTTTATATTTAGTGAACGTCCAACAACACTGTTGTGACTCGAATTTCCATAACATCATCATTAGATAACGAAAGTGAAAGAACTGAAATAGTTTGCATGAGTTGCAATAAATGAGAATTATGGTTGCAGTAGAGGCAGAAAATATTGCTTTTTGCTGTTCGGAAGGTAATCCATCATCTTCTTCAAATCGTTTACTTTTTCCGCAGACAATGGCAACTCCCTTTCGTAGACTCTAGCTAGGTCCCCTTCCTCTAACAAACTTGAATCCCAGTCTGGACGATCTACAATACAAACCCCCATGTGTCATCTTAGTTTGCATACTTGCTGGGGCATCCACAGACATTTTTATGATATGATAAGCACTAATTTTGAATGTTGCTGGTCTTGGAATAATTTCACATAGAGCGGAGACATCCATAAAGTCTTCATTGGCCATTTGTACGACATCAAATGGTTTTTAGAGATTTGCGTTTCGAATAATATCTAACCAATCTTCTGGATTATGAATAATCGTAGTTAGGAGACTGACCAAGCGGTGTTGAAACCAACCGCAAAAACAAGGATAAAGTTCAAAGTTCAAAATTAGTTTTATTAGAGTGACAAAAAAGACATATTCAACTGCAAAATCAATTTACAATTAAAAACTCAGTTAACATATTACTGCGGCTGCTCCTCCTCTATGGTCACTATCCTAATACAATTTGAGATAAAACAATCAGTAGTTCTAGTAATATACCATATTCATTTCCTTTTGCAATATGATTTCATTTTTGACAAGATCCATCAGTTTACCTAATGATAGTTCTTTATAGGCCCATTTCCTTGGGAGTTTGTTCCAAGTCAATATTGCCTCATGCTGCACAGATCTTTTGTAGGCATTCGAATTACATGATTTAACTTTTAATTTAGGAAAAGATCTTGAGACATTATCATTTACTATTTGAAACCAGTTTTCAGTGCCTATATACTGTAATTTCAACGATTTCCAGACCAACTTAACTAAATAAATTATTTTTCTTTCCAAAATAGTAAACACCTTACAACAAGTTTTAAACTTATTCACATTTAATTTAGGATAATCACTTTTGATTTTCTTCTGATTACTAACAATAATCTTTTTTTGTCCTTATTGCGACTTAACTTACACAATTTAGGGTAATAGAAATTAATGATACATCTATTAATACGATTATCAATAGTAGCCAGTTTTTCTTTAGCCAACACTGCCCAAATATTAATAGCATAATTCGAAATAGAAAATACATAGGCATTTAATAAGGACACAAACCCTTTGGTGGAGAGTAGTCTTTTTAAACTATAAATTCTAGCTATTGCCACCTTAGTCTTTTTGTCTACTGACTCCCCATGTTCCTTAACGGTAAGATTACAATCAAGAATTACACCTAAATACTTGAAAGAATACACTCTCTCTATTTTCTCATTGTTAAGTAGAACATCATTAAATACAGATTTATTTACAGTAGTGTCATGCGACTTGTGAAAGATCATAAATTTAGTTTTCTCTACATTAACTACCATATAATTTTATACACACCAAATATGCAGTTTTTCTAGATTCTCATTAATTTTACTAATTGCCTGATTGACATCCGAATTGTGACACCATAAAATTAGGTCATCTGCATAAAGTGCATATTTTACATCAAATATGCTACCAATATCATTTATAAACATTGAAAACAATAATGGTCCTAATGCTGTTCCAGCTCCAGTGCCAGATTCTATTTCATAGTATTTTGATATGTAAACTCCATTTTTTATTTTATCTGTTCTGTTAGTCAGATAATGTTTTAACAAACGTAACATATATGGTTCCACATTAAAATTTCTAATTAGTTTTAGAACAAGTAAATCATGCTGCACCAAATTGAATGCAGTTTTAAAATCTATAAATACAGCAACTATCCTACCATTAGTTTTATCCATATCATTAAAAATATCCTGTGCGACAAAGTACAGCGCATTTTAACACCCCCTATTCTTACGAAACCCAAATTGACATTTATCAAGATTACCTTCAACTTGATTTGACAAATCTGAACACATAATATTTTCAAATACTTTAGCTAGAAAAGTAAGACACGCTATTGCACGATAACTGCGAGCTCCAAGTAGGGACCCCTTTTTTTGTACAACGGTGTAATACAGGAGGATTTAAAATGCATTAGAACATTGGCAGTTAGAAATATAATCGTAAAGTATATCGCTAGTGGTATTCTAAAAAGTCAATCAGCTTTTTATAACCAACATTGGAATATGACATTCTAAAGTTGGAGCTTGCTTTATATCCATTACCGCTTTACATACTTGGTCAACACTGACAGAGATATCCTTGTACACAGTCTTGTCACAATTAACATTAACATCTAGTGTATTAGTAATCTCAGCGTCATTTTTCACTCCATTTCTTATACAATTAGCAAAATTTGTATAATTATTACAGTACTTATCAATCTCAGATTGAACCTCAGTTTCATCTATTTCTGTAATCGCACGTGGTATATTAAACTCTTTTGCAAATGTGTCAAATTAAAACATCATCCTCTATTACACTACCATCATCTAATACCAACTTATTAATTTTATTACAGGTTTTTAGTCTAAAGTTAGTAATACTATCCACCGTTTTCCACAAATTTTGCGACCAAACATTACCTTCGAACTTACTATTACAGTATATCCTTTTTGCCATATTACAATTATACGTTATATGATTTTTAGCAATTCGATATTTCTTCCAATTATCTCTTTTAGAAATACTATCTTTGCTTTTTATGGCCATTTTATTTAATCTATCTCTTTCCTTTGCAAGGTTTGCTATTTTGTGGTCATACCATTTTGCCATTCTATTTTTGCACCTCTTAGTTTTAATAGGGGCAAACTTATCTAAAATTTGTAAAATGTCTAATTCAAATTTAATCAGACTATTGTCTGTATCGTGACTGTTTAGGAAGGATAAGTCTACCTCTTTAAATACAATTTCCATTTTTCCCGAATCTAGTAATCTGAAATTTCTAGCTTTAACTATTTTAGCTGTCAATTTACATTTCAGTGCTTTTCTTGCCACAAATGTCAAATGGTGATCAGATCCACCCAGAGAAAAATGTCCTGATACATTATATAAACTCTTATCCGAAACATAAATATGATCTAGTAACGTAGCAACGTCAAGGAGAGTCTTTATCGAAAATGAAACCGTACGAACAGTCTGCCGAATGTTCGTATGTTCGTTAGCCGCCTCAAATGGTTTTGCTAGAGGCGGCTGTTTTTTATTGTTTGCAACGCATAACGCCACATAACGTGAAAGTCGAGAAAGAGTTGGAGGGAGATTTTGTCTCCCGGAGCCAAAGTTTTGGGCCACAGTCCTTTAACTCTTACAACGGCTCACAACGTGAAGCAAAAAGTTCGTAAGAGTATAAAAACTTTAACTAGAATAATCGCCTTCCGCTCTGCTCTTTCTATGGTAGCAAAGTCGCGATCACACGGCAGAAAGCTATGACCACTAACTAAGCTTTTCTTTTGTACTTCGGTAAAGTAGCGTTTATGCATTAGTAGTTTTAAAAGGCATACGTTTGAAAAGTTGCAATTTTGTCCAAAGCATCTGTCACTCCACACAACAGGAGTTCTTTCAGTTCCTGGCTGAAGAATCTGAAAGTTTCGAATGATATATTTATAGATGCACGATCCTATGTCATTTTGACCTCTTTTGCCATCAGTCTCATTCCAAAACATCATAGTTGAATTTCTGACTCCCGGTGAACTAATTCCAAAGTTATACTTAGAGTATTTGCGGTAATAATACATTTCACCGTGAGTCAAGCGTGGAGATAACATTATTTTTTGCAAATCAATGCAAATAACTATATAGGTACTCTCTTGTTTTGATTTCAATATATCTTGTTTTAGCTCTGTATAACCACAGTGGGACATTTCGTGGTGCTTCTCAATTTGTGCTTCTGTTTCAAGTATTATAGCCTGTTGATTTGGATCACAGTTTTTCAATTTCATACTTAACTTGTCACACAAGCTATAACCCTCTCACAAAGAGAATGGCCTGCATGCATTTTCGATTAATGTCCAGTGTGCGAAACAACATCCACTACCCCCTCTACAAATATGAGAGTTTTCGTTCACACTGTACAGTTCCCATTCAAACTCGTAGACAAAAGAAATTTTCCGAGTCGAGGAAGGCTGACGTTATAGGTGATAGTGGCCAGTGGTAGAAACTGGCACGAACTGAACGGGCAGACAGAAACAGTCCAAAATGGAAGATAATGTCCGCACACTTACAATTTCAGCATTTGTGTCGTTCTTTTGACATGAGGACGTGTCAAAGGGCAACAAAGTACGACAGGCTAATACACTCAACGCCTCCTATAATAACACCAAGGGCAGTCTCCGCCAATGATGTAATGATATAAATTATAAAATTTCGTGTATTGTATTTATTAATTCCGTACTAAATGATATACCAAATTAAATGTTAACAAAAAATATTAGGGACCGTCCATAAATAATGTAGGTTTCAAAAATGACGTTTTCTCTTTATGATTGTGTACCAATGAACTATGAATACATAAAAATGTGAGCGAATCGTTTCAATCCAATAAAACGATCTAGTAAGAGTCCAGAATAGTAGTAACGCTATTCCTTATACTATTAACTCCAATAGAATCTTGGTCCCAGTATAGCAGACCACGGAGACAGGAATCGTACTCAGGAATAATAAGGTCATTGCGAAAAAAAAGTCCCATATAAAAGCTCAAACTCTCTTATGGGACTTAAATGACAATCAAAAACATTCAATTTTCTAATTGATCGCTATGTTGTCAATTAAGGCTAACTTGACCTCAAAAATGACCATTGTCAATTAATGGCAGTATGTATAATGGTGGTTCAGAGTGCCGTAGATCCTTAGCCAACTGATCATGGTGGGCGACGGGAGTAAGTTTCCAATGCCCACATTTCAATTTAAAAACAAAAGTTGGTTGAAGTAAGACAGTGGTTGCACAAGTACTTATCACAACCACTCTCTTACTTCAACCCAAAAAGTTGATTCGGTCTTAGTAAGGCGAAGTTTTGGAATAATTTTTGACTCTCTGTCAATGTTAAATCTCTATCTCTGGCCCACTAAAGTAGAAACCGTGATAAGGTCAATTGGAATTAATATAAAACATTTATGCATCTGAATTACATTCTACTTAAATCGTACAATACTGTAATGTAATTTAATGTAAGTTTTTATTCAATGAAAACCAAGGTATACATATAACGACAGATATAACCTTGTGGACTGAGTGCCGAACTACTAATATTCGAAATTAAGTTACAGTATTAGGAAGAGAATTTTTGAAATACAGGTGGTTAAGATATAGTAGTCTGCCATGGTATGGCTTGTCAAATTCCTTATTTAGAAGACTAATTGAGGGGCCGTATAAAAGAACCCGGTATCTCCATACTAAAATTTTGAAACCAAAGTGGTAGTTATTGGTAACCAACGTGTTTTAAATCGGAAATAATTTAAAATTTTAGTTGTTATTTGAGGTCAATTTGAGATACCAGGTTCTTTTATACTGCCCCTCAATTATTTTCGGGACAAAGGAATTTTGATATCTTTTGAATTTACATATTGTGTTTTTAAATAATACACTATCGTTTCTTAGTCTACGAGTATTGTTAGATAAATTTATTATTGAAATTCGGTAACAAGTGGCTTAGGCGGGTTTCGTTTTAGCTCGTCTGAATAAGGCAGCTTATAGAACCGCACGTCCGTCCGTCCGTCCCCACGATAACTTTCGAAAGCAATGACGGATATTGACCAAAATTGGCAAACATAATGCCTATGGACCACTGACGATCCCTATTGAATATGGGGTAAATCGGTCCATTGGTTGCTGAGATACCGCGCGCTCACTTTGTCTTCATTTTGATAGTCAAAGCGAAAATTTGGCATTAAATGGACATTAAAAGTTCAAATGTGCTTCCTATGGATTGTTAGCATGATAGTACAAAATATTAAATGCCGCTTCGACCAAATTTAAGATTTTGATTTTCCTTTGATGTTTATAACTCCATATTAATCAATTTTGATTTTTTGCTTATTTCGATATTGATCTAAAATTCTAATAGTCAATATTAATCTAATTTAATTTTCTTTTGATTTTGATAGTCAACATTAATCTATTTTGATCTTCTGTTGATTTTGATAGTCAACATTAAACTTTTTTGATCTTCTGTTGAATTTCATTGTCAATTGTCAACCTTAATCTATTTTGAGTTTCTGTTGATATTTTAATAGTCAACAACTATCTATACACAGAAATTCAAAATTGATTAATATTGAGTATCAAAATTGAATATACAAATGTAAAATTGAAAGTCAACATTAATCTATATTGATTTTCTATTGCTTTTGATGGTCAAAATTAATCTATTTTTATTTTCTGTTGATTTTCATAGTCAACGTTAATCTGTTTTGATTCTCTATTGACTTTGATGGTCAACATTCATACCTTTTAATTTCGATACTCAATATTAACCAATAAATATGAAAATAAACCTATTTCTATTATTCTACTAAAACTGTGTACACGGTCCCCTTCACTCAGGCGAGCTTCTGTTACGGCTTGCCGTAGGTTTTATTCCCGATCCTATCCCAACTCCTATGTACTACATGAATAATTTGAAATTATTTTTGGTGGGAACAGCGTCTTGGATGTACCATCTCGGCTAGACTACATCCGAGACGCTGTTCCCACCAAAAAATAATTTCAAATTATTCATGTAGTACATAGGAGCTGGGAAAGGATCATGAATTAAAAAAAGGGCTTATTTATTTATATTATACTACATAAGTGACAAAGGCAATCAGATGGGTATGTGGAATGTGTTGCCGGTGTCGCTGTTGTTGCTGGTGTCGCCGGTAAAAAAAATTATTTAGCAACAATGTGTACCGGCAACGAGGTACCGCTGCCTAAATTCAGCCTAATCAAAACTCCCTGTATTCTATTTTTATTAAGTGGTGTGCAACACCGCATTTTAGGAATGCCTGTGCCTGATCTGTCTGTCCGTCTGTTAACACGATAACTATTAACATATTCAATTCAAGTTTTTATAGAGGGGATAATGGAGCAGCCTGCTAAATATTTTTTCGACATTAAAGTGTTTTAGACCTCTGACATCTCTAGAAGTCACCAATTTTGAAAATCCGTTTCTGCCCATTAACCATAATTTATAAACATTTTTTATTTTAATCCGTTAGAATTTCAATAAAAAAACTCCTGGTATAAAAAACCGCCTATTTCAAAATTTATTTCGTTTTTTTAAATTTAAATGCGAATTTTTCGCAATTTCAAAAAACACCCAGAGATATGGTATTATAGTATGCTTGTTAGTTTTCTGAATAGACCTCAAAAACAAAAAAAATGGAAGATAAGAAGACAATCAAAGCAGCCTGGGCTCGCTTGCTGCTTGCTCGACTGGGCTAACCGAGGTATATGCGTACCTTACCTTGTCTTCTTATCTTTCTATCTTTTTGATTTCGAGGTCTATTCAGAAAACTATAACGTGCATACTATAATAATGGTCGACAGCTGGTCCAAGTTTCATCCAAATCGTTTTAGCAGTTTTGGAGCTGTTTCATATTCGGTGGCGGGTTGGATTGCATTAAAGGGGGCCACTTTTTTAAAGTCCGGCAGGTACCCCGTATCTCAGAATATTTAGACGTGAACCCCCAATGTTTCAATGGATCTTTGCCGGACATGAACTGGAGGGTCCGTTCAAACCCTCAACATCCCCCCGGGGGGTCTGGGGCAAAGTGAGATTCCACCGGATTTTGATAGATATCGAGTCCCTGAACAAAGTCCCGCCCACCCCCTCCGACCCCCCTTAGGGGGGTACTTTGAAAAATAAGGTAATCTAAGCATAACTGACATGAATTGACTACTAGAAATGACTCAAGGTACCTTCCTACCTCACCCCCCACCGGAGGGGGGGGGACTGTGGCAAAGTGAGATTCCACCGGATTTTGATAGATATCCACTCCCTGAGCAATATCTCTCCCAACCCTACCCAACCTAACCTTATAATTTTCATAAAAACTGTCAAAAATCTGTATTTGTTTATTTTATTTAGGTTAGGTTTATTTTATTTAGGTTAGGTTTATTTTATTTAGGTTAAGTTTATTTTATTTAGGTTAGGTTTATTTTATTTAGGTTAGGTTTATTTTATTTAGGTTAGGTTTATTTTATTTAGGTTAGGTTATGTTTATTTAGGTTAGGTTAGGTTAGGTTTATTTTGTTTAGGTTAGGTTAGAGGGGGTGGGGTTGGGCGGGATCTTGGTCAGAGTGTCGATATCTATCCAAATCTGGTCAAATCTCAATTTCCCCCAGAACCCCTTTGGGTGGGGGTGGTCGGGACTTTGTCCCATGGGTCAATATCTGTCGAAATCAGTGGAATCTCATTTTGCCCCAGACCCTTGGGTGGGGGGTGAGGTAGGACGGTACCTTGAGTCATTTCTAGTAGTCAATTCGTACCTCCCTAAGGGGGAGTCGGACGGGGTGGGCGGGACTTTGTTCAGGGATTCGATATCTATCAAAATCCGGTGGAGTCTCACTTTGCCCCAGACCCCCCGGGGTGAGTTAAGGGTGGGAACGGACCCTCCAGTTCATGTCCGGCAAAGATCCATTGAAACATTGAGAGGTCACGTCTAAATATTCTGAGATACGGGGTACCTGCCGGACTTTTAAAAAGTGGCCCCCTTAAATGCAATCCAACCGATTTTGCGGCGTTTTTCACATATCCCCTGAATACAGAAAAAATAATTTTTTTGACTATAGTTTGTTTACATTCCTAAAGCAGACATAAGAAACTACTTAGTAATATTTTTTATTTTACTATATCAAATAATTTCTATCTGTATTTACTGTGCAGAGATGTGCAGAGGTAACTAACCGCTACGTTAAATAAATCAAACCTAAGTTCATTTTAATTACGGATGAAGTGTTGTTTCCAGCTCAGTTTTTAAATGCACATTCATGAACATTATTGAGCTTCAATTTGGTTGGACTTCGAAATATGTCCCTGGAATTGGAACAGTAAAGGGATGGTTATTCATTGTCTACGTTATTCATACTCATAGTCTACGGTATCCCGGATAACTTGTATAAACCATTTCGTATATGAGGGTAGTGACAACTTGTACATGCAAAAGGATATCCCGTATATGGATAGTAACAATTTCTACATATACACAAATGGATATCCCGTATATGCGCTTTTAGCATGGACCTTTTGTTCCATAAAGCGTGGTACACAGATAGTGAGCGAAATGCAGTTTCTAAGGCAAATTTTCTCAGAGGGGGGAAAAATTAAAATTTCGCCGTCAATTCATTTTGTCGGTACACACTTCGTCAATTTTCGCCTGTGAAATCAAAATATTCATTTCGCCAAAGTGAAAATCATGAATTTCGTCACCTCGGTAGCGTGAAAAGAGAACCATATTTTCGCCGTGAAATATCATAGAATAGTATTGTTACATGGTTACGGTAACCAAATACTTGATGGGTGGGTGGTTCATTCTTTTCGAGTTCAAACTTTTCAAATGTATCACATACATCAAGATGCCTCCATTACAAGGTGAAGACATAGGGGGATATTCCCCGAGTTTGCACCCAATTCGAATTCTATCTTTACTGCCACAGAGGAGTAAGCACTCAAACCGAAAGTAACCATGGTTATTTGGTTTGGGTGCCTACCTCTCTGTGGTAGAAAGTAAATACGGATTGGGTGCAAAAATCCGGGAAACCCCTTCTATATCTGCACCTGGTAATGGGGTTGATTAAACAAATACGTTACTATAGAGTGACAAATTCGAGGCATCTTGACATACATATTGCCGTCGATTGTGAAGTATGGTAATCTATCCCAAGAAGTGTGATAAAAATGCACTTCATTTTGGTAAATGATTATCGGAGTCGACACATGTAAAAGTGCCTAGATTATGACGTCATAGTTCAGATACTTTTACACGTGTCTACCCCGGCATTGTGGTTGTCTAGAAACTATCCCTAGGTCTGGCTGGGAGCCGCACTACGGTTTAGTCGTGCAAGGCTCTAGACAAGCATTGTGGTACTAATAAGGTGCTTGAAAGCTGTGAATATCTAAACCCAAAATCTGTTCTTTCTAATTAGCTGCCATGATCTGTGTACTAGGTGATGGAAAACTGATATCCGGTTTGATATTTCGAGTCGGCGAAAATTTTTTGTCACCATGACGCAGTTAAAATTTCGACTCGGAATTGATGGTAGCGAAATTTCGATCTGTGTACTAGGCTTTACTTCCATTTCCCGTGGAAAACTTAAGGCTGAATTTAGGCAGCGGTACTTTGTTGCCACTGTCCCCGCTGTCGCCGCTGGGAGGTTTGGGGGGTTAGCGGCAACAACATAATAGCGGAGACAGTGGCAACAGTGGCGACACGGTACAACCACTAGCGGCAACAGCGGCGACACGCAAAATCCACTAGCGGCAACAGCGGCGACACAGCTAAAACCACTAGCGACCTGACCAGCGGCAACAGAGACACATTGGCTGAATTTAGGCAGCGGGATCTCGTTGCTTCAATTGCCCCTGTTGCCCCAAGTTAAGCCAATTAACCTATCGTCTTTTCCATTTGCTTCCCGTCACTATTTTTGCATCTTTTTTGACCTAACCTAATTAAAAATAAATATGTTCCATTTTTGTTATGCATTAACAATAAAACAGTTTATTTTTTATTAGGTTAGGTCAAAAAAGATGCAAAAATAGTGACGGGAAGCAACATATTAAAGTAATAGGTAAAGTGACTAAGCATGGGGCAACGGGGGCAATTGAGGCAACGAGATCCCGGTGCCTAAATTCAGCCGACACATTAATATAGAGCAGCAGTGCACTGGCTTATATATTAGGTTTATCGGCAACAGAGGAAATCAGATTAATGTGTCTCTGTTGCCACTAGTGGTTTTAGCTGTGTCGCCGCTGTTGCCGCTAGTGGATTTTGCGTGTCGCCGCTGTTGCCACCTGTGGTTTTTGTGTGTCGCCACTGTTGCCGCTGTTGCCACTGTTTCCGCTTTTATGCTGTTGCCGCTGACCCCCTTACCCCCTATAGCGGCAACAGCGGCGACAGCGGGGACAGTAGCAACAAAGTACCGCTGCCTAAATTCAGCCAAACTTAATTTTAGTGTAAAAAACTTTCCTTTCCAGGAAAATAAGCCCAAATTTAAGCCTCAGAAAAATTGCCTCCCATTGTTACAAAAATCACCAAAGAATTTCCTGTGACATTCCAGGGGATAATAAATGTACAATGTAATACCCGTCCACCGTAACATTAGAGTTGGATAGAGGAGGCAAACCAAAGAAAGAACAAAAGCGGTGTAACGATTTAGCGAATACGTGCTCAGTCGACCAATGAAGTCAGCTTTGTTCTTTCCTTGTTTGCCTCCTCTATTCAACTCTAGCTTATGGTGGACGGGTAATACACCTGACCTTGAAGAAATTATATCCTAGTATTAGTGGAACAGGCCCAATGACTGCAGCAATTTTGACCTACACGTTGAAAAAATTGCTTGTAGACATTCTCGTGGAATAAATTCGTTCTTTTTCGAAGAATGAATCCTTGGGAAAAGTCATTTTCCAAGTCTCACGTGATGATCAACCGTTGAAGAAAAATGGCTTGAATTCCATAGTGTCGTTTTTCGAAAGTCTGATTGTTGAAATGTTTGTGTATGGAGTATTAAAACTACTTATTGATTGGACTAGGATGCGTTTTCAAAGATAGTTCGCAATGAAGGGCCACTTTCATTGTGGAGTGGACTCCCGCCGACCCTCATAATGGCAGTTCCAGCAACAATGGCCTACTTCGTATCCTACGAGCAGATAAGGCTTCTAATGAAAGACGAATTCAAAAAACGGACGGGCAGACAAGAGCAACCGCTTCTCATTCCTTTGATCGCTGGTGGACTTGCGCGGGCGGGCGCTGTCACGGTAGTCAACCCTCTTGAACTCATACGCACCAAAATGCAATCCAAAAAACTTTCTTATTCAGGTCAGTCACATCATTCCGCTTTGTCTAGTACTTATAATAATATGGTTTAGTACTAGACAACATTCCGCTGCATGATAACTTTCCAACCAGCAGTTTGCTAAATACTGCGACAAGGTTCGGAATGAGTTTACCGCGGTAAATTACATGATAAATATTTTATTAATAACGAAAACGGAGATGTCCACGAACAACGATCAAGCCACTCTATTCTATTTCCTACTTTTTGGAACTTAGAAGCTAGACTTATTGGTAACTGTAACCGTATTTCACAGTAGGGTTTTTCACTTATTCGTTACAGGCTTATAGCTACTGGCCTTACATCTCCCAAAAGCTAAATAAACATATATAAGGCGGGCAATAAATGAGCGCTTCTTTTTTGTAAGTCTTATCTTACAGTTACTATTAATAATAAGACAAAAAATGCCTTCCAAAACATGTGAAAGAAGTAGGTAACGAATATTGGTTACATAAGTTACATCGGGTTACATGTTACTGAGCTTACTTCTCTTGTGAGCCGAGTAACGTTTAGGATGTAAGCCTTCAGCCTTTTCCAATGTCAAAATCAAGTAAACCGAAACCACGCCGAAAGGCAAGTTTTCCGGCGTACTTGACTTACATCTACAAGAAAACGCAACATATAGGTTGACTTATTGACCAATTGAGAGCGTAAATTCAAAATTCTTACTTCTTTCACATGTTTTGGAAGGCATTTTTTATCTTATTATTAATAGTAACTGTAAGATAAGACTTGCAACAAAGAAGCGCTCATTTATTGCCCGCCTTATATGTGTTTATTTAGCTTTTGGGAGATGTAAGGCCAGTAGCTATAAGCCTGTAACGAATAAGTGAAAAACCCTATATAGTATTTCTTAATTACTACATACTTAGTTAAAGTTTTTATACTCTTACCAACTTTTCGCTTCACGTTGTCAGCTGTTGATAAGAGTTAAGGCTGAATTTAGGCAGCGGTAATTTGTTGCCACTGTCCCCGCTGTTGCCACTAGGGGGTTAAGGGGGTCAACGGCAACAGCATAAAAGCGGAAACAGCGGCAACAGTGGCGACACAAAAAAACCACAGGTGGCAACAGCGGCGACACGCAAAATCCACTAGCGGCAACAGCGGCGACACGCAAAATCCACTAGCGGCAACAGCGGCGACACGCAAAATCCACTAGCGGCAACAGCGGCGACACAGCTAAAACCACTAGCGGCAACAGAGACACATTAATCTGATTTCCTCTGTTGCCGCTAAACCTAATATTATAAGCCAGTGCACTGCTGCTCTGAGCTCATGCTCAACAGCGGCAACAGAGGATAGCAGATTATTGTGTCGGCTGAATTTAGGCACCGGGATCTCGTTGCCTCAATGGTCCCCGTTGCCCCATGCTTAGTCACTTTACCTATTACTTTAATATATTAAGCCAACTCAACCAACTAGTTGCAGATATGCAGATACGCAGAGTTGCAGAACTGCGAACAACTGCGAACGCGGGATTTATTTCGAACCGAATCCAATCATTTCATTAGCTGATACGTTTGCAAACTCTGAGCAGAATTGCGCAGCAAAAAGGCATGTTTTACTTCTGCACCTTGCTTTCGCAGCAGCTAGAATTACTAGTACATTCACATATGAGACTATATATCGTGTGTTTTAAAACTACACAAGTTTCTTTTACCTATAATTGATTTCTGAACGATTGACAACACATCCCCAAAAACTAAAAAATGTACAACCTACTACTTCCAAAAATACGGCTGAATTTAGGCAGCGGTACCTCGTTGCCGGTGTTGCCGGTGTTGCCGGTACACATTGTTGCCAAATAACTTTCTTAACGGCGACACCGGCGACACCGGCAACACCGGCAACAACGGCGACACATTCCACATGCCCATCTGATTGCCTTTATCACTTATAGTTTAATATATAATTGAACAAGCGGTCCATATATTCCGAATATAACAAACATGAAACATAACATAAATGAAATAAACAAATTCGACAGTTATCATTATGAGTAAAAAATTATTATGTTATGTTCGTTATATTCAAATCTGATAGAATGTCAATTTTCCCCAGATCCCTCCTTATTTGTTTAATTCATTTAGGTTAGGTTTATTATATCCGCATTATATGGACGGCTAGATCTATATTAATTTATTACGAGCCCGTTCTCGACCCGTGACTTCGTCACGGTAGCAATTGTTCGAAAATCTTTATTCACAAAAATAGAAAATAAGATTAAAGTTAACAGGAAACCAAAAAATTAATATTATCCATTTACTTCTAACCAACATATCCACCTAACCAATTATAAATATCTTTGATGTAGTCTCCTACTTCCCAACCTATCCGCCACCCCAACAAAATAGTTTTTATAAGCTCCACTTAATCTCCACCTTCCAACGCATTGACTTCCTTAACAAAAAGTAATTTCTATTTACTAAATGATGTCTCCACTTCCTCACACAATGCCCTCCCCCAGACCAAAGTTCTGTGTATGCTCCATTTCCTACTAAGTTTTCCAATCTACAAAATACTTGTTATGAGCTCCATGCTATCTCCTCATCCATTTACCAAAGCTACTGCCAGCTACCAATGAATCAGTTTCATGTATGCCCCAACTTACACCCAATTGTCACAAAGGAAATAAGCATTGTTCGACTAAATGAATAAGCAATTGTTTTACAACAAAACATAAGTTTCATTTAGCCTTCAATTTTCACCAATTTTTCCCCATTAAAATATCTCTGCTTCACTATTCATTCCACTTCTACTAAACAAAAAAACAATTTTACTTAGGCCCAAATCTTAAAGTCACATTTCTTTTCCCTAAACAAAAATATTATCAAATTCAGGTTAATGTCTCCACATTAACATAAACACATTCCTTTCCATGACCAAAATATATTTTTATTAGCTCCAAACCCTTGCCACTTCTCTAAACAAAAAATATAAAATTCACGTAGTTCCATTTCCCACCCAAATCCCTCCCACAACCCAAAAATATGTTTATTAGCTCCACGTAGTCTCCACTTCTCCACCCATTCTCCTCCCACAAAGCAAAAAAAGTTTTTTATTATCTCCACGTAGTCTCCACTTCCCCACCCATCCCCCTCCCATAAAGGAAAAATAGGTTTCCACTTCCCCACCCATCCCCCTCCCACAAAGCAAAGAAAGTTTTTTTATTAGCTCCACGTAGTCTCCACTTCAACCAGCCATCCCCCTCCCACAAAGCAAAAAAAGTTTTTTATTAGCTCCACGTAGTCTCCACTTCCCCACCCATCCTCCTCTTACAAAGCAAAAAAAGTTTTTTATTAGCTCCACGTAGTCTCCACTTCCCCACCCATCCCCCTCCCATAAAGGAAAAATAGGTTTCCACTTCCCCACCCATCCTCCTCTCACAAAGCAAAGAAAGTTTTTTTATTAGCTCCACGTAGTCTCCACTTCCAACCAGCCATCCCCCTCCCACAAAGCAAAAAAAGTTTTTTATTAGCTCCACGTAGTCTCCACTTTCCCACCCATCCTCCTCTTACAAAGCAAAAAAAGTTTTTTATTAGCTCCACGTAGTCTCCACTTCCCCACCCACCCCCTCCCATAAAGAAAAAAATAGGTTTTTTATTAGCTCCACGTAGTCTCCACTTCCCCACCCATCCTCCTCTCACAAAGCAGAAAATGTTTTTTTATTAGCTCCACGTAGTCTCCACTTCCCCACCCATCCTCCTCCCACAAAGCAAAAAAAGTTTTTTATTTGCTCCACGTAGTCTCCACTTTCTCACCCATTCTCCTCCTACGAAGCAAAAAAAGTTTTTTATTAGCTCCACGTAGTCTCCACTTCCCCACCCATTCTCCTCCCACAAAGCAAAAAAAGTTTTTTTATTAGCTCCACGTAGTCTCCACTTCCCCACCCATCCCCCTCCCACAAAGCAAAAAAAGTTTTTTATTAGCTCCACGTAGTCTCCACTTCCCCACCCATTCTCCTCCCACAAAGCAAAAAAAGTTTTTTTATTAGCTCCACATAGTCTCCACTTCCCCACCCATCCCCCTCCCACAAAGCAAAAAGTTTTTTATTAGCTCCACGTAGTCTCCACTTCCCCACCCATTCTCCTCCCACAAAGCAAAAAGTTTTTTATTAGCTCCACGTAGTCTCCACTTCCCCACCCACCCCCTCCCACAAAGCAAAAAAGTTTTTTATTAGCTCCACGTAGTCTCCACTTCCCCACCCACCCCCCTCCCACAAAGCAAAAAAAGTTTTTTTTAGCTCCAAGTAGTCTCTACTTCCCCACCCATCCTCCTCCCACAATGGAAAAAAGTTTTTTATTAGCTCCACGTAATCTTCACTTCCCCACCCATAACCCGCCCCATAACAAAAATAATTTTTTCATCAACCCAGTTGTACAACATTTGCGTAATTTAATATATAGAGGTTACACCTCTAACTGAGGCCTTAAGTGTACATTTCTCATGTTGTAGGGCAATATGAGATATGATACAGCTGCCATCTCTTGTTCTCTTCTGTTATTTACTCGCTCGGCTCGGTGTATTCACTGCATTGCTTTTCTTCCAATCCCAATAGCCTGCATCTCCCAACCAACAACCTTCCTTACTACGCACACATTGCCTGCCAAGGAACAAGAGGAAGACCAGCTTAGGCTTCTATACGTCTCCCAAGTATATCTGTCATCTAGAGTTCCTTGCTGTTGCTACAAGGTACGCAGCCGTTTTGCTATTGGTCGGACGCAGCCGCTCTCTCATTGGCTCTCGTATGTACCTACGTGTATTCTAAGTGTGGACCATTTCTCTTATGGAAGCTGGTCTTCTATAGTGAAGCGCCAGCTTCACAGCCACCATCGGTATTCTATGTTGCCTGCTATAATATCATCAGCCCTCTCCTCCTCCAACTCGCGCATGATCAGAAGGCAAAAGGCTTCCGCAAAACCCTAATTTAACAATGTAGATATATTATACTACATAATATAAGTCATAAAGGCAATCAGATGGGTATGTGGAATGTGTTGCCGGTGTCGCCGTTGTTGCCGGTGTTGCCGGTGTCGCCGGTGTTGCCGGTGTCGCCGTTAAGAAAGTTATTTGGCAACAATGTGTACCGGCAACACCGGCAACAACGGCAACACCGGCAACGAGGTACCGCTGCCTAAATTCAGCCAAAAATACATAACAAACAAGAAGTCAACAAAAGTGGTGTCCGAGTGAAATCAATTCTTTCGTTTTTGAAAGAATCGATTAAAGTTGGAAGGCAAATAGAGGTAAAATTTTATTTAAATAGCTACTACCAAAAAGTAAACATCAATAATAATAACCTAGTCAGGCATTTTTGGCAATTGAGTCGACGAGTTTTCATTTGCTTAATGATTTCAGCAGTTTAAATCTTCGGAGATGAATAATGCAACTTTTATCACAGGTAAATAGGAAATGCTAGTGCAAATTTGCTATTTTTAGTTGCAAAATCAACTCAAACAGGTTGTTGTAAAAATGAGGCAAATGTTTCTTATCATGCGCAAACTGACTGCGTTTCTGCATTTCTGCAATTCTGCGAGTAGGTTGAGTTGGCCTATTGCCTCCCGTCACTATTTTTGCCTCTTTTTTGACCTAACCTAATAAGAAAGAAACTGTTTTATTGTTAATGCATAACAAAATGTAGCGTTTATTTTTAATTAGGTTAGGTCAAAAAAGATGCACAAATAGTGACGGGAGGCAAATGGAAAAGACGATAGGTTAATTGGCTTAACTTGGGGCAACGGGGGCAATTGAAGAAACGAGATCCCGCTGCCTAAATTCAGCCAATGTGTCTCTGTTGCCGCTAGTAGTTTTAGCTGTGTCGCCGCTAGTGGATTTTTCGTGTCGCCGCTGTTGCCTCTAGTGGATTTTGCTTGTCGCCGCTAGTGGTTGTACCGTGTCGCCACTGTTGCCACTGTCTCTGCTATTATGTTGTTGCCGCTAACCCCCCAAACCTCCCAGAGGCAACAGCGGGGACAGTGGCAACAAAGTACCGCTGCCTAAATTCAGCCAGAGTTAAAGGACTGTGGCCCAAAATTTTGGCTCCAGGAGACAAAATCTGCCTCCAATTTGTTCTCGACTTTCCCATTATAGTGGCGTTGCGACGAAAATAGTAAAGGAACCCCCTTATCGCTAACTAGATCTAGCGTTTACTTTCGAAAACACACCTTGTTTAGCGGGATTTTAAATATCGCTACTAGGTCTTATCGAGTAGCTGTACATTCAGATAATCACATTATCAACGCTAGGTCAGTCTCCTAACTACCAAGGCTGTATTGAGGGGCGGCGGGCATTGGAGGCAAATGCCCCCCACCCCCGAAATCCAAGAAAAAGGGAAATTATTTCTCAAAATACCAAAAATTTTTTTAGGTTATTTCAGACTCATTTTAGACAAAATAAGCCAAAATTATCGCGCGAATATTTCTAATACATATTGTCCTATGATATCATTGCCCCCTACGAAATCGACTTCTAAATACGGTATACTGCTAACTACAACATACTAACTATGCTTATAATAGAAATCAAAGCTGCATGTCGAAGTCTTTACGAAGTTAAAGGAGTCCGAGGGTTTTGGCTTGGATGGGCGCCAACTATCATTCGGGATGTTCCGTTTTCAGGTGATTACAGCTAATTTTAATTTTAAACCTTTTGTAAGACTCAATAAGGCTATAAATATTTGTCTTTGTATAGCAATTTATTGGGTGAATTACGAAGGGCTTAAAAAGATGTTCCATAAACAAGAGAATCCGTCGTTAATGTTCAGTTTCTTCGCAGGTGCCACAGCTGGCTCTGTAAGTCATTAAAAAAATTAATATAAAAAACCAAAAAGTATTGAAATCAAATAAAATATTGTTCGGTTTTAGATTGCGGGGACAGTAACTCTTCCATTTGATTACGTGAAAACTCTCAAACAAATAGAATTAGGCGATTCAGATTTTGCCGTGAAAGGTAAATAGAGAGGTTCAGTTTTCTACCATATAGACAGTGTTCCATTTTAGCCGGCTAAAAAGCTTTTTGACCATCCGGGTAGTCATTAGCCAACCAGGCGGCCGGCTAAAATGGCCGGTCTCCGAACCCTATAGTTCGATTTTAGCCGGCTAACAAGCTTTTTGGCCAGCCGGCTAGCCATTTTAGCCGGCCGGCTGGCTGGTTAAAATGGCCGGTCACTGAACACTGCATATAGATGCTAAAATATTGGCCAAATTGATCTGTATGATAGTCAAAAAACTTTTTATTGTATTTCCAGATAAAAAGCTTTCAACGACAAAAGAAATCATGATCAGAACTTACAAGACGGCGGGTTTAAATGGATTGTTCACGGGTTTCGTTCCACGTATCATAAAAGTGGCTCCGGCCTGTGCCATTATGATTTCCACATACGAATACGGAAAATCCTTTTTCTATCGATACAACAGGGAGAGAAATGTAATCAAATAACAACCTCCCTCATCCAATAGTCAACTTTTTAAAATGGAAAACAACTTTTTGGAGAACTTATAAATATTTACGTTACTCTAGTTTTTAACATAATCTCAAAGTGTTACGTGAATTTTACCCATTTGGCGGCATTGTATTTGTAATGAATTGGGACCAGGTTTGGCAGCTAAAAATATTTATTGAAAATAATTTTAAATTCTGCTTAAATAATTTTGCATTTGGCAAATCTTCCCAATTCGGATTTATTTAACCCAGGTGTCGAAATTATTTCATTTGCTGAAATGATATTCAATTTTCAAAAAATATTATAATAGTTATGAAAAATGTGATAAAATATGGAATGCCAGATTGATTTATTTCCCTGCTAACCCAGTGCCTCCCAAATTAATACAATTTAAGGAATTTTAATGATAGAATTAGTTAGACATGAATAGTAAATGTTATATGACTGATTATCGAGAGATTAAATAAATATTTGGACGTCCGACTTATCCGACTAAATAACTTTATTATATATATTAAAATTCGATGTACACAATTGCAATTATTCTTAGGATAAGCTAAAATAACACGCTGGAGCTATAATTAAATATTACAACTAATTAACATTTCAACAACTAATGATTACAATTTGGGACAGAATAGATAAATTATCTATTTCTGATTCATAATCTGAATGTGGACTATCATATAATTAACTGTTTCTACATCGAACCTCAAATAAAAAAGTAAGTTTATATCCACCATTCATTATTATACCATTTAATTAATTCTGTTGGATTGAAACTTGTTGGCTTTCATTACATGAAATTTCTTAAAAATGCACTTTAAACCTACAATTACAATCTATTAGCACGGCGCAGTTAAAAATCATACTCTTTTAGTTAAAGGTGTCTCACTGTTGTCTGTCTCACTCTGTCACAGCCAATTGGCCAACCCATTTATTGAAATTATTATTATAATTATCGTTGGCAGTAACAAAAGCATTAGTTTTCGACAATTTACAATAAATATAAAATTACGACGACATGCGACAATCACAACTAAAAACACTTGTTTTCTGAAATTTGTAGTGCCAGTTATTTTTAATGTCTTCTTTCTTAGTGTTTTCAATAATGTACCCCAACGCATACCTTCACGTACTAAGCATTTTACATTACTTTATTACATTTTACATTATTATTTTACATTATTGAAAACATTAATACCAGAAAATGACATTATAAATCATAAACCATACACCCAATATACTAATCTATCGCAGTTCATCCAATTTCCTTAAAATTCAGAGAATATTGAAAATCATCCACAAAATTGACGTTCTAGATTTATTTTGTACGGTTACAAAAATTTATCAGATGTAGTTACAAATAATATTTTCGAGTAATGAAGCCGCAGAAAATAAAAAACCTACAGCAAGCCGTAACAGAAGCTCGCCTGAGTAAAGGGGACCGTGTGCACATTTTGGTTGCAATAATAATAGAAATAAATTTATTTTGCTTATTAAAGTAAGCACTAATTCAAACTAGATAAATATAATTCATTATTCAAAATAAAAACTAACAGCAAATCAAAATAGATTGATGTTGACTATCAAAAAAGCAAATCAAAATTGATTAATGTTGACTATGAAAATCAACAGAAAATCAAAATTGATTAATGTTGACTATCAAAATAAACAGCAAATCAAAATAGATTGATGTTGACTATCAAAATAAACAGAAAATCAAAATTAATTATTGTTGACTATGAAAATCAAAAGGAAATCAAAATTGATCAATGTTGACTATGAAAATCAACAGAAAATCAAAATTGATTAATGTTGACTATGAAAATCAACAGAAAATCAAAATTAATTATTGTTGACTATGAAAATCAACAGAAAATCAAAATTAATAAATGTTTACTATTAAAATCAACAGATATTCAATCTTGATTGATTATGAGTATTAAAATCTACAGAAAATTAAATTCGGTTAATAAAGATTATCAAAATTTCAAGGAAATCAAAAAATGGAAATTTGACTAAAATCGAATAAAAATCAAAAATAGATTTTTTTCCATCGTTTAATAGTTATTTTCCGGTTTAATTTGCTTTATTATAAAATATCAAATTTGGTAGAAGCTGATTGAAATGTTTTATACTATCCCGCTAACAATTTATAGGAAACGACATTGAACTTTTTAATGTCCATTTAATGCCAAATTTTCACTTTGACTATCAAAATGAAGACAAAGTGAGCGCGCGTTATCTCAGCAACCAATGGACCGATTAACCCCCAATTCAATAGGGATCGTCAGTGGTCTATAGGCATTGTTTTTGCCAAGTTTGGTCAATATCCGTCATTGCTTTCGAAAGTTATCGTGGGGACGGACGGACGTACGGACAGACTGTGCGGTTCTATAAGCTGCCTTATTCAGGCGAGCTAAAATTGGCCACAATCGGGTTTATTTAAATCCGTGAAAAACACTGATGATTTTTTTAAAATACGACCAAAGTAATCACCTGGCATTCAAAAGGCATGTTAAAATTGTCGTTACATTCAGCGAAATTCTGGTTGGGGGAACCAAGCATTTGATTTCCATGGTACTCACAGATTTGGAATCCAGGAATATTTAGTAACAGAACGTATAATACTGAAATTGATATTGTTCCTTTGTTTGATATTTAGTTTTAAAAAATCCAAATACCTAAAGAAATGTAAAATTGTTCCATTTTTAATATTGATTTTTTTAAACTATTTAAAGCTTTTTTTAAAACTAAAGGTTGTAAAACTGCAACATGTGGTTGTAAAACTGCAGTATCTTGTTGTTGTTGGTTGTAAAATTTCACTACCCTTAGATTTAAAGCTTTAAGCGTGGTACACAGATAGTGAGCGAAATGCAGTTTCTAAGGCAAATTTTCACCGTGGGGAAAAAAATTAAAATTCCGCCGTGATTTCATTTTGTCGGTACACACTTGATCAATTTTCCCCTGTGAAATCAAAATATTCATTTCACGGAAGTGAAAATCATGAATTTCGCCAGCTCGGTAGCGTGAAAAGGGATCTATTTTTTCGCCGTGAAATATGTAATTTGATCGCTGGGAGTAACTATGGGATCAAAATGTTACATGTCATGCTTTTCAAATGTATTGCATGTTGCGATTGCGAAGTATGATAACCTATCCCACCAAAAGAAGTGTGATAAAAATGTACTTGATTTTGGCAAATAATTATCGGAGATGACACGTAAAAATGCCTAGATTATGATGTCATATACGGAAGTTGAGGCTCTTTTACACGTGTCTACTCCGGCATTGTGGTACTAATAAGGTGACTTGAAAGCTGTGAATTTCTTAACCCAAACTCTGTTCGTTCAAATAAGCTGACATGATCTGTGTACTAGGTGATGGAAAACTGATTTCCGGTTTGGTATTCCGAATCAGAGAAAATTTCCTGTCACCATGACGCAGTTAAAATTTTGACTCGGAATTCATGGTGGCGAAATTTCAATCTGTGTACCAGGCTTTAGATGAGAAAATTCCTGGATCCATTAGCAACAATGCATTAGTACAAAATAGATTTGCATTGTCATCAATGTAATAATAACGGTCGAACATTGCTCACAGCATTTCATTAGGTTTTAGCTCGCCTGAATAAGGCAGCTTATAGAATCGCACAGTCTGTCCGTACGTCCGTACGTCCGTCCGTCCCCACGATAACTTTCGAAAGCAATGACGGATCTTGACCAAACTTAGCAAAAACAATGCCTATGGACCACTGACGATCCCTATTGATTTTGGGGCTAATCGGTCCATTGGTTGCTGAGATACCGCGCGCTCACTTTGTCTTCATTTTGATAGTCAAAGTGAAAAATGGGCATTAAAAAGTTCAATTGCGTTTCCTATAAATTGTTAGCTTGATAGTATAAAATATTCCACTCCGCTTCTACCGAATTTAAGATTTTATAGTAAAACCAAATAAAACCCGAAAGTAACTATAAGAGGACGGAAATAAATCTATTTCGCATTTATATTCAATTTTATAGTCAAACTTGCATTATTCCAATTTCTATTGATTTTCATTATTAATATTGACCGATTTTGATTCTCTTTAGATTTTCATAGTCAACATTATTCAATTTTAATTTAATGTTGATTTTCATAGTCAAAATTATTCAATTTTGAATTTATGTTGATTTTTATAGTCAACAATTATCAATTTTGAATTTGTGTTTATTTTCATAGTCAACATTAATCAATTTTAGCTCGCCTCTAAATAAGGCAGCTTATAGAATTGCACAGTCTGTCCGTCCGTCTGTCCCCGTACCCACGATAACTTTCGAATGCAATGACGGATATTAATTAAACTTGGTAAAAACCATACCTATAGACTGGTGACGATCTCTATTGATTTTCGGGCAAATCGCTCCATTGGTTGCTGAGATGCCGTGCGCTCACTTTGTCTTCATTTTGATAGTCAAAGTGAAAAATGGGCATTAAAAAGTTAAATTGCGTTTCCTATAAACTGTTAGATTGATAGTATAAAATATTTCACTCCGTTTCTACCAAATTTATTTTGAATTTATGTTTCATCGATTTTGATTTTGTATTGATTTTGATAGTAAAGATTAATCAAATTTGATTTTCTGTTGATTTTGATATTCAACATTAATCAATTTTGATTTTCTGTTGATTTTCATAGTCAACAATTATCTATTTTGATTTTCTGTTGATTTTTCAAATGATATAGTTTCGTTTCCTTATAATATCAATGTCTGAATTTTTAATACGTCGTAGCTACATATATAAAGACTCAATTCTGAAAGCTTGATCAAAATCCGTACGTTCGGTTTTGTGTTACGTGCGACTTTTCGTCTACCAAAATGTGTACACGGTAACCTTTACTCAGGCGAGCTTCTGTTACGGCTTGCTGTAGGTTTTTAAAATCATCGAGTATTTTCCATTAACGCAATGCAATGGACATCGGCTAGGCTGGGGGTTTCGGTTATTGTCCCATCCTCGAAACTTCTTTTGTACAGATAGGATAGGAAGCCTATCCCTTCAATACTAGCTATGTTACCATAGGGTTAGATGTTAAAATGTGTGTGGTGTGTGTTAAAATTGATTTTTAACGTGTGAAAGCTATGTCACGCCCTACTGCTTTGTACGAAAATCATTTTGGATATGATCGCTAGGCTGTTTCCATATTAGGGCTGTAAAAACAGATCAAAGTAAACTTAAATGGAGATTGACCAATTTGATCTGCTTATTACAGCCCTATGGAAACAGCCTAGCGATGATATCCAAAATGACTTTCGTACTGGGCAGAAGGGCGTGGCATAGCTTTCACACGTTAAAATCAATTTTAACACACACCAGACGGGCGACAAATCTAACCCTATGGTAATTTAGTTAGTACAACTGGGTGTCGAATATTTCGGATGATTTATGAATGATACATTTTTCAGTTCTGAGTAGAGAAGGAAGATATTATTTAAACAAACACACTAGTACTTTCCATTTCAATCGTGACTGTCAGCGAACAAGTAAATAAGACGACAAAGTTCCCTGTCCTGACTTAGATGACCACTAATACATCTAAATTATTGTAATTATATAAATAATTAATACAAAACGTAAATTATATCCATATATTACCTACCTTGTTGCATCAGGTTATATAATTACAGCTACTATTTTCAATATTATATGGATGGGCCACCCATTGAAACAGCCACAGCCTCTGTATGTATGCATAACGTATATGCAAATGCAGGTAGCTTCTACTTCTACGATTTACAAATTACAACAGCAAGCCAGTTCAAAGCATCCACCATCCGATTCTAATCTAGAGTAAATTAATACTAAGAACAACATTCGCTAATTAGCAGTATGTTAATTAATTATGTACATGTCCCACATGCATTCCTAATGTACAAAAACTTTAAAAAATGTACACTAAATTACAAATCTCCTTTAGAATTCTAATGTTTTTTGGGGGGTTTAAGGGACACTGTCCTCCCAATTACAAAGTCAACGTATACAAGGGTTCCATTATTATTGCATAATATTTCCTTAGCCATCTATTTTGTATCGAATATTACAAATTATCATTCTAATCAAACAACAAATACGATCAACACATTTCCATCTTCCAAAATGATTAGTAGTTCACTCACACATCCCTCGCCCTCGCCCCACTTAAATATAATTTATCCCTATTAAATAATTAAATTAAACTAGTAAATCTATCTGATTTCAATTATGCTCTTGAAAAATGTATTTTTAGCACAAATTGCATTTAAAAGTTATTTCCATAATTGAATTTGCTGTTTTAAAATACAATCAGTTTTCAAATATAAGTCAAGTAAATTTGTTTCAGAAACTAGTGCTGTTACATTGAATACACTTTGCTACTACAATCAGCCATGAGACCATGACTCGTCAGTTCAAAGAATTCTTTCCATGGAATAATAATTAATTAACCGCTAGTTTTAGTTATACCATGAATGATGTTTATATATGCATGTTCCTTGAAAGCTCGAAAGCAAAATGCGCATGCCCCCTCCCTCTAAACCAACGAAATGAGTTGTTTCATATTATAACATCAGAACAATCTCTATATTATAACCACAGACTGAGATAAACCAATAATAAATTTACAAACCTAACTATGAATCTATGTATGTCTGGTAGGAGAGTTTGGGTGACCTGCATTTATTGTGTAACGCAAAACACTCTTCCCATCTGCAACGTAAATGCTGACAGTAACACTTTTAGGTGCCTCCTCCTCCCATCAAGTGCACACGTAATAAATGCACGTACCTTAAAGACAAAATAACAAGATGCGCATGCCCACTTCCTCTTCCATCGAAATAAGTTTCCTCTGATTGACTCTAATTGTCAACAATCTCATCTGCGTGATAAGTGTTTTGTTATGTGACAAGTGGTGGAATTTTTTCAATTATTTATATATTCTATGCTAATGGTTGCTGGACGCCTACCTTTCTAAATTTGCCAAATTTTACTGGGAGCCTAGTATTATTATAACATCAGAACAATAATACAAATTCACATAAGATAATTATTGGTGATTCATTAGAAACAAATAGGTAAAGAAGATAATCCGTTTTCCAAAATCCCGGAATCATATTTTTCTGATTTTAAGGGGGAACATTCTATTGTGTTTATTAAAAATAGAATATTTTATTATTCCCTGTATTGGACACTACGAAATACAGTTATTATTTTGGTTTAGGAATTTTTCCCTTTGACCCGGAATTGTTTTTATTACTGTGATGGGTGGCCTGCTTAATTTCTCTTGAGTGACAAGTTCGCCCCTTAGCTGGGTTCACTAGTATTAAATATCCATTCACTCATCCTTTCAACTATATCCTAGACGTTTCCACTCCAACAATTAAATCATCCTGAAATATCTTTTCTATGAAATAAATAGACAAAAATAAATGAAACATTTCAAACAAAAATTGAAAAATTAATTTCATTCCAATTTGAAAATTTTTAAGGAAAACAATTCAACATATTTAAATTGTTCACCACGAATTTTATTTTAGGTGCTATTTATTTTAGGTGCAACAATTGAATTTATTCCAATTGTTTTTGCTTTTGAAAGAAACTCAATTTTTTCACTACATAACTATAATTTAAATAGTTTCAATTACTTCATTTCCAAAATTCCAAGTATAATTTAATTACCGACCACTATGAATACATTTCTTCAGCTATATTTTAATTAATCATTTGAATATTTCTTTAATTTCAATCAGAAATGGATGCGATACCTGAATTAACTGCAGTCTATGTATGCAGTCTAATGCTTGTGTCACTGTCAAGACCCTTACGTGATACAAATACGATAATTTATTTTATTTGGCAGTTGAAATCTTCATCAGTTAATATTTTATATTTTAATCTATAGGGAAATATAAAAAATGTAAATAGTGGCTTAATCAACAGCCGCGACGAGATTTCTTTAAAGGTCTACTTATTTTGGACACAACTGATAATAATTTTATTGATACTAATCGTATTTAAATGTTATGTCTTCAGAAAAAGAGTTTGTTCTGTGAGAGTACAGAGTGACAAGGCACATATTACTATACAGCTGCGTCTTCACCCTGTAGTATTGGCATGAAGAAGTTACCAAACCATTATTAACCATTAATCAATAATTACTCCAATTTATACATATATTTCTGATATTTACAGCTCAAGTTTAATATCTTCTTTTTATACGTCATGATTCTAATTAATCAATCTTGTATAAGTCTAGACTTCGCTTTCTTAACCCCATCTTGACTATTACTTTATAACTTGAACCTTTCTAGCTGACAGTAAACCAACTCTTAAACCAGGTAGATGCAATTTACATTTTTTTGATACCTCCCTAATTTACAAAGCTGCTTCGGTTACATTTATTAAATTCAAAGCTCAAATTTTAGAAACTATTAAAAAAGCTGCCAGCGACAAAAACAGCAATTATTGTAACATAATGAGGTGTTTTGTGCACTAAGTCACGGACCTGACGAGAGACAAAGTATTTCCCTAAATCAGTTCACAAGAATATCATTCAAGCGAGGGAGGGGTGCATTTTAGGTAAATCATTTTTGCGACAAGTAAAACAGTAATATATTATATAATTTAGGATTTAAAAATGTTTCATAAACGGAAATAAAAACTTTAAAAACACCAGCAACATTTTGAGTACGATGAAATGAGACAACAGCTTTAAAATTCACAAAATTTAGATCTATAAACATACAAATTGAGTCATTGATAAATTATCGTAAATAACCCACAGATGAGCCATAATTGTTTTGCATTGTCAGTTAAATTTGCTGAAACAGTCTAAATGACTAAAGTTTTAAAATATAGAAATCTAGGTATTGAGATTTTACTTTTTACATCCAATCCAGGATTTTAAATATATCGGCTTTTTAAATCTTAAACCTTTTAACTACTCTTCGGTATTGTGAACTCCCTAGTATTGGCAACATTGGCGTTTTGCGACCATTTGGTTTATAAAACTTAAATTAATGGTGTTGAGAAAGAGAGATTTCTAATATCATCCGTTGTAAGGCAACAATAAAAACTTGCACAACAAACTTATGACACATGTTACAGTTCCATTATCCATAAAACGACGGTAGAAAATGTGCTTTAAACAGCATTAATTTTCCCATTATTCTTGTAGACGCATTGACTTTCCTGTTCCCACCCGGGGGAGGAGGGTAGGGAGTAGAATATGTACATAAAGTAGAAAAAGACGGGTATAAAACATAACACATGTAAAGTTTGTATATCCATTATAACACTCTAATATCGAAAACTCTAGAAAAAGGTTGTCAGATCCGAAAGCAGATCTAAACGCATTACACTGCTATTAAACTAACATTAAAATTGCAAAGATGTGCATTTGAATGGCGCATAAACAACTAAAAAAGGAATTAGGAACAATGAACAATACTGAGGACAAAGTAATACACTTAGTATTGCTGTTGATCAGGGGTTTTCAAATACCTTCAAATCAAAATGGTATGAAAACGAGTGACTTTCAACCAAACCCCGCCTTTTTACTGGAAAATAAGGCGTGGAAATTAAACTCTCCCATCTTCCCGATTTGACTGTTATTTTTATTATCGCTCCGCTGCCACAGTCATCTCTTTGTATACGAATACAAAGGCTTAACTTCAGCGCAAACTTCGAGTCGAGCAAATCAACATGGGAGGTCCATTGTAATGCAACACATGACCCATTGTCTTTCTAATACAAAGAGATGACCGTGGCAACGGAACCATAATACCAATAATAGAAAATCCGCTAAACTTTAAATTAAAATTGTTTTCTCTCAAAAAAGGCTGCCATGTCTTTAATTTTCTTGCCACTCTCGGTGCGTGGGGGAGTAGAGGATTTAATTTTGGAGGCGCTGTTGTTGATCTCTAAATCACTTGTAGGGACTTGTCGTCTGAGAACGGGTTTATTGAATCCCTCGGGAGGCAAACTACTCTCTTCCTTTAAAGGAACTTTAGTAGGTTTAGGAAGATCGTCTTTTTTTGTAGGTAGGCTCTCTCCGGACGTCGATTGGGACATGTCCGACTTTTGTACAGACCACAGGGCCACTTTTTCCCGGACATTAACCTCCTCCATTGACTCGGATCCCGAAGAAATCGTTTCGTTACTGTTTTTAGCGGCAGATGACTTGAGAGTTGGTTCGGTCTTGATCGTTTTCGTTTGATTTGTGTAGAGCGGTGAAATGTCTTCGGAAAATGCCCGTTTACGTGGAGATTCTGATGAGCGAAGACTGGAGGAAGAGGGAGGAGTCAACAGTTTACCATTTGCCGAACCAAAAACACTTTCAGTCGAACTAACACTCCCAATGTCGGGAGATTTCAGGGAGGAAAGGGACCCTTCCCTCCCACTGCTCTCTTTTGTGCCATCCGAAATTTCCGAATTGATCTTCTGACGAAGGAACAAGCGCCTCTCCTCCTTGTATTTCTCAATCCTCTCCCGGGTACTGGGATCATTCATATCAACTGAACTCATTGCCACCCTCAGGGCTTGCTGAACTTTATCTGCCACTAACAATAAAACAAAAAGTTAATTACCAATTACCATCAAACTGTCTAGAAGTGTTTCCTCTGCACAATCATAAAATATTGGCCCCCTCACATCTGTTAGACCAACCCATTACATTAAGGATTATTCTGAACACAAAATCGGTTTTTAAAAATATTGATTTCTTAGATTTTGGCGGTTACAGAATTATAAGGTAATAATAAACCATGTACAAATGGATGTAAAAAAGTAGCGGCAATAGAGTCAAACAGTGTCTATTTTTAGTTTAATAATGTTCCTTAAATCATTCTGAACGAGGTATTAAATGATTTTTTAGGACGAGTATAACGGAATTTTTATGTTTTTACCCCCTTCCCCTGTTAGGGGATGACTGTAACCTACTTAATAGTGTTCTTTAAATCATTCTGATATCGAACGAGGTACTACATGGTTTTTTAGGATGAATAAAACAGAATTTACGTCAATTTTTGGCTGTTTTTAGGTTTTCACCCACTTCCCCTGTTAGGAGATGATTGTAACCTACTTAATAGTGTCCTTTGAATCTTTCTGATGACGACCGAGGTATTACACGACTTTCTACGACGCACAGAACGGAATTTACATCAATTTTTAATTTTCGAACCCCAACCCTTGTCAGGGAGTGTGGCCGATTTTGCCCATTTGCAAACAAACAGACAGAGGCATTCCTATAAAGCAGCTGCCGCTACTTAATAACGAATCACACTCTAGTAGTACTGGTGAAAATGATATAAAAGTTGAAATAGTGGACTTTCTAGCAACTGCGAGTGCTAGAAGGTCGCCGGGGACTTTCTAGCATCCTTTTTATGTTTCCAAAAAGTTCCCGAAGGCAGACTATATCATCAAAATTAATTCTTAATCATCATAAAGTAACAACCAGTATCTCGTTGCCGGCGCTGCCAGTAACTATTTTTTCGCTTTTTTGACCTAACCTAACCTAACTAAAATAGTTTATCTTTCATTCCTGTACGCCCTACACCCTAAAATAGTGGTTTTTAATAGGTTAGGTCAGAAAAGACAAAAATTGTGACCGGGAACGAGGTATCAGTGCCCAGTGCTTAAATTCAGCCTTTATTTTAATAATATGATCTGCTTTTGGAATTGCGCTGCAGAAAACCTGCAGACGCTAGAAAGTCCCCTTAATTAAAAGTTGGGGAATATAAATGAGCTCACCTAGTGCCGGTCCGGTGTCGGAAATATTTTGGGACTCAGAATCGGGAGACGTGTGGTTCTCTTTGGACGCCTCGGTCCTGAGTTCCGGGAAAGTATCTGATCGGATCAATAAAGTTGATGATTTAATAGCACTTAGGTCATCAGAAGAGTCAGACTGAGAGTGAGAAGATTGCATTAAAATATCTCCCATCGAAAACCGATGATGTTGAAATCGAACAGAACCCCCTAGGGATCTATTAGCCCCACTCTGCAGATGAGGATGATGAGTTCTAGTAGAGTCGGGACGGGGAAGTCCAGCAGGGTCAGGAGGACTCATGCTCACTGGAGGAGGACATTTCCCCTCCTCCTCTTCATTCGACTTCTCAAACCGTGACAACAATTCTTTGACACTTTGTTTACGATTGGCAAGCCTTTTGGCATCTGCGATTTTCCACGCAGCTGCAGATTCATTTTTGTTTTTATTCGAAAACAGGAGGGACGGTTCTGAGAGTCTTTTGCACAGAATTAGTTTCTTCTTTTCGCCCCCTTCACCACCGCCCCTTCCGCAATTCGGATTCTCATCACCTACATTATTCTCCACACTCACTCGGGACGCAATTGCAAATTCACACATCGTATTCGAAAGGGGTGCGCTATTGCACCGTCCTAACAATTTCTCACGGGACGATTCCCTTTTCTCCTCCTCGGTTGACCTCTCCTCCGTCGTTGCCCCCTTCTTCTTAGACTCGTCATCAAACTCAATGCTAATACTTTCATTCATGGAGAAGTCGTTCTCATTGTCACTTGGGATATCCTGTCTATTATCACTTTCACCCGCAGCCTCTTCTACATCCTCCTCCTCTCCCAACTGAATTCCATACAGGGGATTATCCACCAATCCTGGACTGTCGATGTGACGAATCTCTTCCTCCTCCTCCTCCTCGGATGTCTGGCGGCTACTGCTCCCTCCAGATGACTCTACTTTATTCGACATGATGTCCGGTTTGATTTGGCTTTGATCCTCAAGACTATCTTCACGAAGTTTCAAGGATGGGATGATGTCCAGATAAGTAACAACATCTTCAGTATGAGAATGGGATGGACTGGAGGATTCCGACGGGGGAGTTAGAGATTCAGTCTTCAGTAATGCAGTCGGATTGACTTTAGTTTCTGTCAAATTGACTTTATCTTCATTGCCAGTAACGTCAGTTGGATTGATTTTATCTTCGGTCAAATTGACTTTATCATCACCGCGAGGACTTAAGTCATGGATTTCGGCGTAGTGATGATTCACTTGAAATTGAACACTTTCATAGGCCGTCTCAGTGTCGCTATAGTCTGAACTATTTAGTAATACAATATTAGAGTTGCTGCCCCCTATGGGAGGTCGTGTCGGTGACTCTGGATGACAAACTGTAACTGTTTCATAACTATTTCTGTCACCAATGATATTAGAATTGTCATCGTCAATGTCTTCATAGATATTTCCCTCGTAGTCCCCACTCTCCGACTCTTCTCTTGAATTAACATGTTCATAGTGCTCGCCGTATGATATATGACCCACTTCATTGTCACTACAGGTCACCAACTCCCCGACATTCTCCGACTCCACCGACCCTATTGCCATTATCTCCGGTGTTGTTAACTCTTTCGTCGCTCCGAAAATTTCATTTTGGTACACTCGGTTGTTTTCATATACATGAGGTTGAGATTCACTGCCATTGGTTGATAGTTGCAAGGACGGTGACAAAGCATTTTTTTCTGCCAGAGGGGATTTAAAATTTTCATACTGGGGTGGTTTGACGGATTTCTCCTGCATGTCTCCTATGACAAGTGTCGGGGGTGGTGGCACTTGTGAGATATCTTTAATGCCCGCCTCGTAGAGTGGACAAATAAATAAACTGGCAGTTTGTATTTGCGTTGCACAGTTTCCGACAGTCTTTAATTTCTCTAGAGACGACGAGGGGGAGGAGGGGATTTCATTTACCAATGGAGAGTATACGATGTTCGTCGTTGCAAATACTTCTCCAGGGGTGGAATCTGCTGAGCTCTCGTCCAAACTCGAGTTACGGTCCAATTCGTATTTGCTATTGTCGGATGAGCACATGCTTACTTGAGATCTCCTGAGTTCAACCGCATGGAAGACTGAAGAAGTGTCCCTGAGATCATATGTTGTGGTGTGCAAGGGCGGAGATGTTGGAGTAGTCGCTATATCCAAAATGTGCTGGATGGGGGAGGTGACGGCGTCGGACTCGATCCACTTGCTCGGTCGCTGTCTTCCGCCACTCAGTAATGGCGACCGTGACAAGATCCGTTCGTCCATATCATTGATTTCATCACTTGATAAGGAAGTGACACTCGTGATGCTCTCACTCATCGTCTCTGGTGGTTGCAAAGACGCTGCACTCGGCGGGGGTGTCACTGGACTTCTGAAACAGCTCTTTGTAGTATAGCAAGGCAAGGCATCTTTTTTTGGACTAGTCCCATTGCTCTCAATCCCGCTACTCATATCGAGAGACAATTTTGAAGAATGAGACATTGTCTCCTCTTCCAAAGTCTCGTCAATGTACACATTGTTACTATTCCGAAATTCTCCAAACTCAAAGTAGGAATCATGAGATATTGATCTAGTTCGGAACCAAATAGAAAAAAAGTTAAAAAACCAAAACGGAACGAAAAGGAAAAGTTGGCAAGGGACCACATACCGATTGTGCGTTTTAGGGTTGAGTAATCCCCTCGGGTCCATCATCATGCAGTCCGGGGGCGGCGGATGGAAAACCACATGAATATTTGCTACTGGAGTCGATGGACTGGATTTCGACTGCTTTGGTTCACACTCTTCCAGCACACAAGACTGATTGTCTGTTTGTTCCTTTGAATTACTATTAGCACTGCTGGAGCTGTTCGAAGGTGGACCTTGGTACAGCGGAGATGAGACTAGAGATTCCACACTTTTCACTGGACGGAGTCGACCCACCCAATTTGTCCCACCAGCCATGCTCATTGGCATATTCTTAGTCTACAGTCAAATTAAATACAATTACAAACTGGAGGATCAAACCATCTTTAAATTTTGAAAAGAGAAAAATGAACAAGGAAAATATAGAAAAAACTTGAAAAAAGTTTTTCAATATGGTAGGAAAATGAAAATTGAAAAGTAACTGACCACGACGGTGATTTCACAGGGAGTTGGGGTTTTGCGGACCGGTTTGGAGAAACTTCGATTTCTGGAGAAAAAATGTCTCCATCCAATAGGGGAGCGTTTGTTCTTGAGGGCCGAACGTCTGCTGGGTAGATCTATGACGGTGTGATACTTGGGTGGGAGGGACGAGGGTCCCCCGCCCACTTCAATGTACTTTCGATCATCTTTGGCTTTGTCTTGGGCTTCTTCCAATGACATAAGTCGAATGGGAGAAGAGATTGCTAAGGACTTTGGTCTTCCAGATGCCTTGTGAGTCAGCAGCGTCGTCGTCGATGGGAAATTATCAGGAAGTTTCTCATTGAAAATAAGATCTGCATGCCGCACAAGGTACTCTGTAACTACAGCTTGAACTCCAATGCCCTACAGTAACAAATTACAACTGTACTAAAATACCACTTTTGTGGGTGAGAAGGGTGAAAAAATCATAACGAATAGCAAAACACAAATTTGTATGACAAATGTAAATTGGCTAAAACCTTTGGCCCAGTCAGTATATATGTGGTAGTATAACTGCACCCTCTGTACAAGGGCGCCATTGTACTAGTATAACTGTGCGTAGCGAGTTAAACTAGGATAACCGACCCTAGGGGTTTCAGTACAACTGTTCCACTATTAAATGCATTGCAAAGCCTGAGTTAATTAGACAATTATGCTACTTGATAATGATATGATTATAATTTATATATCTTAAAATCTTATTAACTTGATTTACTCAGTCAAATAGTGATAATTGCAAAAACCAAATAATTAACATAATATTGGTAGATACGTAAATATGTAGATACGTAGATTGCAAAGCCTGAGTTAATAGGACATATTGTCAATTTCAAATGCTCCAAGATTGATTCTTTTAAAAATGAACCCGTGAATTTTTTATTACCTGCTCACATTTATTCATGAATGTATGAATATTATTTTTTGATTTTGCAATGGCCCTTAAATGTGTTGGAATAAAAAGCACTATAGCAATGAAAATTTATTCCACAAATAGGACACCCTGGCCGAGATATTACATATAAAAAACTACATGCTGTGTACGAAAACGTTCCAGTGCAGATGGTAGCCTCATACATACAAGTTTGCGAGCCTTGTAATAATCGGAGACCCATACCTAAACCAATAGCTGGAAAACCAATTTATTTTAGCGGCCCCATGGATAGAGTCCAAATAGATCTAATAGACATGAGGTCCAAATGTGATGGCGAATTCAAATGGATTCTACACGTTAAGGATCACTTCTCTAAGTTCGGCTGGGCTTATCCGTTAAAAACAAGACTTGTCATGAAGTAACTGCTCCGCTTTTAGGCCAATTTTTTATGGTCGGTGCTCCAAAAATTTTGCAATGTGATAACGATGGAGAGTTCACGGGTTAATTTTTTAAAAGAATCAATCTTGGACCATTTGAAATTGACAATATGTCCTATTAACTCAGGCTTTGCAATCTACGTATCTACATATTTACGTATCTACCAATATTATGTTAATTATTTGGTTTTTGCAATTATCACTATTTGACTGAGTAAATCAAGTTAATAAGATTTTTAAGATAAATTATAATCATATCATTATCAAGTAGCATAATTGTCTAATTAACTCAGGCTTTGCAATGCATTTAAGAGTGGAACAGTTGTACTGAAACCCCGAGGGTCGGTTATCCTAGTTTAACTCGTAGAAGCACAATAAATTATCTATCTATCTACTAGTACAATGGCGCTTTGCACAGAGGGTGCAGTTATATTACCACATATATAGTTAAATTAGGCCAACCCGACTCATAAAAAAAGGAGCATACTTTGAGTGCAGCGACGCCTCCTGCTTCTAATTCTTTGCAACGGATCAAGTTAGGAGCCCAAACAATGGCCATATTTTTTGGAGTCATGCCCGTGTCGTTACTTTTCTTTGCTACTCGAGCCAGATGCTTCATCAAATACTCTAACGTTCTGTGACAATAAAAACAAAAAATGTAAAATTGACCGATCAGTTCTATTTCCTGTGATCTGTACCTGTAATGCGGGGGAGGTAATTCATGAACCACCTCCCTCATTTTAAACAGCCGTTGTTCATCTGATGCTTGAGCCGCTCCAACAAATTTCTCATAGAGCTGGTAAGTGCAGAGTGGATTGGGAAGTTCACGAAAATACATTTTCAACAAAGATGACACTGCATGAATATCTTGCTTTATAGCTTCATCTTCCGCTAAATTTGGAACTTTGTCTTCATCAAAGGAGTTTCTGAAGCACAAAAAGAAACTAAAGTTTGCTAAACCGTTATGTCAGGGCACAACGACACTGAGAAATTATGTTAGACAAAATCTAAAGTTCAAAGTTCAAATGGGGTCATTTGTCAAATAATCGCAAAATCCTTAAATATCAAATAATTCTCAAATATCATTTGCAATAATACAAAAAATTAGCATAACCCACCGTAGTTTTTGAATATTAGAAGTGATTCCAGACAGTCGATATATTCCGTCAACAATTCCATACATTTCAATGAATTCAGAACAACATTTAAGGACAGCAGGAACTGAAATGAAACAATTAGTTAGCAATTAATTAGCATTTCAGAGTTACGACATGAAAAAATGAGGAAAATGAATGCGTACTTTCATTTCCAGTATTTAAAAGATGTTCTGCCAAATCACAACTAAACACTCTCTCTCGCAGGATACCAGACTGTTTCAAACGTCGCCGAGAAGGACGAGACAATATAAAACTTCTGTAAATGCGTAAAAAGTACTTATAATTTATAATTAGAAAAACTTAGAAGCGGATCATACAGAATAATTAATTAGAATTAATTAACGAACAAACCGGAAGAAAGCTATTAATTTGCCGTGCTTCCGGAGAACTGGCTTTGCAGGAGCAGCTGAGGAATTAGAAGTGACGGATAGTCTCTGCAATCTCCTCGCTGATGAAACGATGGGCAGCCCCACTGGAACTTTGTCACCAATAACCTATCACAATCATATTCAAAACAAGCATGACGTAAATATTTTTACAGCGTAGGCGCTTTGTAGGTCTTGAGACTAGAGGGAAATTAAAGCGTCCTGTCAACGTTGACTTTGATGACATTTAAAAATGACAGGAACATTCTTCACCATCCATAATTCAAAAGTTTTATTAATGGATTTACCTGTACATGTTCTCTGGGGAAGAATCCGACATGAAATCCTCGTTTTCCTCTCCACCAAACACTTTCCTCTGGGGGTGGCATGTCAATTACCGATATCATATCTCCGACCTCAAAAGAAATCTCATCAGCAGCCTGTGCAGCGTATCTACGCAGAGCACATGCAGCTGCAACCGCTGGAGTATTAATAGCACTGTCATCAGAAGAAACGATATGTCGCCCGCGATTATCCAACTAAAAATTAATATTTTAATTTATAATTTTGGGACATATTCCTCTAAAGAATGCAAGAAAATAATCTACAAAATTGCCATTTCGAAATCTGGTGTTTAGAAGTTAAACAAACTTGACCTAAATTTTTCATCAGCGATTTTTTCATCCCGAAAGTAAAATAAATATTTAAAAATCTTTCTCAGAAAAATAAAATTGTTCTTACTTTGGAAATTTAATAGCTTTTAGTCTTCTAAGTTTTGTCAAAGGTTTGTGCAAAAATATCATTTTCATCAAAAATAATGTATTCAAATCACTCAATAACAGTTATCGTGTTAACTCATGTAAGATTTGAAAGCGTATGAAAGCAGTTTCATAATGCTACTAATTATTTTTTGAAAAGACTTTAAATTGAACAAAACGAATAACGAAACTCAGCAACAGTTCTGACAGAATTTCAGTCTGCTCCATAGACTAAGTATTCATAGCAGAAAAAGTCTGCTCAAGATGACAATTGTCGTCTAGAATATTCTCTAGACTTTGATTCACCGGGGCGGAAACTTGTTCCCGACCCCGAACTCATACGTCTCAAATTGTAGCTGCTATCAATTGCAGGAACTAGGGACACAATGCAGCACGAAACTGCTTGAGTTGCACTGGGCACGAGAGTAATTGCAAATATTATATTCATTAATAACAATAATAACAATACGTCTCAAATAAAAATAAATAACAATGAATTGTTTTACCTCAAGCCAGCTGAGTACAGTTCCACAAGTGATTTTATTGGTCGGTAATTCAGTTAGACGGGCCAAATATCGTTCTCCCAATGCTTTGCAACTCTCCTAAATAATCGAAAACATTTTATTTTTGTGTTAATCATCCCATGTTAAAGAACTACTTATTAAACATGCAGTAGAGTAATGAAACCTACAATAAGACAGACATTTAGATATGATAGTACTAATCTGTAGAAGTAGTTGTAGTATAGTATGTATAATAAATGCAGGCAGGGAATGACTTACGTGATCTTCAGAATTCTTTTCCACTTTCTCTAGGAGTGAGAAACTGCGGTCCCACACACAACGATGCAACTGTTCATCGAGCATAAACAAGTTAGCATGGGTTCGTTGTATAGCCCATGACTGACCACCACTCACAACCTAATAACAACAATATCCATTTACCTACATCACTACATACAACAATATAATTTATGGCAACGCTCTGTCACTCTGTCTGTCCGTCTCTTTCGTAAAAATATAAATTCTATCTACCCAAACGATATTAAGGGTCGTATTATAAACCTCTTAAGTTCTGAAGGCTTCTCAAGACGTCAAAGATGCGTGGAAATCGGCGCCTTGAAGCCTTCTTATGAACATAGTATGATTAATACGACTGTCATAACTCTATTAGAACCGGATACTCACTTTTGATGGCGTCGTTTCATTCAGTCAACTTTAGTGGGATACATAGCAAAGAATTCAGCCATATCTTTGGAAAATAGTCAAATGGCAAAGCATTGTTTGACTTAATTATTATTTGACATAGTTCAACGCCTCTTATATACATTTTTTAATTAAATTTAAATTAACCCAGTTTGTAGAGGGGGTTACCAAAATATTCATAAAATTAGAGAGGGGAAAGGACGGTATCCAACTTTTTCGTTTTTGGGGTATTCTCATAGCCCAGAAAAAATAGGACAAAAATAGTATAGGAAGCTATAGGTCAAAAATGAGGCCCTGATTTTTAAAAAATCAAAAACAAAAATGGGCGCCAATACTTCCTTTGTTATAATTTTTTGTATGGAAACCCTGATTTGGGGTATTTGGCCGGGGTTTTTATAGGGTACAATATAGACGGAAGTGTGTGTGTGTGTGTGTGTTAGTGGGAGAGTATGTTCAATACTATTGAGTAGCAAAGACACACTACCGCTCAAGCCGCGAGGACTTACTTGCAGTTGCTCCCTGAACAGCATTACTGTTCGGAGAAGCCACTCATTCGTCCTGCAGACATACAAAATGAAAGCAGAGACGACAAGGGCAACCCCGGTAACTCATCCACGTGAACGAGAAACTTACTCAGGTGCTTGAATCTCAACTCGCTCAAAGCTGGGCATTCAGCCACATGGTGGACCGACGTCTCGACGCTTAGTGCACACAATGGGCAGAGCGGACACGAATGATTCCCCAATAGATTCTGATGCTTGGCCAAGGAGGAGAAACCAGTAATTAAATGAGTGAAGACCCTGAGCGTTCTTCTACTCAAACTTGTGAAATGTTTGCTTTTGGAGTATGAAGGAGTAGGCAAAAATAATTTCGTAGTTTTACAATCTGTTCGCTTTTTCCAATTTTGAATATTCAATTTGTAGAAATATTTGGAGATGACAGTTTTTGCACATTGTGCAGAAAAAGGCAGTATTGGTTCAGGACCAACAACTGTCATTTTTGTGGAATCTTTGGCTAGTAAGTCAGCCTCTTCGTTCCCTATGATCCCAGTATGACTGGGAACCCATTGAAGAGTAACGGATGCGTTATTGGAAAGAATATGCAAGGCTTTGAAGCATTCAAGAATCAAAGCCGACTCTGTGTAATTAGCCTCAAGAGCTTTTAGAGAACTGAGAGAATCACTGTAGTTGACTACTTCATCTCTCCAGTTCAGATCAGTGATTCTTAAGATAACCATAAGGATAGCTACCAGTTCCGCTTGAAACACAGTAGAATATTTGCCTAAGCATTGTTGTATGATGATGTGACTGTCAGTGCTACCAACGATTGCAGCACATCCAGCTAAGTTGTCAACTTTTGACCCGTCAGTGTAACAGACTAGTCTTCGGTTTGAAGGTTAAAGAATGTCCGGTTTTTCTGTGTCCAAAACAGTAAAATTCTTGCCCATGAGGGCAGTTGAGGGAATTGTATCGGTAGGGAATTCCAACTCAGGCAATTATTTCAAAATATTTGAAATAAGATCAACATGTGTTAATCTTTTAAGGCTTCCTCTCCCATGCCAGGGCAGCCATTTTCCAGTGCAACGCAGTCGATGCGCTGTTGTAATAGCTGTTTTAGTAAGAAATAGTTCTATAGGCTCAATACCTACTATGCATTCTAATGCTGCAGAGGGTGAACTCTGCATAGCACTAGTGGTCATAAGACAGGCTAGTCGTTGAACACTAGCCAAGGCTGTAATTCTGGATTTGTTATGAACAGCTGTTAGCCACGAACAAGCTGCATATGATAAAGCTGGTCTAACTACTGCTGTGTAAAGCCACAATGTGATTTTTGGGGAAAGGCCCCATGTTTGGCCAACAGCTCTTTTGCATTGCATGAGTGCTGCCTTTCCCTTAGCGCTTTTAACATTACAGTGGGTACTCCAAGTCAGTCCATTATCCAAATGGACACCAAGATACCGCACACTTTTTACGAATGCAATGTCTTTACCCCTTAATCTAAGAGGTTTCATGTTGGGTTTTTTATGCCGTGTATGAAAAATAATGATTTCAATTTTGTCAGGGTGAATAGAAAGATCCCGCTGACTGCACCAATTTTCGATGATACTGAGGGCCCTTTGCCCCATACTTCTTATTGTGCCTTCATCTATGCCAACCTGAAGAAGGCCAAGATCATCTGCATAAGCTTGTCTGTAGATAGAACTGATGGAGGAGAGCTTCTCCAATAGTTCGTGAATGACTAGATTCCATAGTAATGGCGACAGCACGCCCCCTTGAGGGCATCCTCGTTCAACCTTTATACATTGAATGGCGCTACCAACTGTAACGTTTACTGTACGATCTCTTAACATTCGTTCTATCCAACGAATGATGGCCACATTTATTCCCTCTTTCTAGAGCCGAATGAATTGTTTTGAAAGTGGCATGACTAAAAGCTCCTTCGATATCTAAGAAAATACCGAGAGCCATTTGATTACTCTTGAGGGCACATTCAGTGCGAGCAATGTATTGATGAAGAGCAGCATCCGTAGAAATACCACGTAAATATGCAAACTGACCTGCATCTTTCATTTTATTTTCAAGCTCTGGAGTTTTGATACTCCAGTCAATAAGACGTTCAAGTATTATATCAATATAGACGGAAAGTCATCTTTAGAGTCTGCGATACTCTCTTACAACTATAGTCTCCACCTAGTATCTAGTGGATATGGTGCCATTGAGATTTAGGGCATCTTGATAACAACGAAATCATAACTTACATATTACTGTTTACAAAGTAAATTTGGTCACTGTTCCAATCTGATTAAAATTAAATTATTGAAAACATACATAAGTTCGATAAATTGCTCTGCACTATGGTCGATCTCGTACTCCCTATCCAATAAAGTTCGGATACCATACAATAATGCTATCAGGATTATTTTCTATAAACACAAATATTGTAAAATGACAGATGTCTATCTTCAACTCCAAATCCCCACTTTTTCCACCATACTACACAATGCACAATATTCACTCACTAATCGTATTAACAATAGTATTAACACACTAATTAAAACCTGTCATAATATTACACAAATCTAATATCCTGAATCAAATTTTTTGATCAAATTGTTTGATAATCATTCTAAATGTCTTATACTCTCTCACCCTATCCTTACATTTTATTGTAAGTTTGGATCAGGGCTCTATACATCTTGAGCACAATGGTCTGTTGAATAAAACTAATAATAATAATAATAATAATAATAATACTATTTCTCTCTACCTATTTCCTCCCAAAATATCTGAGAAAAGAATAGTGTAGTAAAATTTAAAATAAATGATTTTTCTGTTTCTCTTGATTTTAATGTAGGCTTTTCTTTTGGATACGTTATTTAAAATTCTACTTATAAATACCACATATTATTAGAATTGCCAAGCAAATTGAAAACCAATTTTCACATTGCACAATGCTAAAAACGATTCAAAAGCAATTTCAACCGGGAGACTTAGGCATAAATATTTATTTAATTACACCATATTTTAATTATCCAGAAACTTTAATTTTCCTTGTTTTCTAGTTTTCCTCGCGTCTACCTATGAGTTTTTAATTTTTTAATTTGTTATTCGAGCATGAAATTACCTTATGCCATATCACCATGACAATCTAAAATTTTACCTACCTTGTTGTACCCTATAAAAACCCCGGCCAAATACCCCAAATCAGGGTTTCCATACAAAAAATTATAACAAAAGAAGTATTGGCGCCTATTTTTGTTTTTCATTTTTTTTTAATCCGGGCCTCATTTTTGACCTATAGCTTCTCCTATACTATTTTTGTCCTATTTTTTCTGGGCTATCAGAATCGTCCTTTTCTTTTTTCTAGAGGCCGGCTTTGGTCTTGATTTTAATTAATGGTCAAAAGTAAAAGGCAAAATATGGATGAGTGGAAACATTTAATTTTTGCGCAATAACTGTCCAGCTGGTATTCTTCCACCTTCGATACTCTCTACATCCGTTTAGTTAATGTGTTCTATATCTACCTATTATACCTGTAACACGCACAGCTGTGACAATGCTTTACGCCTCACTCTTTCCTTTTAAAAGATCACAAAAGAAAGCTTAATCCGGCTCTAATCAATGTTTGAACAATAAAAACCTAAATACAATCATTTTTAATTCCCCTCCATTCGAAAGAACATTCGGCCATTTTTTACATTAGATTTGAAAAAAATAGCAAAAATTAGTTGTCGGATAATTACGGAAAAATTATTTCGGCCGTCCAAAATTCTCAATTCTAAGTTTAAAATTATTTATCAGATCAGGTTCACAATTGAATAAATGTGGGGAAAGAAAGTTCGAGAATTTCATGACAGATTTTTGTAATAAATCTAAAAAATGTGCTGCTCCCGATTGTCTCAATTGCCTACAATGCAACCATACACTGTTATTATAATATATATATATGCCTGCAACATAATATACATAGACAATAGACAAGACAGAAGTTGGACAGTTGGAGTTAGTAGGTATGTAAGTATGTATATTATGATGAGCTAGAGAGAAGGGTAGATAGGAAGTCAGTAGATAACTCAGCATTTTGTATAGAATGATAAAACAAGTTGGACAAATAATATTTAATTACTTAGATCTCTGTTCGACTTTCGTTCTTTTGCATACTTACCTCAATCGAGAAGGCACACCTGTCTGCGACTCCAACATCTTCTCCTTCACTAAGGCCCACAACGCATTTGGATGGATCATCACGAATCAAAATCTAAACAACACATACAAATATATTTCATATACAGCTGCACTGGTAGCATAGCATAGACAAACAAGTAAGCATCAATGTAGGTCACTTTGGTAAAACCTAGATTTTGATTTTGACAAAAAACAACAATTTTGCAAAATAAAACAAAAGTTTGGTAAAATATACAATAATTTGTCAAAATAAAGCAAGAGCAAGAATTGGCAATATATACTGAAATTCGGAAAAATAAAAAAGAATCGGGCTAAAAAATTAAGATTTGGTCAAAATAAGTCCAGAATTTTGCAAAATAATATCAAAAACACTAGATATCATTGAAAGTTTCTTGGACCTGGAAGAGCATCATGATAATATAGCGGTATCTATATTTGAATTCGCCATATTTTTTTATCCAGTATGGATGAATTTCAAAATCCAATATTTACATTCCCCCGATTTGGGGGTAAACCCCCTATATAGCGGGGTATTATTTTCACACTATAGCGGTGTCCATATTTGAATTCGCCATATTCTTTTACCCCGTATGAATGAATATCAAAATTTAATATGGCCGATTTCAAATTATTCATAAATTTTGGTCGTTTTAAGCTGTTGGGTGAAATGTGTATTTCATAGTGATGAATAATATGAAAGGTTAAATTGAGTAGGCTCGCTTCATCTCGGCTTTTCCCAATAAGTGGTTTGGTAGCCGATGGTGGATTTTCGCTCGGATAGTCTCATATAACACTTGATACGACAATAACAGTTAAGATGAGTAGGAGGCAGGAGGATATAAAAAAGCAGCTTACACTACAAAAGTATGTTTTCTGAACATTACACAAAGGTAAACCAATCCGCTACAGGTACTTGTATAGAACTTTATTAAAATAAACACATTTTGTTAAATTGATTAAGTAATTTGCGGCAAATATTTACTTGTAAATCTGTCATCGCTGGTGTTTGTTACTTGTCAAGGTTGAAGGTCTATTCGGTTTCTAACTCTGCCTAAAATTCAAAATCCCCTATGATACTTTGGGGAGGAAGTGAAAAAAAGTGACACTTCATCTGTCTGGGGTCTAAGACCCTAGTTAAAGTGTCACTGTGTATGAATTTAAGAGATGTGTAAGCAAAATAATTTGAAATTGCAAATCGGATTGCAACAAGTGTTAACCTAATGAGAAAGAGGATTGTAAAAAACAACTTCTTTCCGATTTTCGATATACCGCCCCCTTTACTCAGGACACACCCTCCGAAGGTCGAAACGCTACTGTAAAATTACTCCGAAACTACTCGACCGATTTGGATGAAATTTTTTTTAAATTAAAGGAGACAATATTTTGGAGGGTGGACTTTCAGCGTTTTTCAAAATTCGAACTCCTTCATGAAAAACGAATTTCAAAATTTCCAAAAACACGTTTTTTTCAGGTTTATCGTTTTTAGGGCCAATCTTACTCCAATAGCTATACAAACCGCACTAACAAACATATGATTTTACTGCTTCCAAAAGTGTCAACATATGATTTTTCTGCTTCTAAAAGTGTCAACATATGATTCTACTGCTTCTAAAAGTGTCAACATATGATTTTACTGCTTCCAAAAGTGTCAACATATGATTTACTGCTTCCAAAAGTGTCAACATATGATTTTACTGTTTCTAAAAGTGTCAACATATGATTTTACTGCTTCCAAAAGTGTCAACATATGATTTACTGCTTCTAAAAGTGTCAACATTAGCATAATAGATATAACAATATAGTGTATAGGTAATAATATAAGATATAATAATAGTAAGTAAAGAGTGAGTGTGACAACGTATTAATGCATAAAACCGACCAAGGTACCACAAAATCAACGATTCTTCATTCGAAACCCAAAATCGGGGTTATTGGTAATATTAATTTATTAGTTTTCTAGGTGCAACACCTAGCAAACTAATTCAAGGTGCAGCCACTACTAGTTACAGCAAGCCGTAACAGAAGCCCGCCTGAGTAAAGGTTGCCGTGTACACATTTTAGTAGACGGAAAGTACTCGCACGTAACACAAAACCGAGCGTACGGATTTTGATTAAACTTCAGAAAAACAAAATAGATAATTGTTGACTATGAAAATCAACAGAAAATCAAAATTGATTTATGTTGACTATCAAAATCAATATATGACTGCTTTAATACAATAAGGGGGTTAGATATTTTCATAAAATAAATACCTTAGCAACTGTAATATTGTCAGCTTTTAAAGTCCGCCCTGAAGGGAAAATTATTATAACGCTGTGCAAACACATCATATTACATATTTAATGGGCCCTAAAGATATATTAGAATTAGAACGTAGTCAGTTTTTGTTGCCGAAAATAAAAGTATTTTAAGCCCGCTCTAATGTGAAAATTACCGTAACCTTGTGCAACCCTTCAAAAGTTTATATCAAAGAGTGCTAAATCCTACTGTTGCCGTGAGGAAAACCAGCTTACATAGCTCACACAGGTCAGGTTGGTCTTATTCAAGCAAGTCAATAAGAAATCGCCTGACAGTGTCCAATAGCACCACGGTTGACAGTGACCAATAGCATTATTTTATAACAATAGATTTTGTAATTCGTGCAAAAGTTGGTGCGAAGTGCAGATTTTAGACCGCCTATAGAATCTGCCGTATAGAAGCCTGTCAAAGTCGTCGCTGTAATTTCAAAAGATCCTCATTGGAAATATTGAAAAATTGAAATTTCTCTCTATATTGTAGACTTGTACACTTGATAAAGCAATAAATTTACCTGTCGTATATTGCTATCTATGTATGAACCGTGTGGTAGTGTGTTCTCAAAACGAAATACGCAGGCGCTTATGAAATGCATATTACACATTGCTTTCCTGCCTATTTTTAGCGAGGCGTTTTTTTCCGGCCTTCTAAATCCAGTCCTATTCAATTTGAGATGATAGGATAGAATGCAGTGAATGGGCGAAAAAATACCTTTCAGGAAATCAAAATTTTGGATTGGACAGTTTTACTGGACTTACAAGATGTATTCTGTGGCTCTGTGGTACTAAAATTCCACATAGTCGTAGCCTAGTCTGAAAAAGGAAAAAGTGTGCAAAAATGTATAATATTAAGATATTGTTTCTAACCAAAATCCAGAAAAGTTAAAAATCCAAACTAACATGATATCAGAGGTTGTTTTAGAACTCCCAGAAGTTTTTGAAAGCCTGAAACAATTCTGGTAGGTGTAAATTGAACAGAGTATCCACATTTTTTTATAGTTTCGAATTATATTAGAGGTTGCTGTTTTATTACGAATAAACTTTGGAATGTAGATAGCGAGATTTGTGTCTGCGTAAATATTTTTGGATCTTTTCTGAGGCCAAATACATGACAGTTATGCCATAGTGGACCTAAAAAATGTGGTGACTGAAAATGTTACAAATCAATATAATATACTGTTTAAATTTTTTGTTGCCACACATACATTATTTACACGTTAACATCCTTGGGCAACCAATAATAATTTATTGGGTTCATTTATTACAAGTTGTCGTGTTTCCAAACAGACAATGCGGTTCTATAAGCTCAGCCCTCCGACAGGCTAAAATTTAATTTATTTGTTTACAAATATCTAAGCCCCTTATTGTATTAAAACAGTCATATAATGAAAATATATTAATATTAACTATCATAATCAATGTAAAATGAAAATATATTAATAATGACTTTAAAATTAATATATAATGAAAACATCAAGGTACGTAAAATTTTAGATTGTCAAGGTGAAATGGCATAAGGTAATTTCATGCTCGAAAAACTTGACTTTTTTGGCAACCACATAAGAAACGACATTCCTCTCTGACCCCTGCAGTTACCTGGTTTCCGTTGCCATTCCCCGATATTAATATTGACTATCAAAGTTAATACATAATGAAAGTATATTAATATTGACTATTAAAATCAAGACAAACTTGCAGATTCGTTATTTTACTTTTGAAGGTATTTTTCCGTTTTTGTTATATTTAACTATATAATCTCAGTTTTAGTAGAAGCGGTATGATATATTTTATATTATCTGTTTAACAATTTATAGGAAACGCTATAGCAATTTTCATAATGTCCATTTTTCTCTTTGACTATCAAATGAAGACAAAGTAAGCGCGCGGCATCTCAGCAACCTATGGACCGATTTATGCCAAAATCAATAGGGATCATCAGTGGTTCATAGGCATTGTTTATGCCAAGTTTGGTTAACTTCCGTCATTGCGTTCGAAAGTTATCGTGGGTACGGACAAACGGACGGACAGACTGTGGGGTTCTATAAGCTTGTCAGGCGAGCTAAAACGTAGATAAACTAATAACAAATAGGTATAGTTACAGCAAGTTAGGGCCTTCCCTGCCCACAAAGCTGATTCTTGCATTGCTAAATTGTCAATTGCATATCTGGTGACAGGCTCGGCTCAAGTCTCAATGACAAGTGACGAGCCAGTCCATAAACCCTGAAATGCAACAACGGAACATTCCTAGTATAATGGCGCACTAGGAAATACGACAATAGGCAGTTAGTTTTATCCCTTAGTGTAACTTTGGGCTTACGCGGCTTCCTTTTCGAAGCTTACTTACGTAGAATAGCTAGTGATTTCCCGTAAGTATTTGGTTGCTAGGTGCCACAATTTCGAAAATTAACTTTGTAGAATAAACATGAATAATGCCTGGGTAACTGCATCCTGGGAGGCAAGGGCACTGCGTTTGCCCGTAAGTCTGAAACGAAGTGTAGTCATTTTTACGTTTCGTAACTCAATTTTTTTGGCTTAGCCTAGGATTTTTACGGAAGGGGGAGGGGTTTGACGAAAGACTTACACTACGGGAGGCTCATTCATACACTACGGGAAAAAACTAACTGCCTAATAGCTCACTCGAAAGATCTCGTAGAGTACGTAACGAATATGGTATTTATTTTTGGGGCAACCCTCCAAATAAAAAAGTTATAGTCGATCAAAGTTGAAAATATGACTATTTCGATACCAATATTTTCAGATAAGAAGAGTTACAAGTCCTTTAAAGCATCGATGTTTAGCTTTTCATGTTGAATTTAACTTGTAACTATGGCAACGGAGTTAATAACAACATGTGGGTTTGGTTTTGAAAAATTGGAAATTGGTCTAACGTGCCATTTTTAATTTTTATCAATTTTAAAATGGCACCTGGTCACAATTTGCATCTTTTAAAACTTAACGTAATTAAAATTGATAAATTGAACAAGGGATGTGGTCACATATTTCCATTTTTTAAAACCTAACCTAAATACAATTGATGAAATCGAATATGGTACGACGAGGTCACAATCTCCATTTTAGCTCGCCTGAATAAGGCAGCTTATAGAACCACACAGTCTGTCCGTACGTCCGTCCGTACCCACGATAACTTTCGAAAGCAATGACGGATATTGACCAAACTTGGCAAAAACAATGCCTATGGACCACTGACGATCCCTATTGATTTTGGGGCTAATCGGTCCATTGGTTGCTGAGATACCGCGCGCTCACTTTGTCTTCATTTTGATAGTCAAAGTGAAAAATGGGCATTAAAAAGTTCAATTGCGTTTCCTATAAATTGTTAGCTTGATAGTATAAAATATTCCACTCCGCTTCTACCGAATTTAAGATTTTATAGTAAAACCAAATAAAACCCGAAAGTAACTATAAGAGGACCGAAATAAATCTATTTCGCATTTATATTCAATTTTATAGTCAAACTTGCATTATTCCAATTTCTATTGATTTTCATTATTAATATTGACCGATTTTGATTCTCTTTAGATTTTAATAGTCAACATTATTCAATTTTAATTTAATGTTGATTTTCATAGTCAAAATTATTCAATTTTGAATTTATGTTGATTTTTATGGTCAACAATTATCAATTTTGAATTTATGTTTATTTTCATAGTCAACATTAATCAATTTTAGCTCGCCTCTGAATAAGGCAGCTTATAGAATCGCATAGTCTGTCCGTCGGTCTGTCCCCGTACCCACGATAACTTTCGAATGCAATGACGGATATTAATTAAACTTGGTAAAAACCATACCTATGGGCTGGTGACGATCTCTATTGATTTTCGGGCAAATCGCTCCATTAGTTGCTGAGATGCCGTGCGCTCACATTGTCTTCATTTTGATAGTCAAAGTGAAAAATGGGCAATAAAAAGTTAAATTGCGCTTCCTATAAATTGTTAGATTGATAGTATAAAATATTTCACTCCGTTTCTACCAAATTTATTTTGAATTTATGTTTCATCGATTTTGATTTTGTATTGGTTTTGATAGTAAAGATTAATCAAATTTGATTTACTGTTGATTTTGATATTCAACATTAATCAGTTTTGATTTTCTGTTGATTTTCATAGTCAACAATTATCTATTTTGATTTTCTGTTGATTTTTTAAATGATATAGTTTCGTTTCCTTATAATATCAATGTCTGAATTTTTAATATGTCGTAGCTACATATATAAAGACTCAATTCTGAAAGCTTGATCAAAATCCATACGTTCGGTTTTGTGTTACGTGCGACTTTTCCTCTACCAAAATGTGTACACGGTAACCTTTACTCAGGCGAGCTTCTGTTACGGCTTGCTGTAGGTTTTTTAGCTCGCCTGATAAGGCAGCCTAGTCCGTCCGTCCGTCCGTTTACACGATAACTTTTGAAGACATTGGTGGATTTCAACTAAACTTGGCAAAAACATTGCCTATGGACCTGTGACAAAGCCTATTGAAAATGAACCACATTGGTCCATAGGTTGCTGAGATGCCGCGCGCTCACTTTGTCTTCACTTTGATAGTCAAAATGAAAATGTGGCATTAAATGGACATTAAAAGTTCAATTGTGCTTCCTATGAATTGTTAGCGAGATAGTACAAAATATTAAATACCGCTTCGACCAAATTTAAGATTTAAAAATAAAGTAAATAAAAATGGAAAATACCTGTTATAGGACGGAAATAAATCTATTTCGAATTTATATGCAAATTGATAGTCATTTTTCGAATTGCTTTTCATTGTGATAGTCAATATTTACCGATTTTGATTTTCTTTTGATTTTGACACTCAATATTAATCAACTTTGATTTTTTGTTTATTTTGATACTCAATATTAGTCAATTTTGATTTTTTGTTGATTTTGATATTCAATATTAGTCAATTTTGATGTTTTGCTTATTTTAATAGTCAATATCAATCTATTTTGATTTTCTGTTGATTTTCACAGTCATTATTAATCCATTTTGATTTTTGGTTGATTTTAATAGTCAATATTAATCAATCTTGATTTTATGAAGCTTATAATATTCAGCATCAATCACTTTTGAATTTCTGAGGATTTTAATATTCAACATCAATCAATTTTAAATTTCTGAGGATTTTAATATTCAACATTAATCAATTTTGATTTTATGCTGATTTTAATAGCCAATATTAATCTATTTTGATTTTCTCTTGATTTTAATAGTCAATATTAATCTATTTTGATTTTCTGTTGATTTTAATAGTCAATATTAATCTATTTTGATTTTCTGTTGATTTTAATAGTCAATATTAATCTATTTTGATTTTCTGTTGATTTTAATAGTCAATATTAATCTATTTTGATTTTCTGTTGATTTTAATAGTCAATATTAATCTATTTTGATTTTCTGTTGATTTTAATAGTCAATATTAATCTATTTTGATTTTTTGTTGATTTTAATAGTCAATATTAATCTATTTTGATTTTCTGTTGATTTTAATAGTCAATATTAATCTATTTTGATTTTCTGTTGATTTTAATAGTCAATATTAATCTATTTTGATTTTCTGCTGATTTTAATAGTCAATATTAATCTATTTTGATTTTCTGTTGATTTTAATATTGACTATTAATCTATTTTGATTTTCTGTTGATTTTAACCCTAGACTACATGACGTACGAAATGAACAGTAATACATGACGTGTCCCAATTGGGATTCCTATAAGTCCCATTTGGGATTGATTCCCGCGGCCTCACTGCACAATGTTTCGAGATGGCATGTCCCAAATAAATGGGACATGTCATGTAGTATTCAAAGTCCAATCAAACTAGACTAACGTTAATGCTGACCCAAATATAAAACCTCGAACAAAAATTTAAAACCTAACCCCAATTTAAAACCTGACCCAAGTATAAATTCGGATCCTAAAATTTGAAACCTGCCTGACCCAAAACTTTAATACTTCGCGCAAACATAAAACCTGACCTAAAATGTTAGAACCTGAACCAAATAAAATCAGACCCAAAAATTTTTAATCTGATCCAATTATAAGACCTAATCCAAAAATTTAAATCTGTCCCCATAATAAATGCAAGTGACCCAGATGTAAAAGCGGATCAAAATATAAATGTTGACTCAAATATAAATACTGACCCAAATATAAATTCTGACCCAAATGTAAAGACTGGCCCAAACATAGATGCTGACTCAAATGTAATTTACCATATTTCCATCCCTATTGTATCTGAATATTACCTATTACATGACTTGTCCCAAATGAGATTTGTCCGATTACAAAACAGTGTACAATCCCATTTGGGACATGTCATGTATTTACATAGTAATTAGGTCCCATTTTCATTTCATAATTTTTTCTAGCCTTTGTTTATGGACCAAATTCTTTCAATTTAAAAATATAAGCAAAGAAACGCATTAGTGACACATACAAAAATCCACAAGGTTATATGGTACACCGCCTCAAAGCTAGAGCACTGGAAAGTCATAAAAATCCCATTTGGGACATGTCATGTAGTCTAGGGTTAATAGTCAATATTAATCTATTTAAATTAAAATAGATTAATATTGAACTAATTTGAATAACAATTTACTAATCAAAATAAATGTATTTCTATTATTGTTTCACCAAAAAATATGTTGATCAGGCGATCCTCAGGCTCGCCTGATCCTTTGATCAGGCGAGCTTCTGTTACGGCTTGCCGTAGGTTTAAAACCTAACCTAATTAAAATTAATGGAAATTGGACATGGCACGAGGTCACAATTTCCATATTTTAACCTTTTGGCTGCCAAATACATGTATGTCATGTAGTTATAAAATATAAACAAGTCACTGTTCCCAAATACATGACATACATGTAGTCATATAAACAAGTCACAGTTCCCAAATACATGACATACATGTAGTCATATAAACAAGTCACAGTTCCCAAATACATGACATACATGTAGTCACAAAATCAAGTCCCTGTTCCCTAACACATGACATACATGTAGTCATATAAACAGGTCACAGTTCCCAAATACATGACATACATGTATTCCTAGATTCTACTATGCCCGAACCTGTCAGGCATAATATTATACAAAATTCGCCAATTGTATGACCTTAGTAGGTATCCTTCAGTACTCCAAAGGTTTGTCTTTCATTTCTTGCTCGAAATAAATTTTATTTTGAATTTTTTAAACACATTGTAATATACGGCAATAATTTTTCAAAATTTTGAACAAAAATATTCGGGATCAAAGTTGAATTGGTAAAGAATTTTGAAATGCATTTGTTTTGTTTTCCTAAAAGTGAAACCAATGAGTAAATAAAATCAATTCACTGCAAGGTATCGAAAAACCCGGGTTTTTTAGGAAAAAACCCTCGACCCCGGGTTTTTTGGGTTTTTTAGGGTTTTTTGGGTTTTTTGGGTTTAAGGGTTTATTATATAACTATAGGTATAAATACAAACTTATACTATACCATATATGAAAACTACAGCTGACAACAACAACAACCGTATCAACTACTATTACTTACGTCAATGAAAAGAAAAATTAAAGCATAAAAGTTTAATTTTATTATGTTGTAACGTAGCAAATGCAGTATTTTTGTGAACACCTATATTATTACTACTGTTTGATAACAACTAGTGAAATATTAAGCATTATAATATTTTACTGATTATATTGACTTTATGAAATTATTCCCTTGTTAATTTGAAGCTTTAATTGCAAAGCATTACAGTAATGAATATGTAAGTGATAAATAGAAATTATGTGTACAACAATATTATAAACATAATCTTTACAATGCAATGACTAAAGTATACATAAAACTAATATTATTATAGCCCTCACATTACGATACATTAATTACCCGTAGAAGTGTAGAAGCTATATTTGTTTCCACCTGATAATGCATTTGTTTACATTTTTGAATAGAAATTAGTATGTATTGCGTATCTAGATGGAGCTGTAGTGCAAATTTTTGTATGTTTTGTAAAAAACCCAAAAAACCCAATAAACCCGGGGTTTTTTAAGTAAAGCGGGGTGGGTTTTTTGCCAAAAAACCCAAAAAACCCCAACCCATAAAAAACCCGACCCACAACCCTGATTCACTGCCAATGTTGGTAGATTGTACTTTTCATTACCTCAGTAACAGGGGATTTGGGGACTAAATATTTCCCAGTAATATGGTAGCCAAAAGGTTAAAACCTAACCTAATTAAAATTGATGGAAATTGAACATAGCACGGCCTGAATTTGAATTTATCGGTCGGCATTTAAATTTCAAGCTGAAATCTAAACCATGGTTACCTAAAATATATGCAAAAATAATGAAAACATGCAACATAGAAGTTAGTGCAATTTAGAATTTTACAAGACCAAGCTTACATGTTGTTATTAGCTACGTTGCCATAGTTACAAGTAAATTCACCATGAAAAGCAAAACAACGATGTTTTAAAGAACTTTTAAAGAAAGAAGTAAGAAATTTTGTAAAAATTCAGGCCGGTCAGTGCTGAAGCGATTACGCCAGTACCTGGAAATGGAGGGACTTCAAATTCAGAAATCTCATTAAAAAACGGTTGCTCTTTCACATGAGCGATGTAAAAGAAGCTATCAAAAAGTGGCCAGTACAAAATTAAACGAGTGCAGTAACCAGAAGGCAGGGATGTGAGGGCAATTGGCGTAGTAATAGAACCCTTTCGAGGTGGTTAGATAAAAAATGCCCCTCTCAGTATATAAAAAATAAAACTTACTACAAAATTTTGAAATCAAGTACTTTGCAGTAAAAAAATATGCTGATTTCGAAAAAAGAGGTCGTTTTCAGAAAAAATCGAAATTGTGGGTGTGGCTACCAAACCCGTCTAGTCAATTTGATGGCATTAGGCCCATAGGTACCAATTTTAAATTTCAAAAACGTTAATGTCGTAATAATTAATCATTGATCCAAATCATGAGAAAAAGGGGAGGGGCAACCACACCCATTTGGTGAACATAGTTGTATTTTACTACCAATTAGGATTTTGAAGTTTCAAAACATGCTGATTTCGAATAAATTAGTCATTTTTACCAAATCTGAGAAGTGGGTGGGGCGATTCCACCCATTTTCTAATATCTATGCAAATCAGCTGTCAAATTCTATTTTGAGGTTTTGGAACATGCTGATTTCGAATAAATTAGTCATTTTTACCAAATCTGAGAAGTGGGTGGGGCCGGACTACCTATTTTCAAATATCTACACAATAAGATTTACAAATTTTATTTTAAGGTTTTCAAACATGCTGATTTCGAATAAATTAGTCATTTAAACGAAATTCAAAAAGTGGGTGGGGCCAACATACCTTTTTCTAATATCTATACAATTAAGCTGTCAAATTCTGTTTTGAGGTTTTTAAACATGTTGATTTCGAACAAATTAGTCATTTTTACCAAATCTAAGAAATGGGTGGGGCCAGCCTACTCATTTTCTAATATCTCTGCAAATAAGCTGTCAAATTCTATTTTGAGGTTTTGGAACATGCTGATTTCGAATATATTAGTCATTTTTACCAAATCTGAGAAAATGGGTGGGGCCAGCCTACCTATTTTCTAATATCTATACAATTAGATTTACAAATTTTATTTTAAGGTGTTCAAACATACTGAAAAATGGATAAATTAGTCATTTTAATGAAAGTCGAAAATTGGGTGGGGCAACTCCATACATTTTCTAATATCTGTACAATCACTCCATTCCTAAAATTTAATTTTTGAATGTGCGTTTAAAGCACATTAAATTCTTCTTAAAGTTGTCATACTCCGTAGATTTTGTATGGGTTATGAACGATGAAACATTTGGGTATCTAATCTATTTTTAATGAACGGCGTGTGAGTAGTGGGTCTTTTGTTTTCTATTCCAACAATCAAACCATCTATTTTTCAGTATGTTTGAACACCTTAAAATAAAATTTGTAAATCTAATTGTATGGATAATAGACGATTAGTAGGCTGGCCCCACCCACTTTTCGAATTTCGTTAAAATGACTAATTTATTCGTAATCGCTATGTTTGAAGACCTTAAAATAAAATTTGTAATTCTAATTGTATAGATATTAGAAAATAGGTAGGCTGGCCCCACCCACTTCTCAGATTTGGTTAAAATGACTACTTTATTCGAAATCAGCATGCTTGAAAACCTCAAAATAGAATTTGACAGCTTATTTGCATAGATATTCGAAAATGGGTAGGCTGGCCGCTGGCCCCACCCACTTCTCAGATTTGGTAAATAACTAATTTATTCGAAATCAGCATGTTTCAAAACCTCAAGCAGAATTTGACAGCTTAATTGTATAGATATTAGGAAATAGATATGTTGGCCCCACCCACTTATCGAATTTCGTTTAAATGACTAATTTTTTCGAAATCTCCATGTTAGAAGACCTTAAAATAAAATTTGTAAATCTAATTGTATAGATATTAGAAAATAGGTAGGCTGGCCCCACCCATTTTCTCAGATTTGGTAAAAATGACTAATATATTCGAAATCAGCATGTTCCAAAACCTCAAAATAGAATTTGACAGCTTATTTGCAGAGATATTAGAAAATGAGTAGGCTGGCCCCACCCATTTCTTAGATTTGGTAAAAATGACTAATTTGTTCGAAATCAACATGTTTAAAAACCTCAAAACAGAATTTGACAGCTTAATTGTATAGATATTAGAAAAAGGTATGTTGGCCCCACCCACTTTTTGAATTTCGTTTAAATGACTAATTTATTCGAAATCAGCATGTTTGAAAACCTTAAAATAAAATTTGTAAATCTTATTGTGTAGATATTTGAAAATAGGTAGTCCGGCCCCACCCACTTCTCAGATTTGGTAAAAATGACTAATTTATTCGAAATCAGCATGTTCCAAAACCTCAAAATAGAATTTGACAGCTGCTTTGCATAGATATTAGAAAATGGGTGGAATCGCCCCACCCACTTCTCAGATTTGGTAAAAATGACTAATTTATTCGAAATCAGCATGTTTTGAAACTTCAAAATCCTAATTGGTAGTAAAATACAACTATGTTCACCAAATGGGCGTGGTTGCCCCTCCCCTTTTTCTCATGATTTGGATCAATGATTAATTATTACGACATTAACGTTTTTGAAATTTAAAATTGGTACCTATGGGCCTAATGCCATCAAATTGACTAGACGGGTTTGGTAGCCACACCCACAATTTCGATTTTTTCTGAAAACGACCTCTTTTTTCGAAATCAGCATATTTTTTTACTGCAAAGTACTTGATTTCAAAATTTTGTAGTAAGTTTTATTTTTTATATACTGAGAGGGGCATTTTTTATCTAACCACCTCGAAAGGGTTCTATTACTACGCCAATTGCCCTCACATCCCTGCCTTCTGGTTACTGCACTCGTTTAATTTTGTACTGGCCACTTTTTGATAGCTTCTTTTACATCGCTGTTCACATGGTGTGCATATCATTATAATACCCCTAACCGATCGTCAGTTATTAAAGGTCAAAGTTCGTGTATACATCATTATGGGCCATAATTATGCGTGCTCAACTTGTGGGTATCCTAATTTGTTAACTTGAGAACCAGGGCAGCTAGAGACAAATAGTTGCCACCGTTGGAAAGAGGAAATTCTATCTTAAAGATTGGTGTATCATACGCAATGATTGGAATGATATTCAAAACAATTAATTCTATTTGAAAAAAAATTCCTACTCCCGCCATGTATTAAAAAAAAATTTTTTTTGAATTAATTTTTTTGACCCGAAATATCACTCCAGTTATTACGTATGACATACCAATCTTTAAGTTGGAATCTCCTCTTTCCTACGGTGGTAACCATTTGTCTCTAGCTGCCCTGGTTCTCAAGTTATTAACACAAACTATGCGTGCATGACTAGTGGGTCCCCCTGTATATATAAATCCAATTAGCAGATAATTAAAATTTAAAGTACATATTAATGTGAATTAATTTAAGCACCTAAACTAAGTCGCTTAATTCGCTATAAGCTCACGACACGTTTATGAATCATGAACGCCGAATTGTAAAAAATAAGTGTAAAAAGTACAATTCACGAACGAATGGTATTTTGTAACGAAATTCATCTAATCGGGAAAATTGCAATTAAAAACGATTTTACCAATCCAAATTGATGAATGCCATTGCTGTTATGTTATGTTATGTTATGATTTATGATCTAGTAGGAACTCCCTCCATCACTAATTATTTAATTCCCTCGTGAACTAATTACCTTAAGCACAGGGAGGTCGACGGAGTCGTAATGGAAATGAGCACATTCCTCTAGTTTAGGGAATCTCGGACTGGATGTAGGATGGCCGGACAACGAAGCTGTCCCACTGCTTAAAGGACGAACTGCAGCTGACGTCGCCGACGTCAAATGCTGGATTCTTATACTTCCTCGGGATGTCTCCATTTCTGACGCCTCCCAGATCCCACTCTGCTCAATTATTAACAATAATAAGAGTTGATTTAATTATGTATATACATAAACAACTAATGCTACGTTTTTGAAGATGAACATTTTATTTGATATTGCCCTTATTATGCCATTAATAAATCTGTAAAAAGTGTTTGAAGAAGCATTCTGGTGTCGAAAATTACCTGAGAGACGTATTTGGGATCAATATCAGCCAGAGCCATGGACCTCCGTCCCATTCTTGGTGTAACTCCCATGACTTCAATCATTGAGCCTGACATATCCCCCCAACTACACAAAATAATAACATGGGAATTAGTTTAGTTGAGTATAACAAGTACTACTGACTGACAACGTAATATCATGCATTGATAAAATATCATTTTAATGGCATTGCTGTCCACAGTACTTACTACTATTTTATTGCACTTTCAAGAAACCAAACAATCGGCATCTGATTGCTTTGTTAATGGCAAAAAAGATTGTAAATAATTGGAGGCCAATAACCCTTTTTGCATAAGTATAAAATGGACTGAAAAATATTTATAACAAAACCATTTTAACATCCACCAAAAATAGTATGAATGAGGTCTTAAGCAACAAAAACTGAACTCTTTACGATACAATTTTTGAACAAATTAAAATAAATTGGACTTGTCGGCACCCGCGTGGGATTGGGACAGCTTATAAGAAATAACTCGGTTTTTAGTTGGAAAACGAATGCCTATGCCTATCTTAAGTACGATTTTTTCTACAATATGAAATTTTTCTTCTAACCTAATTAATGACAAAGTTTTTATGAAAAAATTTCCCACAACAAGAAAGTTTTTTCCCACAACTTCCTTTTTGACACATTCGAATATATGTTTTACCACATAGCAGAATTCAGAAGACTCTTTTGCCCATCAATATCAATATTCCCTTTATGCATAATCTGATCTCCAATCAAAATTTTGATTAGTATTTTCATTTTCTGGTGGTATCAGCACATAATCTCCCGTATTAGAAAATCTCCCCTATTGGAAAATCTCCCCGTTTGACCAGCTCCCGGTATGAGAAATAAGGAGAAACGGCAGAAAGAAAACCGAAACTATAAAACTTATAATTTGAGACGTGGAGGTGGATCGGACATGGGAATGATGAGGCTATGAGATTCCAATAATGAATTGGGAAACTGAACAGGCTAGGCTCTATCATCTCAAAACATACTAAAAAATTGTTCTTTGGAAATATAAGAACATATATTATAATAAAAGTGAATTCAACGAACGAACCAATGAGTGACAATCGTCATGGCTTGTAATTAAGACGACTGCATGAAGTCTACCTTTATCGAAGAAACCTTTAATCCCGTATTAAATTCACTCACACCACAAACACTAACTTCACTTCGCCACTCTCCCCCTCCATGCACTTGAAAAATTCCTCTAGTCTTGTGCTTTTATATTTTTGAAGCAATACATGTTATTCATACTTGACATGACGATTATTGTTATTTGTTACCTGACCGAATCATAGCTTGACTTGAAGGAATTTCTCCGGATTGATTTTTGCTATACTATCAGTATCTGTAATTGTACTGCCACTGCCACTACTACTGCCTTTTCAGCTCAGGTTGAGTATTGTTTCAATTCTCTTCCCACTATAGTCATAGATCTATTATTTCCTAACTTAAAACTTATTTAAAGTGCCTTCAAAACAAATATTCATTATTATTAAGTATTTCAACAGAGGTAGAGAACGGTGTTGTTGCACTTAACTCTTTTCTAAACATCAATAAATGAGAACGAACATCATACACCGTACAACGATCATTCTATTAAGGCCACCTTCTCACGTCATTCAACTTAACTGACTCAACTCACTAATAATCTACCAATACATTAGTACGTACATTACAATCAAATGGCAGAAACATTACAGGTAAAAACCTTAAAAAACGCATAGGGAGACGCAAGGAAAACCAGAAAACAAGGAAAAGTAGTTTCTGGATAATTAAATTAGGGCCCAATTTAATAAACATTTATGCCCCAGTCTCCCGGTTGAAATTGCTTTTGATCGTTTTTCTTTCATGGCCAGATCGGAGGAAAAATTAGGTGTGGAGAAATAGTAGTATGAGTGAATGTTATCATTTGGTTGTTATCAAGATGTCTTAAGTCTCCTTGGCACCATATCCACTAGTTACAAGGTGGTGACAATGAGATAATTAGGGTAAGGGTATTATTAGTAGAACTCGTGACAATAATGTACTTTTTTGCTGAAAAAAATTTACTGGTTGTACAAGGCTAAATTGTCTATTGTCTATTGTCTCTGGCGCTATCTAGTTTGTTTTCAGAATTTGCAACTACGATTTAAAAATATTTGTTATGTCACAACTACTAAATTTCTCCACGCGAGTAAAAAATGTGCATTTTCTTTCTACATAGTCTGGCATTTTCCTAATTTTTTACTTCATTTCAGAAGAACCTTTTTGAATCAGTTGCATTTTTGAAGATTTTCAATATCATAATTTATAAATTATTGTGGTCCTTTATTTATTAATCAGCGTGAAAAGACTATTTCTAATTTCAACCGGGAGACTGTGGCATAAATGTTTATTAAATTGGGCCCTATTTTAATTATCCAGAAACTACTTCTCCTTGTTTTCTGGTTTTCCTTGCTTCTCCCTATGCGTTTTTTAAGGTTTTTACCTGCAATGTTTTTTTATTTTATAGTTTTTATAGTTTATAAATAGTTTACATGTAATGTAGCGCTATATTGAAAGTTAGGTAAAATATTTTCAGTAAAGTAAGAATATTTTATTAGGTCTGTTATATGCAATAGTGAACCCAGCTAAGGGGCAAATCTAGTACTCAAGAGAAATTCAGAAGGCCACCCTTCACAGTAATAAAAACAATTTCGAAAACATCCCAATAGGTTATTATGTTACCTTTGTAAATTTAAATATTTAAACACTTAAATATTTAAATTAATATACTTTTATTATCTTGTGTTTGTTGAAATTAGCTGCAGCCCCAACTTCCTGATAAACAGGAATTTCCTGCACCAAAATAATAACTGTAGATCGTAGCATAAAATTCAGGGAACAATTTCAGACTCCATTTTTGAAAAAAATCCCACAAAGTCACCAAACAGAAACAGCTCCCTTTTTAAATCAAAAAATAAGATTCTCCCTGGGATTTTGGAAATATGTACAAATTCAAAGAGTACAACTTACGAATAAATATTTTTAAAGAATAAATAGTTAATTACCCAGTACTGTTATTTAACTCTACAAAAAGGTGTGCCAACTGCCAAAGGAATCAAGAGGGTAGTAAAAAAGTAAACCCAGTTCTAAAAGTTTGTCGATATAACGGAACCAATTTGGATTAGAAATTTTGAAATGCTATTTAATAAGGCACGTTACGATCATTACGAAATGTCCCCTTTCGCCAATCATTTCCATTCAATCACGAATCACCACAATTCAACCTTCTTGTGTAAATTTCTATTGTTTTGATGTTACAACGTTACAATAATATGAAACGACTCTTTTCGGTTGTTTAGATGAATTAATGTTTTCAATAATGTACCCCAACGCATACCTCCATGTACTAAATTTAGCACATGAAGGTACGCGTTGGGTTACATTATTGAAAACATTAGGTTGGGCTTGCGCATTTTGCGTTTAAGGAACATGCATATATTACGTGTGCAGTTGATGGGAGGAGGATGTACTCAAAAGTGCTGCAGCCAGCACTGGCGTTACACATGGGGGAGAGGGTTTTGCATTACATAATATAATATGTAGATTTAAGTATTTAATTTAAGTTCTCCTACCAAGACAACCATACATTGGTAATTTTTTTCAAGTCTAGGATTATATTATAGAAGATACAATATTTTTTATTCCTGGAATAATTCCCTATATCTAAAACTATTTTCAATCCCCAGTTTTGCCTAGAAATCCATTGCTGGACTGGAATCCGTAAAATGTAGGAAAAGGGAAAAGGATACATAGGGATTGGAAATCCTGAGGACAGTTAGCCTGCCTCGAATGTCTCCCTATGAAAAATTCTTATGCTCTTCTAGTTTCCCTGATGACCTTTTTTAAAAATCTAAATTCGGTCGTTTCTCAGGCCTGGTGAGATTAGTGAGAGCCTTTGGCGTACCTTATTTTTTTAGTTTTTTTAAAATTCAGAATGGTTTTAAGAGATTCTGAAAGGTATCACAAATTGTATATTAATATTGGTTACCATTGTTTTCAGGCTGATCCAACCTGAGTCACCTTTGACCTATGTGTTCAATCGTTTCAGACAACCTATTGTGCAAAAATTTATGGGATAAAAAAACTATCGAAATATTTTTAAGGTTGGATTGTCAAGGCGCACTTATAGCTCTTCTGGTCAGGTTCATTTAGTCATGATTTCATTTCATTTGATTGCCTTAAAGAAAGCAATGAAGCACGGCAACCGGTCTATTCATTCCTCTAACTATTAAGTTTTCTCTAAAGAAAGTGGAATAACTTGTAGTGCAACTCATCTAAACTTCTATACTACTTAGTACTTACACACATGTTACAGGTGGATGTCTAATTCAGACAATATTCTAATGCCTAAGCAATAAAGCATTATGAAAATTTTTGAGAATTCTACTTTCCCTTACCTAAAAAGATTAAACCTAGTTCATTTATGAACTTCAGGCAATACACTGAATGTCTCAAGTATAATCATAAGTTATCAAAAATTGAAAACGTGGTACAATAGTGTTTATACGACTTCAAAGATTACAATTTTGTCTATATATGGTACAACATTATCTTTGCCCTTTGGGCTCGGAGATAAAACTACAAAATAAGCAAAACAGACATTAGGGCTTCTTCCGAAAATACGAAAAACTAGAACTTCAACTACAAGGTTAAGGCTATAATATCTTATCAAACCACTTCCAAAAACAGATACCGGTAACATACTACATATACAAAAAGATGGTAAATAACCATACATATATACACAATCATATTATGCATCAAGGACATATCGAAGGATGGGCTTTACGGGCTGAAGCCCCCCCACTCCTTGAAATCCAAGAAACAAGGAATTTTTTCCCAAAACAGCAAAAAAAATCGCGATTGTTTGCAATTTTTGACCCATTTTCGTCAAAAAATGCTAACATTTTTCGCGCTACGTGTGAATATATATATTTGAGACATTAATCTTGTATTACGATAATAATAACACAATCAACCTGGGACGGTATTCTGAACTTTTGTGGTAAATTTGCGATATCGCAAGAGTTGCTATGTCTACTTGCGATGTCAAAATAAATCCATATTCTCATGTCAGTTAGCAGCGTCCTAGCAAGTTTGCGACGTTGTAGCAGTTTTTGATAAGTTGTCCTAGGTAACGGTACTTATCGGCATGGATGTTCCAACTCCAAGGTATGGAGTAGTGTGGGAAGGGTGTTAGGCATTGATTGAGGTACTACTTTACGAGTGACTGTAGTCATGGAAATTACAGTTGCCTAATGTCTTGCACTTCAATATGCATGGCACTTGACAGTCGTACTACGGAGTCCGAGACCGGAGATTATCAAATTGCAATTGATATTGTCAAAGTAACCATAGGGATCACAAGTGTCTCCAATCTCCAAGTGCCTTCAACAATGTGATCGCAAAGTTGCGGTAGCTCTCAGTTTGCGCTAACTTTGCGACAGATGTTTGCTATGCTGTGGCAAAATTATGGGATGAGAATCGTGTTTTGTAGCAGCGCTATGGAATTTCCCTATTCCTACGACAACGATAGCAAAGTTAAATCTACGACAATGATGAGAATATGGACAATAGCAACTCCTGTGGTAACTCAATATTTGCTTGCGATTTCCCCTTGCTAAGGGGTTCAGAATGTCGTCCCTGTTTCGTTAAGACTAAGATATACACAAATAAATTTCAGTCTTTAACTGTGGAAGATACTCTGACGTGAACGGCCGATAATTATTATTGAAAGATACTCATCTCACCCTCACGCAATCATTAGAATCATTACGCAGTTTTTCGAGTGAAAGGTTTAGCTGACAGCATAACCAACCATTTAATTCTTAACTGTCACTCAAATAAAATTAGTCCAGGGCCCTATTTCACAATGATTACAAGTCTACAAGTACAAGTAGTTGTCGACAAACATGTGTCATTTTTGTTTCACAAAGAAACTTACAATTTGTCACATTTACAATTAAATTCACTTGTAATTACAATTGTAATGATTGAATTGTCAAAGATTGTTTTCATTACCATCTTTTGTTTTCACAAGTTTGTGTAAATTGTAGGACTTGTAGCTACAAATTCTACAGTGCCCTAGACCTCCATCGCCTCATTGTAACTCCATACTGAGGCACACATTTGATTGAAAATGTATTGAGCAGTCAACTGTCACCTAGGTGACTAGTAAGTTAATAGGAGATAAATTACCCGAGGTGAATACTAGATGATCAACAATTGCAATGTAACCATGGTGAACAGTTACAAGTGTTGCTACAATTTACAAGTATTTGTGACTTGTCAACGAAATTCCTAAAAATTTCATGAAACGCATATGACAAGTATTTGTTGTTTACAAACTACAATTCTACAAGTTTGTAGTTGTAGACTTGTAATTATTGTGAAATAGGGGCCAGAATTATGTTTGTGCTGTCAACTTGTTTACAATATGCACCACTGCACTGCTTGTAAAAATTAATTTCGTTAAATCTTTCTCCATCTACATAGAAAAATGGCAATGCCATACCGTCGTCCCAAAAGTAACCGATCACGGAGTGGCTGCCTATACTTTTCTAATAATATTTTAATCTTCTAATATTTACTTCGTTTGCATGATATAATAAAATACAGTAATTATTCTCAACCACCCTCTGAGTCTAGGTTTTAATTGTATATCTAATTGCAGATATTTAAATTCTTTCAAATGTACACATGAAATTTTATTATGCCAGTGATCACCATTCACCAATGCAATGCCAAGAGATGTATCGAAAATCTCTTGCAGCATTTCAACGTGGTTGCTGTGGAAATCAGCCCTTACTCTTCCCACACTAGGGGGCGGGGCTAAATGTAGAAATTGGAGTGTGCAGTGTGGAAATTGAAACTTTAAAAGTTGGAAATCGGAAAGATGTGTGAGTCGGTTGGAGTATGCATTTATAGCTAACTATTATTTAAAGTTTGGTTTGGAGAAAATCTGGATTTTTGGGGAAAATTAGAAATATTGGTTAAAATTTAGAAATCTGGAGAAAACTGGAAATTTGAGTGAAAATGATAATTTAGGGAAAAATTGGACGGTGAAAATGAAAATTTAGGGAAAAACTGGACGGTGAAAATGAAAATTTAGGGAAAAATTGGAGGGTAAAAATGAAAATTTATAGAAAACTGGAAAGGGTGAAAATGAAAATTTAGGGAAACACTAGAAATTTGGGTGAAAATAAAAATTTAGGGAAAACTGGAAATTTGGGTGAAAATGAAAATTTAGGGAAGCAATGGAAATATACGACAAAACTGGAAATTTGGGGAAAATTGTGAACAAACTCGAAATTTGGGTGAAAATGAAACTTTAGGGAAGCACTGGAAATATACGGAAAAACTAGAAATTTGGGGGAAATTGGGAACAAACTCGAAATTTGGGTGAAAATGAAAATTTTGGAAAAATCTGAAAACATTCGGCAAAACTAAAAATTTAGAAAAAAATAAAAATTTGAAAAAACTGGAAATATGCGGCGAAACTGGAAATTTGGGTGAAAATGGAAATATGCGGCCAAACTGGAAATTTGGGTGAAAATGGAAATTGAAGGAAAACTGGAAATTTGGGTAAAATCGGAAATTGAAGGAAAACTGGAAATTTGGGTGAAAAAGGAAAACTGGAAATTCGGGTAAAAATGGAAATTTAAGTAAAACTGGAAATTTGGTTGAAAATGGAAAGGAAAACTGAAAATTTGGTTGAAAATGGAAAGGAAAACTGTAAATTTGGGTGAAAATGGAAATTTGGATGAAAATGAAAATTCAGGAATAACTGATAGATTGGAATTTTTTTTTAATTTGTTGCACTGGATTTTATATTCTTTTGTTATTTGTATTTCTAAATTTTGAAAGTATTTTCAACATAGTGTGTTACACCCAGAAAAGATTCCGTTTACGAACAAATCAAAAACAATTTCACTCCAATCTGTCCACAACTTTCCGAATAAATCAACTAGAAAGGTGGAAAGGTGGGTTTTTCAAAAAATCCGCCATAACTTTCAAACGGCGGGTTTTCGAGAAAAATTCATGTCTTTATTTCTAGTTTATATGAAGTCCACCAATGGATTTCTGAAGTCTCATTACCTTCTTAAATAAAATGTCCGCAACCACACATCTCTTGGGTTTTCACTCTTATAATATGGGGTTTCAAAGCACCAAAAATAAGTATCTTATTCCACTCAAACCACTCTTTTGCTCATTTCACTCATAGAAATATTTCTCTGCGCAGGCGCCGATGCCCAAGTTCGAGTACTTATCTCTCTCACAAAAAAGGAACAAAAAACATCCTTATTTCACTCACTATTTGTACTCATTCTCAATGCGCCCCATTTCCCTATGTAATTTTCATTATTTGAAAATTTGCGCGCAACTGATTATCTCGATTTAGTGAGACTTTTGACAAAAAATTAGAAAATAAGTGTGCATTCAAGCAACGAGCAATTAAATTGACTTTTTACTTAATTGGTTTGAGTAGAAGAAGTACATATTTTCCGTGCTTTGAAACCCACTAATGTAAAATGTGCATGCTCATTAACTTAACAGAATCTGTATATATAATTGTTTGTAGGAATAAACAACTTACTGAGTTAGAGACGTGTTTGACTCGGGTTTGTTAAGATTGATGTAGGCAGTTTTGTACGCTTTTATGTTCTAGCATTCAATCCTGTCCAACGTACGAAACAGTTCCTTATTGACCATACTTTTTTCTTGGCAGTGTCAGGGCCCATGTTTCACACCTATCATGTTTTAAAACGATTCATGAATAAAATGTGATATTTAATGCATATTATAGATTTACAATAAGCTATTTCCTTTTTAACAAACTTTTAGCTCGTGAATAAATCTTGCAAAACCAATCATAAATTCTCACCGAGCGCTCGGTGAGAATTTCGCGCGAGCGTAATGCCATAAGGGGGTTCTAGTTGGGGAAAATTAAGAAATTTAGGGGGCGGCAGAATTTTTTTTAAAAAGGGGGGCAGGAGTATAGGAAAACGACCTTAAAAATTTTTATGATTGAGAAATAAACGCTTCCTTTTAAGTCTCTATATTTTGTTTGAAGTATTTGCAATTTGCAACATAAATTGGGTATAAATGAGTCCCACGGACATTTTTTAACACATTTTATTGGAACCTACCATAACCGACACTGTATAGTCTGTTTCTAAACATTAATACCTATATTGCAATAATAAAATATTTGTAAAAATTTATAATTAATAATGCATTTTCAGCGTATCATTTATATATATGTAAATTTTGACAGGAGGGATGGGCCTTTACATTTTCAAGTCTAGGGTCCCGGCCAGAGGGGGCGGGGGGGGGGGGTCTCAGTACTTCTTAGGCCAAGGGGGTCACATTACAGCATACCTAGGTGGGAAAGATAATCTTTCTATAAACTATTACATCATCTGAAAATTTGAACTCTCAACTTAACGGCGTATATCTAAAATCAACCTTGCCTTGAACTTATGGTATTATAGATAGATATAAATATTATATAGTTCATCCTTGAATTGGACCATTAAAAACAATTTCACTTATATGTTCTGCTTTACCCTACCCTTGGTATACCCTTGGTACACCCACTAATTGGGAATATAGAAATGAAAAGAGTAGACGACCCCAAAAAATGTAACATAATTAAAAACACGTTAATATGAAAATGTCAGTTGAATTGCCATTTTTAATTTTTGTTGGTCGTTCACCATTTTGTGGTTCAGGCACAGTACTGTATTTAGAAGTCGATTTTGGAGGGGGCAATGACGTCATACATGGAAAATTTTGGCTTATTTTATCTAAAATGAGTTTAAAATAGCCTAAAATCGCATACAATCGCGCGAAAGGCGAAATATTTTGGTATTTTGAGAAAAAATTTCCTCCTTTCTTGGATTTCGGGGGCGTAAATAAAAATAAAAATACCACTAAATACAGCCTTGTTCAGGCACGGCACGTATCTTAGAAATTTGACCACGGCACACGACAACTAAAATATGACTATTTTTCGATTTTTATACATTTTGGACAAAAAACCTCTCTTTCTTAGGATATAAGGAGGCTCTGGGCCCCTGGATATTTCATTAAAAATTTCAGTCACTTAACTGTTACTGCTGTTGAAAAACTGCTGGTCACCGAAATCACCGTTGATGTATAACTGACCATCTTCGCTTGTTGTCCATCTACTTAGCGTAGATCAGTGGTGTAGTCTGGTAGTTGGCGATACAAACTGAAAGAAATAAAGAAACGAACAACATAGACTATAATAATAATATTATATAGACTTTTTCTGCGAAACTTGTCGTATTAATGTTCATTGCGTGTGGTGGACTTCGGGTAGACTGCTTTGGGGTACATTATCGAAAACATTAATTGCGTGGAGAATGGTCAGAATTTACATTGGCAGGATATTGAATTTTCAAACAGCGAAACAGCTAACTTTTTTGAACGACAAGTAAGTTAGTAAAAGGGCTTTCCAGAAATGTGTGGCACAATCTTCTACAGGTAGATTCTGGTGTGCTGCTATTTTTTTATGTGTACACCTATTTTTCGGGTTAAGAGTTAAGATTGACTTTTGGCTAAAAAATTAATTACTTTTGGTATAAAAAATGACAAAGATAAGCCCATTGCACCAGCCACCAACCTAGTATATGGTCTCCGGTAAAAGTTTAGAATGGTCAATGGTTATAAATTCTGTTGTAGGAATGCTAAAAGATTGTGGTCCACATTTAATAAACTCTTGGCAAATGAATATTTTGGATACTTATATATGTACAAAACAAAATACAAGCAATACCTCCGATCGGTCAGAAATTAGTTAAGATATTTATACTCTTTCGACTTTACGCTTTACGTTGCAAAGCAGTACGAAAGAGTTAAGAGGCTCAGGTCCAAAAACTGTCTCCGGAGGAGCAAATTCTGTCTCCACCAGGCTTATATATTTTCACACTACAATCAGCAGCGCCACAGCATAGAGTTACAAAACGACAAGGGAAACCGCCTCGTCAAAGAGACGGATAGTTAGACACTGCGGCGGGGAAGCCTACAAACATTCGGCTAAGTGTTTTATTGTTTTTCCCAAAAATAAGGTACCTTGCTTTGCGGTTAGTTTTAAATATCAGTCAGTGAACCCCTAGACTAGTCAGAAATTAGTCTTTAGTGTATTCAGGAGTCTGAGTACTTTTTGCTTCACCGTGCTCTTTTTCCCCCTCAAATTTCATTTAGCATAAGTTGATACACGGAATTATTACTACCATGTACTACCCAAGGAGCTTTAACTGGTTGGGGTATCCCTTGGTTTCTCTTCGCCTGTTTTTTCATAAGGATGGTACAGTTAGGCTCTTTGCGTGAATAGTTATAAGGATGTTTCATGTCCCTTATCCAATTGTTGCCAATTGCAGCTGGTAGGATTTGTCCCTTATAGATATTCACGCAAAAAGCCTAGCTGAACCCTCCTGCTAAAGCTGTTGACACTCCTTGGTACTACCATTTTATGTACAGGGGTACCCATTAGTCGTGCACGCATAGTTTGTGTTAATAACTTAAGAACCAGGGCAGCTAGAGACAAATAGTTACCACCGTTGGAAAGAGGAGATTCCAATTTAAAGATTGGTGTATCATACGTAATGATTGGAATGATATTTCGGGTCAAAAAAATTAATTCATTAAAAAATTTTTTTTAATACATTGCGGTTGTAGCACGTTTTTAAAAATAGAATTAATTTTTTTGACCCGAAATATCATTTCAATCATTACGTATGATATACCAATCTTTAAGTTAGAATTTCTTCTTTCCAACAGTGGTAACCATTTGTCTCTAGCTGCCCTGGTTCTCAAGTTCTCAACTAGGCGTGCACGACTAGTGGGTCACCCTGTACAGTATGTATAGAAAGTGGGTATACATAGGAGTTTAGTATATCCATAGCACTTTCATTGTTAACATAAAGTACGCAAGCTCAATATGCAAATTATTTTTACCAGCCAGATTTCCCTATTATTATTTCATTGTTCCTCTCTCTTTCCTACTTTTCGCAATAAATAATGCGTTGCTTCAATCTGAAGAACTCAATATGGATAATCTGTCCATGTGGGGCGGGAGTACCGTCTTGCTGAAACCAAATGTTGTGAGGATCCACTCCCTTAGTTTTCGGAGAGCTTTGTTCCTTCAGCAAGTCATCCACCGGGGGTTGGTTTGGGACTAATACCGACAAGTCTGTCATTTCACAGTTCCATTTAAGTGCTATACTGCATCGTCGCAAAACAAGATTGTTTTTGTGAAAATTCGGATTAGCTGCTATCGAATCCTGCGCCAACGAACAGAAGAGCATACGACGACCAGGGTCATCGGGTCGGAGTTTGTGAAAAATAGGATATGACAGAGTTTGTAGCAGATTTGGGTCTTCCTATTTTTAGTAAGTTTTTGACGAAACCAGCCCTATCAAACCGAGCGGTAGTAACTGCTACTGTTCTGATGCTAACTGTCTTTCCAGGAGCCACCTTTCGTAACGACATTGTTGTCCGCATCTTTACAATTTAAATTCGCTCACTTATTGACAGTTCATCCATATTGAGTTCCTCAGATTGAAGCAACGCCTTATTTATTGCGAAAAGATGGAGAGACGAACAAGAAATAAAAAAGGGAAATCTGGCTGGTAAAAATTGCATATAGAGCTTGTGTACTTTACTGTTAGAATCAGCCAACATCAGACCTATGGTTGCCCTGTGGTACGGCGATAAGCCTTCTGATTGGCTGAAATTTTTTGAAATCCAGCCTTCTGATTGGCTATTTCTATGACGAAAGTTCTATAGATTACCCAAATGGGGACATTTTAGCAAATTTTGAATTGTTGCAAGCTACAATGCAGTCATATCATGAATCATCTATTTTATTGCCTAATAGTTTTCATTTCAAGTAGACCTTCATTCTGGAATATGATATTGAGCAATGAGAATGAGAAATGTATATATTGAGCTATTTACTTTACATGCACGTCTTATGCAGTTATTACACTATAAATATTATGCCATGAACTATGAATCATCTATTTTTATTACCTACCAGCATAGAGATAGTATAGGTAGGTATATCTAGAGAGAGCCTATCGTATTCCATCAATGTTATAAATTGAATAATAGTGACGTGTAATAATTAATTTTGATTGGCTATGAGGGATGAAGTCGGAGGCAATTCAAATTCATTTTGTACGAAAACACATGAGAATAGCTTTCGCGCAGATCCCCTCATCATGTCAGGTGCTTTTCCGCATCCTTTTCAAATGCTCTCTCTAGATTTGTACAATACCTAAATACCTACCTATGTTATATCTCTATGCCTACCAGTTTCCCTTTCAATGTAGACTTTTATTCTGTAATACGATATTGAGCATGAGCAATGAGAAACAAGTATAAACCGGAAGAACGCACATTGTGGATATATAAATATAGTGCATAATCCTCATAATCGAACAAGGAATGATGTGATTAATATTAAATTAGTATCGTACAAACAAACTCTTCCTACAATGACCTTTAAAATGATAATGACCATGCAAATATAATATTGTGATAATATTAGTAGTAATCAAAAGTAGAATCGAATCCGATTTGATTTACTTTTTTGCATCAAAACTGCGTCTGCTCATGCGCGAACAAGAAAATCGTATCGTTCTCATCGGAATTTTTTGAATCGTCTCCTGGGACGATTTAGATTCGGATTAGAAAGATTTTGGTTGGAAAATCGCAGGTTGTTATGGGGACAACCACACTTTTTTAGCTAAGCTCAAGGTGAGTGAAATTGTTATGGGGACAATTACCATGACAATTTTACTCACCTTGGCTAAGCTGTAAAATATCATTACTTTTGTTATTGAATCGTCATAGTTGTCAAATTATTTTAATCTGTGCACTCAAAAGCTACGTTGGATTTGATCCATTTTCTTCAATCTGAATCTAAATCAAATCCGATTCGATTTTACTTTTGATTACTACTATTATACTACTATGTACTATGTACTAGTATGATGATTGGCTACAATTTTATTACTAGTAGGCAAAATTGATGCGAAGGAGGGAATTTGGTGGGATTGGACCAAACGGGCCGCAAATTTGTAAATCCCACAGCACCACTATATCTCGGAATATTTAGACGTAACCCCCCAATGTTTAATCGGATGTGACCTAAAGGTCACGTTGCCACCCTCCCCACCCCCTAACCTAACCTAACCTGAACCTAACCTAAATGAAATAAACATAATGATCAATTTTAGGTGTAAAACCGGTGGAATGTCATTTTGCCCCATACCCCCGTCGGGTGGGGGAGAGTGGCAACGTGACCTTCAGGTCATGTCCGATAAAGATCCGATGAAAAATTGAGGGGGTCACGTCTAAATATTCCTAGATAAAGTGGTGCTGTGGGACTTAGAAATTTGCGTCCCGTTTGGTCCAATCCAACCGGGAATTTTAGTCCAAGACATTTAACTATAATATATCTAACTTTCCTGCATTAAATACTTACCACGGTCGACTTCTATTATGCTGTTATATTATTACGGTTTCTTATTCGTAAGAATAAATAGCATTTAAAACAAAATTACATTTTGCAATCTCTTTTTAATTTAATAGTACAAAGCAAAACCAAATAAAAAGCATGGTGCAAACTTTATCATTATATTTCAAAAATTTTGAAAACATTTGAAACCATTATTTAGATTTGTCAAAAACGAAAACCATGTATAGATTTTTTGGATTGTTTGTAATGTTACTTCATGCTCCTCTTCATCCAAAAATATAAAAGAGGCTATTTCTGAGAATGTAATTTTGTTTTAAATGCTACTTATTCTTACGAATAAGAAACCGTAATAATATAACAGCATAATAGAAGTCGATCGTGGTAAGTATTTAATGCAGGAAAGTTAGATATATTATAGTTAAATGTCTTGGACTTAGTATAATATTATCACAATAATATTACATTTGCATTTGCATGGTCTGGGAATTCATGAAAATCTGGAGAAATCTTCCACTTTCAGCAATATAATAAGAATGAGAAATTATTCCTGCGGCGGGAAGTCAAGTTTTGTTCTATTCATAGTCTTAATTATCATTACTCATTGCATAATTATTATTAAACCTGCAAAATTCAAACGTGTCAAGAAAGAGGATTAGAAATTTCCTTGTTTTTCACACAGCAGAAAACAGCCTAGTGATGATATCCAAATCCCTTTTACACGAGCCAGTTCGGGCGGACAGACCCTTCACATGTTAAACAACGAAAAATGGCAATTACCATAGAAATGTATTGGTTACAGAGTTACAGATACCTGCTGTGCTAATTTTCTGCTGTATCCTTTCTATATTATGTGCTATTAGATACGATCAATCTTATCGTGAAAATACAATAACAAAGTCCCTAAGGATCTGCACTTACTGGACCTACGAAGAAGTGTAAATACCCAAAAAATTCACGGGAGCTTCTTTGACCAAAGACCCGTTGAAAATTTAACATTTTTCCATTTTTGTAATAAAGATATCGCGATTTCAAAATTACAAAAAAACAATATTTTAGTGTTTCTAGCTTTGAAATCGCGATATCTTCTATACAAAAATGGAAAATGTTAAATTTTGGTCTTTTGTCAAAGAAGTTCCTTTGAATTTTTTGGGTATTTACACTTCTTCGTAGGTCCAGTAAGTTCAGATCCTTAGGGACTTTGCTGAAAAGAAAAATAACGTTGAATATGATAGTCAAAAGACGTCCTATTGTGTCATAGATGCGCGTATGTCCCACACTTAAGTATCCCATTAATTCATGTGCGGGAAAATTTGAAAATTGGACCATTTACATGTAAAAATAAAAGTCGCAAAGGCTTTTTAACTAATTGCTTAATCGAAAAAAATATAGAGACAAAAAATGTTTTTCATATTGTCATCTAAAAAGTGAAGTAGCTTTTTGACGATAGCCCACTTCCTTCCCATTTTACAGCCTTCCAAAGTGGGAAGGAATTGTGCTATCGTCAAAAAGCTACTTCACTTTTTAGATGACAATATGAAAAACATTTTTTGTCTCTTTATTTTTTTCAATTAAGCAATTAGTTAAAAAGCCTTTGCGACTTTTATTTTTACATGTAAATGGTCCAATTTTCAAATTTTCCCGCACATGAAATAATGGGATCCTTAACATGAATAATATGGATCACGTAGTGACATCTTGTATATGCAAAGAGCGTATATGAATAGTGACATCTTGTATATGCAAAGGGATAGCCCGTATATTGATAGTCATATCTTGCATACGCAAATGGATATCTCGTATCGTATAATATTTGTGGTATCTGTAAATCGGAATTAGTAAGGCGGCTAAAGGTAGTGTGAATGTCAATCGTGTATGAGGACTGAGATTAGTTCTCTTTGTACATTTGACTTGGCGAGAGCTCGTGTCAATGGTGGCTGAAATCACTGGTGTCCGTTTCTTAAAATCTCAAAGAGGAAAAGAAAAACTAGCCTTCGCTGGATACGTATATAGTCATTGTAAAGATCCAAAAAGGGGTGGATCGTATTGGATTTGTGAGAAGCGTCCGAGGTGCAAAGGAAGTATCGATTATTCTAAAGATGGAAAATTAAATTATTCTAAAATTTTGAATCCTCATCACTAAGCCCAAGTAATACCTCTGACCCAAAGTCCTTCAAAAGACGTAAAATATAGACATCTCACTCAAAGGTACTCCATTAACAGGTTATGACTTATTGTTATATGTTTGGCAAAGTGAATTAGCCAGCTTCAGTGACTAATTATTTTTTCTTTGACATAACCAAAGCCTCTGCCTTCTGCTTCTGGCCTTGTCCAACATACAATACAAGCAAAACAAGTGACTGTAGCGCCACAGACCAGAAAGTGACCGTTCTATGCGCCAGGAAATATAAACACACCAATCAACATGATAAGTGGAGTGCAAGTTATAGGGTTCTACTGTATGTTTTGTTTCATTATTATGTCCCCAACTTCCCACTTTCTGGTCTGTGTCTCTGATCCGCAATTATCCAACTAACAGGCTCGTTTACCGCTTCTAGTCTTATATATTAATACTCATATCTATTTCTGTGGACATAACCCATAATAATGATTAATTTTTCATTAAATACCATTGTAAAATTCTTGTTTGCATTTGTACTCCATGACAATAATCCATACTATGAGCATAATACACAGGATATCCTTTTGCATATACAAGTTATCACTATCGGGATACGAGATATCCCTTTGCATATACAAAACGTCACTATCCATATACGGGCTATCCTTTTGCTATACAAGATGTCACTATCCATATACGGAATTAATCAAGACTTCCTGTATTCTATTCTTATTATAGTACGAATTATCCCATGGAGATAATTTTCAAATCGAAACGGAAAAATCTCTGGCTTCTCATTGGTCGATGCATTTTTGAAATTGACCAATCAGAGCACAGCATTTCATTTCAAAATTTTATATGATTTTCACAAAGCATTCCCAGGGGAAATATTTATTGAAATACTGAACTTTGCATTACAGAATTGTGGCTTGTGTATAAAGACATGCGGACTAACTTTTTTAGCATGTATGAATACCATCACCTCCATCATAAATCGTATAGATACAGTGTACTAAACTCATGTAATTAAAAGACGCTAATGGATTAACTATAAACTGTGACAACGTTGTAATAGAGTAGACTTAGGACCATGTAGTAGGTAGTAACAACTGGGTATACCCGGCACGTCAGCTAAAATTATTTGTTCGCCTTAAATAATTTTTTATTGTATACAAAATACTTTTGATATCTTGTAATTGTATTGTTTCAGAGTGAGTAATACATTATGCAGAACTGAAAACCAAGTGTCAACCATTGCTCCTTTCAGCAAAGCTATAGTCTAGTCTACTTATGGTGTTTTTATTAAAATTCGAAAGTTAGTTGTATCATTTCATCGGATTGAGTACGCAATGCAATAGTATTGAAGCTTATAGGACGCGGATGATGTTATGCTAAAGTGTAAGTCTGCATTTTTTTTCAGTTTACGATGGTGGTAATGGTAATCATACATGCTAAAAAAGCTAGTCCGCATTTGTTTATATCATAAGTCACAAGTCTGTAATGCAAAGTTCAGTATTTCAATAAATATTTCCCCTGGGAATGCTTAATGAAATTCATATAAAATTTGAAATGAAATGCTGTGCTCTGATTGGTCAATTTCAAAAATGCATCGACCAATGAGAAGCCAGAGATTTTTCCGTTTCGATTTGAAAATTATCTCCTTGGGATAATTCGGACATTATTTCATAATAAGAGAATCAAGAGTCGGAGTCAAATTTTTGAAAATCACCTTAGCTACTAGCTCATAATAATTTAAAATCCCTCTCCTTCCTCTTAGCATAAAACTGTACACTGTAGGTACCAAAGGCATCAATTCGGTGTATTATCGTACTTTGGTGTGCCAATTTATGCGAAGAGTTTGTTGAGGGGAAAATGGAGTGAGGTGCTAAATTCCGACTCCGACCCTAGACTAATACGGGATATCCTTTTGCATATACAAGTTGTCACTACCCCCATATACGAAACAATTTATACAAGTTATCCGGATACCGAATAATATATTGAAATGTCTCCAATACCAGTCTGTCAACCTGAAATTATGAGAAACGTCAATAAGTACCAATCAAATCAGCACCAAGTGCGCCATTCTATGTCGAAGCAAATTTCTCCGAAAAAGGTCAAAGGTCAATTCGCAATAAAATTTATGATAATTTATGATAGTGATCAGTGTTCATGTTTTAATACTATATTTTAATTTAATTAACAAACTGAATGCTTACTAAAAAATGAAGCCTGTTGTCAGTCTTTGATTGTTGAGTCATGAGTGACAATTGTTTCAGTGTTCAGTACAAACAAAAGATTTGACCGTCACTAAAGCAGAAAAATTTCTAACTGGTTGATGGCTGACAGAAATCGAAGTGTAGGCAGGCAATTTTGAGTGTACAGAATACTCGAATGTCGAATATGTGGTGATCACTGATACATGACAACTGACACCGAAGAGAATAAAATGAGATGAAAATATAAATTGTTTAATTTGCGAGAAATGTGGCCACAATTTGGCAGAAAGAAAATATTATGTTCAATGTTGAATGTTGGAATTAAATTGTATGGTTAATTGGTGAATGACCTATATCAATTAATTGGTATCTGTGTGCAATGACGGAGTCATCAAACATCAAAGTAAAATGTTTTGTTTGGCAAAGTTCGAAGTTTCATTTCCGTATATGTAGTTTTATCAATTTGTTTGTCATTTGTTGATGATGACCACTTGACGACGATCACTATCAACTGTTTACCACTTCGTCACTGTATTTTACAGCCATGTACTGACTGGCCCAAGGAATACTTTCAACTTTGCAATAGCAAATTAATAAATACGAACTTAACGTCAACAAACCTTAGTAGCAGTTAGTAGTATTAACTTTCAATTTTGACTTATATTATATGCTAATAAATAGTTAGACTCGATTATCCATCGCAAAATTAGTATTTTATCTTCCAGTGAATTAAATTAGCCAGTCAAAATAGATTTGAACAATAGTTACTTGCCCATCCAACATAAATATTTGTTGTGTTCAGTTCAGTTCATTGCCCATCTTCCTGCACACAGTAATAAAGAACACTTGTTTGATTAGCTGACTCGTCAAACTGCCATAATGTCTAGTAGTAATTTAGTGTTGTTGACAATTGAGAAGATTAACATTCAACTAACCGATACTAAAATAAATAATAGCACAGGTAAATAATAATTATTAGGTAACTATTACAATCTGCCTGCGCAGCGCACCGTCGAGCGTTGATGACAGAATCACAAGTCGACTAGAGGCTCCATACAAATTTCTAAAGAACACCCGACGTATTCTCAGTTTGCGCACCCGACATGCAACTACGAAAAATGGCAATTACCATAGAACTGTATTGGTTACAGATTGGTTACAGATACTTCCTGTGTAAATTTTCTGCTGTATGCTTTCCATGTTATGTGTTATTACATACGGTAAATCTTATCCTAATAATACGAGCCCGTCAATAAACCCTGGCGGTAACAACAATGTGAATATTAAAATCAATAGAAAATCAAAATAGATTAATATTGACTATTAAAATCAACAGGAAATCAAAATAGATTAATAATGACTATTAAAACCAACAGGAAATCAAAATAGATTAATATTGACTATTAAAACCAACAGGAAATCAAAATACATTAATATTGACTATTAAAATCAATAGAAAATCAACAGAAAATCAAAAAAGATAACTGTTGACTATTAAAATCAATAGAAAATCAACAGAAAATCAAAATAGGTTAATGGTGACTATGAAAATCAACATAAAATCAAACTAGATTAAGATTGAGTATGAAAATAAGCATAAAATCAAAGTTAAAAAATATTGAGTATCAAAATAAACAAAAAATCAAATATTATTAATATTCACAATTAAAATAATCAAAAACCTACAGCAAGCCATAACAGAAGCTCGCCTGAGTAAAGGGGACCATGTGTACATTTTTGGTAGAATAATAGTCGAAATATATTAAATAAAATATGATTATCTAAATTAATTTAAATTCAAAATAGCTTAATGTTAATTATCAATAGCGAAAGAAGTTAAAAATCCACAAAAATTCAAAGTAGAATAGTATTTACCATTAAATTCAAAGTAGAATAGTATTTACCATTAAATTCAAAGTAGAATAGTATTTACCATAAAATTCAAAGTAGAATAGTATTTACCATTAAATTCAAAATAGATCCATATGAACTAGTAAAACTAACAATAATTCAAAACAGATTAATATTGAATATTAAAATCAGCAGAAAATAGAAATATATTAAGAATATCAAATTCAACAGAAAATCTAAATTGATTAATGTCGTTTATCAAAATCAACAGGTAAACAAAATTTATTGATATTGATTATCAAAATCAAAAGGAATTCAAAAAATGTAAATTTGACTAGAATATGTACTAATTAAAATTAGATTTATTTCTGTCATCTAATAGTTAGTTTCCTGATTTTATTTGCTTTGTTACAAACTCACAATTTTGGTAGAAACGGAGTGAAATACTTTACACAATAAAATTAACAATTTATGGGAAACGCAATTGAACTTTTAATGCCCATTGTATGCCAAATTTTCCATTTGACTATCAAAATGAAGACAAAGTGAGAGCGCGGTATCTCAGCGACCTATTGACCGATTTGAACCAAAATGAATAGGGTTCGTCACTGGTCCATAGGCATTGTTTTTGCCAAGTTTGGTCAACTTCCGTCATTGTGCTCAACAGTTATCGTGTTAACGGACGGACGTACGGACAGACTGTGCGGTTCTATAAGCTGCCTTATTCAGGCGAGCTAAAACCTACAGCAAGCCGTAACAGAAGCTCGCCTTAGTAAAGTGGACCGTGTACACATTTTCTTTGTGATAATAATAGAAATAAATTTATTTTGATTATTAAAGTAAGCGAGTCGTTGTGTCGGTCGAGGTAGGTACGTTTGTTGTTTCTCTCCACCTAAATCATCGTTTTTCGGGTGTCAAAGTGCAGCTGAGTACCTGAATTTTGGGTCCAAAATTTCCCCTAGAGAAGAGCTACCTGGACTGGTGATCGTCTATTCAAAAGGTCAGTGTCTTTCCAAAAAATCGGGAAAAACAGGAATTTGGCATGCTTTGGATTGTGTGTAAAATGGCGTTGATACTGAAAACCAGACCGGAGGGGGACCGTCAAAACATGCAAAGGATATGCAAATCGAATGCAAATACGCTTATCAAAGACAGAGCCATAGTGAACGTGTCCGTTTTTCTCAATATACAGATTCCACACATCTTACTTTACCGCATAACAACCTTTTTTCTATAACACAAACGTACTTATTTATATTATGTCTCGTACACCACCAATTTATTCTAAAACACAACGACTCGGCTCCCCCAACATTAGTTTGGGCGAAGGTAAAATATATACTATATAGCGTAAGTTAATCTGGCCTAATACATACTGTAATTGCATTACGAGTATATAAATTTAAAGTTTATTAAGCAAATGTTCTTCGAATAGATTGTAAGGTGAATGTTAGCTCCTGCTGCAAGTTGCGCGGGTTGTCGGCTGCATTCCTTACTTAACGATCTTTCCCTATTTTGTTCTTAAATTCGCTATCTGTATTATTGCTACTATGAATAGTTATACAATATACCAGTGATTATGAATTTGTCTTTAATCTATCCTATCATTTTTGTACTTATAGGTTGTAATTTCAGCTGAGTATTGTAATATGTACTTGTATGTGTGATAATGTAAAGCTGCCTACGACTGTTCTGAAAATAAAACCAATACCAATACCAAAAAGCCCTAATTCAAACTAGATTAATATAATTCATAATTCAATATAAAAACCAACTGCAAATCAAAGTAGAATAATGTTGACTATCAAAATCAACAGCAATTCAAAATAGATTGATGTAGACTATCAAAATAAACAGCAAATCAAATTCCATTTCAATCAAATTTGATTGATATCGATTATCATAATCACCAGAAAATCAAAATTGATTAATGTTGAATATAAAAATCAACCAAAAAACAACATTGAATAATGTTGACTATGAAAATCAACCGAAAATCTAAATTGATTAATATTGAGTATGAAAATCAACAGAAAATCAAAACTGATTAATGCTGACTATGAACATCAACAGAAAATCAAAACTGATTAACGTTGACTATGAAAATCAACAGAAAACCAAAATTGATTAATTTTGACTATGAAAATCAACAGATATTCAATTTTGATTGATTATGAGTATTAAAATCTACAGAAAATTAAAATTTTATTAATAATGATTATCAAAATCTAAAGCAAATCAAAAAAGGGAAAGGATGCCTTGGGAAATCCTATTTGTGGTAGGCTACCCGTTATACATAGTTCGCATGAAATGTAGACAATGAAACTTTTACCACTAAAAGTCCATAGTCTTATGTACCCATAACAGGAGTATTACATGCGGGCTCAGCTTAGTTACCGAAAAAATTGCGTTGAAAGTATACACCTTTTCCCATAAGAATAACATTGAAATATCATTTTATTAACTTCAAAATCGTATAAAACTGTGTTCGCATAAAATTTTTGGCGTGGTTCTTTTTTTGGCCGAAAGCCCCTAATGTGCACTATAAATCAACCAAAAATTACTCTTTAGATCAACTGATATTATTTTTTTTGCAAAACTGACTAGGTATAGCTACGTATCTCTATATCCTTATATAGCTTTATACTAAGGACAGTATAGGGGTACATGCCATCATTATGCAGTAACTATTTATGTTTCCATATAGATAGACGTATTTTTGCATGTTGATAGATAGTCTCAGCCGAGCTTGGTGCTGACCAAGGAAAATAAACTGTTACCAGTCCCGCCTCCCTCCCCTTCCCCGCATCAGGTGGGTCCAGTAGAGTGAGGTCCCATAAGAGAGGCAAAAAAAATTTTTTTGCTAGTGGAAAATGTACCTTGCAGTACGTTTTAAGTGGGATTTATTGGAAATCAATTTTTCGAAATGAGAATTTCCCATTTAAAATGTACTGCAGATGACGTCTCAAAAATATTTATTATTTTTTGAGATTTTCTATATGGGAAGTTGCCACGAGTTGGCTATAACGGATGTTTTACAGATTTTCCAGATAGGGGGGGGTGGGATTTTAACAACATTTTGCAATTACTGCAAAACACAACACAATACATGAATTGAATATTACAAACAGAATGCGCACAAAGATTAAAAGCTTTGCCTACAACAGAATCGTACTCATACTAGATACTACTGCTACCATCGTGATACGTGCATGCAACTATTTATTATGAATCATTTAGAGTAATTTAAAACCCCGAAGTTGAAATGTGAATTATCTACCTATCTAAAAATAAACTGCCTCCGATTCAAAAGGCTACAAATTAATTTTTGCTCTGGTGTTTACTGGTGTATTGCAAAACGAATGTTTATCGGTAAATGATTCATGATAAGACTCCGTTGTTGCACGCAAGTTACTTAAGTTTTAATCTTAGTGTGCATTGTATTGTACGTGTGCATAATATTCATATATAGTATTGCAAAATGTTGCAAAAATCCTCCCATGTGGGGAATCTATAACATATAGAATAGAGATTATTGTTATAGCAATAATCAATCAGATTGCTGGATGTCAAAAAGTCGACCAATAAAAGTGCGTATTCAGGTACAACTCCCAAATACTCCAAAATAGCCAGTACCAAGCTCGGCTGAAACTATCAGTAATGTAAAAATCAAAATGTCATTCAAGGTGAAGGCATTGAGAGATATTCCCCGATTTTGCTAATAGGCATACAGAAAGTGTAATTTTACGGTAACCTCGTTACCGGGCAGACAAAAAAATATTCGGGCAGTAATTTTGTAAAATCGGGCAGGCAGCACTCGTAATTTTACAAAAACGAACAGGCAGTCCGAAGTGCTGCCCGCCTGAACAGATTTTATATTGACAAATGTGGACTTGCGGACGCAAGACCTAACGTAGTTACCGGGCAGGCAACGATTTTTGGTTGCCCTAACCTGGTTACCGGACAGGCAGCTTTTTTCCTGCCCGAAAAGGGAAGCCCAAAATATTTTGGTTACTGGGCAGAAAAACATTTTCTGTATGCCAATTCGAATTCTACCCATACTGCCACAGAGAGGTACCCAAGTCGAAAGTAACCATGGTTATATGGTTTGCTTGCCTACTTCTCGGGGTAGTAGGTAGAATACGTCCCCCTAATTCTCCACCCGTAAAACTAGTAAACGTACCGGCGTTAGGTGAAAAGTCAATAGGATGTTTTGCTCTCTTTCTGCAGCCAGTTAGAATAGGAAACTGGGTGCAGACCCAGTGGGGATCGGTGGCTGTATCCACGACCACGGGCTCTTTCCCAACTAAAACTTTACTTAATTCACCCAAACCTCAAACTGACTGCAGAAAGAGGCTTTATTGGCTATTGACATCACCTTACGTTCGATCCATCTTGATACCGGTAATCAACTCCAAACTAAATAAATGATTATTCTTAAACTGTCACCATATCAATAATTGAGATTTTACTTTGAAAAAGAACCTACATGAGTGTTCGAAATTGTATATTAATTTGTATCTATGGAAAATAGCCAGGGTTTCCCCCGGGGGAGTTTCCCCTATATTTCCCAGTAAAATTAGAAACCAGAATGTTATAAATATTGTTCAAACGGATGTAAAAAAGTAGCGGAGGTTAAGTCATAAGAACGCAAACATCTTTAGATGTAACATCCCTAGTCCTTTAGATACATGATCTAAAAGTGTACTTTCAATCAAATCAGGCTCTAGCTCACGATTTTCAAAAATGTTACTATGACAGTGACAGCTCCTGTTACTTCAAGTCGTTCAAGTGACGAGCTCCTGTTTTACTCTTTGTCTGCAGCCAGGTTCAACGTAACTTAGAAAAACTGTGTGGACCCTGGCAGTTGACAGTACGAGAGTAGCCTGTTTTGCTTTCTGTCTGCCGGCAAAGGACTAAAGCTAAAATTAATAAAGTATGCAGCCGCCCTATTCTATGGTTAGGTTATATTGTGATAAACTAAATTAGGTTTGTGGGGTATCCAGTTTGAATGTTGAACCTCACTGGGAAAGGAAACCTGGTCGATACAGGGTTACATTTACAATCTACATCTATTTTGATCTTCTAATCCTCCCTAGACAAAAGACAAGGCATAGGGAGGACGTCTGATTTTGCTGATTTTCAAACTAAACAGTGCTTTTGACCACCAGATTTGAAATAGTTTGGATGCTTATCTGATTAAGATCAATCTCAATCAAAATAATACTATTCTTAGTAAGCATTGCTTACTGAAAAATGGACAGACAGACAGATTGTTAACTCCCACAAAGTAGTCTTAATCCCAACTTATCCCCTATTCTTTTAATTTCGAAACACTGAAATTTTACAAAATGGCCATGGTGACAGGCTATTTAATCATAATATTAATTCGAACACTAATATAGGTTCCTTTTCAAAGTAAAATGACAATTATGAGTCACTTCACCGTTGTTGAAAGAGGAGGGCCCAATCTTTCACGGCAAACTAGCTAAATTTTTGCATTCACAAGCTACATTGCTAGGTGGCCCAGCTGAATATTTTTAACCCAAGGGGTCCTTTGACTATTAAATTGAATAAAAAGCCAAAATAGATTTTTTTCCATCGTCTAATACCATCCCGCTAACAATTTATAGGAAACGCCATTGAACTTATTAATGTCCATTTAATGCAAAATTTTCACTTTGACTATCAAAATGAAGACAAAGTGAGCGCGCGGTATCTCAGCAACCAATGGACCGATTTACCCCCAATTCAATAGGGATCGTCAGTGGTCCATAGGCATTGTTTTTGCCAAGTTTGGTCAATATCCATCATTGCTTTCGAAAGTTATCGTGGCGACGGACGTACGGACGTACGGACAGACTGTGCGGTTCTATAAGCTCGCTTACTCAGGCGAGCTAATGCGATTCTATATAGCTCGTCAGGCGAGCTAAAAAGTGGGTTTTTTCGGGTTTTTACCAGAAATAAAAAGTTTTTTCGAACATCTGATGGGTTCAAATTAAAGAGATTATCAAACTACACTTTGAGGGTATATCAAGTATTTCACTGTCAATGACCCCCGCCCGGTGTCAAAGGTCAAAACTTGATATTGTGAGAAATTTCACTGCCTGACGTATCTATCGAAAGCTAACAAGGATCCTGATGTCGCTAAAGCCATTATTTTGGCTAATAATGACCTCTAAAAGAGTTTACGGGTCATATAAAGCAACCATACTTCAACATAGATGTATCTGAATACTCACAAAATTGCGACATAATTCCGAAAAAACATGCACATTTCTGCATATTAAAGATTTCCATGTGTCATTTAACATGCTTTTGGATGTCATTCGGACATGAGAAAAGCGCAGGTAACTATTACGACTTCACAAACTAGGGTTATTAGTCACCTTTAATTGTACAGTAACTCGTACTCAGAATCCAATTTAATGCATAGGCCCGTGCCCGGCCATGTGTATGTATACTTAATGCATGGAAGGAAATGATATTATGACTCGTCATTATATATTGAAATTTCACTTCCCTCCGACCCGGATTGGCATGTTAGCTTGAAAAATGCCATTTAACGATATGTTAGATGACACTTTGTTGCGTTTAGTATGCAGAAATAGGTATATTTTTGGGAATTATTTACCGATTTTTTGAGTGTTCTGATACATCTATGTTGAAGTATGGTTGCATTATATGATCCGTAAACTCTTTTAGAGGTCATTGTTAGCCAAAATAATGGCTTTGGCGACATCAGGATCCTTGTTAGCTTTCGATAGATACGTCAGACAGTGAAATTCCTCACAATATCAAGTTTTGACCTTTGACACCGGGCGGGGGTCATTGACAGTGAAATACTTGATATACCCTCAAAGTGTAGTTTGATAATCTCTTTAATTTGAACCGAGCAGATGTTCGAAAAAACTTTTTATTTCTGGTAAAAACCCGAAAAAACCCACTTTTTTAAACTCTGCCGGGTCTTTTGAAATCGAAAAACTGGAACGTTATTGCTCTTTCAAATTACCTCTGGAGATATACTTATGGTGGTTCTCCATACCAAGTTTCATCAAAATCCGTCCAGGGATTCAAAAGTTATTTGGCTTTCCTTTTTAAGAGGTTTTTTTCATATAACTACTGACAGGGTCAAAAATGATTTTTTTCCTGAAAGTTGTTTGTTGCCATTGACATTCCCCACATGTAGAGACAGGGAAATGGCATTTTGGAAGCCATCGGGAAAAACATTTACCTATATCAAATAAAATCTGTCTACTTTGATTTTCGTTTTATTTTTATAGTCAACATTAATCTACACTATATTATAATTTCCAGGAGTATGTATGTCTGTATGTCCACCCCCATTTTACCCATGTTGACACTTTTAGAAGCAGTAAAACCGTGATGTTGACACTTCTAGAAGCAGTAAAACCCTGATGTTGACATTTCTAGAAGCAGTAAAACCTATGGACCAATGTGGCCCATTTTCAATAGGCTTTGTCACAGGTCCATAGGCAATATTTTTGTTAAGTTTAGTTGTAATCCATCAATGTCTTCAAAAGTTATCGTGTAAACGGACGGACGGACAGACGGGCTATACAGACCGATTCTATAAGCTGCCTGTTCAGGCGAGCTAAAACAGCTGTGTTGACAGATGAATCGCGCAGCTTTCCGCGTTGGGTGATCCCATATACTTGTAGACGCAGCTACCATCAAGCTTTCTGTAGCTTTTTCTGGCGCGTACTTCCAGTTCTATATAATCGCGCATTTTTTTAATGTGATCACGCAGCAGAAAATACTAAAAAAACTGCAAGCTGCTTTCGGCTAGACGCTTTGGGTGAGCCCCTTAAAACAAGCAAATTGACAAGCATGAGCACTGCATTCGGATCCGAAAGAGTCAGCCGAGTGAAGCCTAATCTATTAACCTAGTGTAGTCTATTTATAATTGTATACTTTCATATATATCTTCTAATTTTAAGTTAAAAAGTTAATTTATGCTGTAGTTTTAATATGAATTTTCATAGTGCCGTGATATTGTTATTCTAGCGAAGGAACCTCCCAACGCTGCGCAAGTAGCCACTCTGTTTCCATCTCCAGAGTACACCAGCGAACTAAAAGTTTTGAGTTAAGCCTAGTATTGGACTTTACATGCTTGTTCTGCGTGTATCAATATTTATAGAAGTCTGGAATTTTCTAATATTTCTAAAATGTAAACTATTATATTATGAATATCAAGATACTTAGTGATTATTATTGGGACTTATTGGCATTGCAAAAATATTAATTGCAACACAATTTTGACTTTGTGAAAGAAGACTTTAAACCTACGGCAAGCCATAACAGAAGCTCGCCTGAGTGAAGGGGACCGTGTACACAGTTTTAGTAGAATAATAGAAATAGGTTTATTTTCATTTCTATTGGTTAATATTGAGTATCAAAATCAAAATGTATGAATGTTGAATCAGCTAGCAAATACTGATGAAGCATCAGCTTCTGAAACAGTGTAATCTGTGTTATGGTGGTGGTTTCTGTGGATGCCTTTGCCAATGGTACGGGTATGGAAAAGATGAAAGGCAATAATCTCAGAATTATGCTTGGCTGTTAGAGGTTAAAGAGTGAAGATTTATTTCGTATTTCTGAGTTCCAGGACAGACCAACTTTCTGACCAGCTTGCTCTGTCTCCAATCAGACTCTCCCCGTCTAGATTCTCATTCTAACTTAAGTCTAGCTTAACTTCTAATTAACATCTTAGCTCATTCATTCGATCGTAGGTCATTCATTCCAAATTCTCTAGCTATCGATAGATTTCCATGTTCGTCCTTTTGGGACGTCAAGTCTAAACCTAACAATACCCCTCGGCTTCAAGCCGTTGTCCACCTGGACATTCAAAATCTAAAATCTTTGGATAACTAGGAATGATCTTAACTAATAAAGTAATTCTAGACTACAAACTAATTACAATACATTACTAAACTTAACATGATCATTACCATGAAGTTCTACGACTCGCAGTCGGATTAACAAGACAATATTTCAATTAGCACGCAGCCCTTCGACTCGCAGTCGGGACAAAATTCAACGTATAACATTCAATTAACATCATTGGCACGCAGCCCTACGACTCGCAGTCGGATTACAAACATTATCATAATATCATTTCATACATAGTCACAAAAATCTTTTCATTATACAAATACAAACTTCAACATTTGGCATAAATCATTACATTACACATTACATTCATATTTCAAGCATTTACATTCAATGTCTTTTAGCTTATACATTTAACAATATGCCAGTAATCATCATCTTCAAAGAATATAAGAAATATACATTTCGTCTTCTCAAATTATATCTAAGTTCAACTTCTACATTATCAACGCTAGAATTAGGATTAACATAAACATCATGTAAATCAACATCAGTATCAGTAGAATTAGATTCAGGAAGTCTTTCATTATATAGTTTTAACTTATCAACATGAACTGTGTCTCTGACAATTTTGTTTCTACGTTTATGTTCTACTACATAATTAACATCAGATTTCTTAGCAATAATCTTATATGGACCATAGTAGTGTTGAAAAAGTTTTGAACTTTTACCTTTCTGCCTAACGTATTTACGTATCAATACTTTGTCACCAATTTGATATTCAACGTGTCGTCTGTGCAAATTGACTCTGTCTGCTGTCTTACTATGCACATCGTGAATTCTCTGAGCTGCAATTAACCTAGCATTTTGAACACGGTAAATTATTTCTTCTAATGATACGTATTTATGATCAGAAATGGTAGCTTCTACAGGCAGGATTGCTTCTCTACCATATAATAGGAAAAATGGACAATATTGGGTAGTTGCATGTATACTAGTATTAATAGCAAAAACAATATGATTTAAAAATAAATCCCAATCTTTTTGATTCTTCGAAGTATAAATAGAAATACAATCAGTCAAAGTAGAATGACTTCTTTCAACTACACCTTGGGATTCTGGATGAAAAGCTGTACTAAATTGATGTTTAATTCCCAAAAACTTTGTAATATACTCAAAAAGTTCATTCAAAAATATAGTTCCGCGATCAGATTGTAAAAACTTAGGACATCCATGTCTACAGATAATTTGTTCAATCAAAAATTTAGCTATAGATTCTGTAGTAGCTTCTTTGACTGCTTTTGCTTCTATCCACTTTGTTAAATAGTCTACTGCTGTTATTACATATTTATTACCTTGGCTGCTACGTGGGAATGGTCCCATTACATCTATCTGAACTCTTTGAAAGGCATTTTCAGTTACAGGAAATGTATGCAATAAACCTGGTCTTTTACTTCTAGGTATTTTTCTAGTCTGACAAGAATGTCATGACAATACATAAGATTTAACTGTTTTACGTATTTTATCTTACGTGTTTATCTTAATCGTATCTTTTCTAAAGTTTTTGTAAATCCTAAATGAGATCCAGTTAACGCATTATCATGACATTCATTCAATATTATAGAGCGTAACGTTTTAGGAACAAATATAATATCAGAATCGGTATTACTATCATAATAATATAAAATATTATTTACCAGATTAAATTTCTTAGCATGCTTGTGGTTTGGATTAGTCAACATTAACTCACGAATATTTTGTACCTCATCGTCTTCTTGTTGTAAACCACGAATTGAAATAGTTGTCACCTGGAGTAGTGGTAGTTCTCTCAATCGGTCAATCTTAGGGTTAAACTCACTTGTAGGAAATCTGGAAAGACAATCTGGAACAAGATGTTTTCTACCGGATACATGAAATATTCCTTCTATGGTAAACTCGGATAAGGATACTAGCATTCTCGAAAACTTCGGAGGAACTGATTTCTTCTTATTGTGCAAGAGCCAACACAATGCATGATGATCGGTAAAAATTTTGATTGGAATTCCAAGTAAGTAGTAACGCAATCGGTCTAAAGCCCATGATAGGCCACATAATTCCAACTCGGTGATTCCGTAATTTTTCTCGTGTTTGTTTAGACCACGGCTGATGTAGGCAACGGCTCGTTCTTCAGAATCATGAATTTGAATCAGAACTGCTCCAAGACCTTGGTGTGAGGCATCAACTTTCAGATGAGTTTCCTTCTCAGGATCAAACATTGCTAAAACTGGAGCTGTAGTTAACGCGTTCTTTAAATTTAAATAGGCATCTTTTTGATCTGGTCCCCAATTAAATTCAATATTGTTTCGTAATAGTTTTTGAATGGGTGCTGCTAGTAATGCAAAGTCTTTTATGAATTTTCGAAAATAAGAAAACAAACCAAGTATTTGTCTAGTCTCTTTAGTATTAGTTGGGGGTCTCATCTTAGTAATAGCTTCAGTCTGTGCTGTGTTCAATCGTATTCCTTCAGAGTTTACAACGAAACCAAGTATTTTTAGTTCACTGTACAAGAAATGACACTTGTTAGGGAGGAATACTAAATTCTCTTGTCGAATACGAGCAAATACTTTTTCTAAGTTGATTAGATGATTATCAACTGTGTCAGAAAATACCACAATGTCATCAAGATAGCACAAACAAACATCGTAGCGTAATCCAGATAGTACGACATCCATAAGTCTGCAAAAATAAGCTGGACCATTTGCCAAACCAAATGGCATGACTTTGAACTGGTACTGTCCGTCTCGAGTCACAAATGAAGTTTTTGGCTTAGATAGCGTGTTCATCAGGATTTGCCAATAGCCACTAGCAAGATCTAGTTTCGAAAAATATTTGCAATTACGTAATCGATGTAGTACGTCTTCAATTCTGGGTAAGGGAAAGCACATTTTGCGACAATGCAAATTAACTGCTCGGAGATCAATAACAAATCGTAAACCGGTCTGGTTTCCATCACTGTCATATTTTGGTACTAAAAAGCAAGGACTTGACCATTCACTGTCAGATGGTTCAATGATGTCACGTTCAAGCATTTCATTGACATGCTGTTGAATTATTCGATGATGGGCATCAGAATGTAAGAAAGGTCTTGCTTTATTGGAGGAGTGTCACCGGTATCAATTTCACGCTCAACTCGGGTTGTTCTGCCAATTTTCTTCCCGTCTAGTTGAAATATATCGGAATATTTAGTCAAAAGTGTTTCAATTTTATATCGATCTTCTCCACTGATTTCTGGATTGATATCAAAGGTTGCTTTTTCTTTATCGGTAGGAGTCACTAACTCAGTATTTGGTTTCTGATGAAATGTCAACTTTCCAATTCGAGTGTTAGTAGATATTACTGCTATTCTGGATGTGAGATTAATAACAGGAATTAATTTCGTTTCGGTATTCATAATTGCTGCTGGTGTAAGAATTTTATTCGTCTTGTATAGTCTGTGATTCTTTTCTACTATTGCATCGAGTCCATGGGGTAGGTTCATAGTTTCCACAGGTATATACATAGTAGTCCGGGGCGGAATGACACATTTTGTTGTTGCTCGGACGTACATGATTTGGAATTTATTTTCAGTTGGCAATACTATAGGAGGGTCACAGGAAATCGAATCATCAGTCATCTCAGCAGAAATTTGACGAATAGGTATCGAAGAATGTGATAAAACTTCTCTTTTCACAGATTCAGGAACAGAGTTAATATAATTCAATCGAGCGCTGGTGAATTTAATTTTGCCAAAACCTGGAGCTTGCATATAGCCTTTGGAGTTAAGAATGTCAAATTTAAATTGCTCAATAAAATCTTGCCCAAGTAAACAATCAAAAGGAATTTGAGTTAAAATGAAAGGGTACTTAACACATCCACTTCCAATTTGTAAAGTAGGAACAACGAATCCACAATCAAGGAGGGAATGACCACCAATTCCGGAAAGTTTAATAGAATCATTTTTATGCACAGTTAGTCCAGTAGATAATTTTTCTGAAATTAAGGAAGCTGCTGCGCCAGGATCAATTGTTGCAGTACACCAATTTTCATTTATTTTCATTCGAATTGTTAAGGGTCTATTCATGTCACTTGAAGTAATATAAATATTTGGAATAGTAATAGAAACTGGAGTTGACGAGAGATTAGTTGGTGTTGTAGTAATTTCTTGACATGGACGAATCAATTCGTCCTTCGCTTGCCGTTTCCCATGTCACGGCTAGTACTTTGTTGTTCTTGGTCTCTGTCTTCATCATCTCGACGGCGGGGTGATCCACGACGTCGGTCTTCGTATGAACGATCATAGTCACGGGAGTCATCATCATAATCTCGGGTTCTACGGTATTCTCGGCGATAACCACCACGTCTGTTTCCTCTTCCACGACCACGGCGTACGGTTTGTGAGTAGCACTCATATGAATAATGGCCATAGCGACCACATTTATAGCATTCAACATTTGCCTTGTTGAATTGTCGTCCTCTCTGGGAACTTCCTTGTCCACGTCTGGGGTTTGCTGTAGAACGTGCAGGATTTTTCTCAATAGGTTCAGCGTTCACTTTCAATAATTTCAACTGATTTTCCATTTCAGCCACTTTAGTTTTCAATTCAGTAACATCTGGAGATTCCACGGGTTTTGTCACTGCTGCTGTTGTAGCTGCTGCACTTTGGGTTACATCTCGGTCAGGTTGAGTGGTACAATTTTGAGCTTCGTATAATAATACCATGTCGACAAGAGCTGAATATGTAGCTGGAACACCTCTTACTTGGATGTATGTTCGTAGATTAACTGCCAAATTTTTCACCATACCTTCAACTACTGCAGATTCAACTAAGGTAGGCCAGTGTTCAGTCAAGTAGTAACGGATGAGTTGAAGAAAAATTGATGCTTTTTCATCAGGACGTTGTTTGATATTCAATATCTCGAACACTGTCATATTATGTTCATCCATTTCCATCGGACAATTTTTCTGGAAATTCTGGGAGTAGACATCCCAAGAAATCGTGTTGTCGGCAATATCAGCTGCGTTGATGGTAAACCACTGTTGGGCAATTTCATTTGGAATTGCTAGCTGCAAATGCCGTTTCTTCGCTGGTTCACCTAAATGTCGTTGTGCTGCCCATGTTTCAAAACGAGTGATGTAATATTTCAATGCCGTCTTCTTCAACGGACCTTGGTAAATAGGCATTCGGGCATCCATCGTCGTGCTTGTACGTGTACGTTTTCGTTTTTGAATTACAATTGTAGGTTGAGGAGCACAATAGTCGTCAAAAGTGTCTACAAATTGAGGGAGCACAAAATGTAAAATGTAATGTCGGTCCAAAAGATCACAATTCAAAACAAACTCAGGCTGTGGAATCACTAAAGTTCTTTTTCTGGCTATAAATCTCGAAAGTTCGCTCAGGGTCTGTTCAAAAGTACTATGAAAGTATTTACTATCATTCAAAATATCTTCCGGCTCTAGAATTTGATCTATTTCAACAGTTTCAGTTTCAGTAGTTGAACACTCAGCTGAATTTTCTGATTGTCGAGTCTCTGCTTCTGTTTCAAGTTTTTGCTGCTTCCGCAATTTTCTCTCAGATTCTAGTCCTTGGGGGAATTCGGGATTTTTCTTCGCAACTCTGGAACTACGTCTTTCTTCACTCATAAATGGAATTTATCTTTCAAATTGTCAAAATTTCGGGTTTGTCATCTCCACCAATTGTTATGGTGGTGGTTTCTGTGGATGCCTTTGCCAATGGTACGGGTATGGAAAAGATGAAAGGCAATAATCTCAGAATTATGCTTGGCTGTTAGAGGTTAAAGAGTGAAGATTTATTTCGTATTTCTGAGTTCCAGGACAGACCAACTTTCTGACCAGCTTGCTCTGTCTCCAATCAGACTCTCCCTGTCTAGATTCTCATTCTAACTTAAGTCTAGCTTAACTTCTAATTAACATCTTAGCTCATTCATTCGATCGTAGGTCATTCATTCCAAATTCTCTAGCTATCGATAGATTTCCATGTTCGTCCTTTTGGGACGTCAAGTTTAAACCTAACATCTGATTGCTTATATGAATTTATTGACATCGACTCCTCCCCCCCTCGATGTGTAACGCAAGTGCTGACTGCAACACTTTTGGGTATCTCCTCCCATCATCTGCACACGTAATATATGCAGGCTCCTTAAAAGCAAAAAAGCAAAATGCGCAAGCCCAATTCCTCTAAACCAACGAAATGAGTCGTTTCACGTTTCATATTATTATAGTGAACCCAGCAAATGGACGAACCTAGCACTCAAGAGAAATTCAATAGGCAACCCATCCCAGTAATAAAAACAATCCCAAAAAAATCATAGCTATTTGCCTTAGTAGCCTACTATGGTTATGGCATAGCACACTGTCCTGAATTTTAAAATAGCGCTACAAATTTTCAAAATGCTGAAATCTATTGAGTCTGTCGAAGGGTATGTAAAATGTTGTTTCAAACCATTTTGAAGCAATCAAATGTTTTGGGAGCTCGTAACCCCCGTAATCTCCGCCCCCTCTGATAGTAATTGATTCATATTGAAAGTAAAGGTCCCCCATATTTACTCAAATTTACTTGCCAAGTTTTATTTAAAAAGTCTCATTACTTTCTGAGATATTTAATATTAAAATTTTTTGTATACATTTTCAAGAGAAACTGCTTCTGAGCAGCTTTAGTCCTGTTGCTTAAATTCAATTTCTCACTTCCACAAGTTTCGCAAAACAATTCAGGTCGACAATTTTTGAGTTAAGAAAGATACTTACCTACAGAGGCTACAGATGAACAAACAATCAATACCCGAAAAGCAATACAAAACATGCATATCTACTACAAACACAAAGCACAATCAAAATCAAAGATGTTGTTAGTTGAAATAATCACACACTCACGCACCAGATCTTAACACTATAAGGTACAACCGTGTGTGGTTGTACTTATTTTGTTTAATCTGGAGCTGTTTATGCTAATACGCATAGAGCAGCACCCAGAGCTAGTTTGTTTATTGTTGCATGAATAAAAAGTACCGTTAGAAGTATTTATGCACCTAGCTACCTATAGTTATACTTATGTAAGTAAAAAACTATGTTACCTACCTAATCCCTATTGTCTTTTATATAAAAGTCCCGTTAATCCTAAAATGTCCTTTCACTTAATTTTCCTAAATATTATTTAGGAAAATTAAGGGTCAATAAGATGCAAGCATCATAGGGCCATAAGAGCCCATATATTATTTTTTCTATTTTAATCCCTAAAATTAAATATTAATTAGGGACTTGCATCTAATTATTCGGGGTCAAAAGACAAAGGACCTCGAAGGCTATAAAAGCCTTCGAGCTCCTTTAGTCGGGATCAGAAGTATCCAGTAAGTTGCTTGGACAACTCCGAGGATCCGCTTTCTGTCGCCCGGAAGTATCTTTCGATACTAGATTGACTGCATTGGAGATTGCTTGACAATCCGCTCAAGTCACCCCACTTACCTGCTTACGTGAAGTTGCTCCGTCAACTAGTCGTAAGTTTAATCTTCGATTTATTTAAGTCTATTTAGTTATTAAGTTAGTATTAGTTAGTCATTAATTAGAAATTGGTTAGTAGTTAGTGTTAGTAATAGTTAGAGTCATTATTGTTTTGTTATTTGTCCAAGTTCTTCAATGAACAAATAATATCCGTACCTATTGACTCACCCTGTATTCTCGTGTGTGTTGTGTGTACCTCATTTCCCACCTGCAACATCTCTCCATTCTTCCTATCTCGCAGCATACCTTTCCTTACGCTAACATAGGGAATTCTCTGTTCAGACTCACTCACGCATTATACCTACCTATCATCCTGCTTATGCTAAGATAGTCCTGCCTAAACCTCACACCCACCTGATCCTTGCTCCGATAATAATATTTTCCAATATTATTCCTTGCCTTAGCTTATTATTGCAATTTTTCAGTTTTAATTATTTATTGGTCATAACACAGAAGTTGCATTTTGATATCTTATGTTAGAAAAGCATAGCATACGGACTTGCGCATTGCTCATTTTAGGGACATTACCCAAATGCAAACTTCTTCCTTAAGTTTTTATTAGATAAATTATAACGTCTAAATATAAATAGAAATTTACATAAGAAGGTTGAATGGTGAGTGGGGATCGAATGGAAATGATTAGCGAAAGGGAACATTTCGTAATGATCGTAATGTGTGTATTAAATAGCATTTCAAAACTTCTAATCCAAAGTGGTTCTGCTATAATATCGACATACTTATTCAACATTTAGTAATGGAGCTGGGTTGACTTCTTACAACCCTCTTAATTATTTTGTGTCAGTTGGGATATCTTTTTGTAGAATTAAATAACAGTACTGGGAGCCACTATTTATTCTTTAAAAATATTTATTCGTAAGTTGACTCATGGGGTTTGTACGTTTTTCCAAAATCCTGGAGGGAATCTTATTATTTCGATTTTACAAGGAAGCTTTTTGGTAACTTTGTGGGAGTTTTTTCGAAAATAGTCTTTCATTGTTCCCTGTATTTGATGCTACGATCTACAGTTAATAGTATTAATTTAAATGTACTTTGCATTTACAAAGTTAACATAACAACCTAATGGGATGTTTTCCAAATTGTTTTTATTACTGCGTTGGGTGGCCTGGTGAATTTGTCTTGAGTAGGCAACTAGGCAGGTCTCGGTACTTCCAGTTTTCGGGCTGGTCACGAACTTTGCTACCTAGTATGCATGTATGTACTAATTAGGTGTGCACTAATTAATATGACTTGAAGATGGTCAGTAGTTAATACTAACTAAAAATAACTTATGAGTTCCCATCTAAAAGACCTTCTGGCCTGGGAAGGTGTTCTCACGTTGAAATATGAAACTTTAGGAAGTCAATCTACTCCATAATAGATGATTTTTAAAAATAATATTTTTAAAAAATAACCCGCCGTTTGGAAGTTATGGCGGGTTTTCTGCCGGAGGGGGTTTGCAAAAGTTATCTCCGATTTTCTCGAAAAGTATTCATCCGATTTCAATGGGATTTTTTGTTGTGTTCCCAAACACATTCCTGAGACAATTTTTGGTCAATGTTTCAAAATTTTGAAAAAAAATTAATCGAAATTTCGAAAATCACAATTTTTTGAAATTTGGCATAATCTTGCTTTTGGTATGGTTGTTATGTTATCAATAATGCATATCAGCAAAGCAAATATCCATATCACTATATTTCTTATACTTATACTGCCTATTCCATGACCTTTTGCCAGAATTTGCTGTTTTTTCTAAGTCTTCTTATCTTCTCTTATGTCAACGAATGCAGTCATTCAACATTCTCAGAAAAGAGCGACAAAGTCACTCTTGGAAATATTGTGCTATTATACTATGTACAGCAAATGCATGAGTCATATATGTAGTCATCATCGGTTCATGACTAATGTCATAATCGCCACAATTTTTCAAACATTCTGAAGAGGTAACCTGATACTCAAATCACTATAACTACAGTAACTTTGAATAAATAGATTACTGTTCCAATATTGAATCCATGGGGATTTTCAAATTCTGACCACACTCAAAAACGATTCTGATTGGTGAAAATTTTTTTCGATTAGCCAATGAAATTGCAGATATTCATTATCCAATTCTATATGCTTACCAGTTACTACCCCAAGGGGTAATATTTCATGAAATAATGCTCTCAATAGTGAATAGCGTGTGCACCTTTGGTAAGATAATGCAAACTAATAGTTTTACTCTATCAGAAACTCATTGTACATTGAAATTGAAAGGCATAGTCGTAGACAGTGTGACAGAGAAGCGTCTTTTCGGAAGAGTATGATTTAAAGCTACAGTAGTGTTTTATTAAACTCCAAACAGTGAAAACTGAATCTCTTATATTATAAACACAGAAAAGAGATAAAGCAATAAATTTACCAATGTATGTATGTCTGGTAGGAGAGCTTAGGAAACCTGCATACATTACGTAACGCAAAACCCCCTCCCCAATTTGTAACGCAAGTGCTGACTGTAACACTTTTGGATACCACACCTCCTCCTCCCCCAACAACTACTGTTTGAGCATCGCTCAATAAGTTCTTATCTAGAAATATTATTTATGATCAAGCGCCTGCGCGCAGATACTAAATTAATAGCTTCTAGAATCATTCAAGCATTCGGAGTCAGTCGAATAACCAATTCACTCCAGTTCAGACGTACGCATGGTACTCTGTATTTTTCAAGCATAATTGATTGTCAGTTAGTTTTACTTTTAAGTTTTCTGCCGAGGGGGGTTTGCAAAAGTTATCCCCGATTTTCTCGAAAAGTATTCATCCGATTTCAATGGGATTTTTTTTGTTGTGTTCCCAAACACATTCCTGAGAAGGGGTTAAAATCAATTTTTGGTCAATGTTTCAAAATTTTGAAAAAAAATTAATCGAAATTTCGAAAATCACAATTTTTTGAAATTTGGCATAATCTTGCTTTTGGTATGGTTGTTATGTTATCAATAATGCATATCAGCAAAGCAAATATCCATATCACTATATTTCTTATACTTATACTGCCTATTCCATGACCTTTTGCCAGAATTTGCTGTTTTTTCTAAGTCTTCTTATCTTTTCTTATGTCAACGAATGCAGTCATTCAACATTCTCAGAAAAGAGCGACAAAGTCACTCTTGGAAATATTGTGCTATTCAAGGAGCTTTAACTGGTTTAGGTATCCCTTGGTTTCTCTTTGGCTGTTTTTTCATAAGGAGGGTTCAGTTAGGCACTTTGTGTGAATATCTATAAGGGACGTTTTTCGTCCCTTATCCGATTGTTGCCAATGACAACTGGTAGGATTTGCCCCTTATAGATATTCACGCAAAGTGCCTAGCTGAACCCTCCTGTTGAAACTGTTGACACTCCTTGGTGCTATTATACTATGTACAGCAGATGCATGAGTCATATATGTAGTCATCATCGGTTCATGACTAATGTCATAATCGCCACTGCCCCTTCTTCTCAGCTCCTGATAATGCTGTACACTTAAGGTATCTAAGCTTGCACTTTAGGTACCTAAAACTAACCTGATTATAATATGTTTCCATGAAAAGGGACACATTGTTTTAGGTTCAAAAGTCATAATTTGCCGGCTTGTTAGCCAACGCATTACTGCATTGCTTTTCCACCTGGCATATATGAGCGTTTCGGACGAAAAAGGAGGAATATAAAGCTTTATTTTATGATTGTTTAATCCATAGTTACAAGTAAGATAAAAATGAAATATCAGGGGTAAAATTTTTCAACTATGGAATTGCGACAAATGATGGACGGGCACTAGGGGTATGAATTTTATTACAGTCGTCAAGACGCCGATTTCCACGTATCGGTTGGACGATTGGACGTCTTGAGAAGCCCTCAGCACTTAAGACGAGGTTCCAGTTCATAATACAACACTTAATATAATGGGTTTTAAAAAAATTAATACAAGATTGGTTTTACTCAAGGACGAAGTCGTAATAATTACCTAAGTGACTATTATTGGGACTGGGATCAGGTAGGTTGGTAGTCAAATGCAAAAAATTAAAATCGATTTTTTTTCATTTTTTTAAATTCGACAATTTTGTGCCAAAATGAATGCTAGTAAGCCAAGGGCAGGGTGAGATAGGGAGAGTAGTCCTACTGCTCCATATGAAAATAAAATAAGAAAGAAATTGAAATTTTAATTCGTTTACTCGGACTATCAGCTTACCTGATCCCAGTTCCAATAACATGTAAGAAATTATCTTGGCTTAGGTACTTAGTTTTCAAGTTATTGATGTCATACGGACACAATTATTTCATAGTTAACACAACAACCAATTACTTCAAAAGTAAATAAACATAGTGAAAAATGTATATTCCCTCTTTTGAACGTGATTTGCCTGCATTTTCGGCTAAAATTGACATCAATTTTATTGTGGAAATATAATGTTTACATTATTTATTGCCAACAAGCTGAACCGCTCTTTTAGCGTGAAAATCTTTAACTCCATCGCTATCATAGATATAGAAAGAGGATTTAGATAACGCATAACAAAATAACAGGATAAGTAACAGGATATTGTAAACAGGCAAAAAGCTTCCATTCTCCACACTTTTTACACACGTTTCCCGGTCTTGGCCTTTCGTACAACAAAGGCTTCCATATAAATTAATACATTGTGAGATAGGGAAATGTTTCTTCTAGTAGGTTGTGTTTCTAATTCTATGATCGCTATATAATAAAACTGTACACAATGCATATTTCATAAAAAAGGAAGTCCAATATGAATGATTAGCTTATTTCGAAAATTAAACATTTTTTTGAATCATTTTGAAATCATTTTTTGAATCATTTTGAAATCATTTTTTGAATCATTTTGAAATTCAGCATTAATACTGGGGGATAAGTTATAAAGTATTATATTATATGATTATCTACCGCCAATTCAATGGGGTGCCTAAATATTACCAAAATTTAAAATTGACATCGTTTCTTGATGAAATGCAAAGTTGTCATTATTGTCAAAATTAAAGTGTCATTGTAATACTAATTTTTTTATTTAGAAAATTTAGTTTGCAATGTTTAAGTTAATTTCAAGCGACTCTGAATTGAACTGATGAAGGACAAAAGTGCACAATACTTAAACAGATCTGACACCATATAAGTTTCCTTACTTGTTTTTACACACGCTCCATTTAATTGCATTGCAGGAAAGACAGTTTACTTTCATTGCAATTGCTAACTTATCATCGGTAAATCCTATCCCTGACTTTTCATTATTATCAAAATTGACACATTAGTAACTATGGATTAAACTAAATAGTAAATTGATTTTATATTCCTCCTTTTTCGTTCGAAACGCTCATATAGGTTTAAAATCGCTCAGTTTAATCATTTAACCAACAGTCGTCTACTTCATTTGAGTCTTCAGCAGTGATTTTGTATTGTCGAACATTGAAATCTCGTCTACTTCAATTCTACGCCACCCCATTTGCTGAGTCTACAACAGTGATTTCCAAACATTTAAATCTACAATGAAGTAAGTAACTTCTGAGAATCTCAAATTGTTCATTTGACGCTTGGCAAATGTTAAAAAATTTTATTAGTGAAACGATATATTTTAAAGTAATAGATTAGTGAGGTATGTTTAAATAATGTGTTCTCACCGGTTCTATTGCCGTAAAGGGCAGTACAATTTCCGTGAATGAAATTGCAGTTGAACCTCGTTTCCCAAATCTGTTAAGTGACTGACTCCAAATGCAGAATGAAACTGAGGCTGCATTACAGAATAATTACTTTTGTCCCTCTCACAAACATGGGCGAAGTTCTATGTATTTAAGTGTACAGCAATATCAGGAGCTGAGAAGAAGGGGCAGTGGCGATTATGACATTAGTCATGAACCGATGATGACTACATATATGACTCATGCATCTGCTGTACATAGTATAATAGCACAATATTTCTAAGAGTGACTTTGTCGCCTCCACTTCCCACTTATATCCCCCGCCTTAATCCAAATTATGTTTTTCTTAACCTCAACTCCACTTTCACTTATATCCCCCGCCTTAATCCAAATTATTTTTTTTAACCTCACCTCCACTTCCCACTTATATCCCCCGCCTTAATCCAAATTATTTTTTTCTTAACCTCACCTCCACTTCCCACTTATATCCCCCGCCTTAATCCAAATTACTTTAGCAAATTCTAACAAAAGGTCATGGAATAGGCAGTATAAGTATAAGAAATATAGTGATATGGATATTTGCTTTGCTGATATGCATTATAGATAACATAACAACCATACCAAAAGCAAGATTATGCCAAATTTCAAAAAATTGTGATTTTCGAAATTTCGATTAATTTTTTTTCACAACAATTTGAGATTCTCAGAAGTTACTTACTTCATTGTAGATTTAAATGTTTGGAAATCACTGTTGTAGACTCAGCAAATGGGGTGGCGCAGAATTGAAGTAGACGAAATTTCAATGTTCGACAATACAAAATCACTGCTGAAGACTCAAATGAAGTAGACGACTGTTGGTTAAATGATTAAACTGAGCGATTTTAAACCTATATATGCCAGGTGGAAAAGCAATGCAGTAATGCGTTGGCTAACAAGCGGGCAAATTATGACTTGTGAACCTAAAACAATGTGTCCCTTTTCATGGAAACATATTATAATCAGGTTAGTTTTAGGTACCTAAAGTGCAAGCTTAGATACCTTAAGTGTACAGCATTATCAGGAGCTGAGAAGAAGGGGCAGTGGCGATTATGACATTAGTCATGAACCGATGATGACTACATATATGACTCATGCATCTGCTGTACATAGTATAATAGCACAATATTTCCAAGAGTGACTTTGTCGCTCTTTTCTGAGAATGTTGAATGACTGCATTCGTTGACATAAGAGAAGATAAGAAGACTTAGAAAAAACAGCAAATTCTGGCAAAAGGTCATGGAATAGGCAGTATAAGTATAAGAAATATAGTGATATGGATATTTGCTTTGCTGATATGCATTATTGATAACATAACAACCATACCAAAAGCAAGATTATGCCAAATTTCAAAAAATTGTGATTTTCGAAATTTCGATTAATTTTTTTTCACAACAATTTGAGATTCTCATAAGTTACTTACTTCATTGTAGATTTAAATGTTTGGAAATCACTGTTGTAGACTCAGCAAATGGGGTGGCGTAGAATTGAAGTAGACGAGATTTCAATGTTCGACAATACAAAATCACTGCTGAAGACTCAAATGAAGTAAACGACTGTTGGTTAAATGATTAAACTGAGCGATTTTAAACCCATATATGCCAGGTGGAAAAGCAATGCAGTAATGCGTTGGCTAACAAGCGGGCGAATTATGACTTTTGAACCTAAAACAATGTGTCCCTTTTCATGGAAACATATTATAATCAGGTTAGTTTTAGGTACCTAAAGTGCAAGCTTAGATACCTTAAGTGTACAGCATTATCAGGAGCTGAGAAGAAGGGGCAGTGGCGATTATGACATTAGTCATGAACCGATGATGACTACATATATGACTCGTGCATCTGCTGTACATAGTATAATAGCACCAAGGAGTGTCAACAGTTTCAACAGGAGGGTTCAGCTAGGCACTTTGCGTGAATATCTATAAGGGGCAAATCCTACCAGTTGTCATTGGCAACAATCGGATAAGGGACGAAAAACGTCCCTTATAGATATTCACGCAAAGTGCCTAACTGAACCCTCCTTATGAAAAAACAGCCAAAGAGAAACCAAGGGATACCTAAACTAGTTAAAGCTCCTTGAATAGCACAATATTTCCAAGAGTGACTTTGTCGCTCTTTTCTGAGAATGTTGAATGACTGCATTCGTTGACATAAGAAAAGATAAGAAGACTTAGAAAAAACAGCAAATTCTGGCAAAAGGTCATGGAATAGGCAGTATAAGTATAAGAAATATAGTGATATGGATATTTGCTTTGCTGATATGCATTATTGATAACATAACAACCATACCAAAAGCAAGATTATGCCAAATTTCAAAAAATTGTGATTTTCGAAATTTCGATTAATTTTTTTTCAAAATTTTGAAACATTGACCAAAAATTGATTTTAACCCCTTCTCAGGAATGTGTTTGGGAACACAACAAAAAAAATCCCATTGAAATCGGATGAATACTTTTCGAGAAAATCGGGGATAACTTTTGCAAACCCCCCTCGGCAGAAAACTTAAAAGTAAAACTAACTGACAATCAATTATGCTTGAAAAATACAGAGTACCATGCGTACGTCTGAACTGGAGTGAATTGGTTATTCGACTGACTCCGAATGCTTGAATGATTCTAGAAGCTATTAATTTAGTATCTGCGCGCAGGCGCTTGATCATAAATAATATTTCTAGATAAGAACTTATTGAGCGATGCTCAAACAGTAGTTGTTGGGGGAGGAGGAGGTGTGGTATCCAAAAGTGTTACAGTCAGCACTTGCGTTACAAATTGGGGAGGGGGTTTTGCGTTACGTAATGTATGCAGGTTTCCTAAGCTCTCCTACCAGACATACATACATTGGTAAATTTATTGCTTTATCTCTTTTCTGTGTTTATAATATAAGAGATTCAGTTTTCACTGTTTGGAGTTTAATAAAACACTACTGTAGCTTTAAATCATACTCTTCCGAAAAGACGCTTCTCTGTCACACTGTCTACGACTATGCCTTTCAATTTCAATGTACAATGAGTTTCTGATAGAGTAAAACTATTAGTTTGCATTATCTTACCAAAGGTGCACACGCTATTCACTATTGAGAGCATTATTTCATGAAATATTACCCCTTGGGGTAGTAACTGGTAAGCATATAGAATTGGATAATGAATATCTGCAATTTCATTGGCTAATCGAAAAAAATTTTCACCAATCAGAATCGTTTTTGAGTGTGGTCAGAATTTGAAAATCCCCATGGATTCAATATTGGGACAGTAATCTATTTATTCAAAGTTACTGTAGTTATAGTGATTTGAGTATCAGGTTACCTCTTCAGAATGTTTGAAAAATGAAAATTCACTTTTTATACGGGGAGAAACTGCAAAGCAGGCAGCGCATTGCTCGAAGGGCAATGTGTGGTTTCACCACTTATACTGCATTTAACTGAGGGGTCAAAATCTATTAACACCGATTGCTAGTAAACTAGCAGCTTCTATGAAATAATGCAAGATACCGAAAAGATAAAGCATTCGTCGGTGGGTTGCGATACAGGTCAACATCAGCTGTCCGGTGTCAACTTTAGCCGTAGGAACCGGAAGAATGAATTTTGAAATTGTTTGGTCACCAATTTATCTCCTTGGCTACTTGGTACAATGCATCTGCATCATAGTCATAGTGATAGTCATTGGGTAGTTGAAAGACTCATGGAACTAGAAATACACATTCCATTTCCTAATTCAATCTCCGTAGATACGGAGTGCACTGAATTGGCTCATTGGCTTGTATCATCTCAATAATGATAATAATGTCGGATTTTAAAATGCATTTATTCCTGCTACGTAGTATTCCCATTCCCAATAATCCCAGTTACATTCACATCTCAATGCAAATACCGATTACTGTGAACAATTTCAGGGATGGAAAATACATTAGGCTTGAGGGTACTTACAGGGATTGTAACAAATAAACAACGAGGAAAATTTCAGGGATGGATAAAAATGATTAGCATTGAGTGCGATTCCAGGCATCGAAAATGTCAAATTGTAATGGGCATGCATATCTATAATGCTCATTACTACTATACTAATTCAAACATTTACGCTTTACTGGTTCGTGTTTTACTAACTACAAGGATACCAACTATTTATCTTCCTCAAGCAGGGGTTTGGGGGCGGCAGCCCCCAATAAAAATAAAATTATACTATTACATATACAATATATTATTAAAAATTTTGTGAAAATCAAATTTATAATGATCAAATATCAATAAATATCACTTAACAATGGATAAATATTTCGAAAATTACAACTTTACTAGAGTACTGTACTTGTTGTGCTCTGTATTGCTGGTATTGTACCCTAAATAAATAATTTCGAAATATTCATAATCTGGTAAAAATTTATGTAGTTGCTAATTATTAATTATATGATAGTTATAACCAAGATATATCAAGAAAAACAATAAAATAAAAAATATAACAGGTAAAAACCTGGAAAAATATACGGTGAGAATGCCAGAAAAACTCAGAAAAACAAGGCATTATTTAGATACCAAGATATAAACCAAACTTGTAAATTTACAATTTTCTTCAAAAAATTTCCCCGTGCGTTTACAGCTAATTCACTTGCAACTGACTCTTCGAAAAACAAAGCGATTTGAAGGACAAATAATAATATAAGCAGTACTGCATAACGGATTTAATGTCAATAACGAAGCTAAGGAGAGTTGACGATATTGCAATTTTTTGTGCCTATATTCTAGATAAAATAAATATTCTATTTGTTTTCTTTAAATCATTACATGATTGCACTCCTAATATGAGGGTGTATTAAAAAATTAAATGTAATGTCAAAATTTCATTCATAACTGTTAACATAGAAAATGCTGATGTTTATTGAAAAGAAGCTGAACCTTAGTTTTCAACTTTTAATCTACCAAACGTTAAATTTATGTTAATTTGAAATTTGATATCTCATTTTGAAATTATTGTCAATTGTAATAACAATTACAAAGTCACTACCTTCTAGTTGGATATTGACTTGGCTTACTATGGCTGGGTACTATGGATACTGGTTTCCTATGGATACTTACATTCTTTATATACTGTAGTGTGTATGGCAAGTTTTAGGGTTGTTGCAAGGAATTAACTGTAAACGCACGGGGAGATTTTTTTGAAAAAAATTTTAAAATTACGAGGTGTAATTATATCTTGGCATCTAAATTACATCATGTTTTCGAGTTTTTTTGGCCTTCTCCTCGTATATTTCTCCAGGTTTTTCACCTGTAATTTTATTTTATTGTTTTTCTTGATATATCTGGTTACAGGTAACTATTATATAATAACTACGAACTAACCAAATTAGGAATATTTCGAAATTATTTATATGGGTACCTTATTTTATATAGGTCTGAAATTAAAAATAAAAACAAGTTACAAGTAAAACATTATTCGCAGTCTTCGCAAATTATGTAAATATTGGAAAAGTAATGTAATGTACCTTGTTCGAGTAAACTTCTAATCAACATGTCCCCATTTCCTAAATATTGTTCATCCCTTCCTGGTTTATAATGTAAATCTTAAATCTATGAAAAAATCATAAATATTATGTTATTTGAGCTACATCTCTAAAACTTTGATTTTTTCGCAAAATTATTAATAATATATTATGTATGTAATAAGATAATTTTATTTTTTATTGGGGGCAGCCGCCCCCAAACCCCCGCTTGAGGGGTGATGAATATTTCGTATTCTTTTAGTTAGTAAAACACGAGCCAGTAAAGCGTAAAGGTTTGTATAAGTATAGTAGTAATGAGCATTACGGATATGCATGCCTAACTCAATTTGTCATTTTCTATGCCTGGAACCGCACTCAATGCTAATTTTTTTCCATCCCTGAAATTTTCCTTATTCTATATTTTTTAAAACCCCTGTCAGCGCCCTCAAGCCTAAAATATTTTCCATAACCTGGCTGAACAATGAACACAATCATAAAGTTTATTATGAAAGCTGGGCTGTGAAATCCATTTATTTGACATTTGTCAATAGATGAGTTTCTTACTATAAGTCTCTGGTGGACTGGGGACCTCACTAAAGAATAAATTTAATCATCGTTATTGCGCTCGATAGATGCCCCACCACTGTACTTGACTGTACATGCACGTTGCCTTCAGTGCAGTGGTGGGGCATCTATCGAGCGCAATAACGATGATTATTCCTTAGGGAGATCTCCAGTCCACCAGGGCCCTATTTCACAATGATTACAAGTCTACAAGTACAAGTAGTTGTCGACAAACATGTGTCATTTTTGTTTCACAAAGAAACTTACAATTTGTCACATTTACAATTAAATTCACTTGTAATTACAATTGTAATGATTGAATTGTCAAAGATTGTTTTCATTACCATCTTTTGTTTTCACAAGTTTGTGTAAATTGTAGGACTTGTAGCTACAAATTCTACAGTGCCCTATACCTCCATCGCCTCATTGTAACTCCATACTGAGGCACACATTTGATTGAAAATGTATTGAGCAGTCAACTGTCACCTAGGTGACTAGTAAGTTAATAGGAGATAAATTACCCGAGGTGAATACTAGATGATCAACAATTGCAATGTAACCATAGTGAACAGTTACAAGTGTTGCTACAATTTACAAGTATTTGTGACTTGTCAACGAAATTCCTAAAAATTTCATGAAACGCATATGACAAGTATTTGTTGTTTACAAACTACAATTCTACAAGTTTGTAGTTGTAGACTTGTAATTATTGTGAAATAGGGGCCAGAGACTTATAATAAGAAACTCAACCATTATGTCTACACTTAAATTACAATAGTAAATTCAATACAAACTGAGAAATACTGAGGTTATTACCCTGGGTACGGCGTGCAATGTACCCCCCTGTTCCCTGTCTATTGTCCTTCTCAAAAAACACTGAAAAAAGTCGGACTAACTGAGATAGAAGAGAGAAATTCACCTTTTTAGAGACCCATACGCACAGAGCACAACCAGTGGGCCCAGATTTGAAATGAATATGGATGAAAATGACATGAAAGTCTCACAAGTCCATAAAAGATAGAAATGTATTATGCAAATTTAGCGCAAAAACATTGTTACCAAGGACAGACACTTTTCTCACTAAGCCCCATGACGGCCTATGAGAGTTGCACAAAATGATAACTTTTTTTAGCAAAAGCGATATAACTTGAGGAATACTAGACCGAAAATTGTAAGGTTGGTACCACCAGAAAGCCAGAATCCTCATTGACACCGTTTATAAGTCGTATTTTCATTTGACGGCTTAGATCGGATGTAATTAATATTTTAGCCATCAAATATAGCCAAAAATGTCACTTTTTACGGAAACATCAATTACATCCGATCTAAGCCGTCAAATGAAAATACGACTTATAAACGGTGTCAATGAGGATTCTGGCTTTCTGGTGGTACCAACCTTACAATTTTCGGTCCAGTATTCCTCAAGTTATATCGCTTTTGCTAAAGGACATTTAAAAGGCAATTTGATAGTCAAGATTTCATCTCAGTTTCCATGCACCCTTACGTTATCATTGCACCAAGTCGCCAAGGAGATACCAAACAATTTTAAAATTCATTCTTCCGGTTCCTACGGCTAAAGTTGAACCCGGACAGTTGGCTCGAATTAACGCACACCCCGCAGAGGAATGCTTTACGTTTTCGGTATCTTGCATTATGTCCCAGAAATTACCAGTTTACGAGCAATCTCTCTTCAAAATTTTTAGCCAACGTGAGAAGTGCATAATAGTGGTGAAACCACACATTGCCCTTTGGGCAATGCGCTGAATGCTTTGCAGTTTCTCCCCGTATAATAATAGTGGTGAAACCACACATTGCCCTTCGGGCAATGCGCTGAATGCTTTGCAGTTTCTCCCCGTATAAAAAGTGAATTTTCATTTTTCAAACATCCTGACGAGGTATTCTAATACACAAATAATACATTGCCTACTAGCTAATACTGCAGGAGCTTTGTATTTATTGTGACAATTTTAATATTTGTTTTAGATATACAGCTCGTTTTGATTGTGGAGGTTCTTATTATCTTGCCGTACGCATGGAAGATAGTCGCCAATCCCCACAATCCCGTATAGTTTCGAAAAGATTACCGGATTAATTCGGATAAATTAGGATAAAATCGGGTAAATTCGGATAAAATCGGGTAAATTCGGATAAATTCGAATTTAAATTGAATTTAAATTGAATTTAAAAAAACAATAAAGCGTTTAAAAATAAATTACTAGTTCACATAAAATCACTTAGTATATGAACTGACATATCTGTATTTAATTTAGTGTTTGCTAACTCTATTGCTGTTGGCTATTATGTGCAAATTTAATACTATTTAGTTAATACTATGAATATTCAAATTATATTTCATGCCTGAATCATGTTTTGACATTACTGAGCAACTTGACAATAAAGCTGTGATTTGATTTGAAGATATGTGTGGAGACTTGTTTTGAAATAAATCAGATGCGGTTTTGGAAATTCCTGGTTATTCTAGTGGTATGTTATAATGAACAACTCATGTGCACTAATAATTCAATGGACAATAAACTTGATTAACCATTTAGGGCGACAAGTTTTTAATCACAAACAAAGCACAAAATCCGAAAAATTTAAGTAAGCGGTGGATGATTTACAGATTTAATGAATTCATTCGATGCCGTATTTTTCTGATCTGCCCGTCCATTAGTTCAGGAATATCTTGACTTCCGTCATACAAAACCTTGAATTCTTCTTTTAATTTGGGTCTGCGGTCCAAATAACTTAAGAAATACTAAACATCAAAAAAAAACCAGACATTTACGGTGCCAAAATATTAGTTATAGTTAGAATTAGGACATGATTAGATCAATCCTGTTATTCCCGTTCACATTAATGAGCATAGAAAGTGGATACCTCGTAGTACTGTTTCCCTTCTTCAGCAAAGGCAATAGCATCTTCGTGTAAGGGATGGTCATGGGAAATACTTCCAAAAATCCGACCGATGGACAAGACACATCCAAGTAGCGTTTTCTCATACTCCGCTGCAAAGTCTTTTTTCGTGTCCTTTCTAGTAATAAAAACAATAATCAAATTCAAATGCCGCGCCATATGCTTTTACCTTAAAAATTGGAAAAAATATAGGAACGTAAAGGTCAAAAACCAATACTTACACATCAAATTCATGATTTGCTAGGTTTCTTTTGTGAGCATCCACAGCATCTGTAAGCCATTTCACCAATTTTTTGTCTTTCGGTCGTAACGACTCACCACGATCTTTGATTTCAGCAGCCTTTAAAAACAGAATGTCAATAAAATAAAGTTCAAGTATTTTTAGTAGTTTGGTATTTTTGGGTTCCTTCCCGGCATTTACTATTTTCGGTATTTATATTTTCCATTATGCAATGTTATTGTTTCTGGTATTCATTTTCTGTGGTTTCCCACTAATTTATATCACACTGAATTTCATTTAAAATCTAAAAATGGTTCCTAGTTTCAGATGCTGGAAACCTATTTTTGATTTGGTTCTCGGAAAATTATTAAGGCTAGTTAGACAAACCTTGAGTTTATAGACGACTTCGTAAGTTTCAGCTAATATTCTTAGAAGATAATGAAATACATCTAAATAGGGCTTGGGATTCAGGGCTGCTAAAAGCTCCTCCAGCATTCCGATTCGCCGTCGTTGCATTTTGATTTGCCTAATTAGACAGGTTAAAATACAATTTTTGTTTAAGAAAGTTCAAAACTTGAATTAAAAAGTTAAAACTTAAAAAAACTCATAGGAAGAAGCAAGGAAAACCAGAAAACAAGGAAAAGTTTCTGGATAATCAGAATATGGCATAAATTAAAAAAACATATTATATGCCCCAGTTTCCAGGTTGAATTGAAATCAGTTTGTTTTAGCATTGTTATAGTGTGAGTGGAATTTGGTCGCTATCAAGATGTCTTTCGTATCGAACTCTCTAATTAATGATAATTCTCTGAAGCCAATTAATTGATTGTAGAAGTCTAAATTTTCGATTATCTCAACCTGGTATTTGTTAAAGTCAACCTGCAAGATTCCCATGCACTTTGGATTTTTTGTTTTGCTTTAGCTGTTATTGTTACCTTAATCATCCCCATAGGGAAATTGCCACCGTGTGGCGTCACACATAGCTAAGCAACAAAAAATTCAGACTGTCTGGAATTCCAAACCTATTTTACCTCTACTAACCTTGGGTCAAACCACTATTGTCATTTAGATTGTTTTCAGCCGACTCTAATTTTCCGAAAGATATTCTTATTCTTATGCTGTCAGGTATTTTCATAATTTTTAACTCATTTCAGGAGAACCTTTTTGAATCAGGCCAGAGGATTTTCAATATTATAATTTACAGTATTTGTTCATTAATTAATTATTTTACTTTATTTATTAATTTGCATGAATGATTTTGAATTTGTAATTTCAACCGGGAGACTGGGGTATATATGTTTTTTTAATTTATGCCAAATTCTGATTATCCAGAAACTATATTTTTCCTTGTTTTCTGGTTTTCCTCGCGTCTCCCTATGAGCTTTTTTAAAGTTTTTACTTTTTACTTTATTTTATAGTTTTTATTGTTTATATGTAATGTAGTGCTATTGAACGTTATGGCGGTATATGTGAGAATATATTTCTAAAAAAACTTTCTGTCCCTAGAGTCTTTTTCAAGTTTTAAGAATAATTTCCATCCCTAGAATATTCCCCAATTTCGGAAATCTTTTTCTCTGCTATCTTTACCAGTGCATTGCCTATTATTTATTTTATTCATAAAAGTATTAATAATTTATACTCTATCGAATGATATCAGTATTTGGCTTAAGGGCCCAGTACCTTTAAATTTGGAAATCTCTGATGACTATCAAAATACATGTAAAAATTGCTTTACAACTCTTGGAATTCTGTCTAAAGTTCTTAACCGATTTTCTTGTGTGGCACATTTTTGGAATCCTGAATATATTGTCAACCACCCCATTGTACAAAATATACGATATTTAAATTTTATAGCAGATTTTGTCGTTTACAAAATTATAATCGCAATAAGATATATTAATGAGTGAACATATCGTATATTTTGTACAATGGGGTGGTTGACAATATATTCAGGATTCCAAACATGTGCCACACAAGAAAATCGGGTAAGAACTTTAGACGGAATTCCAAGAGTTGTAAAACAATTTTTACATGTATTTTGGTAGTCATCAGAGATTTCCAAATTTAAAGGTACTGGGCTCTTAATGGAGGGCTGGGAGGGCTCTGCCCCCCAACCCCCGCTAGGGAAATCAAAGGTGAGTGCTGCCGTTTCAGTTAGTGGTATCAGTAGTAATTCAATCCTTTGAATTAGTAAAGGCAACGGTATTCAGTCACCTGTTGTATTACTATGACAGAGTGGACGTAATGATACGGACGAATATGAAAGAGTAGTACTGTAGTACACTACCAGTACTACTGCACTGTATCTACGGAAACTGAATTTGACAATTGCATTATGATGAGAATGATGACCAAACAAAGTCAAAACCGAATCTTCGGGCTCTTGCGGGAGAACCGGTCCTCCGAAAGAGTTGATGTATTAAAGCACACTCCGTCGAAGAATTGCCTACTAATTTTGTCTCTATAATTTTTGCCCAGAAGTTTCAAGTTTTCGAGACATACTTTACCGAAATTTTCGAACCCCCACCCAACTTCATACATAGGGATTGACAAATCCTGAGAGCAGTTAACCTGCCTCGAATGTCTCCCTATGAAAAATAAAGGTAAAAAATCACCTTTCAAGACTGGGTTCAAAGAATGAGAGATGCTTGAATGCGTTACTATAATCCGATGTGATGTCAATGTAGTCCCCAGCGAATTCATCTAAGACGTAATATTCTTTAGCAACGTTGATCCATCTTTGCAGAGGGAGAAATACAGATCTGGCTTCGTCAAAGTCGCGGACAAATCTTCCACGCATCTAAAAATGAAACATTTTTGATATTTGGTTTAACCTATCGTTCTATGGTTAATTTAATTAGAAAATACATTCGATCAACAAGGGTTAAATAATTTATAGTTAAAACGAGATTGAGAAAAAGAATATTGAAGAATTCACTTAAAAACAAAATTTGACAGCTTAATTAAAATTAAAAATACAGTTCCAGATTTAAATTGAAAATAGAATTCCACATTTGAATTTAAAATAGAATTGAAATCAAACCAAACGCTAAAGAAAATTATTAAGGATTAAAAACTGAAAACCATAGTACTTGGTTTTCTTCGACTTCAGTGATGTCGATTGTTGGGAAAGAGAGGGACTTAATAAGTAGAATAGTATGAAATTCTTCTTGGGGGTCAGTGATCTCTAAACTTAGTTTTTCATGAGGTTCTAAAATGATTTTAGGATTATATTTCGGGGGTTTTCGGGTTTGTTCTTCCAAATCTTTCAATCTGTCAGCCGATGCTTCGAGCAATTCGACTCCGAGCTTGGCCCAAGTTCGTCCCAGGTCAGCCCAATTATGTTTAAAATGATCCGATGATTTTTCTTCCTCTGGAGTTTTGTTAAGAACGGCGGTGGCAGCAACGAGTATATTTCGCGCCGTCTCAAATGCTTGCATATTAACAACCAGCACAGACGCCATTCGACTTGCATCTGCTGCCCAAGTGACATGCTTAAAGTCCCCTTTCTCCAGTTGACGTCGAAGCACCATGTGCAAATAAATAACTGCTTTCTCCTTCTCTTCTTTTATCCTGTACGCCTGGAGAACCAATACAATTTTGTATGACCAGTAAATACTTGAAAACGTTCTAGGCTCTCTAATTCGCAAACAGAGGCTGCTTCGGAAGTGAGATAATCACCATTGGAAAGACGACAAAATTTGCAACAAAATATGCTATAATAAGAAATTTAGTGACTTACTGTATTAAAATGATAAATGAGGAAGTCAAAGGCCAAATTTTTGTGTTAAAACTCTCAATTAAACACGAAATTATCTTTTCATTACAAACTTTTGCTCCTCAGCATTAGCAGTGTTCCATTTTAGCCGGCTAAAAATGATTTTGACCAGCCAGCCGGCTAAATTGGCTGAAATGGCTAGTGGCCAAAATGGCCAAAAATCATGGGTTTTCAAATTTCCCGCCAAATCAAGGATGGTTTTCTCAGTTCACATAGCCCCATTTGACTATTTTTGGCCATTTTAGCCATTTTAGCCACTGGCTAAAAAGAATTTCAACCATCCGGCCGGCCATTTTAACCAACCAGCCGGCTGGTCATCGAACACTGAGCATTAGGTCATTTTTGTTCATGGTTTCCAGCCGATTCACAACCGAATTGCACCTCAGTAAAAATATTTGACGTTCTTGGTTTTCCGTGACCAATCTTTAAGTTGAACTGCCGAGTAAAAGCTTATTAAGGAGGTTTGAGAAAGCTACAACTCTTAAACTTTTTTAAAGAGGCTTTGGTGGCTACAAGAACAATGTCTATCCCACGTCTATCCAGCCTATCAGTAACTGATTTACACTACTTAAAATTATGTGGAATGGGCAACTGGGCAGCACTCAAAATAACTGCTCCTGTTTTCAGATAATTCTTAATTCTTTATTCCTCATTAGTTAAACACTATATGGTCTTTGCTACCCAAAGGGTTTAACTCTGGAAAAACCATAATCTAATTTCAATGGAAAATCAGCTTCAGAATCGGTTGCTGACTGATGGAAAGTATTCATTAAAGACCTAAGAAGATTGATTTCCTTTTGGGGAATAAAAATAGCATTAACTTCGCACTTAAACCTGAAAAAATACAGGCTAGTTTGAAATTTTTTTTAAAACATGCCTGTAAAATGTGTTAAAACAATTTTTATTATAGCCTGTTTTGTTGCTAACTTTGTCGTCTTTCGAATGGTGGTAATTTCATTTTCGTAGCATCCTCCGTTAAGGAGTTAAAGCGCCTAGACCATTTTCAAGTAATTACTAGTCACCTGTTACTACTTAATAAATTAAAGTTAGAAATAAAAAATAAATTTAAAACATATATTTAAGAAAGAAAAAGATAGAAACAAAAGAAGGTAAATCTTCTATATTTTTAATTAAAAATAGTTTGGATTTCGTAAATCATCAATAGTAATTCATTAATCATGTATCAACTTTATAAACCTTTAAAATATTGATACGCAAGTCCCATATAATAGGAGGTTTCATCAATTCATTACTTGGCACACACTTAATTGGCACTTGGCAGTGAATGGCAGTGATAGCACGCAATTTGTTTTCGAGGAAATTTTATATTGATGTTTGTGGGAATTGCAAAACATTTCGGCTTTTTTGACTAAAATGAGGAAAAATAGCCTAAATGACTAGTAGTTCTTTTGGTTTATTTCTCTGTCTTTAGAGATTTAGTCCAGCGAGGTAATAATGATTAATTACCTCGCTGGGGGATAATATACATTATTGTGATTAAATATTATTTATATATTTACCTGCCCTAAATAAAACATAACATACGTAAACATGTCCGATATGGATTCTGAATTGAGAGAATCGAGCATGCCCAGAATAGAGTGTGGACTGTTGCGTTTTGAATTTTCAACAGGAGCACAGTGATGGTAAAAGATTTCAGCTCTTTTTAAAAGTTCTAACGCTTTTTCTTGATTATCTCTTTCGGAGCAAAGTATTGCGTATCGGGTCAATTCGTAGATAAGCATATATTTACATCTGAGACGCCCGGCCTGGAATTCCTTCAGTTCATCAACTTCTTCCTCCATTTTTATTTCATCTCCTCTGATCTCCTCAGCCTCTAGGGCATTCTCTAAATATCCAATGCATCTGCAACAGTTAACTTTTGCTTTATTTTTATCAAAACATTTATGTGATATATATTATGTCACACTTTTATAAATCCCCCCACAGCCCAATACATACTAGATATAACAGAGCCTATACACCATCTTGTAGAGCATCTTTTTGCAAATCTAAGCGACCCTAACACTGTGCAAATCGGTTACGATAAACCGAGTAAAACAATTTTGGAAAATAAAAAGTTTCAGATAAAAGATTTTCAGAAATTCTGCCCACTTTCCAACTCTCCGCATCTCCTCAGGTCGCCAAGAATTTTATTTTGGAATTATATTTCCAGAATCATTATTAGAATTGCATTTGTGATTTTTCCACCAATTTTCATCAAAATCGGAGTTACTCGATTTTTAAACTTTTTTTGTGGATTACATTAATTTTGACAAAATCTCGAAAAAGAAAAAAAACCGACCAACTCTGATTGTGCTGAAAATGGGTGGAAGAATCACTAATACGATTCTAATAATGATTCTGGAAATAAAATTCTTGGCAACCTGGGGAGATTCGGAGAGTTGGAAAGCGGGCAGAATTTCAGAAAATTTTCAACTTTTTACTTTCACAATTTTTTACCCAGTTTTTCCTAACCGATTTTCATAGGCATCTTGGAGGAAACGGGATTGGAGAAAACGGAGGAAACGATATCCCACTGCCTAAATTCAGCCTCGCTTAGATTCGCAAAAAGATTCTCTACAAGATGCATGGCATATCGACCATTTTGATAACAAGTCTGTGTTGGGCGGTGGTGGGGGGAATAATATCAGTGATGACCCTGTAGATAAGAATAAATATATCCTTTGAGATGTAAATACATTTCGGAGGATTGATAAAACTAAAGTTAGCTTACTTGACATGATGTTGTTCAGCGGAAGATAATTCTTCACAGGCTTCGTTCCATTTGGCTAAAGACGAGTGAATATGTATCAAGGCAAACTTAATCCAAAAATGTTGTAACGGACGGTTTTGAAGATTTTCGTCGAGATGATGGTCCTCCACTTCCTTCAACATAACACCAATAGTAGTAATGGCAGAGTAAATATTTTTGAAGGGCTCACTGTCTGACTCTGGAGGTTCGGAAATGAGAGCAGCTGCATCTTTCAGATGTTTTGTCCACACAGTCACACTTCTTTTCAAATCCATCCAGGATATAACATTCGTCGTTTCTAATCCTGTTCCCGAACTTCTACTTGGATTCACCATTTTTTAATCCACGCACGTTAATTCTATATCGTGTATCAACAATCAAACACAAAACATCAATAATAAACTGACAGCTGAACTAATAAAAATAATTTACGAAATTGATTGATTTAGCTTTATTTAAGCGACATCAATAGGCCATCCAATTACACGAATTGAAATCAGTAATAATTACTTATAACTACCACCACTTTTCACCAAGAGTCACTGGCTCCCACAACTTACAATCATACAAAATACATGTTAGGATATAAATAAAATTAATAATATACATATACATTATTCCTGATAGATTCCAAATACCGTTTCAAATTATCAACCAATTGGGGCAAAGACAGATTTACATATACCCATTTACGCGGTAACTTATTCCAGGCCATCGCGGCAGAGTGTTTTACCGAGGAAATGCGTGCTATATTGACAGTTACCCTGGGAAAAGAACAGCTATAGTTACTCCTAAAACTGAACCAACCCTCAGTACCTGCCATTCTATTATTCACACTCTTCCAGACCACCTTAATCAGAGATATTTCCCTCCTTTCAAATATGGTATGTATTTGTAGTCTACATAGCAATCTACCTATGTCAACTTTGCCCTTACCCTTCTTGCTCCTACAGCTGATATTTGAGTTTTTAAAACCTTTAAATTTACATAATCGATTATAGAAAAAGTTAACAACAAATCTATTAATTCTGTCCTGGATTATCTGTAATTGCAATTTTGTTTGGACGGCCCATATACAAATAGCATTATCGTAAATAGATATAACATAACAGTGTAGTAACATGCCCATAACCTTATCTGTCACAAGTCTCTTCAGCGAGTACAAACGGGCTATCGCAACCTTAACTCTCATATCAACATAATCAAGATGCAACTTGAAGGTTAGAGTTGAATCAATAATGACACCCAAATACTTAAAACTAAAAACCCGTTCTAAAACATGACCATCATACAAAACATCATCATACTTTTCATATTTCACAATACTATCACCTCCTTTGTGTAATATCATATATTGGGTTTTTTCGACATTTAATTGAAGTTTATTTTTACAACACCATAAATTAAATCTAGATAAATTGTCATTCACGGTAGTAATTGCATCATTAACATTAACATTTTAAACCCAGCACACTAGATCATCGGCATAAAGTGCATAATCAATATCGAAAACATTACCCACGTCATTTATAAAAATACTAAAGAGCAGAGGTCCTAACGATGACCCAGCTCCTGTTCCTGTATTAATGTAATATTCATTAGAATAAAAATCACGATTTTTTAATCTCACTTTTCTGCAGCTTAGATAGTTTTTTAACAATTTTACCATATAAGGCTGTACTTTAAATTGCTCTACCAACTTAGAAATTAATAAATCGTGCTGAACACTATAAAACGCAGTCTTCAAATCTATAAAAACAGCCACTACCCTTCCATTTGTACCATTTATACTGTCATGGATACTTTGCGTAAGTTTCAATATTGCATTTTCACATCCCCTATTTTTTCTGAACCCAAACTGATTTGTATCAAAATCTGGTTCTACCATGTCGGTCAATCTAGAAAAAATTACCTTTTCAAACACCTTGCATAAGAACGTTACTACAGCAATTGACCTGTAGCTCCTTGCTCCCAATCTGGGACCCTTGCCTTTGTACAAGGCAAATACATTTGCACATTTAAATTGGTTTGGTATTAAACTACACTCAAAAATACAAGTAAATAAGACTGCCAGCGGGACCGCAATTACATCAAAAATTTCCTTAAACACTCTTTTAGGTACATTTTGTTTAGATCCTCAACCTTTGTCAACAGTCTTGATTGCCTTAACAATTTCCAGCTCAGAAACCTCACTAATATTACTATCTTCATTACAATCCATTACAAAGTTAGTACAATATGAATTAATTTTTTCCTCCATTACACAATCATCATAAGTACCGTCCTTTTTGACAATAAAGACTTCAGCAAGAGCTTCACAAATATCTACATCTTCCTCAACTACTTTTCCACTATCATCTAATAATTTTAAAATTGGCACTGAACTCTTATCTCTGAAACCAGTAATGTCGTCTACTAAATTCCACACATTACTAGATTCAAAATTTTCAAACCTTTTTTTATAGTATTTTCGCTTGGCCGCAAATAATAAGTTTTTAACAGTCCCTCTCGATTTTTTGTAGGCTGACCAATCGTCTATACATTTAGATTTTTAGCTATACATTTTAACTTATCTCTAATCTTACAATTATTAGCTATTTCATTACTGTACCACGGTGTATTTCTATGTTTGCACAGCTTCCTAGTGATGGGAGCGTGAGAGTCTAACATAGATAACGTATCTTTTTCAAACTTGTCTAAACTATGATTCAAATCTTCAGCCTTAACTAGGTAACTAAAATCTATGCCTTTGAAATCATTGACAACATTTTCCCAATTTATATTCGAATAATTTCTACTCTCAACCAATATCCCAGTATTAGTGACTCTTTTTTCTTTTCTTACAACATATGTTAGATCATGGTCTGAGCCACCAAACGAAAATTGACCAGTTTCTGTGTATAACCTACTGTTGATGTATATATGGTCCAGCAGTGAGCTGGAAGTGGCAGTAACTCTTGTTGGTTTACTAATAATTTGCTTTAAATCAAATTCCGAAGCCAAATTATAACAGTTCTAAATCTTGATCGCTCAAGGGCATCAATATTGAAATCACCAAAACAGATTTGTTCTACTTTATAACACTGTAGATAACTTAAAACATTCCTAAGGGACTCTAAAAAATAGGAATCATGATTTTTGTTAGCTTTGGTAGCAGGTGTATTGTACACCGTAGTAACAAGTATTTTTGTATGTAATATAGATTTCTATTAATTACGGCTTGTTTTGACTATATACTGCTTATTTGGACAAGTTATAACACCGTTGGTTTAATTAAGTGTAATATTAATTAATTAGGACAAAGTACCACTAAATGGGGTAGTCGATTTTAATAACAACACACTTCGAGTACATATTAGTGTTATGTTGCCTGGGAAAGTTTTAGGTTTCGGATGTTTTGGGGGAAAAAAATTCCGAAAATAAGTCATTCGGGTTCGGGTATATACGCTTTCGGGTTCGGGTATATACCCTTTCGGGTTCGGGTATACACGCTTTTGGGTTCGGGTATATACCCTTTCGGGTTTCGGGTATACACGCTTTCGGGTTCGGGTATATACCTTACGGGTTTCGTGTACCTACCCTGACCGGGATTGGATGACACGGAGGAAAAGAAGGAAATGATATCCCGCTGCCTAAATTCAGCCAATACAACCACAAACCTTCAACCCCATACTATAATAATATGTAATTAGGAAACGTCTATAGTATAGTACTAACAAAACAACTAATGACTATATATGACTAAAACTATTACTTAAAATTCAGAGAATTAAATAAAAGACATACCAACAAGTCAACTGCTAATTAATTTGTTCAAGCCAATAAAATAATTGTGGATAGACCTTGATTTTTGTAATTTTGTTGAAAACTTATCTCAATTATCTCTTTATTTTATTTGAATGACTCATTATATTGCAAATAATTTTACTTTTCAACTTATAATACATTCAAATACCCCGCAACGTTGACTTTTGCAAGGAACTCTAGGAAGAAACATTTCTACGTTTTAAAAACTTTGTATTAGTCTCTTGACTCTCTTGGATCATTTCTCCGCAATAAATAATACAATAAATTATTGATATTTAATAAATACTCCATTTCCATGATTGTGGAAACAAAAGTATTTTCTGAAAATTTTTCATTATGAAAGTGATTTGATAAAATGAATTCCCCCTCCTTTTATCGATTTAAAATTAGAAATTGGAAAAATATATCATATTTTGCGTTTCGCAGGTATATTTATTTAACCTGTTCGCTACCACAAAAGGAGGGTAAAAGTACATTTGTAGCCCAAGTAACCATAAGTTTATTTCAGAACAGACCCATATTTTCCAGAGATGCTTGCCAAATCAAGCCCGAATTAAAATTTTGACTCAATGTCCCCTGCCCACATTATTTTGAATTGAAATTGAAGGTCAAGTAATTTATAATCCATAAACTATTCTTACAAAATTGATCTTGAAATGCAAGGATATAAATGTATACATTTATGAGGACTGTAAGACTGTATTTTTTTGTACATATAAAACTAAAATTCAATGGCAAATTGGGTTTCGGATTTCAAACGCTTTCATCAAAACTGCAATAATAATTTAATTCCACCAAATATAGTCAACTACATTTAAATATTTGAATTTCAGATGCACTGAAAAAAATAATATTTAATAAAGCTGCAACATGTCTCATTTTCACCAAAAGTAATAAATGATGGAACATCATAAATAACCATGAAATATAATTCATATTCGTAGTTTATTGCTTAAACTGTTTTATAAACATTCTGAATTTGAACTTTTGAGAATAATAAGTTATAAAGATACTAGATAAAGTTATGCACTTAATTTGACTTGACATCAATCCTTACCCTAAGGTTTATAGTTTATATTATTGCATCATTGCATAGCAAGATATGCCTTATTAAAAAGCTATTCCTATAAGAATAGTCTAAAATTAACTATTGATGATAATGCATGGATGTCCATTTCATTCAAATCGACTTGAATAATATTTCTAGAATTAATCACCAATATGAATGTGCCTACCTTGGGCTCTTGGTACTCAAAAGTTCAACACACTATTGGATAATAATTGAAATTGTATTTAATTTTATACTAACTTTTACTAACTAAATTGTGATGCAGTCTTGTTAATTTGTCGATAATTGTTTCAAGAATAAAATTCGAAAAACGCATTACAACTTTATAATGTTGGGAAAAATGACAATTTAAATTTTTTTTCCGTGTCAGACACGTCATCGGGCTAGGTGAGTAGCTATGAAATGTCGTGTATAGACGTATTTGGGCTCGTAAGTTAGTAACTAGGACTACGTCTATAGACGTATTTGGTCCACACAGACCAGTACCAAGTTACGTGTTTGACACGTATTTGGGCTCCAGATTTCGTTACTGGAAAACGTTATTGACACGTCATTGGTAGCGAACAGGTTAATCACGCCATATTTTAATTATCCAGAAACTTTAATTTTCCTAGTCAGGAGTCTGAGTACTTTTTGCTCCACCGTGCTCTTTTTTCCCCTCAAATTTCATTTAGCATAAGTTGGTTCACGGAAGTATTACTACCAAGTACTACCATTTTATATAGTATACTTTTGTGCCAATTTATTCTGAAAAGAAGGGGTGGGATTTTAAACAAAAATACCTCGTAATTAGTTAGTAACTAAGGTGATTTTCTAAAACTTTGACTCCGACTCTTGATTATCTTATTACGAAGTGATAAGAATAGAATACAGGAAATCTTGATTAAATTTTCCTTATTTTTTAGTCTCCCTATGAGTTCTTAATTTTTCATAGGGAGACATTCGAGGCAGGCTAACTGCTCTCAGGATTTGTCAATCCCTATGTATGAGGTTGGGTGGGGGTTCGAAAATTTCTGTAAAGGATATCTCGAAAACTTGAAACTTCTGGGCAAAAATTATAGAGACAAAATTAGTAAACAATTCTTCGACGGAGCTTCAATTCAGCAACTCTGTCGGAGGATTGGTTCTCCTGCTAGAACCCGAAGATTCGGTTGTGACCTTGTTTGGTTAGCATAATTCAATTATCCTATTCAGTTTCCGTAGATACAGTGCAGTAGTAGTATAGTGTACAGTGTACTACTGTACTACTGTACTACTCTTTCAAATCCGCATCACCACTATCACGTCCTCTCAATACACTCTTGTCATAGTAATACACAAGGTCGACAAGGTGACCGAATACCGTTGCATATTACTAATCCAAAGGATTGAATTACTACTGGTACCACTAACTGCAACCTCAACACTCACCTTTCGTTCCCCTAACGGGGGTTGGGGGGCAGAGCCCCCCATAAAGCCGAATAGTGATATCATTCGATAGAGTATATTGTTAATACTTTTGTGAATAAATGGTAGACAGTGCACTGGTAAGGTTGCAGACACATAAAAAGGATTTCCGAAATTGGGAAGTATTCTAGAGATGGAAATTATTCTTAAAACTTGGAAAAGACTCCAGAGACAGAATTTTTTTTTACAAATGGTGAAATATTTCAGATGGAAAAATATTGTTTTGTGTACATCATCCCTAAATATTCTCACTGATACCGCCATACGTTCAATAGCACAACATTACGTATAAACAATAAAAACTATAAAATAAATTAAAAAGTAAAAACTTAAAAAAACTCATAGGGAGACGCGAGGAAAACCAGAAAACAAGGAAAAATAAAGTTTCTGGATAATCAGAATATGGCATAAATTAAAAAACATATTTGCCCCAGTCTCCCGGTTGAAATTACAAATTCAAAATCGTCTTTTCACGCAAATTAATAAACACTAAATAATAGTACAATAATTAATAAACAAATACTGTAAATTATAATATTGAAAATCCTTTGGCTTGATTCAAAAAGGTTCTCCTGAAATGAATTAAAAATTATGAAAACACCAGACAGCATAAGAAAGAAAATGAATATCTTTCGGAAAGAGTCGGCTGAAAACAATCTAAATGACAATCGTGGTTTGACCCAAGTTTAGTAGAGGTAAAGTAGGTTTGGAATTCCAGACAGAGTCTGAATTTTTTGTTGCTTAGCTATGTGTGACGCCACACGGTGGCAATTTCCCTATGAGGATGATTATGGAAATTTTCGCAGTGTGACCCCATAACAGCTAAAGCAACACAAAAAATCCAAAGTACCTGGGAATCTTGCAGGTTGGATTTGACAAGGCCAAGTGGAAATAATCGAGAGACTTCTACAATCTTTTGACTGTAGAGAATCAGGATTAATTAGAGAGTTCGATACTCCTATTTGCAGTTCAAGACTTACATTTGTCTCTACCTCGTATATCTAGCGGAAGGGGGACCATTGCGATTTAAGACATCTAATTTTTAATTCATTTCAGGAGAACCTTTTTGAATCAGGCCAGAGGATTTTCAATATTATAATTTACAGTATTTGTTCATTAATTAATTATTCTACTTTATTTATTAATTTGCATGAATGATTTTGAATTTGTAATTTCAGCAGGGAGACTGGGGCAAATATGTTTTTTAATTTATGCCATATTCTGATTATCCAGAAACTTTATTTTCCTTGTTTTCTGATTTTCCTCGCGTCTCCCTGAGTTTTTTTAAGTTTTTACTTTTTAATTTTTCTCTGTGGAATCTGGAAGTTTCGAATGATATATCTATAGATGCACGACCCTATATCATTTTGACCTATTTTGCCATCTGTTTCATTCCAAAACATCATAGTTGAATTTCTGACTCCCGGTGAACTAAATCCAAAGTTATACGAAGAATATTTCCGGTAATAATACATTTCACCATGAGTCAAGCGTGGAGATAACATTATTTTTTGCAAATCAATGCAAATAACTATATAGATACTCTCTTGTTTTGATTTCAATATATGAATACTTGTCCTAAATAAGGGTGTATCTTAGAATAATATCCAGCTCAAGCTGGCATTTAATTTATAAAATAAATTGTAAACAAACTAAATATCCGTAAGTAAACATGAATGCACCCGACAACTGAAGAATTAGGCTAAATAGTTGTAACATAAATATTTTAATTCAGAAAATTCCAGAAAGCTTTGGATTCTTGAGGAATGAAATCCTGCATTGCTTTTAGATCTTTAACAAGATCTGCAGGCAAGGGAATGGGGCCATCATAAAGAGGCATCAACAAAGTATTTTCGAAGCCTACTGGTACCAACAACCGGTGAAATTTCCAGTTTGTCTCAGATAAGGATTCTTTTGTTAAAATTTGTCCAGGATATTCAACTGACATCTGAAACCATAATGATTCAGTCACTTTTAAAGTTGCCGGCCGGGTCAATACTCTTGAAAGTGACGTGAAATCGAAGATCTCAGCCTGAGTCATTCTTTGAATCACAAAACGATGTTGTATACTAGATTCTTCAATTATTTTAATCCAATCCTGAGGAGTGAAAATCGAAGCATTTTTTTGTTTCTTTTCAATTAAGGCGAATTGGCGGTCACAGGGCAAAAAACTGTGCCCAGTAGACATAAATTTCTAGTTGATTTGGGTAAAAAGTTTTTTGGCTAGCAGTAACCGGTACATAGATAACAACATGAAATTGTTATTCTGTCCAACACAGCGATCAGAAAATACAACGAGGGTTCGAACTTCCGTCTCTTATGACGCAATTTCACTTGATCCTCGATTTGCCTCGATTTTATGCCAAAAGGCCATGGTCGTCTTATTTGTACTTCCTTAGTGGATGCCCAAATTAAAGCAGGGATATTTTCGCTGATAATAATAAACACTGTTGGATAACCGAGGACACAGCAGAATTCCTACGTACCTTGAATCTATTTTACTGCGTTCTGTATCTTTTCGTAGTTTTTGGTACCCATTTTCGGAATGAATTTGATGTTCGATGAACTCTAACCAAAGGGATTCCAAAACATCTCTTTCTTCCGGAATGTTTTCGTTAAGTGATACAATTTTATTTTGAAATCTGTCACATTTTGTGCAGGTATCCGATTTGGGTTTGCCAAATTTCAAGTTAGCTTCCTTAAATAGACATTTGTAGACCCCTTCCCAAAATATAGCTTCTTCTCCGTAACCTATTGCAAAGTCTCTAAACATTATTACAATGTTTAAATCCTTGCTTAGGTATTCTCGTTCAGGATTTCCCTCTTTTCTGCTGTTATGGCTCCAAGATTTTTCATAGGAATTAATGTGCAAGACAATGGCTTCTTTGATACCGTTTTCCAATTTTTTAGGTTTTCCGATTCAAATGGCGGCCTCTTCTATCCGACAGAGCCAACGAATTGGCTGAGATTTTAGCCTGTAGGATTTGAATTCTTTTTGCAGATACGCCAAAAACTGTTAGGAAAGTTATTTTACAAACTTAATATTGTATTCCATCAGTATCTGGAACATAATACTTGTAAGTAGCTGTTCTTCTGCTATAATTGTTCTCCCGGTTTGACCCATTGCCCTTCAGTTCTTTCCTCATAAGTCTTGCTAATATATTTGACTGTTCACTGTAATCACCTTCATCCCAGTACTGCTGAAATATTTCCATTTTCCGCTCTTGAGATAGTAAACACCCTGCTTTTCTGCATCGATTTCCGCAAGTTATTTCCTGGTTTAATTAAATGTTTTAGTTGATTTGTTATCATTTAACGGCCAAAAAGGTTCAAAACATAAAGCAAAAATAACAATGAACTTACATAGTAGACTTTTCCCAAATGTTCTGTCCCATTTCTACCGATGTAGGCACTTCCGGAGTTTTTATTTCTTTTTGAAACTTCGCCTGCCGATAAATGGCGTTTTCGTTTTAAACGTTCATTTTGATGAGCAAAAGCCCTGGAGGTGATACGTATGTCCACTATTTTTACAATAAAATAAAACTAGTCATGCGTCAACAAGTTTCATGGTAATAATTAAAATTGATTCGACAAAATTGCCCTAGTGTCGGATGCATTCTTTCGCTACGTTAGCCCTCTTCGAAATGACAGCATTGGTAACTATGGATTTATAAAGATTTAAAATTTTCTTTCTAACATACACCGTTATTTAGGTTATACATTCATATCTTGTTTTAGCTCTGCATAACCACATTGGGACATTTCGTGGTGCTTCTCAATTTGCGCTTCTGTTTCAAGTATTAGAGCCTTTTGATCTGGATCACAGTTTTTCAATTTCATACTTAACTTGTCACACAAGCTACAAGTGTCAGTTTTTGGAAGCGCGAAACGTAATTTAGATGATCTTAATGTGTCCTTGTATAATTTTTCTAAATTTATAAACCGATCCCCATATCGCCTGAACATCTTCGACGCATTAAGATCGTGTGCCAAATATTTTCTTTCAGGGTCTCCGTTTTGACGACAGTAATGAGAAAGATATCAAGGAAATGACGCAATATGCTCATTTAACAAATTGATAATTTCCTCCGAATGCTTATGCGTTCTATTCGAATGTGTCCCTCTTCCATCTACCATGTACAACTGTCCGTCCTTTGTTTTCTTCTGTAAGACTTCCAATCGCTTTTTATAGACTTGAAACGTATCCATGAAAGTTTTTGCACAAGATTGAATATCATTCCCTCTGCATTTTTCAGGTGGTGGAGAGGTGGCTGACCTTCGACTTTCATCAATATTTACTGTCCTCTCTCTCGGGACTGACTAATCTATCAGAGAGGACATTATGTTTGTCTGCTTGTTATAATTGTCGTGTCCTGGAAGCCAAAATATCTTAAAGAGATTTATTTTATCTGGACCATTCATCAAGCAACCTTGCTTTTGACACGAATTCCACACACCTTCGCCTGTATATTTGATTAATTTAGAGTAATCAAGCGAAGTTTGGCACATGATACAAAGTATTTTTAAGAATATAAATACCCCTGTGCAAATTTGCTTCTCAGGATTATGCTTTCCATTTTTCCCAAAATATTCAATGCCGGAGTTTTTCATAAACTTTCTTTCGACGCTTTTATGGTCATAGAAGTTAACCTTTCGTTTTTTTCCACGGTTTAATTCTTTCAGGTCAGAAGAACTCATTTTTAATTCTGCCATCTTACACTTTGGTAAGCACTGTTTTGAAAATTCAAACTCTTAAAAATTTCCCTCTTCATCTTCAATAAAAACCCTTTATCAGTTATTATTGTGATACTACAGTTTTAGTTGTCATAGACAATTGGTATTTATTGATCGTTCGAGATTCCCCTTGTTCTCGTTAAAATTACATTTGTGCTTTTAAAGTTGTATTGTAGTAAACGGTAGTCGTAGTATCGCATGTAATGAACGGAGTGTACAGGATGTCAAAAAACTTTATTTTATTTTACATCCGTCATAAACTAAAATTTTTGTTTTTCTAATAACATATGCATATTCTTACTGAAAGACACTAAAAAAACTGGCTGCTAACAGCTGGTATGAAAAAATGCATTGTTCATTTGTGTTTGTGCGTTTACCATTTTCGTGTACTTTTGCGGTACAAAGAGAAGTTTAAACATAGAAGAAATTTCCTGACTGAAATTTTTCAATCAAATAATCATTCAATCAATTATAATTACCCATCAAAATATTGTGAAGTCGTTGATGTTTTCGTTGAAATGCCATCACTGCTAAGTGATAAGAGGTTAAATAATAGGAATTTACAGAATAATAAGAATAATTGGAAATTCATGCGATCTAAAGTTCGAAGGAACCACGGCTTGCCAAATATTTCCAGGACAAACGTAAACATTCCTGCTAAAGATGAACCAAATGAGGTAACGAATTTTTATGAGGAACATTTGTTCCAACTTCACTTTCTTAACGAACATTTAGTATTACAAGGATGTGACTAAATGAACTTTACATTTATCAATTTACTTTTAATACAGGAAGACCGATGCAACGCGAATTGCAGAAAACATGGATGCCAGCTTATGGAAGACCGATTTTATAGCATTTTTAATGAATTCTGGAATTACGGGTCACTATGACCAGCTTCGAATCATATCTATACTCTTCAATTCACAAATGCAATTTCGTGGCCATGGATATAAGTAACCGGTCTGAGTTATCTATGAGTTACTTTAGAAAAATTAATCGTAAATCATACTAATGCGTGGGGAAGTAAGAGGTGAAGTTGCTATCAGAGAAGCTTCAAATTTTTGAAGCAAATACAGCAAGTAGAAATAAATTCAAGATTTTCATACCAAAATGTAGTATTTACTTCTAACGGTATTAAATGATTCATGCGAATTAGCAAATACTTTTAATCCTATAGATTAAGCATAAGCAAAAGTAATTGCTAATATTTTTATTCATATCAAAGGAAACTTTTACTTGAAAATCTTCGTAACGAAGAAAATTATTTATGAGAAATAATTAAACCGCTGGAACTCGAGTCTTCATTTACAATTTAATCGGTGACCATTTATTTTTAGCGATCTAGATTTCGTTTCTTCATCAGGCTAAAATAATGGTACATAAACAAATGAATTTAGAAATATTTAAACTGAAAGATATAGGATATGCCATTGAGGTTCACAAATCAAAAACCGAAATTACTTATGATCTAAGAAAAGAATAAATACAATTACAATTATGAGTTAATCTTTTTACCTTAAATTAAATGGTATTCACAGTGGTGTAATCCAATTAATATCAAAAATTAATAAATTATAAATTCTGATTAACAAACTGCAAATTTTAATTAAAAAAACTGCAAATTTTAATTAAAAAATGAAAAAATTTTTGGTTTTGTTGACTATGAGCCGATCAGTCATACATGTGATAACAATTTATATTTTTGCGCTTAGAACAAATATTTAACCAAAATACCAATCATAAGAAAGTACATACTGGAAAGTGTATCAGTCAGGATATAGTACTATTTAATACTAATTACAACTTATGGTACTTACATTATTTTGTGTACTGTAACAAATTATTGATTTTTTTATATGCGATTTTCAAACTTATTGTTTTTGTCACACTATTGTAGTTACCGTCATTACAATTATTTAATTTATCTAGGAATTCCATTTTTATCAATTTGCCAAAGTCTATAATAGAATTATAAAATGGCATTACCAAAAAAGTATCTATATTATAATGTTTATCTACTACCTCATTAAGAACGTTATATTTTTTGATTATATCAGGATTATTTATACTTAGAGCTTTTAACAGCAGTTTACCTTTTGGTATTAAAAGATCATCTCTATTTATTTCCAATAATTTATAAGCTATATCTGTAAGAACTTTATTTGGATAACATCTATTTTTGAAACTTTCAAACAATAGTTGGAGTTCTGCTATTCGGTCGACTCGTAAAGAACATGATTTAATTATCCGTAAACCTTGAGAGTAAGGTAATGAATTCTTTAAATGATTTGGAGTGTTCGAATAGTAGTGTAAAAATAGATGTTTGGACATAGGTTTCTTATAAATTTTTGTATTTATATAATTGTCCGAAGTTAAACTAATTTCTAAATCCAGGAATGGTAGGCATTCATTAGAGTAGTTATATGTAAATTGTAAAAATGGATGATTACATAAGTTATTCAACCAAACATTCATATTAGTTATATGAGTACTATTCACAATTAAAAATATATCGTCCAAAAATCTAGTGCGTAAAACAATTTCATTTTGTCCTGAGAAGATAGATTTTAGTTCTTCATATACACTAATATTTGCTATACTACAGGAAGCACTTCCACCCATCTGAATACCTCGATGTTGGAAAAAATAATTTTCTTCATATTTGACATAATTATAATCTAATGTTAAATCGAGCAGTATATCAAAGTCATTACTATTCATGTCAAAAGGTAGAGTAATTGAATCTTTGTATTTTTCAAAGTATTGGTGACAAAAAAGTTTACAATTTTTAATTTTGAGATTGGTATACAAAGAAACTATATCAATAGTGACTAAGGTATACTTCTCTTTTGGTTTTAAGTTTAGGTTATTCAATAAAATTAACAAATGAGTGGAATCCAAAAGTAGATCTGGTATATATAACATTATTGGTTTAAGTATTAAATCTACACATTGACTAATAGGTTTGTTGAAAGTTTTTATGGTACTCGAAATGGGTCTACCGGGTGGAAAACAATTATAATCCTTTATTTTGTGAACTTTAGGTAATGTGTAAAAGTTTGCTGGTTGTGGATTTTTAATAATTAAATTAGAAAGATAAATATCCTTTGGTAATCTTTGATCAAAACATTTGACTTTATCGGTAAACTCCATTAAAGCAAAGTCAAAATGTGATTTAGTTGTAGGAAAGTAAGTAGTTAAGTCTAGTAATTGCTTCATAAGTTCATTGTCATAGTCATTTTTGTACATGATACAAATTCCTGCATTTTTATCAGCTTCAGAAATCAGTAAATTATTTATATTACAAAATGTCTTAAGTTCCTCAAAAAGGTTTTTATGAATGAGAGGTTTAAAAAATATATTTCTTTTAATTTTTTTCAATAGGTCGATTGTAAATTGTTCACTGTTAGGAAAAACTTTATGTTCATCCTCACAATGTAATAGGTTAGTATTTTCTATATTTCTATTTTGTTTTTTAATTTTAGTTGACAGGATATTGAAGTTATTTACTGTTCTAGTGTCTGGGATCAATTTAAAATAAGCAACCCAAGATAATTTACGAATACTCTCTTCAATCGCTATTTTAATCTTATTTAAGTTGGGATATGATGGGACACAAAATCCTAAACCAAACGCTAAAATATATTTAAATTTTAATGGGATTTTCAAATCTTTTGCTAGATTGTGTACCACATTAGGTGTTAATTTTAACTGACGAAAGTATTTAAATAATTTACTAGTATGATTCTTACTAATTGGGATATTATTATTAAAAGTCTTACTCATACTGTAAAAGTGGCGATTTTTTCTTTTCCGTTTGTGTTTTCTCTGCTCCACATCGGAACTGCTGTAAACTTCAATGGCATTTTCCTATTTTATTCTTTGTAGTAGAGACTTGACTGATTCTGGTTTAGTGTTCTCCTTTTCTTTCTTCTGAAATTGTTTTGAAATTTGAAGATTAGAACTCGAAGATGAAGAGGTCGCACCATGGTGTCGTGGAATTGGTTTGAAATTTTTTGGTTTTGTCGAATTGTCATTTGTTTGGAAACGACGACGAGCTTTTGTGAAATTCCTAGGTTTAGTGGATTGGGATTGATGTGCTTGGGTATCAGATGTTTTTAGTGATTTCTGTTCCAATTTTTCTTTCATTATTAAAACACTTGAGTCAGCGCACGATAAAAAATCTTCATATTCTGTTTTAATAGATTCCTTATTAAAGTTTTCGGTTCCATTTTTAATCCTTTTGTCAATCTTTTCCGCATATCTGTTGTAAGCTGCTTGAGGGGGTAGATCTGGATTATCCCTTCTCCATGTAGGTACATTATCAATAACCCTGCAGGATTTCGCCGACCATTGAATGCATTTAATACTAAAAGTTTTTACAAACTCCATCTCTGCCTTGAAGTAACTGGCTGCAAAGAAATACTTGATGAGTTTATTGGTAACTACTGTGCAAGAACTATTTGTTTTCAGATCAGAGATGATTGCTTGGAAATTCCGTAGTACTAATAATTCGGAAACTAATTCAGAGCCTGAATTAGCTGATTCTTGAAGTTGCAACATAAGGCCCTTTTTCAATGCGGTGAATTTCTGATGTGTGGCTGCTGGTAAAAGTTGATAGCAAGGTATAGAAAGTTTTGCCAGGGGATTAAGAACTGCCAATCTTCTTGCTGTAGCTTCTTGCATGTTGTTTTGGAAATATTTGGATTGCATGTGGGACATAAAATTTTTTATTAGAGTACTTTTTGTGTCGGCATTAATCTCCAGGTCTGTGGTATACTCTAGATATTTCTTTAGTTTGTCCACATCTGGTATTACTGGCAGCAATTGTACTTCATCAATGAGTTGAAGATATTCCATAATAATGGAATCTGAAGGTTCTTTCAAAAATTTATGAATAGCCAACTTCTTCTGAGGATCCAATCGGTATAAACATGACACATTGACCAAGTCTTCATATTTAGATTTCTTCAATTGCGATTCAGAAATTACAGATAATTGGTTCGATTTACGTTTTTCACCTACTAAGGGTGGAGATTCTTCATCTGTCAAATTGGGGTCAGAGTCTTCAAATTGTTGTGAGTTAACATCGAATAAGTCAGGGGAATGAATAGCTTGTGACATTTTCGGTCTTTAAGTAAAAGCATAAGGTAGACCTTATTCATACCAGTCAATATTTCAAAATTAGTAATTGAAAAGATTTATTGGATTGAAAAAATCATTTAAGGAGGTTCACCACGAAAGCTTGCGTAGCAACCGGGCCTATCTAAATGCATGTTAAAAATGTTTTACTTCTGGCTTTATTCCTCCCGAAGGATAAGCCCTTTTTTATGGGACATTTTTAGAATCCTGGACTATCGAGTGACATACGATCGGCGGATGGATTTTTGATATCGTTGCTTTGAATGCTTTAAAAAAATAAAATTCCAAAAAAAGTGAATCAGTTTTAGTTTTTATACCATGTTGATATTTTTACACCATTTAAAGCAACGATATCAAAAATCCATCCGCCCTCGTGTGTTCCTCGATAGTCCAGGATTTCAAAAATGTAAGTCCTATAAAAATCGGCCTCATCCTTCGGGAGGAATAAAGCTGGATGTAAAGCATTTTTTAACACGCATTTAGATAGGCCCATGCGGTTGCATGCAAGCGTGGTGAGCCTTCTTAAGAAAAGAAAATAAAAATATTGAAAAGATTTTTGAAACTAATTTTTTAAATTGAGAAGTGAAAATATTTCTTAAAATGAGAAGTGAAAATATTTCTTAAATTGAGAAGTGAAAATATTCCATAAATTGAGAAGTGAAAATATTTCTTAAATTGAGTAGTGAAAATATTCCATAAATTGAGAAGTGAAAATATTTCTTAAATTGAGAAGTGAAAATATTTCTTAAGGGAAGCGTACTGTTGCGTTCACAACAAATGACAAATCGTCAAAAAAAAACCGCAGTCCAAGTCTCTTCTCATTGGTGGATTCAAATTGTTTTTAGCCAATAGAATTGCAGCTTTCAATTACAAAATTTTATATGCTTTCCATAAATCACCCCAAGGGGGAATGTTTATTTTTGTTTACTACATTTCATTACAACAGACATAATACACTGAATACACACCTAATTTTCTGACGATACGAACAAATTGAATGGACATAATAATCTATTAACCAAATAAATTAACATGCTAGCACTAGTAATTACTAAAGGGAACTTTGACCGTTCATTGTAGTCGGTACAATTTAACTATACTAAAACCATAAGAGCTTGTCAGTCGAAAAACGTCCTATAATTTGTTGCCAAAAATAAATAAAAATGTAACTAAGGACTTTTATTAGAAATCTAAACAATTTTTAACCCTTACACTCGGATGTTAGGGTTAGCATAGGCCCTTAGGGATTTGTGTTGTGTACCATACACACTTACACATGAAATCGTTAAATTATAAATTAATTGACATTCGATTCAATAATAGCTAAGGAGTTTAGAAGGAAAAAAGGACCGGTAAAGGTAGGTAGTGAGTTAAACGAGCAAAAGTACTGAAACTTCAAACCTATGCATCAATTTTTGACTTTTACCCCTTTTGATCTCTAGCCATCAATTTACCCGCCCAATAGCCAATATTGCTCTCTATTGGTCATTGGTTTACCCAACAGCTACTGACCTTTCTTCAGAGATTTTTTAACGCTTTTTTTGAAATTTTTTAATACTTCCAAATAATTTCTGTTACGTTGCCGGTGATTTCAATACCTTCGCATACGCATAATTTTAGCATTTTAGAAGTACTTTGACGGATGTTGAGTTAATTAAGGGAGGCTAATAGCGGGGCAACCTAGCCTGTATTTATTTACTAAAATTCTTCAAAATTTCCACAAGGTGACGGAAGGTAAATAATTGGACTTGTGGCTCCGAAAATTAAAAAATGTAACACGTTTTGAATTGTAGCGTTAGCGGTAAAACATGAGTTTTCGCCAACGCTATAATTTAAAACTAATTAGAAATTTTCCTGAAAGCCCGAGCTATTCCCCTTCTGCCACACACCTTCACTTCTGCCTTCTTCACATTTTGGAAATTTTGGTAAATAAATACAGGTTATACTCTAATCCTGAGTAATACACACGAAGTGTATACTCAAGTTACCCAAATCCTTTCCGAAGGTTTAAAATTTTCTGCTTGAAACATTCTGTAAAATATTTTTTAGGAATTTCTAATAGTTTTTGGTATCAAGGAATAATTTTGAATTGTTTGGAATTTTTTAAACGTATTTGTTAATGCAATATTTTAAAATTAATATTTATAATATTTGTTAGTCATTATTTTAACAAATTTGTGGATTAGAATGCTGAATATTACTTGCAAAACTATTCGAAAATAGTGTTTTAAAATATTTGATAATATAGATATCATAAGTATTTGAAACTGTATGTGTTTTAATAGTCTTGTATCTATTTGTGGATTAATCAATCCCCTACGAACGATGGGTATATTCCTAGGAATTTGTCTACGGAAGACATTCCAAGACTTTCGGAACTGTTCGAAAGTGTTAGCTAGAACTGTTCAATTATTTACCATTTGGATTGAATGTCAACGCGGCGCGGGTGATTTCATACTACTGAAGTCAAAGTTTGAAATTGTGTATTGTACTCAAATCCCAAAGCGCCTATGTTGGCCCTAACATCCGAGTGTAAGGGTTAAAAATTGTTTAGATTTCCAATAAAAGTCCTTAGTTACATTTATATTTATTTTTGGCAACGAATTATAGGACGTTTTTCCAGTTACAAGCTCATAACACGATCTGTGATCTAAATAGAATTGGTAATTGTATTACATCTATAGACACAACCAAGGGCGTATCTAGAATCCAAATTTAGGGGGTGCTTGAACATGTGACAAAAATTTTCTTATGCATAAAAATACTTTCTATTAAATTTTGAGAAAATATTTAGTTTATTTTGGGAAATTTAGGGGGTGCTTAAGCACCCTAGCACCCCCCCTAAATACGTCCTTGGACACAACTACTATACAAGATTACCATTTACATGAATCTGAATACCTAAACACTCAATGTACCCTATTTTACAAGAAAACATCTACAAGCATAATACTTCTACATGATTAATTTTAAGATAAAGGTAGTTATTCTGAAAGTGTTGAATTAGGAACAAATGGGAGGTCAGATGCAGTACTTGAATTTATGCTGCTAACATCTGAAAAAGCGTGATATCCTTGACGAAATGCATCGTGGTTTTTCACTAGTGGTTCTAGATTCTTGATTAAAGGCTCTAGTCGATTCACTAAAGGATTGAGGCTTTTCTTATTTAACCTGCATTTTTTACGTAGCATGTTTAATAGGAATCCCAGAAAGAACAGAAACACTGAAATTTAATAATTTAATACGATTCATTAATACAATTATTGTGTTATTATTACACTGTGTTATTATTATTACAGTTCTAATTCCAAATTCACCTTACATCCACTTGCATCTGAACTTTTTATGGTTCCAGCCAGACATGGCATTAATTTCTTATTCCAAGTAATTTTTCTTGAAAAATGAAATATTTGAAATTAATGAAATTAATACAATGCGCATGTGTACACGCATGCGAAATTCATTTATTTCGCGCGAAATTTATTGAAATAAATGTCATGTACCCTGTTTATTTCATTTATTTTTCATTTTTCAAGGATATTATGAGTGAAATATTTCATAAATTTCGCCTATTTATTTCCAAGAAATGTTTCAAGTGCCATTTCCACGCAATATTAAATTGCATTGACTGCAAAATACAGTCGTAAACAAGAGACCTATATTGTATTTTAAGGTATAAACGATTCGTTATTTAAGGTATGAAAGATTTGTAGATATTATGTTATGGTCGCAGTCAAATACATGAAATATAGTGCATTTGTTTTATGTATTAACTTAATCTAACTCTAAGTGCCTATCATGGTTGTCGTAAAATAAAGTGCATTGAGTATTTAGCTATTCGGAGTATAATGAGCAGCCTTTTACCAATAATTTAATAAACATTCCCCCTTGGGGTGATTTATGGAAAGCATATAAAATTTTGTAATTGAAAGCTGCAATTCTATTGGCTAAAAACAATTTGAATCCACCAATGAGAAGAGACTTGGACTGCGGTTTTTTTTTGACGATTTGTCATTTGTTGTGAACGCAACAGTATTAATCTGAAAGTGAGAAAACTCGACAATTTTGTATATAGTACAATAACCATGGATATAATTTTAAAGGAAGCAGAATAGACAATTTATTGCACAAAAGTAGTTTGTAAAGCTCTTTCTTGTTCTATCTCTTCTTGCTACTCATCACTTATCACCTTTGAATTTAAATATCTCCGAACCGAATATTACTTATTGGGACTGTGTATACTAATGTGTTATAACCCCATAAGGAATTTTTAAGTTTTCTTCTCTCGACTGGGTTGAATCTTGAATTTAGGCAACGGTACCTCGTTGCCGTTGTTGATAGTAAACATTGTTGCCAATTCATCTTTTACCACCGGCAACAAAGGTAACACTCTCATTGAGTCTCATTTGGTTATATAATAAACTTATCGTATATAACAAACCTAACCTAAATGAAATAAACAAAATCGACAGTTATCTATAAAAATTATTAGGTTAGGCTCATTACATTCAAAACTGGTGGAATGTCATTTTTCCCCAGATCCCCCCTTATAATTTGTTTATTTCATTTAGGCTAGGTTTTTTATATCCGTAAAATATGGAACGGTAGGACTATATTAATTTATTATACGATAAGTGTTAAAAGTCATTGATGAGGGTGTTGCCGGTGTTAAGTGGTAAAAGATGAATTGGCACCAATGTTTACCGTCAACAACGCCCTACTGGCAACGAGGTACCACTGTCTATATAATCAGTCCTCGACTGTGAACAAACTAATTTTTGATACTGTTGTGATGCTGTTTTCCACTCCGACACTTTGGAAACCCATTCCATCACATTGGAAACTCAATCCAACACAACTGTCATATTTTCAAGATTTATGAAAAATCAGTTTTACATAAATAAAGTAGGGAAGAGAGAGAAGTCATGCCTCATTCGCATGCCTCAGTCATTGACTGAAAGTTTGGCCCTACCTAAAGGATTTTGGCTTAATCTATCGGGTCATCTAGACCTGTAGACACCGTCAAAACAAATACCAGGAGAATATCATAAAAATTTGATTTTATAATATATTCTAGCGCTTCAGCATATTGGACTGACTGACAAGGTGACAAGTACAGGCAGTTTATTCACTGAGCCCCAGTTACAGTTTTTTAGATCATGAAGAACATATAATACAGATTACATCCGACTTCCTTTACAGCAACCGAATCAACTCAAAAACCAATAGACCTACAAAAAAGTTTAAATAGGCAAACAGATAGTCCACAATCCTCTGCATTCGGCTCCGAAAGAATATTTCAAACATATTGGTCCAATCTATATTAAAAACAAGTTTTTCAGTTTGCTTCCATATTATATTTATTACGATTATCGCTGAGTTCAAGGTGAAGTCAATAGCATGTTTTGCTCATTATTCTGCAGCCAGTTTGAATAGGAAAACTTTGTTCAGGCCCATGGGCGATCAGTGACTGTATCAGTATCCATGTCCATGACCACGGGATTTTTCCCAGCTAAAAGCTAACTGGCTGCAGCCAAACCTCAAACTGGCTGCAGAAAGATGCTGAAATTGACTATTGACGTCATCTTATTACGTTCGATCCACATTGGCTAAGTCTAAAAGAAGCGAGCGCATCAAGGTTGGCCTTAACAATTTCGTTTGCAGATGTTTGTGAGTGAGTTAGTTGAGTCGCCATTTTCAGGATATTTCTGTAGCGGGTAAAAAGGTTTTTCTGTCAAAGGCTGAGCTCAACTCAGCCGGAGGATCCCGTTCACACACACTTCCTTCAGCTCTATTTGAAAATCCTAAAGTCAAAATACAACAAAATTCATCCGTAAACGCAGGTCTGAAAAGAACGGTCCCAGTCAAAGAACAAAGAAAAGTCAGCTTTCTGTCTCGTGAAATCAAAATTAGCCACTTTTTACACTAAAATAGCAATTATTTTTTTGAAAAAATGGAGTCTGTTGAAATCTTCAGCCCTAAAGCAACAAATAAGTACAGGTGAAATGATTTATTTTCATCATTAATTATTTATTTTCATCATTAATCATTTATTTTCATCATTAATCATTTATTTTTATATTTCAAAGATTTTATGATAATCGTACAAAGAGTAAAAAACTGGAGGCTTCAAGTAAAAAACGAATTTAAAATTCCATAAAAAATAAATGTATTTTAAAATACATACATTGTTCCTGTAACTGTAAATATAAATTGTAATGGCTGAAATAATGCTTTTGAGTGCGTATTTATCAAATGATCCGGGGTCAACACCCATGGCTTTAGAATGAATTCAAAAGTATCAGAAATCATGTCTAAAATCCCATAATCAACGAAAATGACGCTCGAAAAAATCCCAAAAGGTCCCTTCCACAGACCAGGGGGCTTTAAACTTATGATGCAAATTACAGCCGAACCCTTTTGAGCTAGGAAGTCGAATTAAAAAAAAACTATAGAAAATGATTCCTGACGCCGGCAAGAAACTCATTTAACACAATTTGAAACGTGCCTGTTTAGTGCACTCTTAGAAGTCCACGTTAAAATGGACTAACGTTGTTCCGAAAATGTTATCATTAACATTATAAAGAGTCAAGCTAACAATAAAATAATGTAGCTTGACTTTTCAAATAACATTTTGTTCACTGTCAAGTATATTTCACATCAATTCAGGTGAAATTAACATTTTTAAACTGTAATACAAGTTACAGTATTCATAATGTTAATGATAACATTATATCCAGTCAAAATAACGAAATAAAATGTTAACCATAATCCATGCAAATCAAATACAGCTAAGTAGCCCCATTTCCCTCAAGAACAGTTACAGTACAGTGGTAGTAGGCTCCAGTAACTGGTGCGAAGGTAAGGAGAACGTTTCCCACGTTGGAAATTGTTTTTGCATGGCTTACATTATATACTGTTAATTTTTTACATCAACTAATGTAAATTATTAACTTTCAATAATGTAACATTATCAACATTATTCCATCATGTTATTTTAACACAAAATAATGTAGGACACAAAAAACAGGAGAAATTACTTGAAATCACGTTGATTTCAACCTAATCTCATGTAGGGATTTGTAAGAGTGTGGCATGTTTAGTGTAATTATTGCAATTTGTAAATAAAGCTTAAAATTCCAAAAAATATTCTGCATATTCAAAATACGAATTACAAATGTACTTTAAAATTTCGTATTTTTTATTATTCATTATCAATATATTATGTATTTTACCAGCATCTTCCTTTTTTGAATCTTCTCTTTCACTGAATGAGGGTGTTTCTTATTTTGTATAAAAAGTAACGTAACTGAGGAAAATATTTTATGGACAGAGTGCGAGGACCGACGTGGACAGATGATGAAGTTCATAAACTTTTCTTGGCATGGAGTCAGCCAAAAATATATAATGGATTTCTCAATGAAAAGTTAGCAATTTTGTGATCAAGGCTGAATTTAGGAAGCGGGATCTCGTTGCCTCCGTTGCCCCTGTTGCTTCCGTTACCCCTGTTGCTTCCGTTGCCCCCTCACCATTTGCCCCTAGTTTAGTCATTTAACCTAATATCTTTGCAATTGTCCCCCCAATTATTTTTGCCTCTTTTTTGACCTAGCCTAATTAAAAGTAAACATATATTACTTGTTTGTTAGGCTTTAGCAACGAAACCGTTTATTTTTTATTAGGTACGGTCAAAAATGAGGAAAAAATAAGAACAGAAGGCAACGGGGACAATATATTAGGGTAATAGGTTAAGCGACTTGGGGCAATGGAAGTGAGATCTCGCTGCCTAAATTCACTCCTGATCTATATATTACAGCATACTACTAGAATATTGGCGGTCTTGACTTCCCAAAAATAACAATAAAATCTAAAATAATGTCATAGGAAAAAGAAGGAAGTATTTGTCCAGTTATCAACCGAGTTGAATAAATACAGCGTGAGTCGGAGTTGGGAAGAGTGTAGAGCGAAAATCAAGAATTTGAAAGCTGATTATAAGAAGGCGAGAGAAAATAACAATCCACTAGGGTTTAGATATTTTACACTAATGGACAAAATCATGACTACAGCTTCGACGCAAGAAGATAACAGCACCCTTCCACTACATGATGCACAACAGCAACCAGTTGAAATCGAATTTGGTAACTCACTACTTAGCATTATGTTTTAAATATATATGGGATCAAGGAGCTTTTACGTTGTTATAGTATCATCGTTTAATAAGGAGGGCCAATTAGAGAATTCCCCATAAAGGATTTTGAAGATCTATAAGGGACGTTTTCTATTTCAAATTGGGGTAAAAAATCCCTTATGATTATGATCATAATAACAAGTTCATTTCCCAATGACGTTGTGGAATGATGTAAGATATGATATCACATCATTAATAATGAACTAGGCTAGAGACATTGGATTGCAATTTCATAGGAAGAAATTAATTACACTATCCGATTTTTCTACGGACTGCTTCCTTTCCATGAATTGGCAACAGCTATAAAAAGCTTGTTATTATGGGGAAGAAATGTGCTATTTGCGGTAGCAAGGCTAAAGGGTTCACAACAATCCACGAGTTCCCCAAGAAATGTCCAGATATTAGATCAAAATGGATTAAAATCACCACATTGTGCAGAAGCAAGCCTTTCAATCCAGACAACTTCGGACTATGTGGAGCGCATTTTGATACCAATTCATACAAAAGAGAATGTAAGGGGAAGCGAAAGTTACGGGATTGTGCTATTCCAAGTCTTTTCTTGCAAGGAACTGTTAATCAGAGTAACTCTAAATATTATTTAGTTATACTATGTTTTAAAATTTGCATTATCTGCTCATCCTAATAATATTCTGTTCAAATTATCTTATCAAATTGCATTGTCTGTGTAGGCAATTCATTATTGCAACTGCAACCAGAACTTTAAACTGTAGAACCGATGTATACTTTAGAAAAGTGTATTGAAGGAGGACTCGAATATGTAGCTGGGTACATTGCAAAGCGTGTGGGAGATAAGTGAATGGATTATACGAATGACCAGCAAACTCAAATCGTAGATAAATTAGGAAAATATTTTAATGATTTAATCCTTGACAACAAACAAATAAAACACCCGAAATCACTTGGTAATTTATCCAGCCGAACAAACCTGAACAAAAAATTATCAGTCCCCTCTGGATATTAAATTTTATTTTTGCAGGCAGAATTTAGGCAGCGGGATCTCGTTTCCTCCCCTGTTTCCTCCAAGAAGCATAAACGTTATGTTGTTGGAAACCAAAGAGGTTCTAATAATATTAAGGGAATAGAGCAAAAGTGGAGAGTATTTTCTTTGTAACATTTGATGAATAGCTACTAATTTACCGATACCCACTAATGCATCTGACTACTTCCGCCGCGAAATTTTTACGATACCTACTAATGCATAATCGAAGACAATAGAGATTGATTTTTGTACCATTGAAAGGCATTACGGTTTTGGCTCTACATTTTACAACCTCTTTGTTGGAAACGGAATAAATGCAGAACGTTTACTAGGATGCTGGAATGGGACAATCATTGTTGAAGCATTATAGAAAAGGTAGAAGTAAGGGATTTTTCTCAGAAATAATTCCTTATAAATCTTCAGAAATCTATGTTTAGCAAAATTCGCTAGTGTACTCTCCTTACACCATTATATATCAATGTTTTATACACAAACAGTTTAATAAGATTAGGTCAGAAAAGAAGCAAAAATAGTATGACGAGACGTAAAATTATGTTAGAATGATAGGCAATGTTGCAACTTGGGATTCTATTTCCTAGCGTAAACCGTCTCCATAGCAAAACTAAAAGGCCATGGTAAGGCCCCATTCTGTTATTTGGTTCCCGTCAATTTTTTGCTTCTTTTTTGGCATTACTTAAAAAATTTAAGCCTAACAAGTAGCATGTTTCTTTTTTAAAGTTTTTTGTTAGGCCAGAAAATAGATAAAAAATAGTGACGGATGTTAGGGTGTTTTATTAAGTTTGGAGGAAACAGATAATTGGTTATTTGGAATCGATCATTTGGAGGAAACGGGATGGGAGGAAACGAGATCCCGCTACCTAAATTCAGCTCAAATATAATAATATTGAAACAAGAAACCAACCAACCAACATGTTTCGTTTCTTACTCAGATTCGAAATTTAGAGTACCATACTACTGTTCGTTCAGGAAAATTAGCTAGTCCTGTGTGGCTTTTTACATGTTGATCATTTTGAAATCTTAGTTTAATGGTAAATTTTATTTCACTGAAGACAAAAATCTAAATAACCATGGTAACATTTCAATATCTAAAAACCCTTTCAGATTTTGAACTTTCCAATTTTTCTGAACGAACAATAGGACTAAAAACAAAGTTGGGGGGCATAGGGGGCAAATGCCAAATTTCCCCAAATACCAAAATAAAATCGATGTGATTTTTAGGCCATTTATACATATTATGAATGTATGACATCCTTGCCGTCTCCGAAATCGACTTCTAAGGTCAACTGCATAAATTGGGGTTTGCGATAGAATGCGTATTGGCTTTCGGGTCTCTGCTCTTTCAAAATAAGTTTTGTTGTCAAGAGAGATTTTTCATAAATTTATCTAAGATCTGAGTTTGCTGGTTGTTCGTATAATCCATTCAAGTATCCAGAGCTGACCCGTAAAGCATGGGAAAAGAACGATCAAAATGGTGGTTGGGTAAGGTTTCTTTCTAGAGGAGGTTTGATAGAACCTTCAAATATCTGGATGGCAGTTTTTAAAAAATTCGAGGAATACTTTATTGAGTACCATCGTGGGATAGGTCAGCACACATTTAATCGGAGCTTTACCGTAGTGGAAAATTTGAGCGTTCTTCTTTCTGATTTATATCCTGAAGTTCCCAAAGGAGTAATACAATTATACGTGCGTACTAGAACTATTATCCGAATTGATTCAATCAACAGAGCAATACGCCAAGAAAAATTGGAAAAACAGCAAAGGTTACAGAAACGAAGGCAAAATATTTTCCTTTCTCAAATGTAAGCTACCATTGATATAGAAAACCAATTCATATAGCTGATGTGTCTGGTGTGTATTGAAAAGTGTAAATGCATACAGCCAGAACGTGTGTAATCTTTATTGTTAAAGTTGTTATTTATCGTTATGTATTTAATAAATCTTTTAAAATCCTCTATTACTGCTATTTACCGTTACTGGTCCTAGAACCGGAAAGACTAAAATACCCCAATTTAGTAGTCTCTACATTTTACTTCTGCAATTTCTATTGCCCTGTTTAATTGTTTCCTCAATGCCTCACTTGGTTTCATTTCTACGAGCCATTTTTTTTATTGAGTCTGTCATTCTCTTTTCTCACACTTGCTAGTTCAACTTTTCTGATACGTTAAAACTTTAACTCTGCATCATAAACTGTACAGCTAACTGTTAAATGTGTTGAGACAGTCATACATAATACATTGTGTGTCATATGGATACAAATGGGATTTGTAAGTGGAAGTGCAACAACATGCTACGAAACTGTGTAAAATGATAAAAACAGTCCACAAGGGTTTGAATTCAAGGAATTACAACTTATTTGTAATAATCGGCCCCCAATTTGAAATAGAAAACGTCCCTTATAGATCTTCAAAATCCTTTATGGGGAATTCTCTACTTGGCCCTCCTTATTAAACGATGATACTATAACAACGTAAAAGCTCCTTGTATGGGATCTAATTTAGCTTTTTGATTTCTCCTAACATAAAATCCAATTCAGCTTTGGAAGACAATTTTTATTGAATGTATTTCAGATTGTATTTTTATTTAATTCATAGAAATAATGTCGGACTGTGAGATGGATTTCGAGGGTATGAAGGCAGGAAGTCTTCCGATCCAAATCTGCCAAAGTGGGAGCATCCTAATTCCTGGAGGCAGTAGTTATTCCAGCGGAGTGGAGGAATCGGGTGTATTAGGAAGAGAAGATTTGCACATCGAGACTGATCATCCCGACGACGAGGAGGAGGTCATTCATGATCATCATCACCATGCGGCCTCGTCCCTAATTCAGTCACCCTTGGCCTCCTCCCAAGAAGCACCCATCATTGTTCTGAGAGAAGCCTCCTCCCACCCGATCGAAAGGTCAGGAGATGCGGGAGCGGAAGAATGTTCCAAATATGGGAAAAGGAAAGGGGCGGGGCATGAGATGAGTCAGAAAAGGAGGAAGTTGCAGAGTCTGAGTGAGAAGATGGCGGAGACGGTGAGTCGGATATTAAGTCAGACCACCTCCAGCCTTATCCAAGAGATCAAAGCCTCCGAAGAGAGGTATATGATGGAGGAGGAGAAGAGGCGGCTCGCAGATCGCAAGAGAGAGGAGACTATGCTACAAAATTTAATCAACGCTATTAGCCATCCTAGTCTTCCATCACAATCTGACGTCAATAAAATTGAAAATGAACGCCGTAAGACATTAATAACTTTCCACTTTTTCAATTCATGACACATAACACAACTCTACCATCTGTCTGACTCAATAATATTATTTTTCGCTATAATCGTCAAAATTAAAAAGTGTTCTCGAAAAACGGTCTTAGTATTTTTATCCGTTTTGTTTTACAAAAATCCATACCAATTTTACCCAAACGTCCTTTTCGCCCGCATTTGGCATTCAGACCGAAGCTGTTTGTTTCGGAAGAAAGGTAAAAATGGTGTTAGTTTTCCGGTCCTAGAAAATTGGGAATTACCGAAGATGTTTTTCTAATCACTACAAAACATTTTTCTATGCTCCAGTTGATTGTCTCTGATTATGATAAAGGCTTAAATTTAAATTTTCGCACCTTGTTGTTTAAAAATATAATGCTTTATAGTATTGGATGATTTTGGGTGTGCAGAGGCGGAGTGCGAGGGTCGAATGGTGGAGATGATTAATTCGTCTGAGGATCCCTGTGCGATGACTTTCGATCTTCTTGCATCCCGAATCACGACCACTCTAACTGAACAACACAAAGAAGCGGAGCAAATGATTCAGCAATGGGAATTTAAAATGCAAGACGTCGAAATGAAGCATACCGAAAATCTTTTTAAAATGATTTTAACCGCCGTGCAGAGCCACAATCACCAAATAAATATCTCTCATGCAGTGACTGTGTAGAGAATGCTGCTGTTGAAAAGCTTGTTGTTCGGAACTCTACGTCTACATTTACAACTGAACTCCAATATTACAGATTTTCTGACAAGAAACAGAACTTTCATTCACTACGTGCGGAAAATACTTTTCAGATTTAAAAACCTAAGACTAACCTAATACAAGTAAATATCGGCATATAAACACAGGATTAATTACCAAACAGAGCTATAGGAGCTTTTAATAATCCCATTTTGTTTCCACCTGAGCAAAGCCGTAGCCAAGGACGTATTTAGGGGGGGGGGGTGCTAGAGTACTTAATCACCCCCTAAATATTTTGAAAATACACTATTTAGATATCATGTTTTCGCCATTTAATATTTAATTCCAAATTGGAAGAAGCATATTTATTTTGTTTTCATGACACAATTGCATGTATCTTATTTTCGAGCATTTTTAATCTGTTTGAGCATTTTTGACTCCTCTTTTTCCTATTATTGAACCTTAGTATCTGAGATTATCTTATACTAGTGAACCCAGCTAAGGGGGCAAATCTAGCACTCAAGAGAAATTCAGCAGGCCACCCATCACAGTAATAAAAACAATTTCGAAAACATCCCATTAGGTTGTTAACTGTGTAAATACAAAGTACATTTAAATTAATACACCTTTATTTTCTACAGTGGTTGGAAAAATTAGCTGCAGCCCCAACTTCCTGATAAAAAGGAATTTCCTACACCAAAACAATAACTGTGTAGATAGTAGCATCAAATATAGGGAACAATGAAAGACTATTTCCGAAAAAACTCCCACAAAGTTACCAAAACTTTTAAAATCGAAAAAATAAGATTCCCTCTAGGATTTTGAGTACAACTTATGAATAAATATTTTTAAAGAATAGTTAATTACCCAGTGCTGTTATTTAATTCTACAAAAAAATATCCCAACTGGCACAAAGGAATTTAGAGGGTAGTAAAAAGTAAACCTAGCTCCATTTAAAAATGTTGAATAAGTTTTTCGATATTATAGCAGAACCAATGTAGGTTAGAAGTTTTGAAATGCTATTTAATACGCACATTACGATCATTACGAAATGTTCCCTTTCGCTAATCATTTCCATTCGATCCCCAGTCACCATTCAACCTTCTTATGTAAACTATTATTATTTAGATGTTATAACAATAATATGAAACGACTCATTTCGTTGGTTTAGAGGAATTGGGCTTGCGCATTTTACTTTTTTTGCTTTTAAGGAGCCTGCATATATTCCGTGTGCAGTTGATGGGAGGAGGGGATACCCAAAAGTGTTGCAGTCAGCACTTGCGTCACACATGTCGGAGGGGGTTTTGCACGTAATATATGCAGGTTCCCTAGGTTTTCCCTACCACACGTACATACATATATATATATAAATATATATAGACGGGTAAATTTATCAAGTCTGCGATTATATATAAAGATTATATGGTTACCAAATGGCAAAGTACCTAGCAAATGGGTCCCTATTTTTGAAAAAGAGAATTTCGCGCGAAAATATTTCTTTTTTACCAATATACTGTAGCGCTCTAATTTGTTTGATTTATGCAGTGCTCATTTTTAGAAATTAGCACCCCCTAGATCTAATTTCTAGATACGCCCTTGGCCGCAGCCATAGCTAGTAGGGCTTTACTTCTCCGAGATGGAGCAAACAAAAAAAAATTTTGCCTCAAGTTTCCAAAAATTTTTCATCAAAGCTGTAAGCTGTACATAAAAATATACCTTGGCTTAGTCCTGATTTTTCTCGTTCACTTAAAATGCCTACAACAACAGATATAAGACTACATATACCTTTACATTTTCCACAAGTACCGCCTGCTAAAATAGCGAAGCCGTTTGTAACATAGATGTTGTAAATTTTCGTTTATTTAAAATTAAAATTTAATTTTCTAATTTTTTCGATCAAATTCTAAATTTTTTGATCATTTTCGGATATTTTCGATGATTTTCGAATATTTTCGAGTTTCTTCGATGATTTTCGAATATTTTCGAGTTCCTTCTATGATTTTCGAATATTTTCGAGTTTCTTCTATGATTTTCGAATATTTTCGAGTTTCTTCGATTATTTTCGAATATTTTCGATCATTTTCGAATATTTTCGAGTTTCTTCGATCATTTTCGAATATTTTCGAGTTTCTTCGATCATTTTCGAATATTTTCGAGTTTCTTCTATGATTTTCGAATATTTTCGAGTTTCTTCGATTATTTTCGAATATTTTCGATCATTTTCGAATATTTTCGAGTTTTTTCGATGATTTTCGAATATTTTAGAGTATCTTCTATGATTTTCGAATGTTTTCGAGTTTCTTCGATTATTTTCGAATATTTTCGAGTTTCTTCGATCATTTACGAATATTTTCGAGTTTCTTCTATGATTTTCGAATATTTTCGAGTTTCTTCGATCATTTTCGAATATTTTCGATGATTTTCGAATATTTTCGAGTTTCTTCGATGATTTTCGAATATTTTCGAGTTCCTTCTATGATTTTCGAATATTTTCGAGTTTCTTCTATGATTTTCGAATATTTTCGAGTTTCTTCTATGATTTTCGAATATTTTCGAGTTTCTTCGATTATTTTCGAATATTTTCGATCATTTTCGAATATTTTCTAGTTTCTTCGATGATTTTCGAATATTTTCGAGTTTCTTCTATGATTTTCGAATATTTTCGAGTTTCTTCTATGATTATCGAATATTTCCGGGTTTCTTCCATTATTTTCGAATATTTTCGAGTTTCTTCGATCATTTTCGAATATTTTCGAGTTTCGTTTAGGTCCACTACGGGTTAACATTTCGAAATAACATCAAATTTTGATGCCTAATCATTTTGAAATTTAGCAGCAGTACTGGTGGCCTATTATGATATTGTCAGAATAATGATATTTTTAGTTGACTGCTAAGCACCATTCAGAATGAATCGACTGTATAATGTAGCGACAGGGGCAAATTTTGTAAGAAGATAATTTTAGAAATAATTATGAAATAGTCGTAAATGGACAAAATAAAGGCCACTGGGGCTGAAAAGCTGTGTGCACGTTGACAGCAGAAAAGAGAGTTAACTAGCTACCTAACTTTTTCACCAATAATTATATTAGGACGAAGTGATTATGGTTATATTGCTGAAAGGTTGTTTAATGCACTTAAAGTGAAGAAAACAGTATATGAAAAATGAAAACATGGTCAATATCAAATCAAATAAGGTTAAGTAATATGTATAATTCAATCTTATAATTTACCACGTTTTATGTTTTCTTTCTCCGATATGTAGCCAGACTCTTTAGTAGGGGACATTTCATTAGTTGTAGCATTCGTTGCTGGGAATTTCTGTTTTCCTTTGTTTTTGTGGTATTTTTCAGCAAATGATTTCTTCTATTCCACCTGCTTGCAAATAATTGACACTTCCCTTACAATTAGGTCTTCTCTCACAAACCCAATAAGAACCGCCATGCTTATAATCCTTCACATGACAATAAACGAAGCCACGGAAAGCTAATTTTTCTTTTCCTCTAACTGATTTTACAAAACTAGCCATGCTGCTATTACAAAACTGCTACCGCTTGCGTCAAATGTCTAAACTGTGCTCTGCATTTCAGTTCCGATTTCTCTTCTACAAGTTTACTTTCATTGTATGTAAATACAATCATAATCTCTACCTACCTTTTGTATTTGACGGGAGCATTGACCATAATGCACCATTCCTTCGGTTATTATCCAAACTTCGTCTTAATATAATTATTAAGCATTTATTTAGGTCTTACCAAACTTTGAGTTCATTACATTTGTAAGGTTGTAAAACTGCCGTTTGTGGTTGTAAAACTGCAGTGTCTGGTTGCAAAACTTGAGTAGCTATGGTTGTAAAACTGCAGTGAATGGTTGTAAACTGCATAGGCTGGTTGTAAAACTGCAGTGGCCGGTTGTAAAACTTCACTACCCCAGGATGTAAAACTTTAAATGTGAAAATTCCTGGATCCGGCATGCACAGGCAGTACTGGCCAATCGTGGGCTGGAGGTAATGAACTCTGTCCAGCAAGTAATAGAGATATGCAAATAGCTCTGTTGCTTGCTGGATTTTGGGAAAAGGTGAGAAAAGGTAGAATGCAATTTAAGTTGCAATCTGTCAATATAGTTCTTACTGAATGCGATAAATACTAATTCTAACTATTTTGGAATTGTATTTCCAGTTTCACAGGCTTCCAAACATCCAAGTTATATAGTTAATTCGGAAAATTTTGTTGCCTTGTCCGGGTGCACGGGCCTCTAGATGGCCCTGATCAAAACCTTTTTTCGAAATTAACTCAACGCACGAAAATAAATTTGAAATTGTGAACCGTATGATTTTATGCCTAAAATAGCAAATGTTTAAGTTGGAAAACGGAAATGCCTTCAACCGAAATTTAGGCGAGGCAAACTAATACTTCAGCACACCTTTTGCGCATGTTGCGTATTGCATTTTATTAAATTCTCTATAAAGGCACTTTTTTAAATAACATTTTTTATAAATTACACTAAACCCTTTTACACGCAGCAGGGGAAAATAACCACTGCCTCACATTTATCTAAGATACCAACAGCCGGAATCAACTTCACACAACAACAATTAAAGTTGTGTAAATATGCCCATCATCTAAGTTATCATTATCTAACACATCAAAAAGCAAGATTTTATTCATTTAATAAGTGCCCAAGCTAATCTAGTTGTCAAAGAACTGGTAGATTATTTAGTTAATATGGATTTGTCCAGGTATCTTAGATAAAGACATAGCAGTTACCAAACACCGTCAATAAAAGTGTGCAACAAAAAAAATACTTTCAGAAAACATGGATTTTGGTTCTTTGAGTGTTAATCAGATCGTCGTCTAGCGTCAACAGTATCTAAAAATCAAAAAAAAACTTTTCACTCAGGCACAAACGAAATAAGACTGATACCCAAATGAAATGAGCAGGTTACCATGAAAGAGAAGAACATGCTAGCGGCGGAGAGAAAATGCCAAATGTCGTGAGTGTCGTAAAATCTGAGTAAGAGACATTCCCTGTTGTATGTCCTGGATTCGGCGGGTGTCAACTGCCAGGATGTTGACCGCTGCAGAAAAACACACATGGACAAGGCCCAAAATACACACGATAGAACGATATATACCAACGGCTGGAACAAAATTCTCTCCCGGTGAGTCAACTATACAAACAGATATCAAATTATATACATGTCTAAATTATTTTATCAGTCATAAATAAATACAAGGCAGCTTAGGGGGCATCTAAAACCAGTTGGACAAAACGTTCAATACGTTTCGAAAAACCATCCCATTTACAAAGGTTTTAGAAAAATCATTCTCGTAAGACAACTCAAGCATCTTTTGTGCCTATAACCCTCTGGTCGGAAGCGTGTCCGGCGAAGTGGCACCATGGAAAGTGGCACCATGGACAACTGGCGCCATGGTAAGTGACACCATGGACAACTGGCACAAAAGGGGGAGGAGCCAGCGAATATAAGCCGAGGCTAATACTCGATATTTTCTTACCCTTCAAGACCTGTGCTACGACTTCACATTGTGTCCACTCCACGTTTTAGAATTATAACGTCACCTTTTACATAGCATCTGCATCTTTGGATGATTCCTTCTGGTATCATCATCTCATCTTCTTTATATGGCACTTGTCGACTATTGTGACAGTGTTACAAGCATAGCGAAATTAACAATTACCAATTTCCCCATGCTAACTAACATCGTGACAAAGTGCCTACAAGCTAAATCCCCATGCTAACACCATCACAAAGTGCCTATGCTAAATCCCCATGCTAACACCGTCACAAAGTGCCTATGCTAAATCCCCATGCTAACACCGTCACAAAGTGCCTACAAGCTAAATCCCCATGCTAACACCGTCACAAAGTGCCTACAAGCTTAAATCCCCATGCTAACACCGTCACAAAGTGCCTATGCTAAATCCCCATGCTAACACCGTCACAAAGTGCCTACAAGCCAAATCCCCATGCTAACACCGTCACAAAGTGCCTACAAGCTTAAATCCCCATGCTAACACCGTCACAAAGTGCCTATGCTAAATCCCCATGCTAACACCGCAACAAAGTGCCTATGCTAAATCCCCATGCTAACACCGTCACAAACTGCCTATGCTAATTCCCTACGCTAACACCGTCACAAAGTGCCTACAAGCTAAATCCCCATGCTAACACCGTCACAAAGTGCCTATGCTAATTCCCCATGCTAACACCGTCACAAAGTGCCTATGCTAATTCCCCATGCTGACACCGTCACAAAGTGCCTATGCTAATTCCCCATGCTAACACCGTCACAAAGTGCTTTAGCATAGGTTAGGTTAGGTTAGGTTAGACTAGGTTAGGTGTTAGCATGGGGAATTAGCATAGGCACTTTGTGACGGTGTTAGCATGGGGAATTAGCATAGGCACTTTGTGACGGTGTTAGCATGGGGAATTAGCATAGGCACTTTGTGACGGTGTTAGCATGGGGATTTAGCTTGTAGGCACTTTGTGACGGTGTTAGCATGGGGAATTAGCATAGGCACTTTGTGACGGTGTTAGCATGGGGAATTAGCATAGGCACTTTCTGACGGTGTTAGCATGGGGATTTAGCTTGTAGGCACTTTGTGACGGTGTTAGCATGGGGAATTAGCATAGGCACTTTGTGACGGTGTTAGCATGGGGAATTAGCTTGTAGGCACTTTGTGACGGTGTTAGCATAGGGAATTAGCATAGGCACTTTCTGACGGTGTTAGCATGGGGAATTCGCATAGGCACTTTGTGAAGGTGTTAGCATCGGGAATTAGCATAGGCACTTTGTGACGGTGTTAGCATGGGGATTTAGCTTGTAGGCACTTTGTGACGGTGTTAGCATGGGGAATTAGCATAGGCACTTTGTGACGGTGTTAGCATGGGGAATTAGCTTGTAGGCACTTTGTGACGGTGTTAGCATAGGGAATTAGCATAGGCACTTTCTGACGGTGTTAGCATGGGGAATTCGCATAGGCACTTTGTGAAGGTGTTAGCATCGGGAATTAGCATAGGCACTTTGTGACGGTGTTAGCATGGGGATTTAGCTTGTAGGCACTTTGTGACGGTGTTAGCATAGGGAATTAGCATAGGCACTTTCTGACGGTGTTAGCATGGGGAATTCGCATAGGCACTTTGTGAAGGTGTTAGCATGAGGAATTAGCATAGGCACTTTGTGACGGTGTTAGCATGGGGAATTAGCATAGGCACTTTGTGACGGTGTTAGCATGGGGAATTAGCATAGGCACTTTGTGACGGTGTTAGCATGGGGATTTAGCATAGGCACTTTGTGACGGTGTTAGCATAGGGATTTAGCATAGGCACTTTGTGACGGTGTTAGCATGGGGATTTAGCTTGTAGGCACTTTGTGACGGTGTTAGCATGGGGATTTAGCTTGTAGGCATTTAGTGACGGTGTTAGCATGGGGAAATGGTAATTGTTAATTTCGCTATGCTTGTAACACTGTCACAATAGTCGACAAGTGCCATATAAAGAAGATGGGATGATGGTGCCAGAAGGAAACATCCAAAGATGCAGATGCTGTGTAAAGGTGACGTTATAATTCTAAAACGTGGAGTGGACACAATGTGAAGGCGTAGCACAGGTCTTGAAGGGGAAGAAAATATCGAGTATTAGCCTCGGCTTATATTCGCTGGCTCCTCCCCTTTTTGTGCCAGTTGTCCATGGTGCCACTTACCATGGCGCCAGTTGTCCATGGTGCCACTTTCCATGGTGCCACTTCGCCTAACACCGTCGGAAGAACCCCTAATTGTCAATACCTTTTTGTCAACCCTCTTTTGTCAACATTTTTAACGGCTTTTTTGTCAACACCTTTTTGTCAACATGTTATAAGGAAATGTACTGCTTGTAAATGTGAGCAGTTTACGTTATACAGTTCATTGAAGATATTGTGTTTTGTTGTAACATTCCCCTCCTAATCTAAGTTACTGCCTGGGTAGATTACCATTTTATGCATTATCAGGTATTTAGATTGCTGATAATGAATGCACGAGGGAATAGAAGGTAAGGCTCGAAATTTACTTTCTTTTTCATGACAGTGGCTCCAGTAATGAAATGGTCATTTTTACATCAACAAGTAATTTGAAAAAGTTATCTGCCTGTGACACTTGGATTACCGACGGGACTTTTAACTCGACTCCGAAAATTTATGGTAAAAGAGAACAACTCTATGTAACCCATGGTGTATTTAATAAACTGAACAAAAGTAATCAAATAGTTAAGTTTGTTGAAGGATGACACAATAGGTTCCATGGGAAGATGGTTACAAGTCGTCCTGCAATATGGAAATTCATCAATGTGCTACAAAAAGAGCAACATAGAACGGAAAATACTTTAGCCAGAATCATTGTGCAAAAAAGGTTTCCTGACAAAAAAATCAACATGTTGCTAATTTTACAAAACCCTGAAACAATATGTAGTTTTTAACAAAACTAAAATGTCAATCTCAGAAAGGATTTACACATTAGCGGACAATTTATAATATGTATAAATTATTTTACTGCCACATTTAACTATTCTTTGACTCAACTCTCAAGCTGGGATGACTAATTCACTCAATCACTCCATACAATTTGGGATTTATGAAATAGATAATGGGGAAAAATCTATTTAAAACTTTGTTGAATTGTGTAATAGAGATGAGCGTGATATTATGTTGATTACCTTCATGACAATATAGAATAGAGTGTATAGGAGAAGATTCGACATAAAGATAAGAAGTAGGTGGCTGGCAAAGTCCTGAGGCATTCTATACACTCCGTAACCCGCAATACTCCAATTAGCACTGTTGGCGATTATCAATAAAATAATTCTGTCCACATACAGAGGTCGGAGACATTGCAGGGGACTCGTCAGACAATCGGTTTTCCATGACAAGTAAATGCGTTTGAATATACCACAATCTGGAAATCACCATCAGATCATCATCATTTTATGATCAGACTGAAATACATGCGTGAATGTACATATTAATTCATGTAACGTACATGAACAAAAATCTCCCAAACTTGAATACTCAAGATAGGAAGGAATAAGCGATATAATTAATTTCATTTATTCCTCTTTGTATATTGCGGTATAATTGAATTGGTACTTACCCAACCTCCACCGCCCTAAATAATAAATCTGGACGGAGAGAAATAAGCAGGTCCCGACGTGAAAAGCAGTGAAGGCGATCCAAAAGTAGAGATTTCCTGCGAGGACACCAACCACTCCAACCAGAACGATGAAGGCTAAACAACCAAATGTCATGTACCTAAATAACAAAAACTAAATTTAGTCATATTTTCCAAGTGTATTATATTTCTTCTTAGAAAAACTCTTTCATTAGACGAATTTAACTGCTGCGTGGCTAAATATGTATATATATTCTTAATTGACACTTAACGCGCTAGCATTGATATCCGGGTGACGTGTTTGATATATCTTTAATATGCAGAGTATGGCAATCACGTACATGAAGCATGTATCTAGATATTGAACAATATTTATGTTTAAATTGAAAGAGGAATTAACATGCTGAGTATAAAAGTTTCGGAAGAAGTCTGTGAAACAGCTGGTTTACCAAACTGAAAATTGGAGTGATTTGGACAAACATGGTAGCACGCACTAAGAATCCCTTCCATAATCAACGCAACACCCATCGCGTAAAATAATCCGAAATGGCGAGGAATGCCAAAGTTCTGAAAACATAATGAAAACAATTTAATAATACTGTAGCTTATTGCTAATAACTTCAGAGCTAAGAGATATTTTTACCAGCTCCATGCCATTGTGTTGTGCAGCGAGAGTATGATGCATTTTTTCTCTACGGAGGACGAGAATAATAAATAAAATTCCCAGCATGATGTATCCTATATTTGAGTAGACGTGATTGAAGTCGCTGAGGACCCCCAAAGGGTGGGAGCACAGGTAGTTATAATAACACAGATCTTGATTTCCTGTCGTATGTAGAACCTGCAGCAATTAAAAACTAATTCAAAATTATAGTTAATAACCACAGAAAATTTCAGAAAAAGAAGGCACAAACCTTTTGGTACGTAAAGACCAGTTGAACAACGGGCAATCCATAAAATGTGGCCACAGTTAGTAATGTCCATAAATACAATTGAGATTTCTTGGCCAAAATTCGAGGGTTCTTTCTGGCTAATGACGAGACGCAAAGTGCTGTCGTCGTTCTATGAAAAACGTAAAAATTCAAGTGTTTGAAGAAGCAATAAATCGTTTGCTTTGAGTTTTTGAATAAAAACTTAATTTTTGAGAAGGATATGATGGAATTACCTGAAAATGTCTTTGTATCTGTTCGCATCTTCCAACATGTCAATATCAGTCTCATCCAAGGAGGAATCGGATTCAGCCATCCATTGCGATGTCGAAATTGTTTTATTTGCCACATCCTCTTCCCCAGCGTCTGGGCTAACAATAATTCTATTTCCACGTATCTCTTCACTGTTGCTAATTAGAGATGATCTCAAGTTGTCTGCCCTAAGTATCGAAGCCTCATAGTGGTGATTCTCTTGTCGCTGACTATTCTGATCGACATATTCAGTGCTACAATTTTCAACTGGAAATGTCACCGGTGTTTGTCTAATTATCAACAAATAATTGCAATTGAAATAATATACACTAAAGGTGGAATTTCAATATTATATTTTTTTAAACATGGGTTAGACTTGGAAAAAAGGGACAATACATGTTCAAACCTACGACAAGCCGTAACAGAAGCTCGCCTGAGTAAAGGGGACCGTGTACACATTTTTTGGTGGAACAATAATAGAAATAGATTTATTTTGATTGGTAAATTGTTATTCAAATTTTTTCAATATTAATCTATTTTGATTTAAATAGATTATTAACTATTAAAATCAACAGAAAATCAAAATAGATTAATATTGACTATTAAAATCAACAGAAAATCAAAATAGATTAATATTGACTATTAAAATAAACAAAAAATCAAAATCCATTAATATTCATAATCAAAATAAGCAAAAATCAAAATTGATTAATATGGAGTGTAAACAACAGAGGAAATTCAAAATCTTAAATTTGGTCGAAGCGGTATTTAATATTTTGTACTATCTAAGTAACAATCCGTTGGAAGCACAATTTGAACTTCTAAAGTTCATTTAATGCCATATTTTCATTTTGACTATTAGTTTAGTTTAGTTGAAATCCATCAATGTCTTCAAAAGTTATCGTGTAAACGGACGCACGGACGGACGGACTGTGCGATTCTATAAGCTAACTTTTCAGGCGAGCTAAAATACACTTCCGATTTCTTAATCTAGGGGTGGCTATGTTATGTAGATATCTTTAGTTAAACATGCAGTTGACAAAGTGGACTAACATACCTGCAGAAGTAGGCGCAAGAAATGACGAAAGAGAAAACGTAAAAAACTAGGAAAATCCCAATCGTCCCAAAAATAGCTGTCAGGTATTCTAAATCCGTGATTTTTTCATGGATGACAAAATTGAGTTTCTTTGTCCTTATAATTCCTCCATTTGAATACGTATACTGGTCGTTGTCATTACGGACACAGCGACTGTCATCTGAGTGCATCACAAGTACAATGTAAAATCCCGACGGAAAATCTTCTTTCTATCAATTAGTAAATATATAATTATTAAAACCCTACTTCAAAAATAATTTAATTAACATTTTTAATTTACTCTTATCGTCATTCCGGCTTTCGTCGACATCGTTTGCCAATATCCTTCAAACTGAACATTATTTTCTTGATCAAGAACCGGGCACTAATTAAAGTAAGAATTAATTCACCGAATTAAATATAGCAATCATGCTGTAGATTATTTTTGAATTTAATTGTTTTGTGAAATAAATGCGCTAATCAATAGGGAGTATAACATACTAGTTGAATCCTAGCACATAAAGTGTGCTAGAAAAATGTTGAAATCAGTAAATTTCTAGCGACCGCTCATTGGCCCGAATTTCATAGACCGTTGATTATTCAGTAGACCAATTATTTGACCTAGACCTAAGTGTGTTGAAATGTAGAACAAACTCAGTACTGATAGTCTAGTCCTTACTCATTAAATAAAAAACATTACGGACATACATACAAACCTTTATACAAGAATAATGACAAAATTCCATTCGCATGTCCCACTTTAAGTTTATGTATATATTAGTGACAGAATTCCATGCGCATGTCCCACTCTACGTTTATGTATATGATAGTTGTGCACATCTTATGTGCTAGAAAAATGTTGAAACTATTTATTGCGCAATTCCACCTCAGCTTTATACTATTGATATGATATAGATAGGTAGGTAATTGATGAATATCTTTTGACAAACATCCCTTGTAACCCATCATGACATCCGGATGGCAAGGTATTGGTTCTCATCCAGCACACCGAACATAGTCGATATCAAAGATTAGAAGCTTAAGGCCCATATTTTTAATAAACACTCCCACTCTAATCTCCAGTCTTTGGGAGTGTAAGGTACGTATTGAGGTACCTTTCACTCTCGAAAAAGTGCGTAAAAAGTGCGTGAGAGTGAGAGTCGAGTCATTAAAAATATGGGCCTAAGGAAATGGTGCATGTTTCAAAAGACTCAGATTGTTTTTGCCACAAATGGGGATGTTGCTGGGTAACCAGCTAAAATTATAGAGGGTAAATGGGAATCGGAAAAATTCGTACTTTTTTTGGAAATTCCCTAAGGATCTGAGACCACTGGTCCTACACCCATACAATAATTTTTTAAAAATTCTTCGAAACTTATTCTATAGTATTTATATTTAAAATTCCACATTTTGGTCTTCGACTTGAAGATATCATCGTTTGAAACCGAAAAATGTGTGTTTTTTTGTGCAATTTATATTGCGAATTTATATCTTCAAGTCAAAGACCAAAATGTGGAATTTTCAATATAACTACTGAAGAATAGAATTCGAAGAATTTTTTAAAATTTACTATATGGCCTTAGGACTTGTGGTCTCAGATCCTTAGGGAATTTCCAAAAAAAAATTACTGGCAAATATGATAGTCGAGAAATCATTTTCGTTTCCATTCACCTGGGCTTTAAGGCTTTTCTACGCATGCAATTGTTGACTACTTATCCAGGTGTCGCATTTAAAAATCAAAAGTGCCGATGGAGAGATTGAGCTTCCTCAAGAAGTTCATTTATTTCTCACATAGGCGCATGGGGTCAAATGAGTTTGGAGTCTTTCCAAACCTTTCCAACTGCTCCGGAGCTGTTGGAGCTGTTGGAGCTGTTGGAGCTCCGGAGCTGTTGGGAGTTCAGACGTCGTCACCCCTCCACCGCCACTTCACCTCTTAGTATATGAGCGTTTCGAACGAAAAAGGAGGAATATAAAATCAATTTACTATTTAGTTTAATCCATAGTTACTAATGCGTCAATTTTGATAATAATGAAAAGTCAGGGGTAGGATTTACCGACGATAAGTTAGCAATTGCAATGAAAGTAAACCGTCTTTCCTGCAATGCCATTAAAGGGAGCGTGTGTAAAAACAAGTAAGGAAACTTATATGGTGTCAGATCGGTTTAAGTATTGAACACTTTTGTCCTTCATCAGTTCAATTCAAAGTCGCTTGAAATTAACTTAAACATTGGGAACTAGATTTTCTAAATAAGAAAGTAGTATTAAAATACTAGTATAATGATTTTGTCTATTTTTCAAAAATCGCAAATTTCGGTTGACCTGCTTAATAGTGTGTGTAGCACAGGTTACTGTTGTTTCAATGACATCTTTTCAATAATGACAATACTTTGCTTTATTGAAAGAAACGATGTCAATTTTAAATTTTGGTAATATTTAAGCACCCCATTGAATTGGCGGTAGATAATCATATAATATAATACTTTATAACTAACTAAGCCCCCAGTATTAATGCTGAATTTCAAAATGATTAGGCATATTAACAATGTTTAATTTTCGAAATAAGCTAATCATTCATATTGGACTTCCTTGTTTTATGAAATATGCATTGTGTACAGTTTTATTATATAGCGATGGAGTTAAAGATTTTCACGCTAAAAGAGCGGTTCAGCTTGTTGGTAATAAATAATGAAAACATAATATTCCCACAATAAAATTGATGTCAATTTTAGCCGAAAATGCAGGCAAAGCACGTTCAAAGCAGGGAATATAAACTTTTCACTTTGTTTATTTGCTTTTGAAGTAATTGGTATTTGTGTTAACTACGAAATAATTTTGTCTGTATGACATCAATAACTTGAAAACTAAGTGCCTAAGCCAAGATAATTTCTTACATGTTATTGGGACTGGGATCAGGTAAGCTGATAGTCCGAGTAAACGAATTAAAATTTCAATTTCTTTCTTATTTTATTTTCATATGCAGCAGTAGGACTACTCTCCCTATTTCACCCTGCCCTTTGCTTACTAGCATTCATTTTGGCACAAAATTGTCGAATTTAAAAAAAATTTTAAAAAATCGATTTTAATTTTTTGCATTTACTACCAACCTACCTGATCCCAGTCCCAATAATAGTCACTTAGGTAATTATTACGACTTCGTGCTTGAGTAAAACCAATCTTGTATTAGTTTTTAAAAAACCCATTATGTTAAGTGTTGTATTATGAACTGGAACCTCGTCTTAAGTGCTGAGTGCTTCTCAAGACGTCCAATCGTCGAACCGATACGTAGAAATCGGCGTCTTGACGACTGTAATAAAATTCATACTCCTAGTGCCCGTCCATCATTTGTCGCAATTCCATAGTTGAAAAATTTTACCCCTGATATTTCATTTTTATCTTAATTGTAACTATGGATTAAATAATCATAAAATAAAACTTTATATTCCTCCTTTTTCGTCCGAAACGCTCATATGTTACCTTTACCAGACCACTACAACGCATTAGTTGTTATATGTTGATTGTTGATAATAATATTGATATTGATACAAGGCTCCCTCCTCCACTCCATCGTCTTGTTACACATTACACGCATTTTGTTGATGTTGTTACTCTTCATGTAATATTATTATACTAGTTTTCGTTTTCGGTGACCAGCCGAAAAATGGCTGGCTAAAATGGCCGGTCGGTTGAAATTCTTTGTTAACCAGTGGCTAAATTGTCTTAAATGGCTGGCTTAAGTGGCCGGCCGGTTGAAATTGAGAAAATCATACTTTACTAGAAGAAATTTACAAAACCATGATATTTGGCCATTGTGGCAACTAGCCATTTTAGCCGGCTGGCTGGTCAAAATCACTTTTAGCCGGCTAAAATGGAACACTGGTACACCCACATAAATATATATACAGATAAATGTATTGCTTTATCAAGTCAACGATTATAATATTAAGATTCATGGGCCAAATCTGAGCTGAATGTATATTTTTTTAACTGATCCGGTTTACTGTACAGTGGTTAAGGTTCTGTCCGAAAGTTTACTTTTATTCGAAAACTAACAAAATTTGAATGAATCTAAAATTTTTCATAAAGAATTTCAACCAACCGGCTAGCCAATTTAGCCAGCCAATTTATCCGATCAGCCGGCTAGACACAGAGTACTGGGTGGCGAACCCATGAACAGTGTTCCATTTTAGCCTGCTAAAAATGATTTTGACCAGCCAGCCGGCTAAAGTGACTGAAATGGCTAGTGGGCAAAATGGCCAAAAATCATGGATTTTTAAATTTTCCGCCAAATCAAGGATGATTTTCTCAGTTCACATAGCCCTATTTGACTGTTTTTGGTCATTTCAGCCATTTCGACCATTTTAGCCTCTGCCTAACCAAGAATTTCAACAAGCCGGCTGGCCATTTTAGCCAGCCATTTTAACCAACCAGACGGCTGGTCATCAAACACTGCCTAGGAATACCAAGAATGCAAAATGCAGCAAGCAAAGGTATTATTAGCTGTTGTTGTTGATATACAATGCATATCAGAAGTTCAGATAAGAGTTAAGATTTTGCACCATTGGTTAGACCCGCTCAATCACCATAAAACCGTGAATGTAGCAAGTAGCAATGTAGCTCTAGGTGGTGATGTAGAGGTGCAATGCAATGTACATGGAAGTGCCTAGCTTAGGTAGCCTACCACCTACACACCAACGCTCGCACTTCTAGGGCCATCTCATTTCATAACATTCATGATTTTTATTTAGTCTAGTTATGGGGTCATCATTTGACCTTTTGTGACTGTCCACAGGCTGAACTACAACAGCTGCAATGTCAAATAAGAGCTCGTTGGAAATGTCGGATGATAACTTGGTTCGTGAAGTTCCGTTATTCTTTATATCTGTACCCTGATTCCCCATAAGAGGGGATATGTGGTTAATGCAATTAAAATTGCGACCTTATGGACCTTTACGAACCAAGTTATTTCTTTAGCTATTCAACGAGGTATTTTTCGACTCTGTAGCTGTTGTAGAACGACCGGATCTTGGAATCTAAGTTGACAAGTTTTCCATGCAAGCTAATAGATGAACCTTAAAGGATATTTCGTAACATGTATCTACGTATAGGTTGCTTAATTCGAACAGTTATTTGTATTTGTTTGAAGGCGAATTAGAAAAATACCATTTCATTTCTTAAGGTCGGTTATTTCGAACCTTGTGGTCGTAAAATAAGCTTCTTAGATAGTATGATGCCTATTCTTTGCCTAAATCACATTCGATACACTCCAAAGGATGTGACAACCAACCTCATCCAACCTATCACGACCATCCAGGCTACTGTACCCATCCCATCCAGGCCGTCATCAACATCCAAGTAATTGTCTTTCCAGCCCATCCAAACATCCGGATAGGATGGTGGATGGGAATGTTTACATCTATGGTGTTGGTATGCAACATACTTACAAACATATGGAATATTTCACTAGTCATGTCCAAACTTCGCGTTTATACAGTATGTATCAAAAGTGGGTATACATAGGAGTTTATGGGTATACATTGGAATTTAGTATCCATAGCACTTTCATTGTTAGTTCACTGCTCAATATGCAATTTTTACCAGCCAGATTTCCCTTTTATTATTTCATTGTTCGTCTCTCTTTCCTTCTTTTCGCAATAAATAATGCGTTGCATCAATCTGAAGAACTCAATATGGATAAACTGTCAATAAGTGAGCGAATTGAAATTGTAAAGATGCGGACAACAACGTCGTTACGAAAGGTGGCTGATAGAAGATATCCTGCAAAGACAGTTAGCATCAAAACAGTAGCAGTTACCACAGCTCGGTTTGATAGGACTGGTTCCGTCAAAACCTTACCAAAAGTAGGAAGACCCACATCTGCTACAAACTCTGTCATGTCCTATTTTGCACAAACACCGTCCCGATGACCCTGGCCGTCGTATTCTCTTCTGTTCGTGGGCTCAGAATTCGATAACAGCTAATCAGAATTTCACAAAAACAATCTTGTTTAGCGACGATGCAATATTCCACTTAAATGGTACTGTGAATCAACAGACTTGTCGGTATTGGTCCAAAACCAACCCCGGTGAATGACTTGCTGAAGAAGCAAGGCTCTCCGAAAACTAAGGGAGTGGATCCTCACAACATTTGGTTCCAGCAAGATGGAACTCCCCCACATTGGCAGTTTATCCATACTGAGTTCTTCAGATTGAAGCAACGCATTATTTATTGCGAAAAGAAGGAAAGAGAGACGAACAATGAAATAATAAAAGGGAAATCTGGCTGGTAAAAATTGCATATTGAGCTGTGAACTAGCAATGAAAGTGCTATGGATACTAAATTCCTATGTATACCCATAAACTCCTATGTATACCCACTTTTGATACATACTGTACTTTAAAAATGATATTTATCAGCCGCCGCCGGTAAACCTCGGTTAAAGTGGTCCTGCCGATGAAAATTGGGGGATCAGCCGCCGCCGCCACTAAATATCACGGCTGGGGGCTCTGCTCATGTGTACATACAAACACACAAACATACGTGTACGTACAAAGGTATTTAATAATGTACCCCAAAGCAGTTTACCCGACGTCCACCACACGCAACATGCTTTTGTCGGGTGCCTTCCGAAGGTACCCGACAAAGACACTTTGCTAATAGTGGACTTCCGGTAAATTGCTTTGGGGTACATTTTTAAAAACATTAATAGTTCAATGCGCGTGCGCCAGTTTATGTTTATACTTTAGTCATGATAGGGACCGCAGCCAGAAAAAAATTTCGAAGTGGGGCACCGAGAAAAAATATAACAATTTTCGCGATAATTTCTGCGATTTTTTGCTTTTTTAGATAAAAAATTCTTTATATTTTTCAATTTCTGGGGGGAATGTGCCCCGGTGACCCCCCTCGCTGCGGCCTTGGGGACTATAATGTGGAGGTGTTTAATGGACAGACCGAAGCATTTTGAACAGATACGGTCATGCAGCTGGTATCATTAGACATCACTTCCAGAAGCACGAATTTTGAATGAGAATGGGGAAACACGAATTGGTAGAAGCGAGGAGACGGAGGTGTGATCTCAATCTCCGAATTTTCATCCAACCTGGAACACATAACAGTAATTTTATAAAGAACTCCTTTTACCTTTTATAAAGAGCCCCCTGCGGTGTAAAATTTAAAAACATGCTTACTTCATGATAAAATTCCGTTCAATTGAGACCATAATAGTAAACTGGACTTCAGTAACACTCGCCGAGGACACGCTCACAAATATCGTCTTTTCCAATTCGTTGGACATGTCAGATGTGTCGCTACACAAAGTACGACTAGCCACATGATACATTTTCCTACATTAAAATCATTCAAATCTACATTAAGGCTGATATGACTCAGTTTTGGAAATTTCAATGTACTATATATCGGCTATCAAAATAGTACATGTTAGGATTTTTTTTACCATTTTTGATATTTTGTCCATAGTTCTTACCAGATTTTCTTGTGTAGTACATTTTTGTAATTACACATTGGCTTGAAGTTGGCCGGGGTGTTTTGTTTGTAGTAGATTATCTAGCATTATCAATAGTTGAATATTTTACCCGATTTCAAATTGAAATAAAAAATGTATATAAACGGGGAACAATTTCAAAAATCCACCCGACCGATTACAAGCCAAAGTCTTTACCATTCCGACCATGTACTACATTAAAAAATCGGATAAGTACTCCGGACAAAATATCAAAAAGTGCAAAGAGAGATTGCTGTTGCTATTGCCTCCCTACGTTAAACCCCATCACCCCATCCCACTCAAAATTAGGAACTTTAGTGTAAACCAAGGAGCACCAGTAATGCACCCAAGTTTCGATTTTTGAATGGGATCTTGTGTGGCTGCTCAACACTTTTGGAGTCAATAGCAACAGCAATTTGCATAACCTACACCCAAATTGCCAATGCCATGAGCTTCTCCAACTTGGGTGCAAAATTGTTGTTATTTTGGGTATAAAATTGCTGTGTGTGGGGGAGTGGCCATGGGGATCAAGATATTGTGCCAAGGAGCATACACCGAAACACTCAGCCTTCCTATATAGGCACCCGAAATTTTTTGGGGGTCACGTGATAGGGGTATAGGAAAACCGCCTTGAAAATTTATTTAAGCGATAAAAAAGTGCTGTAAAAATTTTCAATTTCCTAATACGTAAAATTATTTTGTGGTAAACAATTGTAATACACATTTACTGGGAGTACCCCTGTGCTGTACTAGTACTGGTATTGTGTAATAAACTACATACAGAAGAGTACTAGAGTACTACCACTACTGCTTTACTACATTCAGTGCCCGTTTTGGCCTATTTCTTAGCCTCGGGAACTCAAGCCAGGGCAGATGGCGACTATTTTGGCGATGGTCCTAGGGGGGGGGGTACCCAGGTAGTATACGTAGGCAGGGTGGGTAACGTATGAAAGCTATGTCACGCACTTCTGCCCCGTACGAAAATCATTTTGGATATGATCCCTAGACTGCAGTTACTATGGAAGGGCAAGGCTAATAGAAGTAAAATAGGTTTGGAATTCCCAGGCACTTCTGAATTTTTGTGTATGTAAACCGATTTATGACGTCACACGGCAACTTTCCTATACATTTGCATGGGGCATCACCATGGTGAAAGTGCATGTCAAAAAATTTTGTTTAAAATATTTTTCTGCCCCGTGGAAATGTATAGGAAATGTCGCCGTGTGACGTCACAAATCGAATGCATTACAAACAAATCAAATGCCGCCTGGAATGCCGCAGATTGATGGAAGGGATTACCGTCGTAGTCACCGTTAACAAAGTCAATAGTTACCTTATTTTCGACAGCGAGTAAACTATTCGTAACCTTTCCTGTACATAGAAGTTATTTTGATGGGACTATACCATTAGAAGCATATTTTTATTCGAATATAAAAATATTTCAAAATTTCGATTTTCGAAACAATGGAGGAACAGCACCCTTAATCGTTCCATTAATATTACTTAAACGCTGGGTTCCTAGTTTCGGACAGATTTTCCGACTATTATCGTATTCCCATTTAAATTACACATAAACTTTTTTGAGGAGAATCCCTAAGGATCTGAGACCATTAGTCCTACACCCATACATTAAATGTAAAAAAGATTCGTCAAAACCTATTTTATGCAGGACATATTGAAAACTTCACATTTTTGTCTTCTACTTCAAGATATAAGGTTTAACGATGATATCTTGAAGTAAATTAGTACTATTAATTTAATTGTGCACATTATTATTATTGCAATCGCAATAAATTCAAAATTTAGACAATTAATATCTAACTTGGTGCGATTGTCAGCTAAATAAATATTTCTTACTTTTTATCAAATTTTGAGCGTATGGGTAACTGCCAGGATAGTACCCCTTTTTGCTGACGGACAACAAATATCACAGGGAAATCAGGATCCGCATCCTCGTGACTCGTTACATGCACCCGAATATCTCCGTTCTGCAGTAATAAAATAATTATTATTACTAATTAACAATTTAATTTTAGAATTTGCTTGCCGCTTGACAATTTTGTGTGATGTCGGTATAATTGAATTTATTTCTTAAATACTCAGTCTTTAAATATAATTCATTTAGAACATGAATTTGACTTACATCGGTATCGGAAATAACGGAATTATTAAAAGTATACTGGTAGACGTACTCAATGAAGCTACTGACATTTCGGGAGTCAGTCTTGTTTAGCTCCCCGTCCAATACAATCGTTTTAATACGTGTGAAGTCATTATATAGGAAGTGACTAGGACTAGACGCCGAAGTAACACATTTTGACAGCCCGACATAAAATACAAAAATACTAAATGAAATACAAAACATTTTTCACTTATGAATTCAGGAGTTCAGGACACTCATCCTATTCTTAGATGTTAGATTTTCTAACTCTTGTTTGATCTTTTAACTTTTGTCTTCAATAAATAACTCTTAAAGAAACACGAACTATCTAATGATATTCAAAGACAATGACAAGAATTTTTAGACACTTTTCGTTTCGTAACCAACCTTGAACCTAACTTCATTTTGCTTGTGGTTGACTAAGGATTGTCAACTGTGAGGACTCGACTGAGTCATATTGTCAATTCAATTTAAAATTCGCGGATAATCAAGAATCGCCGTCAGTTTATCAGAATACTTCGAATGGGAGAAATAAATTTTTAAGGTTGGACTCCACGGTTGGTTGCTAACGAAGTAAATATTATTACAATGTCCAAAATCTACATTATACATCGTAACCGAAACCCCCATTCTAGCCTAGCCGGTGTCCATTGCATTGGCTGTTTACATTGACGTCAATGTATTGTCAAATATTTAATGATCTTCAAAATCCAAATGAAATGCGGTGAGCAATATGATTCTAACGTTACTACGACATGCAAATCCATTTTGTACTGAGATTGTTACTAATAATGAGCCTTTTATACGATCAACTTGCTATCTCGTATCCAAGAAGGGGTATCCAGATATTTTTAAAGCATTGTTACTCAGGCCGACGAAATGTTATGAAATTTAAAACAGCCGAATCCCCTGGTGGAAATACCTTTTGACTGATTCAAATTATCAGTTTTATAGGAGATTTATAAAGGAAGAAACGAAGTACGAAAGTTTATTAATGAGAACTACCCACAGCAACCTTACCAACTGTAAAATATGAACTCAAATTCCATTTCTTTATGTAATTAAAATATTTAGATTCACTTAATTTTAAATACTGTAGTACAAACATATTTTTACAAGGTACAGTTACAATGTATACTCATCTAAAAATGCCCAATCCGCTCTGAATTCCATTGGAATTGGAACCTAGTGGGTTAATGTTTTTAAATCTTTTACAAGTGGATTTAAAACCATTAACCCGCTGGATTTACATAAAGAAACGGAATTTAAGCTCATATTTTACAGTTTCAATATTTTGTTAGAATGGGGTACGGTATGAAAAAAAGATTGCTGTGAGTAGTTCTCATTAATAAACTTTCGTTCTCTGTTTTTTCTTAATAAATCTCCTATTGAACTGATAATTTGAATCAGGCAAGAGGGATTTCCACCAGGGGATTCGGCTGTTTTAAATTTCATAACATTTCGTCGGCCTGAGTATTGTAACAATGACGAAACCTCGGTTGTACAGATAGGTATGGATGCTATCCTTTATGTACTAAATCAGTTTCCATAGGGTTAGATTTGTCGCCCGTCCTGTGTGTGTTAAAATGGGTTTTAACCTGTGAAAGCTATGTCTCGCCCTACTGCCCTGTACGAAAGTCATTTGGATATGATCGCTAGGCTGTTTCCAGTTTCGGGACAGGAATGTGAAAAACATATAAAATTGGGCAATGGTTATTTTCAGTCTGCACTCTGTACATGTTCAAACAAATTACCTTTTTATTAACCTTAATTGTAATTATCAATTATTGAAACGTAACTCATTACAAATTAATGATAAAAACATGAAGCTACGGATGATGGATAGTTGTTGTTAGAAGAAATCAATTAAATATTTACATTTTACGTATTTAAATGAGAATACAGATATAGCATTGCACTTCGAAATAGTTGTGGAGGTCATTGTTGCGTCTCATTGGATGTTGTAGCCAGTAAGTCCAGGAAATAAATAGCAAAGACAGGGGACGAAAGCGGTGAGAAGGCCGAGTTAAATTGCAATAAGGTACCCACATATTTAGAGTTGATCAACATATTACGTAATCAAAAAATTTATCGTTTTTTTGAAACACCTTTTCCCTGTCATCAAATGTCAACATTTAATGAATTAATTTGAATCAAAAATGTTTGTTTTCATTTTTTGGTCTATTTATTACCCGATTCTATTTAGTACTTATTTAAATGAGAATATTGCACTGTACTATCTGTAATATCTATACTATATTATAATTTGCAGTAGTTTGTTTGTATGTTTGTCCAACCCTTTTTAGAGTATACTATAAGAGCATGTTGAATCCCTATTAGACCATGTTGAATCCCTATTAGAGCATGTTGAATCCCTATTAGAGCATGTTGAACCCCTATGAGACCATGTTGAATCCCTATTAGAGCATGTAGAACCCCTATGAGACCATGTTGAATCCCTATTAGAGCATGTAGAACCCCTATGAGACCATGTTGAATCCCTATGAGACCATGTTGAATCCCTATTAGACCATGTTGAATCCCTATTAGAGCATGTTGAATCCCTATTAGAGAATGTTGAATCCCTATTAGAGCATGTTGAACCCCTATGAGACCATGTTGAATCCCTATTAGAGCATGTTGAACCCCTATGAGACCATGTTGAATCCCTATTAGAGCATGTTGAACCCCTATGAGACCAAGTTGAATCCCTATGAGACCATGTTGAATCCCTATTAGACCATGTACAATCCCTGTTGGAGCATGTTGAATCCCTATTAGAGAATGTTGAATCCCTATTAGAGAATGTTGAATCCCTATTAGAGAATGTTAAATCCCTATTAGACCATGTTGAATCCCTATTAGAGAATGTTGAATCCCTATTAGAGCATGTTGAATCCCTATTAGAGCATGTTGAATCCCTATTAGAGCATGTTGAATCCCTATTAGACCATGTACAATCCCTATTGGAGCATGTTGAATCCCTATTAGAGAATGTTGAATCCCTATTAGAGAATGTTGAATCCCTATTAGAGAATGTTGAATCCCTATTAGAGAATGTTAAATCCCTATTAGAGCATGTTGAATCCCTATTAGAGCATGTTGAACCCCTATGAGACCAAGTTGAATCCCTATGAGACCATGCTGAATCCCTATTAGACCATGTAGAATCCCTATTAGAGAATGTTGAATCCCTATTAGAGCATGTTGAATCCCTATTAGAGCATGTTGAATCCCTATAAGAGCATGTTGAATCCCTATTAGAACATGTTGAATCCCTATTAGAGCATGTTGAATCCCTATTAGAGCATGTTGAACCCCTATGAGACCATGTTGAATCCCTATTAGAGCATGTTGAACCCCTATGAGACCAAGTTGAATCCCTATGAGACCATGTTGAATCCCTATTAGACCATGTACAATCCCTATTGGAGCATGTTGAATCCCTATTAGAGAATGTTGAATCCCTATTAGAGAATGTTGAATCCCTATTAGAGAATGTTAAATCCCTATTAGAGCATGTTGAATCCCTATTGGAGCATGTTGAATCCCTATTAGACCATGTACAATCCCTATTGGAGCATGTTGAATCCCTATTAGAGAATGTTTAATCCCTATTAGAGAATGTTGAATCCCTATTAGAGAATGTTGAATCCCTATTAGAGAATGTTGAATCCCTATTAGAGCATGTTGAATCCCTATTAGAGCATGTTGAACCCCTATGAGACCAAGTTGAATCCCTATGAGACCATGCTGAATCCCTATTAGACCATGTAGAATCCCTATTAGAGAATGTTGAATCCCTATTAGAGAATGTTGAATCCCTATTAGAGCATGTTGAATCCCTATTAGAGCATGTTGAATCCCTATAAGAGCATGTTGAATCCCTATTAGAGCATGTTGAATCCCTATTAGAACATGTTGAATCCCTATTAGAGCATGTTGAATCCCTATTAGAGCATGTTGAATCCCTATTAGAACATGTTGAATCCCTATTAGGACATTTTGAATCCTTATAAGACCATGTTGGATCCCTATTAGAGCATGTTGAATCCCTATTAGAGCATGTTGACTCCCTTTTAGACCATGTTGAAACCCTATTAGTACACGTTGAATCCCTATTAGAACATGTTGAATCCCTTTTAGAGCATTTTGAATCCCTATTAGACCATTTTGAATCTCTATTAGGCCATGTTGAATCCCTATTAGATCATGTTTAATCTCTATTAGACCATGTTGAATCCCTATTTGAGCATGTTGAATCCTTATTAGACTATGTTGAATCCCTAATAAAACATGTTGAATCCATAAATTCTAAATTGTTAGGGATGAGGGTTTAGTGGATTTGCACTACCTGGAGATCATTAAAATTATATTATTAGGGGAAAATGTGGGGTGTCTAGACTGCATATCGATGATAACGTTAAATTTTTGTTTGAGGAAGGGGTGGGAAGGGGGATACTTCATGGAACATGTTGGTGAAAACATTATGTTTTATCTGGGGTAGGGATGAGAAGATGGAGGCTGCATGTCAATGAATAGTTTTATTTAATTGAGGACAGGGGAAGGATACAAGAAATGGAGACTACATGTCAATGAAAAGGTTGTTTTATTTGGGAAAAGGGAAGGAGCGATGGTTTAAATCGTTCATGTCGATGGAAAGTTTATTATTTGTTTGAGAAAAGGAAGGGGCGAGGAGGTAGAGACTCCATGTTGAGGAAAAAAATATATTTTTTTGGGACAGTGAAGGATCAGGACTTTCCATTTTGTTAGGGAAAGGGGAGGAGGCGCGGAAGTGAAGCATACATGACGACGAAAGCAGTATATTATTTGATTTAGGGAAGAATTGGGAAGGTAGTTAATACATGTCAATGAAAAACATTACATTTTATTTGCGAAAAGGGTGTTGAGTTGGACAGATTTGATCAGATTTGGGTGAGGACAACCAAAGTAATGTAAAAGAAAAAATCTTCTCTTTTTCTCAGTTTTAAAGGGAGCGCTGCGCTCCCCTACTGGATACGTGTTTGGAGTTGGAGACCGCATGTCGGTGAATTAATTATGTTATTTGGAAAGGGTCGGGGAGAAGGAGACTACAAGGCAATGAAATAATTATGTTACTTAGGAAAGGGGCGGAGAAGTGTAGACTACATAACGATGAAAAAATTATTTGTGTTATTTGTGAAGGATAGAGGAAGTGGAGACTGCATGTAGATGGAAACGTTATATTTATTTACAAACGAGGCGGGGAAATGGAGACTAAATGTCAATGAAAGCATTATGGCTTATTTGAGGTAGTGTCAGACTACAAGTCGATAAAAGAATTATGATTTATTTGAGGAAGGATCGGGAAGGTGGAGACTACAAGTCAATAAATTGATTTATTTTATTTGGGATGAGGATGTATCTGGGATGTTGAGATATGTCGAAAAAAGGTTATATTTTTTTGGGACATGGAAGGATCGGAGAAGTGGGTACTAAATGCTATTTTGTTTGGGAAAGGGGAAAAATTGAGGAAGTGGCACAGAAGTGGAGACTACATGTCGATGAAAACATCATATTTTATTTGGGGAAGTGGCGGAAATGTTGATACTACATGTCGATGAAAAAATTATTTTTTTGATTCAGGCGGAAGCGGGTAGGGAAGTCGGCCCTAAATGGAGATGAAACTGTTAAATAAATTAATAAGAAATGAACTTGAACAATCGTTGACCACGTCACGTTTGCTGGCGTTTTATAGTAAACTGTAATCTTTTATGTAAAAAATTAAGGCACTTGAAATTTGTGACATTGGAATCTTTCACTTGCATGAGAAACAAGGCCCTGTCTTAGGACGGGCTAACCAGCTAGTAATAAGATATAGTACAGTGCCATATCGGTATATCGGACGGAAGGAATATATGACTCATTCCCTAGTAAAAGGGGCTTAGATATTTGTAAACAAATAATTTATTTTATAGTGACCAGACGGGGTAAGCTTATGGAAACGAATCAATCTGTTAAACAAAACAATAATGACGAATGAACCTTAGATAATGCTATACAATGCAATATTAACATGGGAACTGAAGACGAAGGTTTTATTTAAATAGAGTATTTCAAGCCTGTTGATTATTAGTTTCCCAAAGATGAGCCTTAATAAGCTAACTTGAGCCCTAATTCCTTGAAGCATGTTCGGTAGGCCCACTCCCAGTCTGCAGCTTTATCATACAATTCGACAAAGTCGCGGAACATTCGTGTAGGTCACCAGTCACCACTGCTTCTGGAATAGTGGCTACAGGAAGTCTCATAACTTTGAAAATGTGCATTAATAGATTCCAACCATTTTCCGGAAACCGTCTATAGTTTTCATGGCTGCCTCTTTTCAAGGAACAAAAATTTTTTTGCTTTTTCCTTTTTTTGCTTTTTTGTAAAAAAGGTAAGTGCAAAATTGAAAAAAAGGCTAACTTTTTGCTTTTTTACGTTCTTAAAAGTTGCAATAAAAATAAATAAAATGTGTTATTTTGTTGTCCGATATTTCTAGATTAGTGTTCTATTGATTTAAAACACTATTTCACACTACTAATGTTTTATATTTGATCGGTTTGCGTAGTAGTTTTAGACTGACTACGTCTTTAAGCATTGGTAAAAAAGCAAAATAGGTAAAATAGGTACCTTTAAGTAAAAAAATGCATTGCTTTTTTGTTCCTTGCCCCTTTTATCTGTGAAATTTAGGATTCCAAACGAAATCTTTTTCTGTAAAACTTCTACTCGTTTTTTGCCTATTCCGAAAACTCCCAAAAACGTTTTTTTGCATACCGGCATCTGAAATCCACAAGTATCCGGGAGGAAATAACCGTAAAATTGACGTAAACATTATTTTCATCTGCTTTGGACATTTTTCGAATGTACCGAGATAGGACACTTGTCTGCATATCATAATTTCATGTACTCCAAAATTGTTGGAATAGTTCTACTTTTCTCTCTACATTGATAGAATTACAACCTTCCTTTTGACACCCTTGAGAGCAGATCTGGGCCAAGAAACGTTTCCTTTAGTTACTTTTAATATGTTAAATAATACAAAGAATTACAATTTCATGGTGATTATTCAAAAAATACGTCTTGTTGGGAAGGTATTCTTGAAGGGTTTAGCATCACATTTCTTCCTTGATATGGCTCTCCTTCATTTCTGCTGGACTGTGCAACCTGATCTTTTGCCTGATTTTCTCCTCTTTCCAGAATTAAAGTTTTCCAGCTGCTTACGAGAAACCTTTGCCACCTTTTTACTCATTTTTTTGTGGAAAATGCAACTCAGAAATCATAAGCACCGCAGATTCAGTTCACTCTAGAGTAAAACTTCTAGCTCAATTTGAAAGAAAGAAATAAAACTTGAGAGTAAATTTTAACAAACTGAGTTGGGCGGGCTTTAGTGACTTTAAAATTATGGTTACTACTGGGTTACTACGGTATTTAATTTGCAAAATTATATAAGCCCCTTTTACTAGGGAATGAGTCATATATTGTCACTTCAACCTACCCATTCTTCTATGCAATATCTAATATCTGCCCTTACACACATTGTGGCAATTGTGAATATACTATAAATACGAATAGTATTTACTATGTGCATAACGTGTAATAAGCTAAGTGAGAGTTACTGTGCCACTATCGCATATCAGATGAATGATAATGATAACAGTTCGAAAATATTCGAAACAGTTCGAAAATATTCGAAACTGCTCGAATTTATTTGAAAATGTTCGATTTTATTTTAAAATGTTCGAATTTATTTTAAACTGCTCGAATTTATTCGAAGCTGCTCGGATTTATTCTGAAATTTACATTGCTGCAGTGTGACACAGTTGTTGGTGTTGGGTGCTTGTCGTAGTGGACTTCGGGTATGGTTACTACGAGGAGGCTTACTACTTTTCGGAACTCGTGTTGGTTTATTCCCGTTGGCACACATATGTGGATCAACTCTAAATATGTGGGTACCTTATTGCAATTTAACTCGGCCTTCTCACCGCTTTCGTCCCCTGTCTTTGCTATTTATTTCCTGGACTTACTGGCTACAACATCCAATGAGACGCAACAATGACCTCCACAACTATTGCAAAGTGCAGTACTATATCTGTATTCTCATTTAAATACGTAAAATGTAAATATTTCATTGATTTCTTCTAACCAGAGTTCTATTTTAGCCGGCTTTTTAGCTCGCCTGAACAGGCAGCTTATAGCATCGCACAGTCCGTCCGTCCGTCCGTCCGTCTGTCTGTCCGTCCGTCCGTCCGTTCGTCCGTTTACACGATAACTTTTGAAGATATTAATGGATTTCAACTAAACTTGGCAAAAACATTGCCTATGGACCTGTGGCAAAGCCTATTGAAAATAGGCAACATTGGTCCATAGGTTGCTGAGATGCCGAGCGCTCACTTTGTCTTCATTTTGATAGTCAAAATGAAAATTTGGCATTAAATGGACATTGAAATTTTAATTGTGCTTCCTATGAATTGTTAGCGGGATAGTACAAAATATTAAATGCCGCTTCGACAAAATTTAGGATTTTATAATAAAGTAAATAAAACCGGAAAATACCTGTTATAGGACGGAAATAAACCTATTTTGCATTTTTATACAAATTGATAGTTAAATTTATATTTTTCGAATTGCTTTTCACTATGATAGCCAACATTAATCAATTTTGATTTTCTATTGCTTTTCTTAGTCAACATTAATCAATTTTGATTTTCTGTTGATTTTCATAGTCAACATTAAACAATTTTGTTTTTCTGTTGATTTTCATAGTCAACAATTATCTATTTTGATTTTCTGTTGATTTTCATAGTCAACAATTATCTATTTTGATTTTCTGTTAATTTTCATAGTCAACAATTATCTATTTTGATTTTCTGTTGATTTTCATAGTCAACAATTATCTATTTTGATTTTCTGTTAATTTTCATAGTCAACAATTATCTATTTTGATTTTCTGTTGATTTTCATAGTCAATCTTAACTTATTAAGAATTTCTGTTGATTTTCAACATCAATCTTAATCTATTTTGATTTTCTATTGATTTTGATGGTCAAAATTCATCTATTTTGATTTTCTGCAGATTTTGGAAGTCAAAATTAATCTATATTGATTTTCTATTGCTTTTGATGGTCAAAATTAATCTGTTTTTATTTTCTGCTGATTTTCATAGTCAACGTTAATCTGCTTTGATTTTCTGTTGACTTTGAAGGTCAACATTCATTCATTTTGATTTTGATACTCAATATTAACCAATAAATATGAAAATAAACCTATTTCTATTATTCTACTAAAACTGTGTACACGGTTCCCTTCACTCAGGCGAGCTTCTGTTACGGCTTGCCGTAGGTTTTACATTTTGCCCACCCACCCGGGCAAAAGGGGCAAAGGGGGCAAAAGGGGTAAAAGGGGCAAAAAGTCTAAATCGTAGTTCATCTACCAAAATAGATGTCGCATCGATGTCTCTTCGTTTATACGTACCTAAAAACAGGCTTACTAGAATATCATTAACTCCGAATTTCAATGGCAAACAGTTAGTTTACTTGCGTGGGTTAAGTTTGAAATTTTTTTGTGCTATTTTTAAAACCTTAATTTTACTTTTGCCCCTTTTGCCTCTTTTGCCCACTAGCCACCTGACATTTTGCCCGCCCACTAGCCACTTTTGCCCCCTAGCCACCTAGCCACTACCCACCGGCCAGTTGAACTCTGCTTCTAACAACAACTATCCATCATCCGTAGCTTCATGTTTTTATCATTAATTTGTAATGAGTTACGTTTCAATAATTGATAATTACAATTAAGGTTAATAAAAAGGTAATTTGTTTGAACATGTACAGAGTGCAGACTGAAAATAACCATTGCCCAATTTTATATGTTTTTCACATTCCTGCCCCGAAACTGGAAACAGCCTAGCGATCATATCCAAATGACTTTCGTACAGGGCAGTAGGGCGAGACATAGCTTTCACAGGTTAAAACCCATTTTAACACACACAGGACGGGCGACAAATCTAACCCTATGGAAACTGATTTAGTACATAAAGGATAGCATCCATACCTATCTGTACAACCGAGGTTTCGTCATTGTTACAATACTAGACCTACTTATTTGCCTTGCAAATAGGTCTAGACAGTTTAGCTTTAAAAAATGGATCCGTTTTGCTCCTAATATAGTAGCAAATTAATTGTTTGCCGATGCGGAAATGAGGGGAGGTGGCAAGAATAACCATGGATATTATAATAAATAATAAATCACAACAGATTATTTCATTTCAAAATTTTATATGATTTTCATAAAAATTCTCAGGGGGAATATTTATTGCGACATGTGACTTGTGCATTACAGTCGTTTGATATCAGTGTATATTACATACCTTTTAGCATATCATATTAATACCACTATCGTAAGCTACACTTATCATATCATATCATACTACTCCACTCTATGAATAATACAAGTTATAATTATGTTATTGGATTAACTTTCAAACTATGAAAACAACACAATAGAATAGATCATTTTAGTTACTTGCTGTAAGGAGCAACTGTTATACATTTTTCGGTTATACATCATCAATATTAGTATATGTATCTATATTATTATTTTGTTTTCATAGTTTGAAAGTTAATCCAATAACATAATTATAACTTGTATTATTCATAGAGTGGAGTAGTATGATATGATATGATAAGTGTAGCTTAGAATGGTGGTATTAATATGATATGCTAAAAGGTATGTAATATACACTGATATCAAACAACTGTAATGCACAAGTCACATGTTGCAATAAATATTCCCCCTGAGAATGTTTATGAAAATCATATAAAATTTTGAAATGAAATAATCTGTTGTGATTTATTATTTATTATAATATCCATGGTTATTCTTGCCACCTCCCCTCATTTCCGCATCGGCCATCAACTAATTTGCTACTATATTAGAAGCAAAACGGATCCATTTTTAGCTCGCCTGACGAGCTATATAGAATCGCTCAGTCTGTCCGTCCGCGCGATGAAACTACACCAAGTTTGTCCCCACGATAACTCCCGAAGGAATTGACGGAATTCGACCAAACTCGGCAAAAACGTTGTCTATGGGCTTGTAACGATCCCTATTGATTGTTGACAAAATATGTCTAACGGTTCGCAAATAACAGCCGAAAAAATATGTTATTTAATCTTCGGTTTTACTGTTGATTGCCATAATGCCGCTTTTGTTGAAAACTTGTTGAAATATTTGTAATGGTTGTAAAATACAGACCAAAATAAATCTGTATGCTTGTCAAACATGAATTTCTGCTCTTATATAACTTGGATTAATATAATATTAATTGCCAAATTATTGGTTAACATATTTAACCTACAAATTGTCCATTTTATTCTGCTTACTTTTAATAGGTAATTTTATAGTCGCAATAAACGTTTCTACTTCAAACTGATCCTGTTAGTGGAAATTACAAATGGTAATAAAACATTCGATTGTTTCTAAATTAGACTTTTTTCAATAGGAAGAGCAATAATTCGATTTTTTTGTTTGTTAAAACTGCTTCCAGCTGTCGAAAAACGAGGGAACAAAAGATTAAATTGAAAATTTAAATGTGCTTTTGTTTAACAAAGCATGACGATTTCATTTGGTAGACAATATTAATCCATTATTGTACATAATCAATATTAATCAATTTTACTTTAATAATTCAAATAAATGTATTTCTATTATTATTACAACCAAAATGTGCAAACTCGGTCCCCTTTACGCAGGCGAGCTTCTGTTGCGGCTTGCTTTGTTTTAAAGCTAAACTGTCTAGACCTATTTGCAAGGCAAATTAGTAGGGCTAGTACTAGACAAGTGTCAGACAGAGTGCGAGTTAGGTTAGGTTAGGTTAGGTTAGACCTACTATATCTATCTTCCTTGGGTAAAGTCCTGTGTATGTAACTGGAAAAGGCAGACGAATGATATAAAAATGACTACTGCTGATTGTGGTGATAACACGGAGGACGACAGCGACAATGTCAATAGAATACATTTGGGGTTTTCAAGAAGTGCATTGTGTCTGGTGACAAATAGCCGAAGTTATGACTATTTTATCATGGGAACGGGAATGTGTGAAGTAATAATTTATTAATAGACAAACAGGGTTCCATAAAACCATTTATATCGAAGTACATGGTAAGCGGTTTTTATGGTTTAAATGTTAAGAGCCCAGTTCCTTTAAATTTGGAAATCTCTGATCTGATGACTATCAAAACACGTGTAAAAATTGCTTTACAACTCTTGGAATTCTGTCTAAAGTTCTTACCCGATTTTCTTGTGTGGCACATTTTTGGAATCCTGGATATATTGTCGACCACCCCATTGTACAAAATATACGATATATTTAAATTTTCTAACAGATTTTGTCGTTTACAAAATTATAATCGCAATAAGATATATTAATGAGTAAACATTTCGTATATTTTGTACAATGAGGGGGGTCTACAATATATCCAGGATTCGAAAAATGTGCCACACAAGAAAATCGGGTAAGAACTTTAGACAGAATTCCAAGAGTTGTAAAGCAATTTTTACATGTATTTTGATAGTCATCAGAGATTTCCAAATTTAAAGGAACCGGGCTCTTAATTCCAACTATTTAATGGTAATTCACTGCTAAGAAAAGTATTAAAATAATCATTTAAATTTAAAACTGAATTTATGAATAGGTGCTTATAGTTATGATTTGACTAGTCTATAAGGCCCGCTTCTGTATAGGTACCTATAATAAGCACGTATCCAGGAATTTGACCAAGGGGGGCACCAAAACATATTACGAAAATGTTTTGGACTTTTAACCTTTTTTGACAAAATAATCGTCTTTTTCTGGGAAATTAGGGGAAGGCACGGCCCCTCTCTTGATAAGTGCTTGATCTATAATGATCTATTTACATTGGGTACAAAACCATGCAAGTCTTACTTTAAAACAAAAGAATTATTAAATCAATAATATAATTTTCAAAGATCAGACATTGAATTTCACATGGTCCTGGAGTGACTCCGTTTGGCCCAAAAAGTTATGCCCGGGAGGCCATATTATACGAGTTTTCCATCAATTCCTGAGCGAGGCCTTTTAATCGAATTAAGAAATATATTAATAAGACATCTTTTATTTTAGGTGATCCGAATTTTTTGGGTAAGAAACAGGTTACTTTTTCTTTATGGTAAATATTTTTCTTCTAGAATCCAAGATAACTTCATTCCTTTTCTGCAGTCAAATATTCAATATATCCATATAATATTATAGGTTCTATAATATTTAACGCTTGGGCGTTTAATTATAGAACAGAAATTGGGAAGCAGAAAAATTAATTGAGAACAATTTTTGGGAGAGATCAGTAGCTCATTTTCCGTCGAAACGAAATCAAACCGTGCACATTGCTAAATTTTTCGTTATTTTCGGGTTGATATTCTCTAGTATTATAGGAATTTTTACTTCTTTCTGTCTGCCCATCTGTTCGGGAATCCCTGTGCCCGATAATTTTCAATTTTCGAACGGTTTGACTGCTGGCACGTATCTAGAAATTTGTTTAAGGGGGGGCGGAAGCAAAAATTATACCTAAAATAAGACATATTCGCGCGAAGCGCGAAAAAATTTGCATGCAATTTCGCATGCAATGCAATTTTAGGCCATTTTTGAGAAAAAAATTCTCTTTTTCTCAGATTTAGGGGGGCGCTGCGCCCATCCGCCCCCTACTATAAATACGTGCTTGGGTTTGAGCTAGGCTGTTCAAATTTTCAGGGTACAACCTTAAAAAAAATTAAGACTAATTAATTTCATAAATAGAAAAAATCCACCACTTTCCCTAACCGGGGGAGGGGTTCAAAACTAAAAATTTAAGTAACTGCGATTGTATTCATTGTATAAATTCGCGAAACAGTGAGATTAAAAAGCTCCACGGACACTTATAAAACAGTATAATATCTAGGGGACTTTCTAGCATCTGCAGGTGCTAGAAATTCACCGGGGACTTTCTAGCATCCTTTTTGTGCTTCCAAAAGGTCCCGAGGGCAGACTATATCATCAAAATTAATTCTTAATCATCACATCATAAAGTAACAACTAGTATCTCTCGTTGCCGGTGCTGCCAGTCACAATTTTTTCGCTTTTTTGACCTAATCTAACTAAAAATAGTTCATCTTTCATTAGGTTAGGTCAGAAGAGACCCGAAAATAGTGATTTTTAATAGGTTAGGTCAGAATAGACGCAAAAATTGTGACCGGGAACAAGGTATCACTGCTTACATTCAGCCTTTATTTTAATGATATGATCTGCTTTCGGGAACATTTTGGAATCCCCGGTGACTTTCTAGCATGTGCTTGGGAATCTGTAAGAGCTAGAAAGTCCTCTATTTATTCCCTCCAGGGTAAAGGGGTGAAAACTATGAACTGAAAATCTAAAAAAAATTCATAATTTTACTATGTTGGGTGCCCCCCCCCCTAGGTCAAATTCTTGGATAAGTCCTTGTCTGTTCTGCAATGGTTTATTATTTTATTATTATTATATATAATGAAATGGCACACTGTATTGAATGTTTTTGTAATTAAATTCATTTTTCCTATATTCATTGTCATCATTTTACCATTATGGTAAAAATAATATTTATAGTACACTGGTAAAGACTTATTGTCGCTTCATGATATCCAATCGCTCGATGGATTTTGAAGCTTTTCTCATTATACTGACAAATTTGTGTTCTACATTACAAATTGTATTCTCTGTTGTCTGATTGATGTCTCCGTTCCCAAAGTCTGATCAGATGGATGCTACACTTGACAGTTGGCACTTACAATATTTTCTGGGTATAAGTAGATGGAATTTTAGACATATTTCCCTTCAACTTTCCTAGATAATTGAAATAAAATGTGTGCATGGGATTGATTTCTATTAATTTCAGTTGAAACGAATAAATTGCACATTCTATTAATCAGAGCCGCAGCCAGGGGCCCCAAAAAAGAAAGGAATTTTCGCTTTAAAACCCAAAAGTTTTTCTCGCTTCTCGCGAAAATAGTATTTATTTTCACTTATAATTTGTCGCCCCCCTTCCAATTTTTTTCTGGCTGCGGCTCTGCTATTAATGGCATAATAATAAAATGTGCATGGTATCTAAAAAGATGTGCCATTCTCATCTAAAACCGCGTTTGATACTGTAAATTAATATTATATATTTATTGTTTTGGGTAATTGTTAACAGAATTGTGCTAACCCAAAAGTCCCAAAAATTTGGAAAAGTCTCGATTTCTCGATTACAGAATTTTTATTTGTTCATTCAATAACTTCAACTGAAATATTCAAATGTCCTGGTTGGTGAAATTGTCTTTAGTTTGGAATTGAGAGTTGTGCATCAATTACAAAGCTGTCCGTTGTACCCGAAACTGGATTTGGGTCAAACATGTGGAATAATAGTAGACAGTTTTTGGTTTTCGCCATTTTGTTAACTTTTTTTAAAAGCAGCGCCAGCACTGGAAATATCTGGAAAACCATCGAAAATAATATACTCAAGCATTCAGATGTTATTTGGATATCGGGAAACAATACAGGTGTGGAAATTCTTTTACGGTATTTACCTGAAAAATGGGATAAACGGGAGAATCTCTAACTCATGGGGTATAAAATTCCTGCAACTCTGGGATGATATTCTCATCCTCATAGCAAGGAGAAATCGCAAGTAAATATTGAGTTATTGTCCCCCCAAACTAACAAGTTTGTACAGAAAAGAGGAAATGTATCCCTTCTATGCTTAACAAACTTAACATAGGGTTAGATTTGTCGCCCGTCCGGTGTGTGTTAAAATTGATTTTAACGTGTGAAAGCTATGTCACGCCCTTCTGCTCTGTACGAAAGTCATTTTGGATATGATCTCTAGCAGACATGGCACTTGAAATATTTCGCTTGAAATAAATAGGTGAAATTTTTGAAATATTTCGCGAAATATTTCACTTACGCTTTCCTTGAAAAATGAAATATTTGAAATAAATGAAATAAATAGGGTACATGGCGTTTATTTCAATTTATTTCAATTTATTTCAAGTGAAATAAATTAACTGCGCATGTCTATACACATGCGCGTTTAATTTATTTCATTTATTTCAAAAATTTCATTTATTTCATTTTTCGCGAAATATTTCAAATATTTCACTTTTCAAGAAATATTTCCTGAAAAATGAAATAAATGCCATGTCTGATCTCTAGGCTGTTTTTTACGGTGTCACGTAAACTCGTCCACGTAAACTGATCTTTAGGGTCAAACGTAAACTGGTCTTGATCAACTGGTCCTATGCCAAAAGTAAACTGGTCTTAGTCAATTATCAGTTGGTCCTCCCGCGTTAGTAAACTGGTCTTGGTCAAATACCAAACTGGTTCTATGCCAAAAGCAAACTGGTCTTAGTCAATTACCAACTGGTCCTCCCGTATTAGTAAACTGGTCTTTCTGAAATAAGTGAACTTGAAATAAGTGAACTGCCACATATTGAGACACACACCGCATATTTATTAGGACATTTTTAAAGGCATAGCCTTAAACCATTTATCCTCTTCAAGTTGTAAATTATGTAAAAATCTCCAAAACGTAGGGTATTTGCACCGAAATCTGACACCTAACGAGTGATGATATCCCTCCGCACTGTTGGTAGTACGAGGAATTCCTTCTAAAACTCTATCTCTAACGTTCCATAATTGGGCTCACAACTTAGGTACTGAGTTGTACCATAAAGTTGAGATTGAATAAATTAATTCTACATACCATACCATATACCTCATCTCATCAAACTTAAAGATATATAACGCTTATTTTCATGGGAAGAACAATCATAGTGTTTGACCAAGACCAGTTTACTTTTGGCATAGGACCAGTTGGTATTTAGCAAGACCAGTTTACTAACGCGGGAGGACCAGTTGGTAATTGACTAAGACCAGTTTACTTTTGGCATAGGACCAGTTGGTATTTAGCAAGACCAGTTTACTAACGCAGGAGGACCAGTTGGTAATTGACCAAGACCAGTTTACTTTATACCTAAAATACCAGTTTACTAGGACCAGTTTACATAGAACCGTTTTTTACGTATCCCTTCCTATCTTTTCTGTACAAATGATGTTAGTTTGGGGGACGATACCAGAGCTACTACTGTCGATATTCTCAACATTGTAGTAGGTTTAACCTGCAAGCTACCAACTCCGTCAAACAATGTAGTCGAACAAGCACTTTTCATAGCCACGTATTGCATAAGTTTGTCACTTGGGCCCGAGTCCGTCATCATTTTTAAATATGAAAGCCGAAAGCCTTTATTCCTCTATTTGGGCCAGTAATTTATTCTCGTTTCTTAATATTATAATCAGTGTTCAGTAACCGGCCATTTTAACCAGCCAGCCGGCAAGCTTGTTAGCTGGCTAAAATCGAACTATAGGATTCGGGGACCAGCCATTTTAGCCGGCCGGCTGGCTGGCTAATATGACTAGCCGGCTGGTCAAAAAGCTTTTTAGCCGGATAAAATGGAACACTGATTATAATTCGTATAGCAAAAATGCCCTGTTACGTAACTTAGGATATGGAAATCAAAATTTCGTAAAATCATAAAGTCACTTTGTCATAGATAAACCCATCCCATCCCGTACTTGGTTTGAAAGTAACTTACAACCTTTGCCTTCCCATCTACTGTTCCATTTTAGCAAGCTGAAAATGATTTTGACCAGCCAGCCGGCTAAAATGGCTGAAATGCCACGGAATCCGTGATTTGCTGAGGCAATTGGGTATAGACTCTAGACAAAAAAGCTTTTGGTCATAATGTATGACAATAACCTGATTACATTGTTTTTTGTAAAACCATTCTGTTGAGCTAAGGTCCGTTTAACGTTTTCTCTGGGATTCCCTAAATTCAAAATTGTAGTAACATTTAATGCAAAAATACTAAAGAGTTGAATGAAATCGGGAGAATGATTTGCTGTTTTAAAACTATCATGCAGGGTCTTCTCTGGATGAGCAGGTCGGACAATTTCAGATATCTTATAAGATCGGAAACGCAGACTTGTCACTTTTCTTGGATGCAATTTATCCAGACAACTCCATCATCAGCAATTGTGGCACAAAAATTGTAATCAATTTTGATAACAAGGACGATATTCCTACAATATTGGCTCAGGTACAATTTGGATATCCCCACTTCTGACAAGGATTATACCAAGGCAAACAGACTGATTCCCTACCCATCCTCCCCCTTCCCCGTTGTCTAGTACTAGACCTACTAATTTGCCTTGCAAATAGGTCTAGACAGTTTAGCTTTAAAAAATGGATCCGTTTTGCTCCTAATATAGTAGCAAATTAATTGATGGCCGATGCGGAAATGAGGGGAGGTGGCCAGAATAACCATGGATATTATAATAAATAATAAATCACAACAGATTATTTCATTTCAAAATTTTATATGATTTTCATAAACATTCTCAGGGGAAATATTTATTGCAACATGTGACTTGTGCATTACAGTCGTTTGATATCTCTCTTAATAAAAGGAAAAAATTAATGTGTGTGTGTGTTACTATTTTAGAGCCTGAATTTGGCTCAGTGGCGTTGGAATGATACAAACAAATCCAGACTCTCAACGTGCTCTCTACACACAAACGAAAATAAATAATTCCCAGAAATAAGTAGCAATCATTAATGTGTTTGTGTCAGGGTGTTATTATACCATAGCCTGAATTTGGCTGAGTGGCGTTGAAATGTTACAAACAAGTCCAGGCTCTCAGCCCACACAAAAACACAAATGGCATAGCATAAGTGGGAGACTTCCAACTCATGTTTCTAAATGGTGTAGCATAAGTGGGAGATTTCCAACTCATATTTCTAAATTATGTAGCATGAGTGGGAGACTTCCAACTCATATTTCTAAATTGTGTAGCATGAGTGGGAGACTTCCAACTCATATTCTTTAAAGGTGTAGCATAAGTTGGAGACTTCCAACTCATGTTTCTAAATGGTGTAGCATAAGTGGGAGATTTCCAACTCATATTTCTAAATTATGTAGCATGAGTGGGAGACTTCCAACTCATATTTCTAAATTGTGTAGCATGAGTGGGAGACTTCCAACTCATATTCTTTAAAGGTGTAGCATAAGAGGGAGACTTCCAACTCATTCCTAAAAGGTTAAGCATAAGTGGGAGATTTGCAACTCATCTTCCTAAATTGTGTAGCATGGGTGGGAGACTTCAATCCAAATTTCTAAACTTAATAAACGCAGGGGTATGGAGTAAAATTCATAAGTTTAAGGGTTTGTTATTTATATATAAAAATTAAAAACATTTTTGTAAATAATAAATTTTGAAGCTTTTTAATTTTCAAATTTACAAAAATTTATTTTCATTTTTTTGAAATTTTAAGCCCCCTGTTATTAACCCCGTTCGTAGGACGGGTCACCATACTAGTCATTATATATTACACTAGTTGAATCCTAGCACACAAAGTGTGCTAGAAAATGTTGCAATCAGTAAATTTCTAGCGACTGCGCATTGGCCCGAATTTCATAGACCGTTGATTGGACTCAGTCGTCTAGTCCTTGCTCATTAATTACAAAATATTACCCTTACTCATTAATTACAAAATATTACGGACATATATACAAACATTTATTCAAGAGTAATGAAAGAATCCCATGCGCATGCCCCACTTTATGTTTATGTAGAGTAAAGATACCTTTTAGCATATCATATTAATACCACCATCCTAAGCTACACTTATCATATCACTAGTAATAGGCCCGTTCTCCGAACGGGAAACAAATACAATGCTTATCGAATCAGCATAATAATAGTGAACCAAATTCAACATAATTTAACTAAACACCGAAATTAAAGTAAATTTTAAGTTTCATTATATTATCATTAATACTATAGGGACATAATAGTTTAAATCGCCCCGTCATTTTACATCACCCCGCGTCGTTTTCAATTACCCCATCATTGTAAATAGACGTCATTTTAAATAACCCCGTCATTTTAAACCCCGTCATTTTAAATAACCCCGTCATTTTAAATAACCCCGTCATTTTAAACCCCGTCATTTTAAATAACCCCGTCATTTTAAATAACCCCGTCATTTTAAATAACCCCGTCATTTTAAATAACCCCGTCATTTTAAATAACCCCGTCATTTTAAATAACCCCGTCATTTTAAATAACCCCGTCATTTTAAATAACCCCGTCATTTTAAATAACCCCGTCATTTTAAATAACCCCGTCATTTTAAATAACCCCGTCATTTTAAATATACGTCATTGTGAAGAAAAGAAAGAAATTTTTGCCTTAAAACCCAAAATATTCTATTCCCTCCCCCTTCCCAATTTTTTTCTGGCTACGGCCCTAATAAATGACGCCGTCATTTAAAATAGACGTCATTGCAAATGACCCCGCCATTTTAAATAGACGTCATTGTGTAAATGACCCCGTCCATTTATATAGACGTCATTGTAAATGACCCCGTCCTTTTAAATAGACGTCATTATAAATGACCCCGTCATTTTAATAGACATCATTTTAAATGACCCCACATTTTAAAAAGACATCATTTTAAATAACCCCGTCGTTTAGAATCACCCCGCCATTTTGAATAACCTCGTTGTTTTAAATCTATAAATGTCATTTTAAAAAATCTCGTTATTTTAACATTCCTGCCATTTTAAATAATCTCTATATTAAATATTCCCGTCATCTTAAATATTCAGTCATTTTCAACTTATCATTTTAAGTAGCTCTGTTATTTTAATTAGCTACCACTATTTTAATCGTCCTCGTTATTTCTATCTATTTTCTTATCCCGTTGCATTAACTAACCAATTCTATGTCAAGTCAAGTCAACCTGTTCAATCCACAACCAAATGATACAAACTAAATAAACATCGCCTTGCTATTAATAGTTTGACTCCGTTGCGGTCGCCCCGTTCGAGGTGAAAGGGACTAATCCCTTTACACAGCGGAGACCTGCCTGCTTAAAGAGTAGGACTTTGTCAAATTTTTGAAATTCATTGGCAAAATATTTTCTACTAAAAAATAAAAAACTGGAGTGGCTACCGTCTTCATTAGTAAGTCGAGTAAGTCAGGAAAAAGTTTGGTAAAGATCGGATGAAAACTGTAGGAGGAGTATTTGAACAAAACGTGACAGATCGGAGCGTTTTCTTCCACTCCTTCAATGTTAAAATTCGAAATTCAAAAAATCGTAAAACCATTTCTATGAAAGATATCATTTTGAAACTCGAGGTTTGGGGTTCTGACTATGATGTGCCCATCCAGTAAAAATTTGAAAGTCGTAGATTGATGTTAAAGGGGAAATGAATTGCTATTATTATATAGATATCATACTACTCCACTCTATGAATAATCACTCTATAATATAAACGTCATTGTTATGTGTGTATGTTGTATGTTTGTGTGTACGGATGTTATGAAATTATGAATGTCATTTCTCGGCCACCGTAACGTTATTTCAAAATGTATTAACAACACAATTTGGTTTATTTGCTGAAGATGCTAAATTCCATCGAGATAGAACTTGGTTTTATGCATACACGCTTGCGCGGTGATAAAATTATGAAAGTCACTGTTGTGAGACGTGGTAGTTGATACTCTTTCTTTCAATTTATTACACCGTGCCGTGACCTTATTTTATACGCAGGAAAGCTTAAAGATTGGCTATTCATAATAAAACTAATAATAAACTGAAATATATTCTATATTTTTTTCAATTCGGAAATGGTTTTAAGCTAATAGGAGGTTAAAAATGTTTTACGCTTTAAATAGAAAAACTAAGTCCATTTTCAAATAGAAAATATTCAGAGCGGGATGAAGTGGTAAACAATTTTTTTAATTTCAAATGTGTACGTATTGAATCTGTCACTTATGTGTTAAAGAGATTTATTATCATAAAATTATGACTTCTAATATGACGTCACAAATGGTGATGATGATAGGATTAGGAAGAGTATAAGTAGCCTTTAAAAAGTTTAGGTGGGTGAATATTTATGAATATAGAATATTTCTTTAATGTGATTCCATTTTCGTTGGTCATAGTCATGAACAAGCACGTATCCAGAGGGGGGCCGGGCCCCCCTAAGTATCCAGAAAAAGGCAATTTTTTGTCAAAAAAGGTGAAAAATCCAAAATATATTCGCGCGAAGCGACTTGAATTTATCAATATATTTTGGTGGGCCCCCCTAGGTCAAATTCCTGGATACGTGCTTGGTCATGAATGTCATGACATTTTCCTTGCATTGACACTATACAACGGTAGTATATGTAATTAGTTATTCAAAATCAAAAAAACAAAATTTTCTAAAACTTCAGCCTATTACGACCAAGGCCAAAAATTTTTGTGTTGGAATTTTATTGTGACTATCGGTACTTACTCTGGTCACCCATTATGGTCACATTTTTGACTTGGGGTATAATGTTACGTCTACGTTACTCTGACTCATCATTATGCATACTGCCAAGCTTAAATGTAAGCATCCCATCCATTATACCCAAGATCCCCATCCAGGTGTATGAATTGGCTGAAAGGGATCGGATGTGTTGGTGATGGCTGTAATGGTACTTTATTTGGAAACTGGGGATGGCCTATATTAAAGGGATTACTTTGTTTTAATATTGGTGGTGGGCTGGATAAGATGTTGATCTTGGGTGTTTGGTGATGATGGGATGGATGGGGTTGGATGTTCCATCTTTTGCATTGGATGGGATGTTTACCTACAACTTACATCTATGCTGCCAAGTGTTATTCTGTTTTATCCGACCAAGCAAATAAACTGCTTCCCCTCACGCACCAGGTGGGTGACGGAAATAAGTTTCTGAAATATATTCTATCCATCTTACAATATTGCCCTGGAATACACACTAGCTTTATTTATAACAGGGCCTGGGCCCTGTGACCGGCTAGTACAAGTTATAATTATGTTATTGGATTAACCTTCAATTCAAACTATGAAAACAACATAATAAAATAGATACAGTGACTAATATTGATGATGTATAACCGAAAAATGTATAACAGTTGCTCCTTACAGCAAGTAATTAAAATGATCTATTCTATTGTGTTGTTTTCATAGTTTGAAAGTTAATCCAATAACATAATTATAACTTGTATTATTCATAGAGTGGAGTAGTATGATATGATAAGTGTAGCTTACGATAGTGGTATTAATATGATATGCTAAAAGGTATGTAATATATACTGATATCAAACGACTGTAGTGCACAAGTCACATGTTGCAATAAATATTCCCCCTGAGAATGTTTATGAAAATCACATAAAATTTTGAAATGAAATAATCTGTTGTGATTTATTATAATATCCATGGTTATTCTTGCCACCTCCCCTCATTTCCGCATCGGCCATCAATATTAATTTGCTACTACATTAGACCCCAGATAAAGTGTCACTTCCTTTTAACTTCCTCCGCAAAGGATCATGCATAAATAAAACAAGTGCGTTGCCCCAGGTGAGGAGATTTTGAATTTTAGACAAAATTAGTAACTGAATAGTCCTGTTTTCAGGAGGAAGTGAAAAGGGAGTGACACTTTAACTAGGGTCTTAGGAGCAAAACTTGAGAGATGGATGGACCTGCTTAACTATACCCCTACACAAATTATTCAAAATATAAGCAATATCATTTCGGAGATAGGGAAGCAAAAAGGATTAAAATTTGCACACATAAACGTACGAGATTTAAAATCACTGAGTAAAAAGGATGATGTGAAAATACTACTATACGAACACAATTTAGATATTCTAATAATCTCAGAATCATGGCTAAACGATAGCATATCAGATGCAGAATATCTAACTCCCGGATATCAGCTTCTAAGGAAAGACAGAAATCATACCTCTAAAAAGGGGATGGAGGAGGAATCATCGTTTGCATTAAAAATGAATGGAAAGTAGACAGCCACACCTCCTCCCTCTCTGACCCACATCAAATGACTCAAATTTTCTCTTAAGAAACCATTCCTTAAACCTATCACTTTCCTTGCCATATATACACCAAAGACACCACAAAACTCCTTCTTTACGCAATTAGAAAATGAAATTAATACACTCGAAAATGAATTCTATATAATTGGAGACATGAATATAGATCAACTACTAACATATGAAAGTGCCACTAAAAACATGAAATCTCTTTTGACACAACACAATCTAACACAACTAATAAATAAGCCAACACGAATCACAAAAAATTCAGCATCACTACAAGACATTATCATCACAAACAAAATCGAATATATCATAAACAGTGGTGTTTTAGAAACAGGAATAGCTGATCATTCCATAATATATACAGTGCGACGAACAAAAAATGCCGAATCTACCACAAAAGCTTCTGAAGTGAAATTTCGGAATTATAATAAAATATACCTAAAAAGACTCAGTGAATTAGTAAAACCTACGGCAAGCCGTAACAGAAGCTCGCCTAAGTGAAGGGAACCGTGTACACAGTTTTAGTAGAATAATAGAAATATGTATATTTATTAGTTAATATTGAGTATCAAAATCAAAATGTATGAATTTTGACTATCAAAAGAAATAGAAAATCAAAGCAGATTAACATTGACTATGAAAAATAACAGAAAATAAAATCAGATTCATTTTGACCATCAAAAGCAATAGAAAATCAATATAGATTAACTAGCTGGTTAGCCCGTCCTACGACAGGGCTCTGTTTGATATGAAGTAAAATTAAAGATTCAAATATGACTAATCCCAAGCTCAAGTGCCCTGATATTTCGTACTACAGTTTCCTTTACAACCTCGGCCAATCCGTCTCACATCCCCGCCCCTTCCCAAAGAACTTAATTGTTCCATCGACATGAAGTGTCCAGCGTCCTGTCCCCTCCCAAATAACAACTTTTTCACCGACATGTAACCTCCTCCTCCCTGCCCCTTCACAAATAACAATTGTTTCAAGGAACATGTAAACTCCTCCTCCCCGGCCCTTCCCAAATAACAATTGTTTCAACGAGATGTAGTCTCCACCTCCCCGGCCCCTTCCCAAACAACAATTGTTTCAATGACATGAAGTCTCCACCTCCCCGCCACTACCCAAATTGCAACTTTTTCACCGACATGATACCTCCATCTCCCCTTCCCAAATAACAATTGTTTCAGCGACATGAAGTTTTTACCTCATAGCCCCTTTCCAAATAACAAACTTTTCAACGACATGTAGTCTCACTCTTAGAAGTCCACGTTAAAATGGACTAACGTTGTTCCGAAAATGTTATCATTAACATTATAAAGAGTCAAGCTAACAATAAAATAATGTAGCTTGACTTTTCAAATAACATTTTGTTCACTGTCAAGTATATTTCACATCAATTCAGGTGAAATTAACATTTTTAAAATGTAATACAAGTTACAGTATTCATAGTGTTAATGATAACATTATATCCAGTCAAAATAACGAAATAAAATGTTAACCATAATCCATGCAAATCAAATACAGCTAAGTAGCCCCATTTCCCTCAAGAACAGTTACAGTACAGTGGTAGTAGGCTCCAGTAACTGGTGCGAAGGTAAGGAGAACGTTTCCCACGTTGGAAATTGTTTTTGCATGGCTTACATTATATACTGTTAATTTTTTACATCAACTAATGTAAATTATTAACTTTCAATAATGTAACATTATCAACATTATTCCATCATGTTATTTTAACACAAAATAATGTAGGACACAAAAAACAGGAGAAATTATTTGAAATCACGTTGATTTCAACCTAATCTCATGTAGGGATTTGTAAGAGTGCTCATCCTCCCCGGCCCCTACCCAAATAACAATTGTTTCAATGACATGAGCCCCCTCCCCCCTTCCCAAATAACAATTGTTTCAATAAGATGTAGTTTCCACCTCCCCGGCCCCTTCCCAAACAACAATTGTTTCAATGACATGTAGACTGTAGACCCCTCCTGCCCTGCCCCTTCCTAAATAACAATTGTTTCATTGACATGAAGTCTCCACTTCCCCGCAACTACCCAAATAACAACTTTTTCACCGGCATGTAACCTCTACCTCCCCGGCCTCTACCCAAATAATAAATTGTTTTAACAACATATATAGTCTCCAGTCGCCACCCCTTCCAAAATAACAACTTTTTCACCGACATGTAACCTCCACTTCCCAAATAACAATTGTTTCAGCGACATGAAGTTTTTAACTCCCCGCCACTTCCCAAATAAGAACTTCTCACCGAAGTGTAGCCCCCTCCTCCCAGCCCCTTCCGTAAATAACAATTGTTTCATCGACATGTGGTCTTCCCCTCACCCCCCACTACCCAAATAATAATTTTTCAACAACATGTATAGTCTCAACGTTTCCGCCCCTTCCAAAAAAAATAATTGTTTCATCGACATGTTGTCTCAACGTCACCGCCTCATCCTAATTAACATAACATAACATAGGATTTTTACTTTTTACTGTTTCCAGAAGTTACAAAATATGGTTTTACCACTTCCCGAAGTGTCAACATATAGTTTTATTGCTTCTAGAAGTGTCAACATATAGTTTTATTGCTTCTAGAAGTGTCAACATATAGCTTTATTGCTTCCAGAAGTGTCAACATATAGTTTTATTGCTTCTAGAAGTGTCGACATATAGTTTTAATGCTTCTAGAAGTGTCGAAATATAGTTTTAATGCTTCTAAAAAGTGTCGACAATTGGGTTTTACTGCTTGTAGAAGTGTCAATAATTTAGTTTTACTGCTTCTAGAAGTGTCAACATAGGGTTTTACGGCTTCTAGAAGTGTCAACATAGGTATTTATTGCTATTAGAAGTGTCAACATAGGTATTTATTGCTATTAGAAGTGTCAACATAGGGTTTTACTGCTTCTAAAATTGTCAAGATAGGTGTTTATTGCTTCTAGAAGTGTCAACATAGGTATTTATTGCTATTAGAAGTGTCAACATAAGTATTTTTGGCTATTAGAAGTGTCAACATAGGGTTTTACTGCTTCTAAAATTGTCAAGATAGGTGTTTATTGCTTCTAGAAGTGTCAACATGAAATTTACTGCTTCTAGAAGTGTCAACATAGGGTTTTACTGCTTCCATAATTGTCAACATAGGGTTTTGTGCTTCTAAAAGTGTCAACATAGGGCTTTGTGCTTCCAAAAATGTCAACATAGGGTTTTACTACTTCTAAAAATGTCAACATAGGGTTTTACTGCTTCTAGAAGTGTCAACATAGGGTTTTACTGCTTCTAGAAGTGTCAACATAGGGTTTTACTGCTTCTAGAAGTGTCAACATAGGTATTTATTGCTTCTAGAAGTGTCAACATAGGGATTTACTGCTTCTAGAAGTGTCAAATAGGTATTTATTGCTATTAGAAGTGTCAACATAGGGTTTTACTGCTTCTAGAAATTTAACATAGGAATTTATTGCTATTAGAAGCGTCAACATAGGTATTTATTGCTTCTAGAAGTGTCAACATAGGTATTAATTCCTATTAGAAGTGTCAACATAGGTATTTATTGCTTCTATAAGTGTCAACATAAGGATTTACTGCTTCTAGAAGTGTCAACATAGGGTTTTACTGCTTCCATAATTGTCAACATAGGGTTTTGTGCTTCTAAAAGTGTCAACATAGGGCTTTGTGCTTCTAAAAATGTCGACATATAGTTTTACTGCTTCTAGAAGTGTCAACATAGGGTTTTACTGCTTCTAGAAGTGTCAACATAGGGTTTTACTGCTTCTAGAAGTGTCAACATAGGGTTTTACTGCTTCTAGAAGTGTCAACATAGGGTTTTACTGCTTCTAGGAGTGTCAACATAGGGAAACTGAGGACGGACACACATACATACATACATACTCCCGGAAATTATAATATAGTATAGATGCTGACTTCCAAAATCAGCAGAAAATCAAAATAGATGAATTTTGACAATCAAAATCAACAGAAAATCAAAATAGATTAAGATTGATGTTGAAAATCAACAGAAAATCAAAATAGATTAAGATTGATGTTGAAAATCAACAGAAATTCAAAATAAATTAAGATTGACATTGAAAACCAACAGAAAATCAAAATCGATAATTGTTGACTATGAAAACTAACAGAAAATCAAAATCGATAATTGTTGACTATGAAAATCAACAGAAAATCAAAATAGATAAGTGATGACTATGAAAATCTATAGAAAATCAAAATAGGTAGTTGCTGACTATGAAAATCAACAGAAAATCAAAATAGGTAATTGCCAACTATGAAAATCAACAGAAAATCAAAATAGGTAATTGCCAACTATGAAAATCAAAAGAAAATCAAGATTTGATTAATGTTGACTATGAAAATCAGCAGAAAAACAAAATTGTTTAATGTTGACTATGAAAATCAACAGAAGATCAAAATTAATTAACGTTGACTATGAAAAGCAACAGAAAATCAAAGCAGATTAACGTTGACTATGAAAAGCAACAGAAAATCAAAATTTATTAATGTTGACTATGAAAATCAACAGAAAATCAAAATTGATTAATGTTAGCTATCATAATGAAAAGTAATTCGAAAAATATAAATTTAACTATCTATTTGCATATAAATGCGAAATAGATTTATTTCCGTCCTATAATAGGTATTTTCCGGTTTTATTTACTTTATTATAAAATTTCAAATTTGGTCGAAGCGGCATTTAATATTTTGTACTATCTAGCTAACAATCCATAGGAAGCACATTTGAACTTTTAATGTCCATTTAATGTCACATTTTCATTTTGACTATCAAAATGGAGACAAAGTGAGCGCGCGTCATCTCAGCAACCTGTGGACCAATGTGGCCCATTTTCAATAGGCTTTGTCACAGGTCCATAGGCAATGTTTTTGCCAAGTTTAGTTGAAATCCATCAATGTCTTCAAAAGTTATCGTGTAAACGGACGCACGGACGGACGGACGGACTGTGCGATTCTATAAGCTGCCTTTTCAGGCGAGCTAAAACTGCTCCTTGGTGGAACATCGATAACTGCCCAAATGTTGAAAGTGCTTTTGCCTTTTATACGTATACCCTGACATTTATTTTAAATATATCCCTGAAAAGATAGCCCCATCTACATATAAAAGTCCCCAATGGATTACAAAAGACTACATTATATGCTGCCGGAAACGAGACAAACTCAAAAAAGCTGCCCAAAAATCAAATGACTCGACTAAATGGAAGGAATTCAAAAAACTTCGAAATTCCCTAAATAGAGAGAAGGACAAATTGAAGGCCAAAGAAATTGAAATCCAAGTAGAAAGCAGTGAAAATACGACTAAAACAGCCTGGAAAATTTTCAACGATGAAAGTGGCAGAGTCAAACAAACAACCACAATTGAGAAGCCACAAGGTAGACGGAAATACACTTACGACTCAACTAGATATAGCTAACGCGCTATGTAAATCTGTCGTAATACCGAAACCAATACCAACAACTACTAGTAGCAAAGACAGTTACTTTACGACTACCAACTCTCCGAGCTTTAAAGAAGTGGAATTTACCAACGAAGAAGTCTTCCAAGCAATTCAAAAAAATTCTATAGACAAACCAACGGGAATAGACGGACTTTCAGCTAAATACGTCAAACTAATTGCAACTGAAATATGCCCAATACTAACTAAACTTTTCAACCTGTCCCTTAAGAATAAAATATTTCCAAATATGTACAAACAAGCAACAATTATTCCAATCTACAAAAGAAAAGGCGAGAAAACTGATCCCATAAATTATCGACCGATCTCGATCCTGTGTGCCATATCTAAAATATTTGAAAACCTTGTTTACACAAGACTAAAAAACCTACAGCAAGCCGTAACGGAAGCTCGCCTGAGTAAAGGGAAACGTTTTTGTGCACATTTTTGGTATATCAATAGAGGAAATAAATTGATTTTGATTATTAAAGTGAACACTAATCCAAATTAGATTAATATAATTCATAATTCACAATAAAAATAAATAATTGGTTCATATTGAGTATTAAAATCAACAGAATATCAAAATCGATTTAGATAAATATAAATAAAAAAAATAAAAAAAATAAAAAAAAATAAATAATAAAATATAAATTGATTATCAAAATTAACAGAAAATCAAAACCGATTTATATTGATTATCAAAATCAACAGAAAATCAAAATTAATAATTATTGAACATTACAATTAACAGAAAATCAAAATTGGTTAATATTGGCTACTGAAATTCACCAGAAAATCAAAAATAGATCAATATTGAATATCAAAATCAGCAGAAAATCAAAAATAGATCAATATTGAGTACCAAAATAAAAACCTACAGCAAGCCGTAACAGAAGCTCGCATGAGTAAAGGTTAACGTGTACACATTTTGGTAGACGAAAAGAACTCGCACGTAACACAAAACCGAACGTACGGATTTTAATCAAACTTTCAGAATTGAGTCTTTATATATATAGCTACGACATATTAAAAATTCAGACATTGATATTATGAGGAAACGAAACTATATTATTTGAAAAATCAACAAAAAACTAAAATTGATAATAGTTGATTAAGAAAATCAACAGAAAATCAAAATTGATAATTGTTGATTGGGAAAATCAACAGAAAATCAAAATTGATAATTGTTGATTGGGAAAATCAACAGAAAATCAAAATTGATAATTGTTGATTAGGAAAATCAACAGAAAATTAAAATTGATTACTGTTGACTATGAAAATAAACAGAAAATCAAAACTAATTAATGTTGGCTATGAAAATCCACAGAAAATTAATATTGATTACTGTTGACTATGAAAATCAACAGACAATCAAAACTGATTAATACTGACTATGAAAATCAACAGAAATTTGATTATCATAATCAATAGAAAATCAAAATATATTAATATTGACTATCAAAATCATACATAATGAAAATATATGAATATTGACTATCAGAGTCAATACATAATGAAAATATATTAATATTGACTATTTAATTCAATATATAATGAAAATATATTAATATTGACTACTAAAGTCAATATATAATGAAAATATATTTATATTGACTACTAAAGTCAATACATAATGAAAATATATTAATATTGACTATTTATGTCAATATATAATGAAAATATATTAATATTGACTACTAAATTCAATATATAATGAAAATATATTTATATTGACTACTAAAGTCAATATATAATGAAAATATATTTATTTTGACTACTAAAGTCAATACATAATGAAAATATATTAATATTGACTACTAAAGTCAATACATAATGAAAATATATTAATATTGACTATTAAAGTCAATACATAATGAAAATATATTAATATTGACTATTAAAGTCCATACATAATGAAAATATATTAATATTGACTATTAAAGTCCATACATAATGAAAATATATTAATATTGACTATTAAAGTCCATACATAATGAAAATATATTAATATTGACTATTAAAGTCCATACATAATGAAAATATATTAATATTGACTATTAAAATCAAGACAACTTGAAACAGATTCGTTATTTTACTTTTGAGTGTAATTTTCCGTTTTTGTTATTTTACTATCTAATTTCAGTTTTAGTAGAAGCGGCATGATTTATTTTATACTATCTCGCTAACAATCTATAGGAAACGGTATTACAATTTTCAATGCCCAATTTTCTCTTTGACTATCAAAATGAAGACAAAGTGAGCGCGCGGTATCTCAGCAATCAATAGACCGATTAACCCCAAAATCAATAGGGATCGTCAGTGGTCCATAGGCATTGTATCTGCCAAGTTTGGTTAATATCCGTCTTTGCGTTCGAAAGTTATCTTGGGTACGGACGGACGGACGTACGGACAGACTGTGTGGTTCTATAAGCTCGCTTCCTCAGGCGAGCTAAAACTAATATAATTATAACGCAACCAAAGCGAAGCTATATCATTGAAAAAACCAACAGAAAATCAAAATTGATTCATTTTTACTTTGAAAATCAACAAAAATTCAAAATTGATTCATTTTTACTATGAAAATCAACAAAAGTTCAAAATTTATTAGCGTTGACTATGAAAATCTAAAGAGAATCAAAATCAGCCAATATTAATTATCAAAATCAATAGAAATTGGAAAACTATAAAAATCAACAGAAAATCAAATTACATTAATGTTGACTATGAAAATCAACAGAAAACCAAAGTTGATTAATGCTGACTATGAAAATCAACAGAAAACCAAAGTTGATTAATGCTGACTATGAAAATCAACAGAAAATCAAAATTGATTAATGTTGACTCAGTTGACTATGAAAATACACAGAAAATCAAAATTGATTAATGTTGACTCAGTTGACTATGAAAATCAACAGAAAATCAAAATTGATTAATGTTGACTCAGTTGACTATGAAAATCAACAGAAAATCAAAATTGATTAATGTTGACTCAGTTGACTATGAAAATCAACAGAAAATCAAAATTGATTAATGTTGACTCAGTTGACTATGAAAATCAACAGAAAATCAAAATTGATTAATGTTGACTCAGTTGACTATGAAAATCAACAGAAAATCAAAATTGATTAATGTTGACTATGAAAATCAACAGAAAATCAAAATTGATTAATGTTGACTATGAAAATTAACAGAAAATCAAAATTGATTAATGTTGACTATGAAAATTAACAGAAAATCAAAATTGATTAATCTTGACTATGAAAATCAACAGATATTCAATCTTTATTGATTATGAGTATTAAAATCTACAGAAAATTAAAATCGGTTAATAATAAGTATTAAAATCTACAAAAAATTAAAATCGGTTAATAATGATTATTTAAAAATGAGGAAATCAAAAAATTAAAATTTGACTATAAAAAAAATAAAAATCCAAAATAGATTTTTTTCCATCGTCTAATAGTTATTTTCCGGTTTTATTTGCTTTATTATAAAATCTCAAATTTGGTAGAAGCGGATTGATATATTTTATACTATCTCGCTAACAATTTATAGAAAACGCCTTTGAACTTTCCAATGTCCATTTAATGGCAAATTATCACTTTGACTATCAAAATGAAGACAAAGTGAGCGCGCGGTATCTCGGTAACCAATGGATCGATTTACCCCCAATTCAATAGGGATCGTCAGTGGTCCGTAGGCATTGTTTTTGCCAAGTTTGGTCAATATCCGTCATTGCTTTCGAAAGTTAGCGTGGGGACGGACGGACGGACGGACGGACGTACGGACGGACGGACGTACGGACGGACTGTGATTCTATAAGCTCGCTTTATCAGGCGAGCTAAAAACATCTACACAACGAGACACAACTATCACCAGCCCAACACGGATTTCGATCCGGATTCTTCACTTTCACCGCAATCGCAAGGTTGACGAACGATATTTATCATGCTGGAGAGATAAGGCAATACACCGTTGCTGCCTTTATAGACTACAAACGTGCTTTCGAGACAATTATATGGGACAAATTCGACGAAAAGTTTGAAAGTGTAGGAATAACAAACGATGTGAAACTTCGTGGGACAGCTCAAGGTAGTTCCCTAAGTGCTCTTCTTTTCACCATATACATAAACGACGCCCCTACCATTCCCATATTTTGCAACAGTGTCCTTTATGCCGACGACTACTGTCTTTTTTATTCTTCAACGGATATTAAAAAGGCAGAAGCGTTTCTACAACTAGAATTGTTAGCATTAAATAAATGGGGCATAGAAAACGGTCTTGAATTGAATGGAACTAAAACAAAAGTAATGGTATTTCGACCAGTAAATATGAAGAAAGTGAATATAACCGTAAATGTGAATAATGAAACATTAGAACAAGTGACTCAATTTATATCAGAGTATAAAGTCGGCATGCCGTAAATTATTTTCAGATGCCGCATGCCGTAAATGCCGTAAATGCCGTAAAAGCCGTAAATGCCGTAAAATACATAACACACGGCATTAGCAGTTTAATAGTAATATTCAACTACTGGAAGAACAAAAAATATAATTTTGATCATTTTATAATAAATGACAACTGTCATAAGTTGTAAAATGAGTTTTCACTTTTCAAAGCTTTTCAGCCACAAGGAGTAGCATATAATGATGTTAATACATAATATTGATGTATAAAATCACTTTTAGCGTGTTTTTACTCACTTACCGCATCAATTTATGTATAAAAACAGCTAGAAACGGAAAAAATAATTTACGGCATTTACGGCATTTACGGCATGCCGCCAAATACCAAATGCCGTAAATTCTATTTACGGCATTTACGGCATGCGGCATTTACGGCACACTCGACACCTTGATTTATATACTTAGGAGTAATTTTAGATGAAAACCTAAAATGGTCCCTGCATGCTGACAAAGTAGTAAGTGAAATGAGAGCTAGGATGGTAATGATCAACAAATGCAGTCGTTTTAGCTCGCCTGAGGAAGCGAGCTTATAGAACCGCACGTCCGTCCGTCCGTCCCCATTATAACTTTCGAAAGCAATGACGGATATTGACCAAACTTGTCAAAAACAATGCCTATGGACTACTGACGATCCTTACTGAATTGGGGGTAAATCGGTCCATTGGTTGCTGAGATACCGCGCGCTCACTTTGTCTTCATTTTGATAGTCAAAGTGAAAATTTGGCATTAAATGGACATCAAAAAGTTCAATGGCGTTTCCTATAAATTGTTAGCCCGATAGTATAAAATATTTCAATCCGCTTCTACCAAATATGAGATTTTATAATAAAGCAAATTTAACCGGAAAATAACTATTAGACTATGGAAAAAAATCTATTTTAGATTTTTATTCAATTTTATAGTCAAATTTCCATTTTTTGATTTCCTTTAAATTTAAATAATCATTATTAACCGATTTTAATTTTCTGTAGATTTTAATACTCATAATCAATCAAGATTAAATATCTGTTGATTTTCATAGTCAACATTAATCAATTTTTATTTTTTGTTGATTTTCATAGTCAACATTAATCAATTTTGATTTTCTGTAGATTTTAATACTCATAATCAATCAAGATTGAATATCTGTTGATTTTCATAGTCAACATTAATCAATTTTGATTCTTCTTTGATTTTCATAGTCAACATTAATCAATTTTGATTTTTTGTAGATTTTAATACTCATAATCAATCAAGATTGAATATCTGTTGATTTTCATAGTCAACATTAATCAATTTTGATTCTTCTTTGATTTTCATAGTCAATATTAATCAATTTTGATTTTCTGTTGATTTTCATAGTCAACATTAATCAATTTTGATTTTCTGTAGATTTTAATACTCACAATCAATCAAGATTGAATATCTGTTGATTTTCATAGTCAATATTTATCAATTTGATTTCCAGTTGATTTTCATAGTCAACATCAATCAATTTTGTTTTATGTTTTCATATATCCTTACAATATCAATTTCTGAATTTTTAGCTCGCCTGAATAAGGCAGCTTATAGAATCGCACAGTCTGTCCGTCCGTCCGTACCCACGATAACTTCCCGATTGAATTCACGGATATTAATTAAACTTGGCAAAAACCATACCTATGGAATGGACTGGTAACGATCTCTATTGATTTTCGGGCAAATCGGTCCATTGGTTGCTGGGATGCCGTGCGCTCACTCTGTCTTCATTTTGATAGTCAAAGTGAAAAATGGGCATTAAAAAGTTCAATTGCGTTTTCTATAAATTGTTAGTTTGAAAGTATAAAACATTTCACTCCGCTTCTATCAAATTTATTTTGAATTTATGTTGATTTTTATAGTCAACATTCATCGATTTTGATTTTGTTTTGATTTTGATAGTAAAGATTAATCAAATTTGATTTTCTGTTGATTTTGATATTCAACATTAATCAATTTTGATTTTCTTTTGATTTTCGTAGTCAACAATTATCTATTTTGATTTTCTGTTGATTTTTCAAATGATATAGTTTCGTTTCCTCATAATATCAATGTCTGAATTTTTAGTATGTCGTAGCTACATATATAAAGACTCAATTCTGAAAGCTTGATCAAAATCCGTACGTTCGGTTTTGTGTTACGTGCGACTTTTCGTCTACCAAAATGTGTACACGGTAACCTTTACTCAGGCGAGCTTCTGTTACGGCTTGCTGTAGGTTTTTTAGTAAAGATAAACTCTGGATTATATGTAACTCCCTAATTCTGTCTAAATTAGATTACTGCCTAGCTATTTGGGGAAACCTTTGTCAAACTAAAATAAATAAGCTAGGTAAAATAGTAGTAAAAATGTGTGAAAAAATATTGTGGAACAAGAGAATAACAAGCCAATCTCAAATGTATGATCACTTAGAAAAATCCAATATTCTAACAGTAGAAGAAAGAAGGGATGTGTCATCACTACTATTTGTATACCTTCATGTTATAAACACCCGTAGTAATATGAAAGAACATGCAATTGGAAAAGATTATACGATAAAACTACCAGCAGAAATATCTATGCGGAGACAACGAGATCTTATTTTACCAAAATCTCAAACTTCCTTTGCCAGATCTTCCTATGCTTATCGGAGTGCAAAGCTATGGAACTCCCTCCCCACATATATTCAAGAAATTGACTTGTACGTAACATTTGACAAAAAGCTACGAGAACACTTCTTGCGTAAAAGAAACTGCTAAATACTGACACCTATTCAATTACAACACTAATCTAATTATGAAAATGCTGACTTATTATTGTCAAAACCATAACCAGATCACTTCTTCGTATTCTCATTTAAATACGTAAAATGTAAATGTTTCATTGATTTCTTCTAACAACAATTATCCATCATCCATAGCTTCATGTTCTTATCATTAATTTGTAAGGAGTTACGTTTCAATAATTGATAATTACAATTAAGGTTAATAAAAAAGCAATTCTTTTGAACATGTACAGAGTGCAGACTGAAAATAACCATTACCCAATTTTAAATGTTTTTCACATTCCTGCCCCGAAACTGGAAACAGCCTAGCGATCATATCCAAAATGACTTTAGTACAGGGCAGTAAGGCGTGACATAGCTTTCACAGGTTAAAACCAATTTTAACACACACCGGACGGGCGACAAATCTAACCCTATGGAAACTAATTTAGTACATAAAGGATAGCAACCATACCTATCTGTACAGAAGAAGTGATCTGGTTTTGACAATATAACATAATAATTTTAATTCTTATCTAGCTTAGAGTTAATCAAGATTTCCTGTATTCTATTCTTATCACTTCGTAATAAGAGAATCAAGAGTCGGAGTCAAATTTTTAGAAAATCACCTTAGTTACTAACTAATTACGAGGTATTTTTGTTTAAAATCCCACCATTTCTTTTCAGAATAAATTGGCACAAAAGCATACTATATGAAATGGTAGTACCAGGTAGTAATACTTCCGTGTACCAACTTATGCTAAATGAAATTTGAGGGGAAAAAAGAGCACGGTGGAGCAAAAAGTACTCAGACTCCTGACTAGCTTAGAGTGACTATGCCGGGAAGATAACATAATATTACTATACTATGTATTAATCAAGACTTCCTGTATTCTATTATTATTTCATAATAAGAGAATCAAGAGTCGGAGTCAAATTTTTGAAAATCACCTTAGCTACTAGCTAATTTTAATTTAAAATCCCTCCCCTTCCCCTTAGCTAGCATAAAACTGTAAACTGTGTATACCAAAGGTATCAATTCGGTGTAATCATACTTTTTTGGTTTGCCAATTGTAATTTATGCTAAGAGGTTGTTGAGGGGATAATGGAGCAAGGTGCTGGAGCAAGGTGCTAAATTCCGACTCCAGGCTAACTATGTATTTGTAACAGTTTTCAATTGGTCACTTAAATAAATCATTTCAATCAATCAAAACGGATCCATTTTTTAAAGCTAAACTGTCTAGACCTATACCTATTTGCAAGGCAAATTAGTAGGTCTAGTACTAGACAACCTTCCCCCCATCAAGTGGGTTCAGTAGTAATCAAGAGTTCCTGTATACTGATAGTTTCAGTAGTCCGTGAAACCGCTATTTGGGAGTTGCACCTGGATACGCATTCTGATTGGTCGAAATTTTTTGAATCCAGCGATCTGATTGGTTATTGCAGTAATGAATATTCTATAGATTCCCCAGATGGGGAATTTTAACAACATTTTGCAATTACTACAAAATACAATACAATCCATGAATATTATACACAATGTATACAAAGTTTAAACGTTGCAATATACAACAACGAAGTCGAATCATTATGAATCATTTACCCATAGTAATATAAACATTCGTTTTGCAAAACACCAGCTATAAACAGAAGTACAAATCGATGTTATATGAACATTAATTTAAAACCTTGTTGTTGAAATGCGAATTCAATATAATTTTACTACATTTGGTTACGAATGATCACATACGTTTACTAAATTGATAACATAACAATCCCAATAACATCAGACAGAACTCTGTAGAACTCTTCGGCTGAATTTAGGCAGCGGTACTTCGTCCCCGCTGTTGCCGCTAACCCCCGATACCTCCCAACGGCAACGGCGGCAACGAAGTACTGCTGCCTAATTTCAGCCGAACTCTTCCTCTGTTCTGATGTTGTTGTAAGCTGTTATTGCTATTTTGCTATTATCAGTTTAGTAAATGCATGTGATCAGTTGTAACCAAATGAAGTAAAGTATTATTGAATTCGCAGTTCAACATCAACGCTTTTTAGCCCATCACATCGATCTGTGCTTCTGTTTATAGCTGGTGTTTTGCAAAACGAATGTTTATAATACTATGGGTAAATGATTCATAATGATTCGACTTCGTTGTTGTATATTGCAACGTTTAAACTTTGTGTACATTGTGTATAATATTTATGGATTGTATTGTATTTTGTAGTAATTGCAAAATGTTGTTAAAATTCCCCCATCTGGGGAATCTATAGAATATTCATTACTGCAAGAACCAATCAGATCGCTGGATTCAAAAAATTTCGACCAATCAGAATGCGTATCCAGGTGCAACTCCCAAATAGCGGTTTCACGGACTACTGAAACTATCAGTATCTATTCTTATTATTTCATAATAAGAGAATCAAGAGTCTGAGTAAAAGTTTTTGAAAATCACTTTGGATACGAGGTATTTTAATTCAAAATCCCTCCCCTTCTCCTTGAAATAAATTGACACAAAACTGTATACCTTACAGTGGTACATAGTGATAATCACTATAGAAGAACACTTTAGTTGGCCAATTTATTCTGAAAAGAAGGGGAGGAGAAAATGAGGCAAAAATGAAAAATGAGGGAAAAGATCCCAGACTTTAGTTCAGTAGTAGAGAAAGGGCTTTATTATGAACCTCGTCTCAGATTCTGAGGGCTCCTCAAGATTCGTTTTAAAATCGCTGATTGGTCCTTACCATGGTAATCGAGGACTTAAGTAGCCCTCAAAATCTGAGACGAGGTTCATAATATAGCCCAAAGTCCCATAAGCGAGTTTGAACTTTTATGTGGGACTTTCTTTTGAAATTAGTCCCATTCCGGTCCCAGACCAAGATGCTGGTAGTCATGGATACCCACCCTTCAGGAGTAAATTGCAAGTCCCATATAAAAGTTCAAACTCTCTTATGGGACTTCCCTCTAGTGAACCCATCTGATGCGGGGAAGGGGGCGGGAATCAGTCTATTTGCCTTGGTTTATACTATAAAATAGTAATGATTCTATTTAGGTGTCTTCTTCGAGAACCTTCCTGTCAGTTACTACCAAAACCTGGATAATTGTTCTTTGGCCGGAAGATGTAAAAGATGAGTCTGAGGCAGAGCGGATTCTTCAAAATGTTGGGATGGCGAATATCATAAATTACACAGTTAATTCCGAACTTTATTTTGGATTTCATCAGAGTCAGGGGCAAGGAGGCCAGAATTCTAAGCTCCTGTACTTTGAGGTGTACGTTTTAAATAACCAACTCGTGTCTCGGCCGGTTCTAAATTTGGGATCAACCATTGTCACTTGTCAAGATTGCGACAGCTTTACTGTCAGAAGATCAAATCTTCTAGCAACTGTTTTAAGAGTTATTGGAGTCGTAAGTCACATCAAGAATTGCAAATGATTTTATATCCAGGAAAATTGCTACACCCCCCCCCCACCTATTTAAACTCGGCCCAAGTCAAGTAAATTCTAGATTTCACCCAAGGAGCATGGACGTTGCCATAGTATAGTAGCGCTTTATCAGGAGAGCCGAGTAGGGAATTTTACCATAAGCGAATTTGAAGATTTATAAGGGACGTTTTTTGGAAAACGCCCCCTACCCCTGTCTTTATCAATCTGCTATAAACATTGATGTCCCACTTGCTATCCTCTAATAATTTAATACGTTTCCAACAGCATAGCAACCAGATATTTACACAAAATTAGGGACAAAAGGTCCCTTATAGATCTTCAAAATCCCTTACGGGCAATTCTCTACTTGGCTCTCCTTATTAACCGTCCAAGCTCCTTGATTTCACCCATGTTTCCACTGTTTTTTCGATCCGTAGAGAAATTTCCAACTTTTGACCCATTCCATTCCAACTCCAACTTCCTCCAGGGCACCCGTTTGCCGGTAATGATTATCCAGAATTAGGATGTAAAACAAATTCGGGACTTCAAGCTTAAGAGGCAGGGCTACCAAGTAACTTGACCTGACTGACCTCGACTATCAAATCAGCCCTGAACATTTTTTTTTTGAAAACTTGAAACTCCTCCGAGAGTACTGATCGTAGAAAGACAAGATTGGTCTCTAAATTCGCAGAAAAACCTGGTTGAAGTCTGGCTTTTCATATTCGTCTCCAATTCATATTTATTTCCAATGCCAATTTAAAATTAAAACCTTAATATCTTGAAATCAGAGATGAATGAATATGACTAAGCGGAGAATACCAGACCTCAACCAAGCTTTTCTGCGTTTTCAGAGACCAATCTTGTCTTTCCTTAGAAGTATTCTCGGAGGAGTTTCAAGTTTGCCAAAAAAAGGTTTAGGGCAATTTGATTGTCGAGGTCATGTCCCGTGACTTGGTAACCCGGACTCTTAAAAATTTAATATTTTTGTACAATTTTAGGAAGACAAAGAGTCAAACGATGACACGTCGTTTGAAGTAAGTAAGGGAAAAATCAACTTTCAAGATGGATACTCCATTCGAATACTAAAATTAATTGCGTTAGGACTAAATTTCACGTATGTTTTTAATTTTCGTATACCAGATAATTTTAACTTACTTTTCCCAAACGAGCAATTTTTTTCCAATAATACTCCAACAACTCCTTTTTAATGTTGGATCTATGATTCTAGAATTTGTATCTCACAACATAATTAACCCTACGATACCTCAGTATGATAAAGTCTAAAGAAAGCAATAAACATTAGGTAATACTTCCAAACCACAAGAAGTATAAGTGTGTACCAACACAAAGCCTCAAACCAAAAAGGCAAAAATTAAGATTTTTTCGATGTGTAGCAGCCGATAGCCACCAAGCCTTTGGCCATCAGCCACCAAGCCTTTGGCCACCAGCCACCACAGCCAATGGCCACCAGCCACCAAGCCTTTGGCCACCAGCCACCAACCACCAAGCCAATGGCCACCAACAACCACAAACTATGAAATGTAATAGTTCTCATTTCTTAGAATTTTCACGAGTACTTCACTATTGCCCAGAGTGATTTGAACTCCTCTAGACAAGCTTCCAATACTGTCCCTCGTAAGATACTGTACATCATTTGGTTAGTACAAAGTCAGATTCATTTAAAATTTTGTATAACACACAGCACACATACTTTCCAAAGACTTGGAAATAGTTTCCAAAGACTTGGAAATAGTTTCCAAAGACTTGGAAATAGTTTCCAAAGACTTGGAAATAGTTTCCAAAGACTTGGAAATAGTTTCCAAACTTGTGTGTTATACATAATTTTAAATGAATCTGACTTTGTACTAACCAAATGATGTACAGTATCTTACGAGGGACAGTATTGGAAGCTTGTCTAGAGGAGTTCAAATCACTCTGGGCAATGGTGAAGTACTCGTGAAAATTCTAAGAAATGAGAACTATTACATTTCATAGTTTGTGGTTGTTGGTGGCCATTGGCTCTGGTGGCCATTGGCTTGGTGGTTGGTGGCTGGTGGCCAAAGGCTTGGTGGCTGGTGGCCATTGGCTGTGGTGGCTGGAGTTTGGTGGCTGGTGGCCAAAGGCTTGGTGGCTGGTGGCTATCGGCTGTGGTGGCTGGTGGCCAAAGGCTTGGTGGCTGGTGGCGAAAGGCTTGGTGGCTGGTGGCTATTGGCTGTGGTGGCTGGTGGCCAAAGGCTTGGTGGCTGGTGGCTATCGGCTGCTACACTTTTCGATGCCTTCCTCAAAAATTATGATTTTCTCGAGGCCTTGCCTTCATCAAAAATTATGTTTTATTCGAGATCGACTGATGAATTTGTTGTTTGTTGACTACCTGTGCTATTTAGGGTGGAAGCAGTGAGGACAGATGACTGGGGGACGTATAATTCCAAAACTGACTCGTGGCATGGAGCTGTTCAAATTGTTTTGGAAGGAAAATCAGAGTTTTGTGTCTCAGAAACAGCAATGACCCCTCAGAGGGCAAAAGCCATTTTATTTCTTCCCTCCACGTCTGAAAACATGCACGTGACATCCATTTTGTAATTATAAGACGAGCCGACGAGCCCTCATGAAAAATTGTGACTAATTGTGACCACGTCCCTTGTTCGATTTCTTTTAATTTTCATTAGGTTAGGTTTAAAACATGCTAATTGTGACCAAGTGCGATGTTTAATTTTCATCAATTTTAATTTGGTTAGTTTTTAAAAAAAATGCTAATTGTGACCACGTCCCATGTTCGATTTCCATCAATTTTAATTAGGTTAGTTTTAAAAAATGCTAAATGTGTAAACCGCAAAATTTTACCGGTGTATAAAAGAAGAAATATCTCTAAGCTATCTCCTGCCCTGTCTACGTCCGCGTTCTTTCCCGGAAAAATATATAGTTTCTCTACCCTGTGACTCCTGCAATCATGAAAAAATTTCGGGCGGGGGTGGGGGTAGGAAGAAAAAAGAATAACCATTACCACAATGTAGTCTCGCGGTCATACATTTTTCGAAAGCCCGTGTTCAATATACAATTCTGGTTTAAAACGATTCACTGCATGACTGCATGTTGCTATTTATAAATTAATATGACATAAACTGGCACACGTGCATTGAAATTTAATGTTTTTAATAATTGACCCCGAAGCAGTTTACCCGAAGTCCACTGTTAGCAAAGTGTCTTTGTCGGATAACTTCGTAAGGCACCCGACGTTGCACGTTGCGTGTGGTGGCGGTCGGGTAAACTGCTATTAAAAACATCAATTCGGTATGTTTGTATGTACGAATGAGAATGTCTTCATAGGGCAAGCCACTAAGTTTCAAAACAGAATGATCATGAATGTTATTGCTAGGTACACAGTTTGGTTTATTTGCTAAAGATGCTAAATCCCATCTAAATGGGACTTGTTTTTATGCATACAGGAGGCTTGCGCGTTTTAATGATAAAATTATTAAATACACTGTTGTGCAAGTGGTAGTAGAAACTTCTTCCTTCAATTAAGTATACCGTGTCTTGTATTATATGTTAGGATTATTCAAAATAATTTATCTGATTGTACACAGTTTTACTCCTTCTGTCTGTTTAGAAATCCTTGTTCACGACGATAATTTTCTAGCGGTTTGAGCAGCTCAAACAGTTGAAAATTTACAGGTAAATATGGAGGCCAAGTTCGTAAATGGGCACAATCAGTGGCACCCCCTGGGAGGGGGGAAGAATTCGGAAATATAAAATAACTAAAAATCGTCGCAACTATTCGCTTTTATTCATCCTACAACATCGTGTAAAAGCTTGTTTCCAATATAAAAGCGTTTATTGATCTCATGTTTTCAACTAGTTACCTATATATTTGTAGTACTTATGTTGAGCATTCCAAATTCCATTCATGTTTCATGGAGAAATTGTAGAGCTATTCTCTATAATTGTAGTATGGTCGGATGACCACTTGGTGATATGAGTAGACCGGAAATCGAAAGTACTCAGGTTCAGTGAAAATGATCAATCTTCACTTTATTATAGATACGTGATTATATAATTATGTCATTTTTCATGTATTATACTAATTTAAAAAATATATATACGCTTGCCCACCCGAGGGTAATTATTTTTACTTACGGACATTCTATACCATATTTCTGCAGTAAAAGACTTCAGACTATTTAAAATACAATTCAAAAATGTACGGTCATGTTCCTAATTATAACAAATACTCGAAATCATCAAACTTGCTTACTTGTTGGTGACATAACTCAATTTTATTTATTGTGATAATAATCATTATAAGTTAATTATTTTTCTCCACTAGGGCGAGTTCAACATATTTTTATATCTCCTGCCATGAGGTAGTATGAAACGTATGAAACGTCAAACCTACAGCAAACCGTATATAACAGAAGCCAGCCTGAGTAGTAAAAGAGTAGAGCAATTTTCAATATTATGATTTACATTTTTTGTGTTACTACTAATAAACGTGAAAAGACGATTTCGAATTTGTAATTTCAACCGGGAGACTTGGGCATAAATATTTATTTAATTACACCATATTTTAATTATCCAGAAACTTTAATTTTCCTTGTTTTCTAGTTTTCCTTGCGGCTCCCTATGAGTTTTTAATTTTTTAATTTGTTATTTTTTATTACTTTTCTTAGTGATGTTACATCCTGTCCTAAGGATCAGGAGTAAGGCCTTCAGTCATTAATCCCGATTATGATCCGTTAGTGCTTCTCTTTACTAGGGTTCGTTTTATGCAGCCGTTAGGCTGTTCTTTTACCGATCGGACCTGCTAGAGTCCAGGGGTTACAGTCCGTCAGGACATCGTGGGTTTATACTGCCCATCAAGGCAGTTACTTTAAAACCATCAGGTTTTTACGAAGTAAATTACAAGTAGGTGAACCTACAGAATCACCAGAAAAATATACGAAGGATCGTTTCAGTAGAAAGTTTTTATTTACAAGACTACATTTTACTGATTTCTGTAGAATGCTGTCAATCCAATGATTGAATGAATTACATTGGTTAATCGGTTCAATTGATTCAACTGATTGATTTCATCTGGAGCTCGCAGGCTACTTTTATACTAACATTTGTGAGTAGGTAGGTAACACGCATATTGCAATTTGCGAGTGACTTAAATAAATAGTAAAGAATTATTTTACTACTTACTTTAGCTGTCTTAATATATTCTTATCTTATATCTAAGTAAACAGAACAGAATGTAAGTCAAATGATCAACTTACATTTTGTTCTCTCTATAAGCTAAATTTATTATTATTATTATATTATGATCTCGTTACGTGGATAGCGTAATAGTGAGTTATTTTTGGGTGACTGAAATATACTCTACAAAATGCAATTTTTTTCACTGGGAAGTTTAGATCCCAGTCCGTAGGATGGGTGAGACCAAGTTGGTCGTTCCGGGCATATTGAAATTGGAATTTCACTTTTTTTCATCGTTAGGCTGACCATCCGTCCCGTTTTTGGTGACCTGTCCCGGCGTCCCGAAAGTGTCCCGTTTTCAGAAACGTGTCCCGTTTTTTATAAAAAATTGAGTAATGTCTAATTTAATGACTACTATGAACGAAAAAGGAAAATTTTGACTGAAAATAACAAAATTTTTCGCAAAGACAATCTACAATATATATTGGCTTTTCTCAACAAAAGGACCTAACATTTTCATTGTTCGCACAATTGTTTGGAAACTTTAAGCCGTTTTAAGGAAAATAAACGCTCATCGTACGATAAATGAGGAAATTGTAGACCATTTTTGACAAACAAAACTTAAAATTAACCACCTTCGCGCGATTATAAGATTTTTTGTCTAGTTTCAGCAATAAGAGGCTAAAATTAACGCCCTTCGCGAGATTATAATTGTTTTTTATGGTCATTTTAGGGCAAAAATAGCTTAAAATTGTCGCGCTTCGCGTGATTATATGCCATTTTTTAAAGTGTTGGGCAAAAGTATCTTAAAATTAACGCGCTTCGGGAAAATATTCCTAATATAAATGGTTAAATGGCATAACCCCCGTCAAAATCGACTTCTACATACAATACTATATGGTGTCCCGTTTTTCCTTCGTCAAATTATTGTCAGCCTATTCATCGTGGATCTAAATTGAACGATTTAGATCCACGGCTATTATGACCTCAGATATGTATGACGTCACGTTCCTAGGAGCAACCAAATTTTGACCATGGCTTGGTCATAAGCCGTGGATCTAAATCGTTCAATTTAGATCCACGATGAAAAAAGTGAAATTCCAATTTCAATATGCCCGGAACGACCAACTTTACCATGCCTAAACCAGCTTTGGGTGAAACCTGTGGTGGGAAATAAAGTTCCCAACCCACAGTAACGAAAATATTATTCTGGGAAGTATAGTTCCCGTTCCGTCATAACGATATGACCCACAGTATTTTGACGGCCAGACTAAAAGCCCCACCCTAGGGCGGGGCGCCCTGCCCGCCCCACCCTCCTAACCTAACCTAATTTATCATAATCTAACATAATATAAGGGTGGGGCGCCCCACCCTAAGATGGGGCCTTTTAGTCTTGCCGGTATTTTGATCCCCATGGCTACTCCCCCACATACAGTAATGCCCTACCCAAAATAACAAAAATTTTGCACCCAAGTTCCGATTTTTGAATGGGGTCTTGTGTTGGCTGCTCAACCCGTGGAGTCAATAGTAACAGCAGTTTTCAGAATACAAACCCAAATTGCCAATGCCATGAGCTCCTCCAACTTGGGTGCAAAATTTTTGTTATTTTGGGTAGGGCATTACTGTATGTGGGGGAGTAGCCATGGGGATCAAAATACTGTGATATGATATGACCTTTACGGGAAGTATACTTCCCAGCCCGTTTCATGGCAACTTGTTTTGCTGGGAAGTAAATTTCCCGATCCAGCTTCTGTTGAGGCATGCACGTATCCAGAGGGGGGAGCTCCCTAAATCCCAAGAAAAAGATTTTATATTGTCAAGGAAGGATAAAATTCAAAAAACATTATATTTTATTTATAGTATTTTTTGGTTTGCCTTTGCCCCCTTGGCCAAATTCCTCGATAGTACGTGACTTGTAGGAAATTGTAGGTATTCAAATTATTTTCCCATAACTAAACCTGCAAAAACGTAACAAATGACAATATTTATTGATTTTTTTCAATGTTGATTTTACCATTTACTGTTTACATCACGAGCATATGCTAACGCTGAGCTGTTTTACTGATATTTATTTTTAGTGTGAGTGCGTTTTTTAATCCGCCGAATTTGAATGCCATTCGAGACATTTTTGCCCAGCCATTTAAAACGGATTTGTGGGCCGCGGTGATTACTACGTGGATTGTCATTGCGTCCTTGATGATCCTCTTCTCTTTGATAAGAAAACGCTACAACCTTGAAAATTCCGATGAGCCTGAACCGGATTTCACAAAAGACTCCTTCATTTGCGCTTTAGCCATGGCCTGTCAACAGTTAATTATGGATAAACAACTTGCTTTGACAAGATTATTAATTTGAATATTGACAAGACTATTAATTTAAAAATTGACAAGACTATTAATTTAAAAATTGACAAGACTATTAATTTAAAAATTGACAAGATTATTTATTAGAATATTGACAGGATTATTTATTAGAATATTGACAAGATTATTTATTAGAATATTAACAAGATTATTTATTAGAATATTGACAAGATTATTTATTAGAATATTGACAAGATTATTTATTAGAATATTGACAAGATTATTAATTTAAAAATTGACAAGATTATTTATTAGAATATTGACAAGATTATTTATTAGAATATTGACAAGATTATTTATTAGAATATTGACAAGATTATTTATTAGAATATTGACAGGATTATTTATTAGAATATTGACAAGATTATTTATTAGAATATTGACAAGATTATTTATTAGAATATTGACAAGATTATTTATTAGAATATTGACAAGGTTATTTATTAGAATATTGACAAGATTATTTATTAGAATATTGACAAGATTATTTATTAGAATATTGACAAGATTATTTATTAGAATATTGACAGGATTAATAATTAATAATTACATAACTGACAGGTTAAGGTTGGTTTTACGGGTTTCCATTACGTTTCGCAATATCCTCCTACCTCCATCACCACAAGGCGTACGAACTCAAATTTGAAATTGAAGATTCTTAGACTTATTATCTAGTGAACTAAGTAATAATAGAACAATAATAGACCTAGTAATATGTAATATTCCTTAGAATTTTTTTAAACGGAAGTAAAATAGTAGTTTTTGATTTTTGAAAATAAAAAATTGAGTCATTTTCTGCAAAAGTTAATACATGCAAAAGAGCCTGTGAGACACATACTGTATAAACGGAAATTATAAATACTCTGACGTCATAATAACTCCGCCTGATGTTATAATATACTATTGTGTAGTGAAGTATAGTAACGCAAGCAACTGGTAACAGTAACACTCAAAAATTTGCGCGAAATTCATAATCAGTCCCGATATTAAACGAGCGGATAGTACATTACAACGGTAGTCGTTACTAATGGTGTGATTGAGAAAAGTAAGCTCTAGGTTCACTAGATTTCTTCTCTTTCTTTTTGGTATCTTTACAAAATCCAAATCACGATTTTCAGATATTAGATGAGAGGATCGATATCATTGAGTAGGGTGTCACTCTATTACCAACAGCAAATAGGAAAACCTGAAATGAAAAGTTTTGCGGCTGATATGTGATTGCGCCTGCCAGTTATAATACCCTGAATGTTACAATATGCTTATTGCTTAGCATAATGTGTACGTAATAAAGTAATGAGCATAATCAAGGTAGTTTTAAATTTTCAATATTCTGTGGTATAAAAATTGATTCATTTTGTGACATGGAACAAAACAGGGTAGGTATTATACAATACTAACTATCCAACTACCTACTATAACATGAAATTATGGGGAGTTCATGTTTTATGTTGCTCCACGGCGCGAGAGTGAGCAGTATTTAGTAAAAGATAAAAACCCGTAGAGCCAGCCTTAAGTAGCCTTAAGTAGGCGTGGGGACTTCCATCGAGTATTGCTCAGAGAAATCGGCTGAACTTACAGTAATGCGATTTTCAGTTTCAGAATCTACCAAAATTTTTAAGACGAGCATGAAAACCGAATTTTTGAAAATCATTTTTTAAATCATCGAAAATTCAATTTGAAAATTTTGATATTGATAACTTGGAAATACATGTAAGAAATATATTTTGAATTTTTGTTGACGTTTGCAGGCGCAAATTTTTAAAAAGGTGATTCGTGCTCGCCCTCATTTTCTTTCCCCCTTTTATGTCATTTTTACGATTTGCCAAAATCCCTGAATCATTTTTCCTGATTTCAAATGGGATAACAACGACAGCAGTACTAGGGTACATGAGACAATATAGCTACTGGCTACTACCTACCACCCAGGATGCAAGAACTCAGTGGCGTCGTGGTGCGCATGTATTGTGCCGATTCTCTTAGTAAATTACCCGTTGGCATGGCAACCAAAAGTCCCCGCACGTCTTTAATTAGATAAATAACAATATTATTTATTCAAAAATAGATAGGAAAATTGTTTAATATAGTTAAATATACAGATGACTTGTATAATTATATATATTTCAGAGGGTGGGATGAGCATCCTTCTGCAGGTTCTTTAAGAACCATTTTTATTTCTGGGTCGTTCACAGGGGTAGTGGCGTACGCCGGGTACTCTGCTGCAATTGTCTCCACCCTATCTTTGAGAATTGACCCCATAAAATCTCCATCAGCTCTACTTCAAAGCAACCTCAGACTCGGAATCCGGGATGGATTCATAAATGATATCTTACAACAGGTAACTTACCCACCAGCACAATGACACTTGAAATATTTCTCGGAAATAAATAGTAGAAATTGTTAAAATATTTTACAACCCTCCAGTTCACTTTTTTCTTATTGATATTAGGCAGTTAGCTTTATCCCTTAGTGTAACTTTAGGGTTTGCGTAGGGTAAGTCTTTACGCGGCTTCCTTTTCGAAGCTTACTTACACTACGGTTACGTAGAATAGTTAGTGATTTTCCGTAAGTATTTGGTTGCTACGTGCCACCATTTCGAAAATTAACTTTGTAGAATAAACATGAATGATGCCAGTCGCCTGGGTAACTACATCCTGGGAGGGCACAAGGGCACTTAGTATGCCCGTAAGTCTGAAACGTAGTGTAATCATTTTTACGTTTCGTAACTAAATTTTTTTGGCGTAGCCTAGGATTTTTACGGAAAGGGTTTGACGTAAGACTTACACTACGGGAGGCTCATTCTTACACTACGGAAAAAATCTAACTGCCTATTCCTTCCTGGAAACGACCAATTACTTACTCTGACTATCATATTCCATGTTAACCTTTTTTAGGAAATTCGGATCTTGTCTGGGGCTTCTAAACCTACAAAAAAGTGTAAATACAAAGAAGGTTCGTCGAAAGCTGAACTACAATCTTACTGTGGAAAATCTGACATATCTACCTTGGGGTATCCGGAGATTTCGTCAATAAAATTTCGACAATTGACAATGGTGATTCCGACAATAGGTAAAAGGTGATTCCGATAATGTTAAAGGAGATATCGATAATGTCAATGGGGAATTCGACAATGAATAGAAGTATACTAATGTTGTACTCTGTAATTCTGTGATGTTGTCTGTAGTGTATTATTTGTTACTTCATAAGACGTAAATTAGAACTCCTCATTTGGTTTCTTCGCTCGTAATCTCCCTTAGTCCAAGATAATAAAATCAAGACAGAAGCAGCATAAGTAAAATTATTTGAAGTTATTGTTTCTTCAAACATAGGAGAAGTGTGGCAGCCTAGAGAAGTTATAATTGATTTTGAAATGGGAGTTAAAAACGCTTTGAATTTTGTTTTACCAAACACTCAGGTATATGGTTGTCTTTTTCATTTAGGTCAGTGTTTTTATCGTAAAATACAAGACTGCAAAAACAATATACTAACCCAAACACAAGTATTAGCTTGAATTTCAGGTCCATGATAGCATTAGCATTTGTACCACAGAATGAAATAAGGATTCGTTTTTTAGAACTCAGAACTACTTTCCCATCAATTCTTACTCCATTCACTCAATATGTTGAAAAGAATTAGATAGGCACTTGGACAAGTCAACCAACTTTCCCTCCAGACATGTGGAATTGCTACCAGCGTAGTTTATCAGGGATTCCGCGTACTACTAACAGCCAGGAGGGTTTTCATAACTCGATTAATCTAAGGTTTAGAACGTATCATCCTAGATTTTGGTGTTTCATTGAAAAATTACAGTTAGAGGAGAGCAAGTGGCATTTAGCTGTACAACGAATCGATGCAGGTTTATGGAAAACACCTGGCAAAATATGTCCTCTGACACAGAAGGTGATGAGAATGCTGCAATATAAGTTATGGCCATTATGATTATCATAAATAGAATTTTAAAGATATAATAAACAGACTACAGAATATTAACATTGACAACGGAATTTTAAAAGTAAGTACAACGCTAATACTGCTAATTGGCATATTATTATGTTTACATTATTATGTATTTTTGATTTGTCGATATCTCCATTGTCATTGTCGAATAATCCTTTACCATTGTCATTATTAAACTTTTTCTTGTCGAAATCTCCTTTGTCAATTGTCGAAATTGTATTGACGAATTCTCCTACAACCCTACCTTGGATATTAAGATATCTTCAATTGATTGCAAACGTTAATAACAAACTTAATATCCAAAGTAGATATATCAGATTTTCCACAGTAAGATTGTAGTTCAGACGAACCTTCTTCGTATTTACACTTTCTTTGTAGGTTTAGAAGCCCCAGAGGAGATCCAAACTTCCTAAAAAAAGTAGAACTTTTGACTTTGTCTCACACTGTCAATGATAAGCTCAACGGGTGTGGGGCTTAGTGATATTGTTGTTTGACAAGGTTGGTCATTTCCACAAAGCAGCTAATTATGCACGCATTCGCAGTTGGAGAAGGCAATATTTTCTTTTGCATAAGAGAGTAAAATATTCAACGATCAAAGCTTATACGGGCACTGGAGACGGATAGAACGAAAGTTACCCACGCACTTTCCAGTCAGGAGGCGTGAGACACTTGCCATCCAGTATGACAAAAGTTGTTGAAAACTCTTTTTTGTTTTTGAATGACCAATTAAACGAATTTTTACGATTTACCCACTTCCCCAGACGGGGGTTCAATAGATTAGGCCCATTAACGAACTCAGAGTTGCTTTTGACTTCTTGTTTCATTCATTCAAATATTCCCCTCCTGTCGAAAGTTATGAGGAAATCTTTAAACACATGGAGAAATAGGTTGATAGATAAATATATAGATACACAGAAAGGAGACAAAGTACTCCTATACAGTAATCTACCAATTCTGAAATAATAAAATTATTATATCGAGTTACTTCCTCATACTTCCTCAGTATACAGTTCATTTAGTCTATACACGTGCACGGGCTTTAGAGTTGGATTTTTTGAGGTACTATCCATAACTTTGAATAATATCCATAGAGATTTTATTATTGATGAAATAGCCAAATTTATACACTTTATCAAATATACGCGTACCTTAAGGCTTCTTTTTGGCCAAAAATCATTTCCGCAATTATATGTGAAAATTTTGGATTTTTGGCAAAAATTTGACTTGTATTTCGGCAAAAAAGTCGTAGCCTATGTACATTAATATACATAGAATTTCAATTGTGTTTCACTATTTTTCGTGAAAAGAGCCTATAATTTTTGTGCGTATCGGTAAAAAGAGTTACTCATTATTAAATTAATGTGTTAATGCATTTTTATCGCATATGGTTGCCTTCTCCGAAAAAGACGTCTTTGTCTGTAGAGTATAAATACACAAGAGATCACGCAGGGCGAGGGCAAGCTGGGAATAAATTTTCCCAGCAAAAGTTGCTACTTTCAGATTCTAATCTACTTAGTCATAGTATGAAAAAACAAATTTTAGGATTTTTTGAAAACCCACCGTTTTTAAGTTATAACGGTTTTCCACCTTATGACGTTCATAATATACCTCTATGATTTGCATCTAACTTTTACTATAATAATATATGCATAAAGCTACGCTATATGAATGTCTACATTTCGGCACAATGTTGTAAAATGTCTCCCTTAGGATAATCTATAAAATTTTTGGCACTGTTGCGATCACGACTCACGACTATAGAATACGGCTATCATAAAAGGTTCCCGGACATACGTGCCAAAGGTCAATAATGCCAAGTGTTTTATGACCCTTTGTGCCAAGGGGTCTTCATAAGTGCCAAAAACATAAGTGCCAAAACGAATAATGCCAATAATGTTTTAATTAGTCACGTTTAGTTATATACATCAGTTTGCCTTATGAATATGAAGAGTTATGTCATTTTAGGTTTTTTGGTTGTGCCTGCCTACAAAATATGTATAAGCTTTGATATAATCAATGTTTGGTTTTGTAAAGTATTGCATGTGCAACTTGGAAAGTAATTTTCGAATCGAGTTCCTGATATTCTTTCTTCTGAGGTGGTACCATTGAACTATTGAAGTAAAGGAGCATTAGTGAACAGTGGCATTGCTCACTTTGAAGATGGGATAGTAGCATAGCTCACTACAAGAAGGTCATCAACATGTACACTTACTGATAAATTTAATAATATAATTCGTATTTTAATATTGGATAAAACTGAACTGGCCAAACAAAAAATGGATTTAGGCTTATTCGTCCACCAATCTGAAAGTGGATACAGGCTTTTTCGATCCTTCAGGGACGATATGAAATATGAAATAGATAGCCTAATACAGTATACAATACATTGTACCTAATGGCACTTTATGCTTTGGCACTTATGGTTATTGGCATTTTTGGTATTGTCATAGAGTAAATTTCTATGCTTCAATGTACTTTTAAAACGTAGCCATAGATACTTTCCTGTAATCTTTACTTGACCTTTTTTAGCTCGCCTGAATAAGTCAGCTTATAGAACCGCACAGTCTGTCCGTACGTCCGTCCGTCCATTACTGTCGAACGCATACACGGAAGTTGACCAAACTATTTTTAATGAATTCCCCCTTATTTTGAAAATACCTGAACCTTAATTAAAATAATCAATAAAACCTTGAAATAAATTAACAGCAAATTCTGTACCCAAATATTAATTTACCTTAAAAATGTAATTATTCAAGAAAACTTTCACACAAATAGTTCATGAAATTCTTTTGACCTGCTTGATTTATAGACCGATGTTGATGACGTCTTGAGCAAATTCTATGGGCGACTCTCTGGTCGTGAGGATGAGCGTATGTTGAATATTTCTGCCGGGTATGACCGACTCCGAAAACATCCGTACGCGTTTATCAGTCTGCAAGATGCTTTTTACGACACGGTGAAGACGAAGGCGAATGACACGCTCATTTGCACCCTCAAGGAACTCCCTCTCATCAAACAGCGATTCCCAAGTGCACCTTTCCTACCCAAAAACTCTCCATACCAGGAATTAATAAGATGGATGTAAGGACCTTATAATCCACCATTGTACTATACTAGGCATACAAAATTTTTGGCCACCTGGCTGTTGTGGACATCGAAACTTACTCCGCCCACCTTAAGCCCCACCCTCAGGAAGAGCGCATTGCTTTATGGTTTGGTTCAGAAAATTAGAAGGGAAAAAATAGGAAACGTTAGAGGACTGGTCATATTTTCAAAATCAGAAATTATGTAGTATTACCATGGTGACTTCCGAAAATTTCCCCAAAGGTAGCATATTTGTTCTCATCAAGGCGGGTAAATTTCGATAGTGATACATTATCGTAGCAAAACAAGCATCACTATGGAATTTAACCCGCCTTGACCCCCATGTCTTTTTTGAAAATGCTCTTCTAATTTTTGGAACCAACCTGTTGTAGTAATGGAAATTGAAAACTGTGCAAGTGGGCAGAATTCGGTGCTCTGAAAAAATAATGTTTTTCGATGACTACAATAAACTAAGCTTTGCCAGGCATTTGTGGGGACCGTAGTTTCGGATATTCCCATTTTCCAAACAATTTTGTTGGACACTGGGAAATATTGGGAACTGGAAAAAAGTGGGAAATAGCCAAATTTACAGCCTTCCAAAATGGGAAGGAAGTGGGCTTTCGTCAAAATACTACTTCACCTTTTAGATGACAGTATGAAAAACATTTTTTGTCTCTTTATTTTATTCAATTAAGCAATTAGTTAAAAAGCCTTTGCGACTTGAAAATTTTCAAAATTTAACATGTAAATAGCCAAATTTTTAAATTTTCCCGGACATGAAACAATGGGATAATTAAGGGGGCTCTCCACACACGCCTGCATAGCAATGACAACCACACTGGCTTATCTAAATGCATGTTAAAAAATGTTTTACATCCGGCTTTATTCCTCACGAACCAAACACAGCAGTTGATTATGATGGTACTTACATTTTTGGAATCCAGGAATATCCAGTAACAGATTCTATAATTCTGATGTTCAATATTGTTCCTTTGAATGGTTTTAAAAAAATCAAATTCCTTAAAATGGGACAATTTGAAATTTCTTTAGGAATTTGATTTTTGTAAAACCATTTAAAGGAACTGGAAAGGGCTAATAAGGCTTTGCTATGAGTCATTTTTGGGCTCCTTACCTTTCCATGCTCCTAGGAATGATGTGGTGAACGTGCAAGCCGCAACTTGGTGTGAAGGACACTTTTACTTATTACGATAAATAATTACACTTACTTACACACATATTCTAGGTTATAAAATGACAATCATACTGGCCTATCTAAATGCATCTTAAAAAATGTTTTACATCCGGCTTTATTCCTCACGAACCAAGCACAGCAGTTGATTATGATGGTACTTACATTTTTGGAATCCAGGAATATCCAGTAACAGATTCTATAATTCTGATGTTCAATATTGTTCCTTTGAATGGTTTTAAAAAAATCAAATTCCTTAAAATGGGACAATTTGAAATTTCTTTAGGAATTTGATTTTTGTAAAACCATTTAAAGGAACTGGAAAGGGCTAATAAGGCTTTGCTATGAGTCATTTTTGGGCTCCTTACCTTTCCATGCTCCTAGGAATGATGTGGTGAACGTGCAAGCCGCAACTTGGTGTGAAGGACACTTTTACTTATTACGATAAATAATTACACTTACTTACACACATATTCTAGGTTATAAAATGACAATCATACTGGCCTATCTAAATGCATCTTAAAAAATGTTTTACATCCGGCTTTATTCCTCACGAACCAAGCACAGCAGTTGATTATGATGGTACTTACATTTTTGGAATCCAGGAATATCAGTAACAGATTCTATAATTCTGATGTTCAATATTGTTCCTTTAAATGGTTTTAAAAAAATCAAATACCTAAAAATGGGATAATTTGAAATGTCTTGAGTTGAGTTGATGAACGACAGTTTTAGCATGCATTTGGATACTCCCTTGTGGTGGTTGCTATGTATTTGTGTAATCCATACTTAAAGGTTCGGCTTTTTCCCCATTTTCCCCACTTGGAAATGGTAAAACCTTTTCTTTAATTTCCTTACATTTTATTTATGGTGGTATATGGTGATTAGATTTATTTCATGTGTTTCTGGAATTTACATTCATTACACGAGTATTAAGTATACATATATATTGTTGCTTATTATAATAAGATTTTTGAATCGCATTATGACATTTGACATAAGTTTAGTTAGCTAGTAAATGACATCAATACATATAAACACTATCCGCATTGGTTGATTGGCAATTCTATTTGTACTTTTTATAGTATAGTATGATATACGTATTATATATATATATACTATATGCTAGTGTTTATTGTTACTCATTGATGACCCATGCACGTAGTTGAAGAGCCCTAGTAAAGTAATTGTAAATAGCTGTCAATGACGTAATATTGTCCACCTCGAAAAGAGTGTGGTAGTCATCCGAAGATAAGTTTGTTAGGTAGTTACCCAATAATGCGTTGCGTAATGGTTTATACACTAAACAATGACATGTTACGTGTAGAAGATTTTCGTTTTGGCCATTCACATTGTAGCATATATTACACGGAGTAATACAGTTGATATCATATCTTACACTGTTGATTATAATACGGGGTGCATATTTATTGAACATTCTCAATTGACTAAGAAGTCTAATTTTTTCTAAAGGTATATTTAATAGTAAATATTTTTCTGGGAAGACTTCGTCAATTTTCAATGTCCCATAAATTACACATGTTGTGGCCGTGGCTTTCTTTTCGATATCTTCTTGTCGTTTAATATCAATAAACCTCATGACCATTTCTGTGTAGTGTTTTGATATGATATCAATTGATTGGGATTGCCAGACGAAAGAAAAGCCTAATTTCTCAACGATTCCCCTGAGCTGAGATACCCAGTTTCTCTTGTCCACAGCATTTTCTTTTTGGTCTTCATTGAATAATGTCATTTTATTTATGGTGGTATATGGTGGCCACAAGTTAGTGGAAAGTTAGTGCCGAAATATGACTATAGTATAAACGTAAACTTACTACGGATTGAATAATTTCGTGTGTAATGTATCGATGTCTGAATGTCTGTATGTCGGGCATCAAAAATTTTTGCCAACCTGAGGTCAGTTGCACCATCAACTTTTGCTTTTTACTTTGCACGTTTGTAGGCCATTTTGCAAAATTATCGTTGCACCAAAATTGGAATAATAGTAAAGTTATAAGTAAAAAGCGCTTACTTTACAATCTCTGTTGCACGGACAACAAAACGCAAAAGTGGAAAAGAAAATGTTGAACAACTTTGAAGGTTTTTTTGCAAGGTGTTCAGATGCATGTCAAGTATAATAATACGAGATGAGCAATAGGGTACAATAAAATGTTCGAGTTTTTACGGAGTTACCGCAGCTACGAAATTAAAAAGTTGGATTTGCAAATGTCGATGAGCATGAAAATTAAAGTAGAGAGCAATGTTGCTAAGAAACATGGCACAGTTTACATGTTCAACTTTTTTACTTTTCACTTTTTGATTGCAAAGTTATTAGTGAGGCCCAAGGCGGGCTAAATTTCTATAGTGACGCTTGTTTTGCTTATACACAGGTGGGGAAAGAACCTTTATATCGGTGGACAAACTCCCCAGCAGTCGCGTCCTCATCTTAAGCCTAGACTATACTTCCCGTTCCCGATTCATCGTTACGTTCACGTTTTGTGACGTCAAAATGACGTCATATCATATTTCAAAAATATTTTAAATCACTGTAGTGACGTCATTTTGACGTCACAAAACGTGAACGTAACGATGAATCGGGAAGTATAGTCCAGGCCTTAGACTTGTATGCGTATTTCTCATATTGACAGGCGTCTATTGTATCCAATGCTGGAATTAGCGATGGTTTGGTTAGGCGGTGTGCTGTTAAGTGTTGCACAAATTTGAAAGGTAGCCCTTCGGCTACAGTATTTTATTTTCCAAGTGTACAGGAAGAATGCATGGTTGGATTTTGTGCTTTGTTGCGGAGTTTTTAAAGCGAACCTCGCTAATTTTGGCGTCTGTAAATTGCATTTTATCTTTACATGATTTTATTATTCCGAGTTTGCGGTGGCCACTGACTAAAACATTTTTTCGTGGAACTTCCTCAGTCCTATTATATATCCTAGGCTTTTCAGTTAATGGATTCATTGACTACTTATTTAGGTGTCGGATTTATAATTTAAAAGTGCCTATTTCAGATTGAACTTCCTCAAGAAGTTCGCTGCGCTTAATCTCTGAGGTTCACATGGGGTCAGGTCAATGAGTTTGGGGGAACTGAGAGTGAGGATCATGATCATTAAGCAACTTCCCATTTCCCCGGAGTTGAGGCTGGAGTATGGACTCCGGTTGAAAATCTTTGATAAACAGTGACTAAAATGACCGGCCGGTTGAAATGTTGTAGATTAAGTGGATTAATAGTGTCGATTTCAGAATGAAATTCCTCAGGAATTTTGTTTAAATCACGCCTTTGGGTTAGGCGGCCAATGAGTCAAGTTGTACTGTGTGGATAAAAATTTAGCACCTGCCCCGCTGCATGACTTTTACCGGAACCTAAAATGTTGGATTTATTTGTACTCAATAACTTATAACTTTCAATTGCAAACTCAAAGAGAGTTTATATTCTGAAACTAGACATTCCTATATCTTGAGACCTAAACAGCAATAACAAAATGAAAGCAGTACTTTTCCAATCCTATGAATTTCACCGAAACTTAAAATGTTGGATTTATTTGTACTCAACAACTTATAACTTTCAATTGCAAACTCGAAGAGAGCTCAAATTCTAAAAATAGCTGTTGCTATATCTACAGACCTAAACGGCAATGTCAAAAATGAAAGCAGTGCTTTTCCAATCCGATGACTTTTACCGGAACCTAAAATGTTGGATTTATTTGTACTCAACAACTTATAACTTTAAATTGCAAACTTAAAGAGAGTTCCAATTCTGAAAATAGACGTCCCTATATCTTAAGCAATAAACGGCAATGTGAACAATGACAGCAGTACTTTTCCAATCCTATTACTTTCACCGAAACTTAAAATTTTGGATTTATTTGTTCTCAATAACTTATAACTTTCAATTGGAAACTCGAAGAGAGTTCAAATTCTGAAAATAGACGTTCCTGTATCTTAAGACCTAAACGAAAATGTCAAAAATCAAAGCAGTACTTTTCCAATCCAATGACTTTCACCGGAACCTAAAATTTTGGATTTATTTGTACTCAACAACTTGTAACTTTCAATTGCAAACTCGAAAAGAGTCCCAATTCTTAAAATAGACGTTACTATATCTTAAGACCTAAACGAAAATGTCAAAAATGAAAGCAGTACATTTCCAATCCGATGACTTTCACCGGAACCTAAAATGTTGGATTTATTTGAACTCAACAACTTATAACTTTCAATTGCAAACTCGAAAAGAGTCCAAATTCTAAAAATAGACGTTTCTATATGTACAGACCTAAACGGCAATGTCCAAAATGAAAGCAGTACTTTTCCAATCCTATGACTTTCACCGAAACTTAAAATTTTGGATTTATTTGTACTCAACAACTTATAACTTTCAATTGCAAACTCGAAGAGAGTTCAAATTCTTAAAATAGACGTTTCTATATCTTAAGACCTAAACCGCAATGTCCAAAATGAAAGCAGTACTTTTCCAATCCGATGACTTTCACCGGAACTAAAAAATTTTGGTTTATTTTTACTTAACAACTTATAACTTTCAATTGCAAACTCGAAGAGAGCTCAAATTCTAAAAATAGCTGTTCCTATATCTACAGACCTAAACGGCAATGTCCAAAATGAAAGCAGTACTTTTCCAATCCGATTATATTCACCTGGAACTTAAAATTTTGAATTTATTTGTACTCAACAACTTATAACTTTAAATTGCAAACTAAAAGAGAGTTCCAATTCTGAAAATAGACGTCCCTATATCTTAAGAAGTAAACGGCAATGTCAAAAATGAAAGCAGTACTTTTCCAATCCGATGACTTTCACCGGAACTAAAAAAATTTAGTTTATTTTTACTTAACAACTTATAACTTTCAATTGCAAAGTCAAAGAGAGTTTACATTCTAAAAATAGACGTTCCTATATCTACAGCCCTTAACAGCAATGTCCAAAATGAAAGCAGTACTAATTTCTAAGCATAGGATAAATCCATCCGATCGGTAGTACATTCCGACTAAATTGATTAACTTCTAAATCGAGATAATGCAGTTGCAGTACTTTTGGAGCCTTGTTTGCAAAGACCAAGTCAAGAAAAGAACTTCGGAATTTAAAAATTGCGAATGTTTGTATTTTCTATTTCGTTTACGTTAACGGAACAAAAATTAAATTATGACGAAAACATAAAATTCCCAAACAAATATTTATGTTACCATGGGAATTGAAATTAGTGGATAGCGAGAAATGGCTTAGGAAATATTCATCCTACAATAATGTCTTTCATGATTTATATAAGCAAATGCTAAAATTCTTGCTAGAAATATACAAAATGCTTAAAATTTTCATAACATTGACTTGTAAGATCTTATAAGATACTTGTAAGAAACTTATGTGGAATTGGCCTCCATTATCACAAAATCTCTTACAAGATATCTATTGCGACTTTTCCGTAAGGGAAGTTGTTAAGTAAAAATAAATCAAAAATTTTTAGTTCCGGTGAAAGTCATCGGATTGGAAAAGTACTGCTTTCATTTTTGACGTTGTCATTTAAGTCTTTAGATATAGGAACGTCTATTTTCAGAATTTAAACTCTTTTCGAGTGTGCAATTGAAAGTTATAAGTTGTTGAGTACAAATAAATCCAACATTTTAAGTTCCGGTGAAAGTCATCGGATTGGAAAAGTACTGCTTTCATTTTTGTTATTGCCGTTTAGGTCTTAAGATATAGGAACGTCTAATTTCAGAATTTGAACTCTCTCCGAGTTTGCAATTGAAAGTTATAAGTTGTTGAGTACAAATAAATCCAAAATTTTAAGTTTCGGTGAAAGTCATAGGATTGGAAAAGTACTGCTTTCATTTTTGACATTTTAGTTTAGGTCTTAAGATACAGGAACGTCTATTTTCAGAATTTGAACTCTCTTCGAGTTTCCAATTGAAAGTTATAAGTTATTGAGAACAAATAAATCCAAAATTTTAAGTTTCGGTGAAAGTAATAGGATTGGAAAAGTACTGCTTTCATTTTTGACATTGCCGTTTAGGTCTTAAGATATAGGAGCATCTATTTTAAGAATTTAAACTCTCTTCAAAATTGCAATTGAAAGTTATAAGTTATTAAATACAAATAAATCCAAAATTTTAAGTTTCGGTGAAAGTCATCAGATTGGAAAAATACTGCTATCATTTTGGACATTGCCGTTAAGCTCTGTAGATATAGGAACGTCTATTAGAATTTGAGCTCTCTTCGACTTTGCAATTGAAAGTTATAAGTTGTTGAGTACAAATAAATCCAACATTTTAGGTTCCGGTGAAAGTCATCGGGTTGGAAAAGTACTGCTTTCATTTTGGACATTGCCGTTTAGGTCTGTAGATATAGGAACGTCTATTTTTAGAATGTAAACTCTCCTTGAGTTTGCAATTGAAAGTTATAAGTTGTTAAGTAAAAATAAACCAAAATTTTTTAGTTCCGGTGAAAGTCATCGGATTGGAAAAGTACTGCTTTCATTTTGAACATTGCGGTTTAGGTCTTAAGATATAGAAACGTCTATTTTAAGAATTTGAACTCTCTTCGAGTTTGCAATTGAAAGTTATAAGTTGTTGAGTACAAATAAATCCAAAATTTTAAGTTTCGGTGAAAGTCATAGGATTGGAAAAGTACTGCTTTCATTTTGGACATTGCCGTTTAGGTCTGTACATATAGAAACGTCTATTTTTAGAATTTGGACTCTTTTCGAGTTTGCAATTGAATAAGGGCGTGCTAAAAAAACACATTTCAATAACAAACAAATATAGAATTTATTAATTTAGTAAGCAACTAATATCTTGATTACTAAGCACCCGAAGGTCACTAATGAGAATAGCATTAATGTGTTTAATGTCTTTGTAATGTGTGCAACTGTCTGTACAACCCGACAGTGCTCGTAATACTAATTGTTTAATACTTTACCAAATAATTAATGGAACACAACTCACGAACTAAATAGGAAGAAACAGTTAAACAGGGTACATTTTTTGGTGTTCTAAGAATGCAATATCAAAGTTTGGATCTGGAAAATCATTAATGATATCGGCAACGTAATTGCGTGGATGTTCTTCCTGAGTTTCAATAGATTCATAAAATGTATCTTCAGGGTATATAGCGATGAAATGTACTTAAAAGATGTTGTACGTTTTCATTTTTGGAAGCGATAGAGAAAGGTGCCCATTGTACGCTCTTCTCGCTGCATGGATACGTAGTTTTAAGTCATTGTAATCAAATCCTATTTTCAAAATGTTAAAGTTTGACCATGTGCCATTCTCAATTTCGGTGTTAATTGTAACCCTTAACTGGCTGTCTATTTGAAGCCTCCGTATACTATAGGGATCCACTAAACAGAACTCTTATCGTGAGTGAGAGCTACAGAAAGCGCGCAATATACATGTTACAGAATACACGTTGGAGCGAGCTTACTCTTCCCCAGCTTAAACGTGAAAAATGATATCTTCCCTGTTTTACATGATAAAAATCTGAAATTTTTATTAAAAATACTGGCTTATTGTTGCGAATATTATAGGGATTAAAAAATCTTCAAAATGTTCGTCTGTTAATCAGAATTAATTTTTTGGCATAAAATTTGTGTTAAAATAAGCTTTCTACGCCCCGGCATGGTTTGGTCATTTAGTTACGCGCCACGCTTGCGCAAAGGAATGGAATCTCTCTATTTATGTGTAAAGGAGATCAAAGGATATCATGAATTTTTGAGATATTTTTATTTGAAATTCTTCATTTTCTTTTCTTTGCCACTTACTAAACTTGAAGTTAGTCTGGCATGAAAGACATCACAATCTTCACTAACATCTGACCTTGGATATCCTAACCCTATGTTATTTTGCCATGTTTTAGGTTGCAATGACTTAAATTCCAAGATTTTCTTATGCTACTTATTTTCTATCTTATCTCTACTTATCTTGGGCCTTTTTTGCTGTAAATTAGGTTGAAAAATTGTTTTAAAACCGTATTTAAATTAAATCAACAACTTCAGGTAAATTTGACCTTTGGCGGGTCATTTTCCAAAGACTGTCGGCTTTCCTATTGACATGACACTCGAGGCATTTTATTGTCCCCCCTGGAGACCAAGTTTGTTATTGAAATGTGTTTTTTTAGCACGCGCAACTTCAATTGAAAGTTATAAGTTGTTGAGTTCAAATAAATCCAACATTTTAGGTTCCGGTGAAAGTCATCGGATTGGAAATGTACTGCTTTCATTTTTGACATTTTCGTTTAGGTCTAAAGATATAGTAACGTCTATTTTAAGAATTGGGACTCTTTTCGAGTTTGCAATTGAAAGTTACAAGTTGTTGAGTACAAATAAATCCAAAATTTTAGGTTCCGGTGAAAGTCATTGGATTGGAAAAGTACTGCTTTGATTTTTGACATTTTCGTTTAGGTCTTAAGATACAGGAACGTCTATTTTCAGAATTTGAACTCTCTTCGAGTTTCCAATTGAAAGTTATAAGTTATTGAGAACAAATAAATCCAAAATTTTAAGTTTCGGTGAAAGTAATAGGATTCGAAAAGTACTGCTTTCATTTTTGACATTGCCGTTTAGATCATAAGATATATGAACGTCTATTTTAAGAATTTGAACTCTCTTCGAGTTTGCAATAGAAAGTTATAAGTTGTTGAGTACAAATAAATCCAACATTTTAGGTTCCGGTGAAATTCATCGGATTGGAAAAGTACTGCTTTCATTTTTGACATTTTTGTTTAGGTCTTAAGATAGAGGAACGTCTATTGTCAGAATTGGAACTCTCTTCGAGTTTGCAATTGAAAGTTATAAGTTGTTGAGTACAAATAAATCCAAAATTTTAAGTTTCGGTGAAAGTCATAGGATTGGAAAAGTACTGCTTTCATTTTGGACATTGCCGTTTAGGTCTGTACATATAGAAACGTCTATTTTTAGAATTTGGACTCTTTTCGAGTTTGCAATTGAAAGTTATAAGTTGTTGAGTTCAAATAAATCCAACATTTTAGGTTCCGGTGAAAGTCATCGGATTGGAAATGTACTGCTTTCATTTTTGACATTTTCGTTTAGGTCTTAAGATATAGGAACGTATAGTTTAAGAATTTGAACTCTTTTCGAGTTTGCAATTGAAAGTTATAAGTTGTTGAGTACAAGTAAATCCAACATTTTAGGTTCCGGTGAAAGTCATCGGATTGGAAAAGTACTGCTTTCATTTTTGTTATTTCTGTTTAGGTCTTAAGATATAGGAACGTCTATTTTCAGAATTTGAACTCTCTTCGAGTTTGTAATTGAAAGTTACAAGTTGTTGATTACAAATAAATCCAAAATTTTAGGTTCCGGTGAAGGTCATCGGATTGGAAAAGTACTGCTTTAATTTTTGACATTTTCGTTTAGGTCTTAAGATATAGGAACGTCTATTTCAAGTTTGATCTCTCTTTGAGCTTGCAATTGAAAGTTATAAGTATTTGAGTACAAATAAATCCTAAATTTTAAGTTTCGGTGAAAGTCATAGGATTGGAAAAGTACTGCTTTCATTTTTGACATTTTCGTTTAGGTCTTAAGATAGAGGAACGCCTATTGTCAGAATTAGAACTCTCTTCGAGTTTGCAATTGAAAGTTATAAGTTATTGAGTACAAATAAATCCTAAATTTTAAGTTTCGGTGAAAGTCATAGGATTGGAAAAGTACTGCTTTAATTTTTGACATTGCCGTTTAGGTCTTAAGGTTTAGGAACGTCTATTTTTAGAATTTAGAATTTACACCATTTGTGGATGGACTGTAATAACGTTTTTGACTGTTTTAAATGTTTTTTAAGTTTCATACTGTAACTGGTGCATTACAACGGAAATGTCAAATTTTGGCTATTCACGTAGTTTGTGAATGTCCTCTAGGTTCATTTAACCTGATTTTTGCATATCTTTAAATTTACACCATTTGTGTGTGGCCCTTAATAACGATTTTGACTTTTTTTAATTTTTTTGGTGGTTTCATACTGATTTAGGTGCAATACAACGGTAATGTCTGATTTTGGCTATTGACGTAGTTTGTGAATGTTTCCTATATTCATTTTACCCGGTTTTTGGCATACCTTTCTATTTACACCATTTGTAAATGGCCCCTTATAACGTATTTGACGGTTTTTAATGTTTTTAGCGGTTTTATACTGATACAGGTGCATGTCAACGGAAATGTCAAATTTTGGCTTTTGGCGTAGTTTGCGAATGTCCCCTAGGTTCAATTATCCTGATTTTGTAATTTGGCTAATGGCCCTTGTTTGATTATTGCATGGTTGTATTTGTTTTCGGCTTTTTGGTTGGTGGTGAACCGGGCCCATGTTGAGCCCACCTTTGGAAGCTACTGGGTAAATCCTACCATGGTATAACTTCACGGACATGGAGTGGAGTATGAACGAGGACAAGTAGGGAACGAGAATTTCATTATTTATTTAATTTTTTTTGAAAACAAATTACAGTTAAGCTATCAGAATTTCCACCTCTATACATTCGTACTTTAGCATTCAAGGACTTGAAATTGTCAAAAAACGAGGTTAAAGTCTCTTTTCATTGGTGGATGCATTTTGCCAATGGGATTGCAGATTTCCATGATTGAAATTGCTGCGTGTTCCATTGCATAGATTGCATCGTGAGTAATCTCGATCCATAGGTATTAAGTACTTAAAATTAATTTGGAAACTAAATGACTATTTTGTATGGTAATCTCTATGATCATTCAAATGAAAATGAGTTCCTAACTGAATTTGGATTGGTACCATGAGCTGGGACGATTCGTCCCAGAGTTTGTCCTTATCATTTCAATGGTAATATAGAGTCCTTTCCTCACCTGTGTGTTTACGATAAATGTATTGCTATAGAAATTAAGCCCACCTTGGTGAGGCCAAAATTTTTATTACAACGATTTTACTTTTTACTTTGCAACTTTTACAAAATGAAAAGCGTAGCTATGGTGCAATTGGCCCCTGGTTGGATTGTTATTGCAAAATGCAATTGCAAATTGCATCAGTCCGCGAAAAGTCCATATTTGTGGACCGAATGCAATTTCTGTCCCATGGCGTAGCGTTGCATCTAGTAGGTTGCCTTATTATATACCTATGTCATATAATAACAGAACTGGAAAAGAAACGAAATATTTCAAAACGGGTCAACTCTTTTGTCTTCTAGGTTTGTCCTTTTTATAAAATTCAATTCTTTTTCAAAACCTTTTCTTCAAAAAATAATTTATTTTACTTAGGATTATCTACATCCGTGAGCCGGGAATCCTGTGGCGTTTGAAAAGCGAATACTCGTACACACGGCGCTGTTTGGAGTCTTCAGACAACACGGGGAGAGCTCTTGGGGCCAACGATGTCTTTACAGCTTTTATGATTTTAATCGCTGGCTACATGCTCAGCACGTCATTCCTCATCGTCGAGAAATTACTTCGAGCCACTCATTTGTCATACGTTAACTAATTTTGAAAACAAAAGTTGCAAATAATTTGCCTACCTTATTGTTTCAGCTCGCCTGGATAAGGCAGCTTATAGAACCGCACAGTCTACCCGTCCGTCCGGACGAAGAAGAATGGTTCCGTACAAAACTTATGCTTTGCTAATTAGCACATATGTCTACCCAATTTCTGATTATGCCATATCAATTTGGGGACCTTCAACAAAAATTTTGCTAGCTATAGCCTACAAAATAAAATTATTAACGCCCTATGTTTTAAGGAATTTCCACAATTAAGTAAATATTATTGTAAAATCTGTTAGTCCACAAACTCTTATGAAAACTCTTATACTAATAAAAATGATAAATTAAGCATTAATGATAAGACTTTGAAATGTAAGGATATTAACTATTGGGATTTATTAGAAAAGGGTAATTTGTTAACTGTTTATGAAAGGCTGATCTTTCTCACAATGACTAGTCTCTATAAGATTATCATTTTTGGCCCAAAGGTTGAATCGCTAAATAAACATTATAATAAAAAAATTTTAAATGTAGCAAATAGAAGCACCAGACAAGCTAAAAATCTGCCTGTACTCAAACCGTACAGCCCTCTTTGCAAAAAGTCCTATTTACTTCTCCATCATCACCTGGAACTCCCTATCCCTTAGTCCTCTGCTTAAGGTGGGGGTATTCCTAGTTACAGCTAGTTACACTGACTATCAAATTGGCCCTTAACTTTTTTTTAGCAAAGTCCCTAAGGATCTGAGACTACTGGTCATACACACATATAGTAAATTTGAAAAAGATACATCGAAACTTTCTTCATCGTTTTCTTATTGAAAATTTGACAGTTTCGACTTCTTTTTCTAAGATACTGCAGTTTGAAAATTGAAACTTGGTTTTTTGGTCAAAATGTTAAGTAAAAAACTGCGATATCTTAGACAACAAAGTTGAAAGTGTGAAATTTTCAATAAGGAAACGATGAAGAAAGTATCGATGCATCTTTTTCAAATTTACTATATGTGTCTAGGACCAGTCGTCTCAGATCCTTAGGGACGTTGCGAAAAAAAGTCGAAATTTTTGTATTGCCCATGACCAACTTGGTAGTCAAGTAGCTTAGTAAATTGTCTGATCTGTCAACTAATTATATATCCTTGGATCAAGGAAGATAGATATAGGTGTAGATATAGGTGTACTGGAAGAATAATAGTGTGGATGGGACGAGGACAGTAGCGGAGCTGCAGCAGCGACATTTCCAAATACAATTAACACCTGGCCGTTGGTTGGAGAATTAATTGGCTCCTCCTACTACATAATATCTATCACATTGACTCACATTACCAATAACATTAACTCTCGCACAGAGTGTTAGACCAAAAACTCTCCTACTATAACCCTAGATTTTAGATGGCTTAGCGATGGATAGGCGCTAAAATATAAATCTTTCAAAACATTTTTGTGTTTTTGTGTTTTGGTATATCATTGAATAAAATTGTATCACATAACGTAATAGGGCAACTATTTTCACTATTTTAAGGAAAATTCATTCAAAACTAGAAACAAATAGATAAATTACCTAAATTGGCTCTACAACTTCTCCAGCCGTTACTCACAGGCAATTTAATTTACTTATTAAGGAAATCAGAACTATCTCTTCCATAGAAGTCATATCATTGATCATCTATATTATTCTATTTACATTAATTTTGTACCTTTTTAGGTGACAAAGAGTGTGATGAATTTAATTTCATAGTATTTGTGATTTGGTGACTAATGTGATATTGAGTTTGAGTTTATTGACAATTGAACTAACAGTTTTAGAACTTTGTTCTCTCTCATCACAGTCATTCTAACATTCTAATATTAATAAAAAGTTTATATTATGATATGACTATGACTATATGACTGAATGCTAACAAGCAATAATTGAAAAGAGTCAATCAAATCGGAAGACGGAACAGAACGGTGGTCTATATAGCCGAAGATGTTACGAATAGTCATAGTGTCACAGTCAAAATCGCAATTCTTATATTCCCACAGAAAAGTTCAATATATTATGCATAGGACGGGCTTTGGATTCTGGTTTTTTGAATAGTATTCATAATTTTAAATAATATCCATAGAGATTTTATTATTTACTAAAACATGAAATTTGATACTATTTTCCCTGACCGCCCACGTTAAAGACAAAAAAGAGTGTTCTAAATTTTGGTAAACTTTGTAGCTGCTATATATTTTTTACATATAAGAGAAGATGAATTTGTGCATTAGGAGAAGGACCAGACTAGAGTTAGTCTATGTTGTAATCTTAAAAAGAGGTGTTCTCTTAAAACAATAATGTACAAAATGACTCGATTGTAACTGGGTACGACGCGGTTTGGACTATGGGAGTAAGGTGACTAGCTCGCCTTCGGTGCTGAATCTGAAATCTGAATCTGAAAAATGATCGGCTGTAATCTGCAAAAGTTTGGAGCCCCCCCCCCAGCCTGTGGAAACGACCCATGGATTTGGGATCTATTTAAACTTAATTTTTGTTGGCTTTGAGATGAAAGACATGCATTCTGCCACTTTTGCATCCATTCTGGGAATTACGTACCCAATATTTACAAATTGTATGAATAAACTCTCGAAAATAAATAGATATTATATTATTGGTGATTCACGATCACTTTGATCGTATCTAATAACACATAACATAGAAAGGATACAGCAGAAAATTTGTACAGGAGGTATCAGTAACCAATATATTTCTATGGTAATTGCCAGTTTAACATGTGAAGGCTCTGTCCGCCCGTACTGGCTCGTGTAAAAGTGATTTTGATATCATCATTAGGCTGTTTCCTGCTGTGTGAAAAACAAGGAAATTTCTAGTCCTCTTTCTTGACACATTTTCGACAATTTTGCAGATTTAATAATTGAGCAGGCCAGTTGAAAAAGTTAAAGTTTCAGAAAACGGCTGAATTTTTCATCTATTATTATTCGCAATTGCTAACTCTGCTAACAATGGACCCGACCGACCTAGCTGGGGTATATTACACTGTTGCTCTACAAAAAAAAAAAAAAAAAAGCTCATACACCACTGGTTTGTTTCGTTAGAAACCAATTACACCAGTTGAACATATCTCACTTTCTTTTAAATGTTGCGATGAGTAGTACGAAGAAATGTTAAGGTATTTCTCCATTCGGAGTTACAGAAGCGGGAAAACCATTGCATGATGCATAATTAGTAACAGCCGTAACTGCTAAATACATCAGCGGTGGAAAAAACCGTATCCAAACACCAATATCGCCAAGCATCGAAGCTGTGACCACTCGCCATAGAGATTGACACTCTACCACGCAAGCCACATGTGCTGGCTACAATTTGCACACACACTTTGCAATTTCCATAACTCAACTGTAAAACCTCCTAAGGTCATGGAAACCGATGCAAAGTGCAAATTGGTATTCAAACTGAATTTTCGTGGCCAGTTGCGCTTCCAAAACTTTATCCTATTGTCCCGATTTCCTGGACAAAATTTTTCAAAGTGCAAAATAACGGCGTAATACGCCCATTGGTCGGCTTCATCTCAATCAATATTTTTGTTTTAGCCATCTAAAGAGAAGCTAAACCAACCAGTTGAAATGTTTTGAAAAACCTTGCTTTTGGAACTGCCTTTTAAAAATGAGTATTTTAGGGAATCAAATAAGCCTATTTTTTCAAAAGAGAGACAATGACTTGAACAATTTTTGAAAATGCAGACTTAAACTTTTTCAATTTTCGCTAATTAATGCTTGCTAAATTAATTTCCAGTTTTCCCCAAATTTCCAGTTTTCCTCAAACTTCCAATTTCCCCCCATGTTTCCAATTTTTCCTCAAATTTCCATATAACCCCAAATTTTCCAGTTTTCCCTTAAATATTCATTTTCACTCAAATTTCAGGTTATTTTCTAATTTTCCCCAAATTCCCAGTTTTCCCCTAATTTCTAGTACTCCACAAATTCTCAGTTTTCCCCTAATTTCTAGTACTCCCCAAATTTTTAGTTTTTCCCCTAATTTCCAGTATTCCCCAAATTTTTAAATTTTCCCCCAATTTTCAGTACCCCCCAAATTTTTAATTTTTTCCCTCATTTTCAATTATCCCTAAATTTCCAAACATTTCCAGTTTTTTGGAAGTTTCAAGTTTTTCACCAAATTGCCAGTTTTCCCCCAATTTTTAGTTTTCCCCACAATTCCCCCAAATTTTTAGTTTTGCCGTATATTTCTAGTTTTCTGGCTTATTTCCAATTTCCCCCCAAATTTCATGTTTTTTTCCAAATTTTCAGTTTTCCCTAAACCAAACTACATTAACTGAGCCTTTTATACGATCAACTTGCTATCTCGTATCCAGGGAGTATCTAGATATTTTTAAAGCATTGTTACTTAGGCCGACGAAATGTTATGAAATTTAAAACAGCCGAATCCCCTGGTGGAAATACCTTTTGCCTGATTCAAATTATCAGTTCAATAGGAGATTTTTAAAGAAAGAAACGAAGAACGAAAGTTTATTAATGAGAACTACCCACGGCCCACAGCAACCTTACCAACTGTAAAATATGAACTCAAATTCCATTTCTTTATGTAATTAAAATGTATGGATTGATTCACTTAATTTTAAATACTGCAGTACAAACATATTTTTACAAGGTACAGTTACAACGTATACTCATCTAAAAATGTCCAATCCGCTCTGAATTCCACTGGAATTGGAACCCAGTGGGTTAATGTTTTTAAATCTTTTACAAGTTGATTTAAAACCATTAGCCCGCTGGATTTACATAAAGAAACGGAATTTAAGTTCATATTTTACAGTTTCAATATTTTGTTAGAATGGGGTACGGTATGAAAAAAAGATTGCTGTGGGTAGTTCTCATTAATAAACTTTCGTTCTCCGTTCTTTCTTAATAAATCTCCTATTGAACTGATAATTTGAATCAGGCAAGAGGTATTTCCACCAGGGGATTCGGCTGTTTTAAATTTCATAACATTTCGTCGGCCTGAGTAACAATGATTTAAAAATATCTGGATACTCCCTGGATACGAGATAGCAAGTTGATCGTATAAAAGGCTCAACTAATGGCAGTATGTATAATGAAGAGTAAGAGTCGGGTATGTTACCCAGGGTACAATTAGACTTACCCAAGGGTAAGGATTTCGAACGTATGCACAATAAAAAAGGAGAGTTGAGTAACCTAAGCCGGGTTATGTAACTCTGAGGTTGGGGTCTACCGTACAACATTGCGCGGAAGCGTTCAAATTATCACTTACCATTTCATTCGCAAAAGCAGTCAGTACTTTATAGACTTGTGATACATAACCTAAAAAGTCAGTCTTTATCTTCTGGATATTTCACCTAATTTTAAGATGGTTTCGGATTCTGGAGAAGAAAACATCGAAACTACTCAAAGAGCACCTCCTTTTACAAACTTTGAGAGAACTTTAGTCCTTGAATTGATCAAAGAAAAGATTAGCATTATTGAGTCTAAAAAAACCGATTTTGGTTCTATAAGTAAAAGGAAAAATTGTTGGCTGGAGATAACTAAAAAATTTGCAGCCTCTTCTGGTGTAACAGTAAGGACATTGAAACAAATTCAAGATTTCTGGAAAAACTCAAAAAAACGGGCCAAAAAGGAGGTAAGTAAACACAAGTTTACTGACAAAAATTTCAGTTCATTAGTATATGCAGTACATTTTACAAAATTCTGTATACTTTTTCCCTTCAGGCAACGACTAGAAAAAAGAAGCTATTTAAAACTGGGGGTGGACCAAAGGTGGCTGACCTTTCACATACATCCTCAGAAATCATGTCAATAATACCTAGCCAAATGACTTCTTTGGAAAATCCTTTTGACTGTGATGCGAATCTCAATGGTAATCTTCACATGTTTTACTTAATAATAATAATAATAATTTTTCAATTTTAATACATATTTAATATATTAAAATTAGATTCACGTGTAGTGAGTTCACCGAAAATGTGTCAAGTTATAATCCCACTAGATGTGCCGTCTTTGCCAGACACAAGTGTAGAGGGGAAAAACGGAAAAGAGACCATTGATAATAAAGCGGTGCGCCAACAAAAAGATGCCAGATCGTCGCTAGTAGACATGGAGTATGATGAGCATTTATTGCGAATGAAACTCTTAGCATCAAAATTGGAGCATCAAGGGCAGAAAAAGAAAATGAGGAACGATTTAGCTTGCTACCGCTTACGAGAGCACAAGATCAAAATGAGGATTTTGAAACAGCAAATGTGTAATGCTAGAGATTTAACAACTAAAAATGCCGAAAGTACTTTTATTTATGAACCTTTAACCAATCATTTAATCATGTAAAGTAACCAATATATTAATATTCAAAGTGCGAACTAATTAAATTCTTTTGAACAGCCTTTGCAGACAAAGATGAATTAGTTGGGGATTCTTCTGATTCGTCACAATCAGATGGTTCGTATACGTCATTGTCGTAAATATCACAACGTCGTCTAATTAAATACAAGAATTCAGAATGAACCATTATTTCCTATACTGTTCTAAACATAAATTTGTTATACCTTGAAACATTATGCAGAACTGCAGTAGCTATTATAACTGTTAAAGTTGTGGACAGTTTCAAACGCATATAATGCAAGCACGGAAATCGACGCTTCCACACCCCGAAACATCGCTCAGTTAGATTTCTAGTTGATAAAATAGCACGTTGGTATCTATATTATGCAAAAATTAAATGTAATTTCTGAATTAAGTGCGAATTCATATTTTATTTTTTTTGTTCATTTTACTACCGTTTCTCAGCTATAGTCACTGGCATTCTAAGGTTTCATTAAAAATGGCAAAAGCGGGTAGCCACTGTCTCCTATCACCATTCCTGGCGCATCTCCAGATTCCAATTTTGCACATAATATACTATTTTCAAACACTCTTGTGTCATGGGCTGAACCATACCATCGAGCGACTATGTCGATAAAATTTAGATCCGCGTCACAAACACCTTGAACATTAACCAAAAATCTGATTTCCTATTTCTAAATAGTTCGGCATCACGTCCACCTGGAGATTGTATCTTAACGTGGCATCCGTCAATAACACCAGTGACTCCTACATGTTTCAAAAAATTGTAGTGATAAGGGCTACAACTGTACTAAAAAATTTTTTTTTAACTTGGTTTTTTATGTATTCAATATATTTTACCAGGGAATTTCGCAACTTCGTAAAACTTCTCTCTTTCAATTGTGGCCTGGTTCAATTCTGGAAACTTAATATGGATTGATCTTAATTTGGCAATGGCAATGGACACTCGTTTAATAAGTCGACAAACAGTAGGTTGAGTGACCTTGTGTAAGTCACTAACAACTAATTGAAACGATCCAGTTGCATAATATCGAAGTACTGTTAAAAACTGTATTATCGGTGGAATGTATGTTCCTCTCTTCAACGGAGCATTAATACTACTTTCGATCAGGTTCGTTATATAAATAGCAGTTTGTTTAAACATGTGAAAACGAAGTTTGAAATCGTGAGAATTATAATATTCAATAGGGTTGTCTCTATCACGTAAACGTACCCGGTGAATAATATTTATTCGTCTTTTTCTTGCTAACCTCTCCTCTAGTTTATCTAATCTAGACAGTGACATATTTGGATTTACTATTGCTGACCTTTCAAAATTATTACGAAGTAAAATTTGGGCTCCGCAGAAAAAGGATGCTTTTTGATTTTCATTTCTCTCAAGCTTTTACCCACGTTGACCCTACTACCCAGGCAGAGTCACGGTTTACATGAAAATTCGTGACTCTGACATTGATCCCAATGTAAGAGTAAGCATTGTGTATACAATTCTTAAATTAAACTCTTACCCTTACCCGATGGTTGACCCTTACCCTTACCAGTGGGTTAGATTGTCATTATGTATGCCAAAACTTGTGAACTTACTCGGAGGTAAGGTTGACCCTTCATTATACATACTGCCCTAAGAGTTAGCTATAACTATAAATATATTATGCTCCACTCATACGTCATAATCATTTCCATGCTTTTCATACAAAAAACATTTTTCATGCAATTAAAAAAATTTAAATGGTCAAAAAAAAGTTGCATGCCCCCACAGGGGGCATGACAACCAGAGTAGGGCTTAGACAGGCAGTATCAATGTACTTATAAGCCAAATTCGACCTCTGCCAATTGAAACTGCATGTTGGACCCGATCGCTGTAAGACTAAAGACCGCCAACCTATTCATGCGCTACCAATCACCTGACCAAGTGAACACAACCGACAGCTGGCTATATGTTAACAGTTGATAGTCTTACGGCGATCGGGTCCAACATGCAGTTTCAATTGGCAGAGGTCGAATTTGGCTTATACATTGATACTGCCCAGGGCCGCAGCCAGAAAAAAATTTCGGGAGGGGCACCAAGAAAAAATTAGCTAATTTTCGCGCGTAGCGCGAAAATTTTAGCGATTTTTTGCGATTTTAGACAAAAATTTCTTTATTTTTCTCGATTTCGGGGGGGGGGGCACGTGCCCCGGTGCCCCCCCCCTCGCTGCGGCCCTGATACTGCCTGTCTAAGCCCTACTCTGATGACAACATTTCCCCTTGAGCCCCAACTTTCCTTTTTTCAGCTTTTAAATTTCCAATTTTCACACTCGAAATTCAAATTTCCACACTAAACTCCACCCCCGTTGCAAGGATGCAAGAAATTTTCGATGCCTGCATGTGGTTGCTATGCAGGTGCGTTGAGCGTCCTTAAGCGGTATCACAGCCATAGTGTTTTATGAAAGGTGCTTTGTTGCCATGTTGGTACGTTTCAGAGCACCTCTGACTATGTCGGTTGGCTCCAAAGGAGTGACCTATTTTTAATTGTTATTCGAATTTTCCATGACAATATTAGCAATCCATCGAAACTGTTACTTTTTCAACTGACTTGCTCAATGCAATAAGTAATGATAATTTAGGACTCATGAATAGTACAAAATATGACTTCCCGCCGCAGGAGTAATTTCTCATTCTTATTGTAGTCTACTGCACTAATGCACAGAATGCACACCCCAACACAATTGTTGAAAGTGGAAGATTTAAGATTTCTCCTGATTCTCATGAATTCCCAGACCATGCAAATATTATATTGTTGTGATCAAGGTAAGTAAAATTTTAGATTAGAGGGGACGCGACTTAAGGCAATTTCATGCTCCTCGTTGCCAATGGCAACGGAAACCAGGTAACTGAAGGGGTCAAAGGGCAATGTTGCCTCTTATGTGGTTGCAAAAAAAATCAAGTTTTTCAAGCATGAAATTACATTATGCCGTATCACCCTGACAATCTAAAATTTTACATACCTTGGTTGTGATAATATTATCCCTCCTTAGCATCAATTTTGCTTATTGTTACCACAGCTCAACGTCTAAGTACAGGGCAAGACAGGATCCATTATCGTCATATAAACAGTAAAATTATTGACTTTTGTCGAAGTCAGAGCTGTCCGCCGTAAGGCCTATGCTAAAGTGTAAACAACGTATGTGAGGCTGTCACAACGTCCTGCCTTGTGAGAAATTGACCAATTTGATCTGTTTTTCACACCCCTATGGAAACAGCCTAGAGATGATATCCAAAATGACTTTCTCACAGGGCATAGGACGTAGTGACAGCCTCACATACGTTGTTCTCAATTTAACATAGGCCTTACCGGGGACAGCTCTGACTTCGACAAAAGTCAGTTTACTGTTTACATGACGATAATGGATCCTGTCTTGCCCTGTACTTTGAGCTGTGGTAACAATACCAGTAATAAAATTGTAGCCAATCATCATACTAGTACATAGGATAATATTATCACAATAATATAATATTTTGCATGGTTTGCATGGTCTGGGAATTCATGAGAATCGGGAGAAATCTTCCACTTTCAGCAATTGTGATGGGGTGTGCAGTAGTTGAGTAGTAGTTGAGTCCTAATTATCATTACTTATTGCATAATTATTAAATCTGCAAAATTGTCGAAAATGTGTCAAGAAAGAGGACTAGAAATTTCCTTGATTTTCACACAGCAGGAAACAGCCTAGTGATGATATCAAAATCACTTTTACACGAGCCAGTATTGGTTACCGATACCTCCTGTACAAATTTTCTGCTGTATCCATTCTATGCTATAATGTTATTAGATACGATCAAAGTGATCCTGAATACCCAATATAATTGAAAACCGCATCCAGACTTTTGGTAGGATACAACCTGTCGTAACCATTAGTTCTGACAGTGGTTCAAATTCTGACTACATTTTTGCCCCTCTCTGATTGGTCCAAATTTTTTGACATTAGCCAATGAAATTGCAGATTTCATTTACATAAATCTATATGATATCCAAAATGTTTTTAAAGGGTAGAATTTAATTAAGCAAATACCGTGAATATTGAATGTTAAATGTTCAATTTATTTAAAGTGCCAAAATTACAACTCAATATTATAACAATACTGCTCTCCCATTGCAGGCACCGAAAGTATTTAACATTTAGCATACATAGCATAAGATTGTTACATACTTTACTCCATCAGACGGCCCGAGTCGTTCCCATAAATCCATCCGTTATTTTCAAATATTAAACTTTTTATAGTAGGTTAGAGGGTTACTGCCCGAAATGCTTAAAATTAGTATACATTCATTTTTCCTATTATATATAATATATTGTTATGCACTCATGATAAAGAAATGGATATTAGAATGAATACTAAATCCGAATCTCATTGCAACCTCATTCGCATGAGCATATTCGAGTTGTTGGAAGTATACCTGTGGATTAAAATTATGGAATAAGTCTTATGCATATGATATGCATTATCAGAAATTATTTGGAATATTCAGTAAAATAAAACATTTTATGTCTTAAAACGTACTCTTTCGTATCTCTGTTCTCTGTTTACAAAGACTATACCTTCCAAATAATTTCTGATAATGTATAACAAATAAGATTTATTCCAAAGTTTTAATTCACAAACACTTCCAACATCTCAACTATGTTCATGTGAATGAGGTTGTAATGAGATTCGGATTTAGTATTCATCCCAATCCCAACCCAATATTATTTCTTTATCAAGAGTCCATAATATTCGATATTCACGGTATTTGCTCATCAAATTCTACCCGTTAAAGCGCAGGTGCATGGAAACGAAAATAATTTCTCGACTATCATATTTGCCAGTAACTTTTTTTTGGAAATTCCCTAAGGATCTGAGACCACTGGTCCTACAGCCGTACATTAATTTTTAAAAAATTCTTCGATACTTATTCTATGGTAGTTATAATGAAAATTCCACATTTTGGGCTTTGACTTGAAGATATAAATTCGCAATATATAATTCACAAAAAAACACACATTTTTCGGTTTCAAACGATGATATCTTCAAGTCGAAGACCAAAATGTTGAATTTTCAATATAACTACCATAGAAAAAGTATCGAAGAATTTTAAAAAAATTATTGTACGGCTGTAGGACCAGTGGTTTCAGATCCTTAGGAAATTTCCAAAAAAAAGTACGAATTTTTCCGATTCCCATTTACCCTCTGTGATAATTTTTGCTGGTTGCCCAGCAACATCCCCATTTGTGGCAAAAACAATCTGAGTCTTTTGAAACATGCACCATTGCCTTAAAGTTCAGGTATTTTCAAAATACGGGGAAATTCAATTCATTAAAAAAGGTCAAGTAAAGGTTACGGGGAAGTATCTATGGCTACATTTCAAAAGTACATAGAGGCATAGAAATTTACTGTATAACAATACGGAAAAATACTTTTTTGGAAAACTTGTAACTCCTCCGAGAATACTGCTCGTAGAAAGACAACATTGGACTCTAAATTTCCAGAAAAGGTTGCTTTCACCAAGTACGTTGGAAAATTTTAAAATTTTATCTATGGTTGGGAGATATTGCCTCTTTTTCCACAAAAACATTAATATCTCAAAATCGGAAGTAAAAATGTTGAATATTCCAACGTACTTGGTTAAAACAACCTTTTCTGGAATTTTAGAGTCCAATCTTGTCTTTCTACGAGCAGTATTCTCAGAGGAGTTACAAGTTTCCAAAAAAAGTTTAGAGCTAATTTGATAGTCGAGTTCAAGTCACGTGACTTGGTAACCGGGAATCTTAAGATTCATTTTGGAAATCATATAGATTTATGCAAATGAAATCTGCAATTTCATTGGCTGATTACAAAAAATTTGGACCAATCAGAGAGGGCAAAATGTAGTCAGAATTTGAATCACTGTCAGAACTAATGGTTACGACAGTACGACAACTCGAAATAACATTACATGAGTGCAAATGTGCACCATGGTGATATCTTGGCCAATTCAGCCTTTTTGTGCAGCCTGTTTGAAGTCTGGGTGTACTGTTGAAATAAACTTTTGAGTAGCAAATATGCAGTTCTATTGTTCTAATTCGGCCACGGGATTGGTTAAAATTTTTCTAAATTTGACGTTTTATTGGTTATTTCCATGAGGAAAATCCTATAGGTGACAACTATTTTTTGCAAAGGGATGCATTTCATAATTCATTGTTGCATTGAGCAATAATGAATTATAATGTACTACATACATTATACACTATACTAACATTTTTGATTCAAATTAATTCATTAAATGTTGACATTTGATGACAGAGGGAAAAGATGGTTCTAAAAACCGCTACATTTTTTGATTACGTAATATGTGGATCAACCCTAAATATGTGGGTACCTTATTGCAATTTAACTCGGCCTTCCCACCGCTTTCGTTCCCTGTCTTTGGTATTTATTTCCTGGACTTACTGGCAACAACATCCAATGAGACGCAACAATGACCTCCACAATTATTTCAAAGTGCAGTGCTATATCTGTATTCTCATTTAAATACGTAAAATGTAAATATTTCATTGATTTCTTCTAATAACAACTATCCATCATCCGTAGCTTCATGTTTTTATCATTAATTAGTAATGAGTTACGTTTCAATAATTGATAATTACAATTAAGGTTAATAAAAAAGCAATTTTTTTGAACATGTACAGAGTGCAGACTGAAAATAACCATTACCCAATTTTAAATGTTTTTCTTATTCCTGCCCCGAAATTGGAAACAGCCTAGCGATCATATCCAAAATGACTTTCGTACAGGGCAGTAGGGCGTGACATAGCTTTCACACGTTAAAATCAATTTTAACACACACCGGACGGGCGACAAATCTAACCCTATGGAAACTGATTTAGTATATAAAGGACGAGTAAGGTTACCCGTCCTACGGACGGGGCAGTAACAGGGCGCTTGAACATTCGAAAAAGAAAATTAAAAAAATTGAAATAATTAGTTAATAATAAATAATTAAAGTTTATCAAGCCGAGAATATTATTTAATTTCGTGTGTGTGTTGAAAGCCTGTATTTGTTTGTAACATTTCAACGCTACTCAGCCAAATTCAGGCTCTCGAACAATAACACACACACCCACATTAAATGCAAACAGCTTATATAAACTGATGATGATGATGATTAGGATCATATTAATATAGAAAGTAAAAATTGTACCATCTTTCGCTATTTAATTCTGTATGCTATTGTTTTTGCCATTACCTACTCTTAAAATTTAATTTTTAACTTCCTGTTAAGATTTTCATTTTACCCTCTTTTTAAAATTTTAATTTTTAACCGCCTTTTATCATTTTAAATTCGAACCCCCTTAATACTTAACATTTTCATCCAGTAAAACCATACTCTTAACAATTTTAATTTGAACCCACCCTTAACAATTTTAATTTGAACCAACCCTTAAAAATTTTAATTTGAACCCACCCTTAACAATTTTAGTTTGAACCCATCCTTAACAATTTTAATTTGAACCAACCCTTAAAAATTTTAATTTGAACCCACCCTTAACAATTATAATTTGAACCAACCCTTAAAAATTTTAATTTGAACCCACCCTTAACAATTTTAATTTGAGCCCACCCTTAACAATTTTAATTTGAACCCACCCTTAACAATTTTAATTTGAACCCACCCTTAACAATTTTAATTTGAACCCACCCTTAACAATTTTAATTTGAACCCACCCTTAACAATTTTAATTTGAACCCACCCTTAACAATTTTAGTTTGAACCCATCCTTAACAATTTTAATTTGAACCAACCCTTAAAAATTTTAATTTGAACCCACCCTTAACAATTTTAGTTTGAACCCATCCTTAACAATTTTAATTTGAACCAACCCTTAAAAATTTTAATTTGAACCCACCCTTAACAATTTTAATTTGAACCCACCCTTAACAATTTTAATTTGAACCCACCCTTAACAATTTTAATTTGAACCCACCCTTAACAATTTTAATTTGAACCCACCCTTAACAATTTTAATTTAAACCCTCCCTCCCCCCAGCCCACCGATTCAAACATTCACAAATGACTCCGTTGTTGTACCTTGCAAAGTTATAATCTTTGTGTGCATCCTGTGTAGAATATTCATATAGTGTATTGTATTTTGTAGTAAATTGCAAAGTGTTGCTAAAATTCCCCCATCTGGGAATTCTATAAAATATTCGAAGTACTACAAAAACAATACATGAATATAATACACAGAATGCACACAAAAAATTAATGTTGCAAGGTACAACAACGGAATCATATTCATTCTACTTTTAATAATTTTAAACCGATTCAAACATTCACAAATGACTCCGTTGTTGTACCTTGCAAAGTTATAATCTTTGTGTGCATCCTGTGTAGAATATTCATATAGTGTATTGTATTTTGTAGTAATTTGCAAAGTGTTGCTAAAATTCCCCCATCTGGGGAATATATAAAATATTCGAAGTACTACAAAATACAATACATGAATATAATACACAGAATGCGCAAAAACCTAATGACACATACGGTTTATTGTACTCGGTTTTCTTGCCCGAGTACAATAAACGGAATGTGTCATTTGTTATTGTTTGAATCGGAATTACCAATGACAACTGGGAAGAAAATCACCTTATTTATGACGATATGAAATGTGACTATATGAAATGCGTCAAATGGTCCACAGGCAGTTCGTTACACAGAACTTGGACAACAGACAGCACGTCAGAATGTACTTGGACAACAGACAGCACGTCAGAATGTACTTGGACAACAGACAGCACGTCAGAATGTACTTGGACAACAGACAGCACGTCAGAATGTTCTTGGACAACAGACTGGAGCAGAGACAGAGATAGATCAAGCCAAATTACGCTTGATTTAAATCTGGCTCTGCCAGGTTGAAAATTGTTGTTCGCACACAATCCGTTTGATGCCACTCCTTTGCTGCTTCGAGAGAGAAGAGCAGCAAAGAAGTGGAATGAGCGGAGATAATATTATTATTGTTTTGTGTGACTTGTGTGTGTTGAGAGCCTGGATTATTTGTAACATTCCAACGCCACTGAGCCAAATTCAGGCTCTCAAATGTTAACGGACGGACGGACTGACTGACACACTTTACACAGATCTTATATTAATGAGATAGCATCCATACTATGATCGCCAAATAACTTTGGACAATGAGATTGAAGAACAATAAAACCGATAAGAAAATATAATAGGCGAGTTCGCGGTTCAGTGAGCACGAACAAAGGGCTCACTGAACCGCGAACTCGCCTATTATATTTTCTTATCGGTTTTATTGTTCTTCAATCTTATTGTCCAAAGTTATTTGGCGATCGTAGTACCTATCTGTACAGAAGAAGTTATTTGGTTTTAACAATACAGTTAGCTTGTCGGTTGGTAGGGCCATGGGTTTCGGCTAACATTAGAAGCATGTTTTTGTTTGAATTTCGAAATGTTTCAAACTTTCGAATTAATTTGGGAACAAGGCCACAACTAAACAAGGTAGATATTTGTATGTCAAATATCCACACACGATTGTAGTTCAGCTTTCGATGAACCTTCTTTGAATTTACACTTTTATTTGTAGGTTTATTAGAGTACATCTGACTCTTGTGGCTCAGAAAAATTTGAAGCGATACACTTTGAATTATTAGCGTTGGTGAGAAATCGACTTTTGCTCCTTAATATTTTTTGAGTGCATGACAAGTGAGAAGACACCTTCTGGGTCCAAGGTTTGACTAAAATTTAATTTGGAAAATTTATGATATTCTTTCCAGTTTATAATAATAAAAGTTTAATATTTAAGATTTGAAGTCTGGATAGAAATTCGGATAAAATATATTTGCATATTCTAAATAATCAGATAATATCGAAAAATTTTACTATGAAATTCCACTCAATGCGTTTACAATTAAATCAAGAATAGACGGAAAGTGGGAACAAAGCAAAATTAATATCATACAAGCTAATCGTATGCATTCCTAATTGTTTTCCTGGTTTTCCTATGTATCAGGCAATAGCCAATCAGTCAATGTTGAGCAAAAATTCGGGTTCAATTTTAGATGAAAGCAAGTTATTAGCATTAAAATACCAAAACGAATTTGTGTGATATTTTTTATTTTGTTATACGTACATACACATTTGACAAAAATGAAAGTTGAGTGTGTGATAATCACGGAGGGCCGTCGGAAAACATAAATATATATATTGTACTTAATAATTCTATTTCAAATAAATCTCCCTAAACTCATATTCCAACTCCACTCCTAACAACTTCATTTAGGAATCGTGTTTTTTGGCCATTTCAATACGTATTATTTGTTGGTGTATCCATGCGATTTGGTGCATCCAGCAAGCAGCAGGTCTCTCGTCGCTAACTAGGGTTAACCCGCTTTATCAGGAGAGCCGAGTAGGGAATTTTACCATAAGCGATTTTGAAGATTTATAAGGGACGTTTTTTGGAAAACGTCCCCTACCCCTGTCTTTATCAAGCTGCTATAAACATTGATATCTTACTTGCTATCTTCTAATAATTTAATACGTTTCCAACAGCATAGCAACCCAAGGTTTCTATAGAGACCCCCTTAAGAGGTTAGACGAAGCGGGAGTTGGCAAGTTAAAAATTCACTTTTTTCACCTCTGGAGGACAAATCCTATAATTTGTCCTCCACTGCTTGGATAGGATAATAGGACCTGACTTATTACCATGGTGTTCCAGGCAGGGGAATTTAGATATGATAAAAGTGAATTTTTAACTTGCCAACTACCGCTTCGACTAACCTGTTACCATAGAGGAATCTTGATAGCAACCATATATTCACACAAAATTAGGGATAAATGTCCCTTATAGATCTTCAAAATCCCTTACGGGCAATTCTCTACTTGGCTGTCCTTTATTAACCGTCCAAGCTCCTTGGGTTAACCCTAGAATACATGACATCGGAAACAAACAATAATATTATTGTTGTCCCAGTGAAAGATCTACGTACAGGGCAAGACACGACCCATTATCGTCGTGTAAACTGTAAAATTATTGACTTTTGTCGAAGTCAGAGTTGTCCTTCGTAAGGCCTATGTTAAAGTGAAAACAACGTATGTTTAATAATTTTTGCAATGTTTAAATATGTAACAAATTCAATTTTATTTACGAACAGAAAAATGCATTTGTGACAAAAGTAAAAATCCACGAGCTTATACGGCATATCTGCTATGAGCCAGAGGAAAGCAGAGTCAGAAAATCCCAGCCTGTCTTGTATTCTAGGGTTAAGTTAATGGTTCAATTCGTCTCAAAATTTATAGGATTTATATAAATCTCACGGTATTTTATTTCTATATACCAATGTCAATAAATTCGCGTTTTAAGGTTGACTATCAGTAATGTTAATTTCCTATCTCAGGAAAGTGGAAATATTTGAAGTAATGTTTCACGTACAACATTTTGGAGACTATTGTTGGAAAGATTGAACATTTCCCTGGAACATGTGGCCCTCCGAATTTCCAAAAACAAACCAAACGGGTCATAATTAGCGTATCAAAAAAAATTTTTTTGTAGAAAAAGGGCGCGGAAATTTTCTGCGACAATATTGTGATGTATTTTTATTACAATCAAATAATTTAAAAATCTGAGAGCCACATGTTCCAGACAAATCCTGGAGGATCAGCACAAAATTTACCGAAATGAAATCGGTTGATTATTTTTTGATTTATGTCCACTATTCTAAATTATTTGTTTTCTGTCCTAGTTCCGTAGTTTCTTACAGATTTTTGATCCGTTTGAAAACATATCCGGACTTTATAAAAGTATGAATTGTCATCTATCTAATCTGTTATTTGTGTGCGAAGGTAAATGTAACTTTGTGTTGGCGGAACTTGGAGTGCCAAAGGCACTACTTTATAGCAGGGAAGGATTTAATTTTTAGTGCAGTGCAGTTAGCTTTGCTTTTGCTAGCATTGATGTAGTTGTGGGAGGAGCTTAACCTCTACTGATAGTCACCCTTAAGAGGAAGGGTTACCAAGTAACTTGACCTGACCTCGACTATCAAATTAGCCCTAAACTTTTTTTGCCAAATTGGAAACTCCTCCGAGAATACTGGTCGTAGAAAGACAAGATTGGTCTCTAAATTCACAGAAAAACCTGGTTGAGGTCTGGTAATCAAATCTAATTCATACTCATCTCCAATTTCGAGATATTAAGGTTTTAATTTTAAATTCGCAGACCTCAACCAGGTTTTTCTGTGAATTTAGAGACCAATCTTGTCTTTCTACGACCAGTATTCTCGGAGGAGTTTCCAGTTTGCCAAAAAAATGTTTTTCAACCTTGTCATAGAGTAAATTTCTATGCCTCTATGCGATTTTAAATCGTAGTCATAGATACTTCCCCCATCAAATTTATTTGACCTTTATTTATTGAATTCCCCCGTATTTTGTGTATACCTGACCCTTAAAGCCCCTTTTAGGATGCTTGTGTACATAAAATCTAAAACTGAAATTGCCATTTCTGCAAACGCAACGGTGCGAAACTTAATTTATTTTTTTCAAATATTTTTAAGAGTCAGGTCCTCGACGGAATTCAATAAGTGAAAGTAAACAGGTCAAGCAAAAGGGATGGGGAAGTATCTATGGCTACGATTTAAAAATACGTAGATGCATAGAAATTTACTCTATGACAAAACTGAAAAATATGACTGAACTGATAACTGAAAAATAAGTTAAAGGCTAATTTGATAGTCCAGGTCATGTCCCGTGACGTTGGAGACGTGAGTCTTAATAAAACATTGAAAAGAAATTATTTCTTTATCCCACACGACGGTTATTTATTGTTTATGATGGATGATTACCAATGTAATGTTTCAATGTTTCACTGAGATGCTTCTATGAAGTGTTGTGTTGAGACGCATAATTAACTGACATTATAATAAATAAAACTTGTATTACTTTGTGGGTTATTGTGACAGTTATAGTAACAGCTTCAAAATGCATTCTTTTTCAATAAATACTTAAAAGGTTCACGCATAAAAGCTAAAGTTGAATGTTTATACACCATAGGGAAAATTTTGGTCAAAATTGTTAAAGCCTAGGTGCCTGGAAACGAAAATAATTTCTCGACTATCATATTTGCCAGTAACTTTTTTTTGGAAATTCCCTAAGGATCTGAGACCACTGGTCCTACAGCCGTACATTAATTTTTAAAAAATTCTTCGATACTTATTCTATGGTAGTTATATTGAAAATTCCACCTTTTGGGCTTTGACTTGAAGATATAAATTCGCAATATATAATTCACAAAAAAACACACATTTTTCGGTTTCAAACGATGATATCTTCAAGTCGAAGACCAAAATGTTGAATTTTCAATATAACTACCATAGAAAAAGTAACGAAGAATTTTAAAAAAATTATTGTACGGCTGTAGGACCAGTGGTTTCAGATCCTTAGGAAATTTCCAAAAAAAAGTACGAATTTTTCCGATTCCCATTTACCCTCTATGATAATTTTTGCTGGTTGCCCAGCAACATCCCCATTTGTGGCAAAAACAATCTGAGTCTTTTGAAACATGCACCATTGCCTTAATGATAACGAGGCTCACCAAGCCAGCCTGCGTAGCAACCAGGCCTATCTAAATGCATGTTAAAAAGTGTTTTACTTCGGGCTTTACTCCTCCCTAAGGATAAGCCACATTTCTACGGGACTTACATTTATGAAATCCTGGACTATTAAGGAACACGAGGGCGGATGGATTTTTCATATCGTTGCTTTAAATGCTTTAAAAAAATTTAAATTCCAAAAAAAGTTAATCAGTTTTAGTTTTTATACAATGTTGATTTTTTTTGAACCATTTAAAACAACGATATCAAAAATCAATCCAATCTCGTGTGTTTCTCGATAGTCCAGGATTCCAAAAATGTAAGTCCCAAAAAAATCGATCCTTCGAATAAAGCTGGATGTAAAGCATTTTTAACATGCATTTAGATAGGCCCATGCGGTTACTACGCACGCGTGGTGAGCCTTATTAATGACAACATATATTTCCCCCCAGAAGGTTTTCAATATTTGGCTATTTTGTGCCAAAGCAGCCTGTTAGTTCAAACGCCTATGAATAGTTTTCAAATATTTCTAGGGAATAACATATATTAAATATTAAGCGTTTCATTCAACTCACTCAACAAACGAAACACCATTTCGGGACAGTGATCAGGTATTATAACACCCGAATAGAGGCATTTAAATTTTTATAATGCCCATTGTTACAGCTTCATTTCAAGTTACAATTTGTTCCAAATCTTAATCTATTTACAATGACTACTGACAGCATATCCGTTTATCTTTTAGTCATTTTTGATTACAGTAGTTGAGTAGTTGGTGGTTAATTATTTTGCATTCAATTTTAATTCATAGAAACTATTTCAGGCGCGTAATTTAAATTGACTTTATTTCACTGCATTTCAATGATTCAAATTTGAAGTAGAAAGGGCGCTAAATGTTTATTCAAATCTTTGTTATTCCAACTATTTTTTTAGAAAAGTGAAATGACACTCTGGTTTGGATTGAAACATGACATTGTCAAAGTAAAACTGTCAGATAGGTTTTGTTAGATTCTACTCTGTTTAATTAAATGCATCATTCTTGTTAAATAATTATAATAATACAGAGCAGTAAGTAAACCAAAAGGGTTATTTAGTGGATATTAAATTAATTATAAGTTGTATAACTGATAACTAGTCTATCTTGCTATAAAGTACTTTGTTCTTTGTTGTGTAGCGTATTTAGTAGTACATTTTGTATCCTTGTAAGTAAAATATTATGTAGCACCAATTAATCCAAAAAGGAGATGCATATGCGCACTATCTCCAGCAGAGCTGCTGTGCGATAGCTCCTAATTCCAACAGCCAGTGTGCAAAAAATAAAGCCCTTTTCGCCATCATTTGCGTAGCCTCGTAAGATTCTTTACCAGCTCCCGCGGGATTTCGACTAATGTACCTGCACAAAAATTAAATATGTAATAATTAATACTAAAAGACCCTTTTTGTCGAACTTAAGTGATAAATAGCCTAAAATAGCATGAACTGACATGAAGCCTGACGAAACTTTTAAAAAAATTCATTTTTGGAGTGTTTTCCAAACATTTAGGGGTTGCTATGAATTACCCTTTACAAATGCTAATTAAATGTTTAATATATTTAATTACCGGTAAGTTTGGGTTCCGACGGACTGGAGGCTTTCGGTGTGTGGCATTTCGTTGAGTGGCACAGAGGAAGGTCCACTTTTCCTTTGAAAGACTTGGGAAAAGGCTGCTGCAATTGAGCCTCCGCCACTTATCTTCTTGCGTATGTTATCTGCAAGATTATCCCCGAAAGAATTCGACGGGACTCCAAAAGACGAGTCGTCAGCAAAGTTGAAGAAAGAGTCGTGGCGGGAGTTTCGTCTTTGCTGGGCATCCTTGAAATTCATGGCTGTCCAGACCTCGGCGATGACGGCACTGTTGGTTTTGAAGTACGTATCCAGCTCCAGGCGGATTCGGTTGAGCAAAGATGTAAATGACTGATAGGACGGCTGGAGGATGAGAGCAGGGTCGAGGAGGAGTGACGTCACCAACGGAATCCGACTGCACGCCAAGGTGGACAACACTTCGGTGACCATGAGAATCGTGTCTGGGTGTAGATGTGTCCATCCATTCAGATGCTGAAGGAGATTGTCTAAAAATGGACCGAAAGAGGGATTGTCAACTGTCGACATCGTATCCATGCTGTAGTAGCCATCGCTATTGTCACCGTTTGAAATGCGCGCCTCGCTTTCACCCAGCTCTTCGCTGCTTGGCTGAAGACTGATCGTTGTGAATTTCTGTTCCAGCCCTTCCTCCTTCATGAACGGAGGTTCCCATTTCTCTGAACTTTTTCCATTCCCGCCAGATTTATTAGTTTCCCATTTGTCATAATATTTGCCATCACCAGAAGTATTGGATGCAGAATCCCAATTGTTAGGTTTTTTTGCATTTCCGCTCCCCGAAATGTCGCCATTCCGCAGTTCAATTTTGTTCGGGTATTTTGTCACCGGGGTTTTGTCCTCGCCATCGTATTTCAATTGCCACAACGGAAATTTCCCGTTGGTTGTGTTTGTGTCTTTGAGAGAGGAGACTGCGGAGTCGCCGTCCTCCCCTCTTCTACTCTCCAACACAGACGGTGGGGCTGAGATCACCAGGTTATTGATAGTTGACACTCGGACCAGTTCCTTATTCAGGTATTGCACGTAATGACTTGTGATGACGTCAGAGCCCAGCGATTCCAGCACACTTATGGGAAGGAGACTCAAATACTTGATTGACGACTCGTGGAAATCGATCTCAGGCAGAGGAACACCCCGCTGCGACACCATAAGGTGGTTCTGGGGAATTAAATACTTCAAAATCGCCTCGTACCAAAAATCTTCACAGTACAAATCCAAAAGCACGTTGAAAAGACTCAAAGTCGACACCGTCACCTACACAAAAATTATTTTATGTTTCAAGACTAATTTAAACTGTGTTTCAATTTACACTTATTTTACTACGAAAACAGAATGAAGTTAAAATGAAATTATTTCATGATTAAGGAGAATCATAAAATACAAAAAAAATTTAATTTCTTTTAACTATCTTCAATTGCTTCGTTCTTTTAAATTATTAATAATTAACTTACAGCGGTGTTGCGATGATTCATTCGTTGTATGAGAAGAGGGAGGAGTCTCGCAATGATGAACATAATAAGGTTTCGGAGGAGGAGGGGATGAGTCAGATATTCGCACACAAGTTGTAAATAGTAAGTGACAATGGCGATCTCTTCGTGTAAGCTCTGCAATCCAAATACAATCAACTCTTACAGATTAATAATTATTTGTCCATATCATAAAGTTTCTCCGTTTGCTTCAAAACACATTGGGATAAATATGAATTGCATAGAGTAATAGCACATAGAACTAGTGATCATATTCAAACATTTTAAAACATTCTTAACAGCTTGATATGCATTTGCGTACGTTTTAATACAAACCGGTGCGTTTGGAAACAAACGGAATTGAAATAGAAAATGCAGCAGGATATCGAAGGCGGTAGTTTAATACAGAAAATACAGACAATTGGAAAACTAATAGTTTAATTGCTTAAGTTAATCCAGCCACTCCACTCAAGCAGATTTGAAGTTGCTGGTGACATGCAGTAACAAAACATACTAACCAAACCATGAGCAACTATCAATCGTGTCTTGACGTTGATGTATATCAAAAATTTATTCCTAATACGTCCCTCCCACAAATGTCACAGTCGAAATTAAAATCTGCTGAGCAAGGAAGTGGAACTTTAACTCCAATCTCAACCCTTGCCTAGCACAATTTTAATTAAGTTATGATGACTCATGAACCCCTGATCCAAGGCAAATATACTGAATCCCGCCTCCATCCCCTTCCCCACATCAGGTAGGTTCAGTAGAGAAAGTCCCATGAAAGAGTGTGAACTTTTATATGGGACTTTCCTTTGAATTGGTCCCATTCCGGTCCCAGACCAAGATGGGGGTAGTCATGTCACCCTTCAGGAGTAAATTGCAAGTCCCATATAAAAGTTCAAACTCTACTACTGAACCCACCTGATGCGGTGAAGAGGAGGGGGAGGCGGGGGAGGTAATTAAATAGTTGCCTTGCCCTGATCCAAAAAAATTTCCAAACACATGAATCAGACACAAAGACTAATGAACTGTAAGACTGCTAAAAGCTATTGAAATACAGCTGCAACTGCCAATTTACCAAACTCCTTCCCTATTGGTTTAGAATTACCGTCACCCTTGGCTATTGGTAGTAGTAGTGAGTAATAACATGTGGGTGTATAAACTGCACCATTGCATGGGAGTAATGCGTTTATAGCATTCTTATGGCAGTATGCATAATGGCGAGTCAGAGTACTCCTAACCCGGAGTCACAAAATAGTCTAAAACTTGACCTTAGTACAACCTAGGGTCAACTTTTCTGTATTGAAATAGCACTGTAACTATTGGCAACTTACCATGGTCGTCCTCGGGGTATAGGGTTACGTTACTCTAACCCGTCATTCATTATGCATACTGCCCTTAGAGTAAGCGAAGCGACAACTCGCCAAAAATTAAATCAAGGAGCTTTAACTGGTTGGGGTATCCCTTGGTTTCTCTTCGGCTGTTTTTTCATAAGGAGGGTTCAGTTAGGCACTTTGCGTGAATATCTATAAGGGACGTTTCATGTCCCTTATCCAATTGTTGCCAATGACAACTGGTAGGATTTGTCCCTTTTAGATATTCACGCAAAGTGCCTAGCTGAACCCTACTGTTAAAGCTGTTGACACTCCTTGAATTAAATCTTCTTTGAATCAGACATGTTTTAAGGGACAACACCTAGGGGTCGATTTATCTATCGGAATTTGATATGCACTTTTTTTATGCACACAAAAAGTTGAGTTCACTCTTTTAGGAAATCAAAGAAAATTCTAGAACTTAATTTAAAATTTTTTACCAGACATATTTTCAGGGTTCTGGAGGGTCACAAGATTCCGTTTGGTCCAAAAATTTTTTAGTCCCTTCGCAAAAAAGTCCTACGTTAATTTATCCCGCCAAAATTGATTTTTTTGAAGAATTTCCGCTATATGACCTTGATAATTAGAAATTGTGGTAATCATAAGCCTTGTGACCCTACAGCATATTAAATCAAAATTTTGAGACTAATCTTGTCCAGATTGGTTGAAAATTAAATGAGCTATTCATGATCAGGTTAAGTACCAGGAAAGCACGCATTCACGCATCCACTACAGTTGGCCCTTAAAAGACCAGAAACGGGCGGGTGATAGTTTTCCATGGGGAAACTGAAACTTAAATTAGGTTGTGACATGCATTAGTTTAAGCATATATATATAGTTGTGGGTGTTTCTGAAAAATTGTGCAGTAGTAGTAGAAGTGAATTAATTATGATTAGTGACGATAGAGGATGAACGTTTTAGTGGATGAAAAGACAGACGCATGCTATTATTGTTAAGGCACGTTCATCAGGCGTGTTCAAGAAAAGTAAAAGTTTTGTGGATTGCAATTAGCTAAATCCGAAGAGTTTTCCACTAACCGTAACGAAATGGTCATGTTGCTTTACCAAGCTAGGGCTCCCCTCATCCTAATAAATACCATTCAATTCAAAATAATAATCAGTACTAAATATAACTTCATAAACCCACTCCGCTCAGAACAATCTAATTCAAAAATCAACAAAATTGCAAATGCAGTGCAGACTACAAAAAAAACAAAAAAGACCTTACAATTATTACAGAGCAGAGACCAAGTGAATCCATAAAATGTACAATTTCAGTGTCCACAGGGTCCGTCACTAAATATCCCACACCCATCAGGTTGACATATTTCTACAACTGCACGCCCGTGCTTACTAAACGATTTATACATTTATTCGATTTATACAATTTTGTTTGTGCTATAGAAGCCTCAGCACAGCAGCGTTTTTCTGAAACCCGTTGATAAATATTCGTATTTTTGACTTTTATTTCAATTTATTCAACACCGGACGATATATGAAACCGAAAACTATTTGAAAAATATCCGGCTACTTTTTTCTGGGAAATACTGCATTACTTTTATTTGGAAACCAACTAATACTCTGAATATTAATGAATAACTCGATTCGATTGTTTTAATTGTGTTGTTTGCACATGTTTGCTATAGATTTTCTGTGGCAGTTGTGGAAATATGCAGTCCCCGGACTTACAGTCCGGATGTGAAAGGCAGTGAAGGACCGTGTATATAAAACATTTTGTTGGTGATTAGGAATTTGGGATACCTGAGTGAGTGCTGGTTGAATAACTGCAATCAAGAACGCATTTTGGAAACATTCTGCTATTGTAGATGCAACACCAGGGGGAGCTGCATGTGTCACAGAGTCCACAAACTTCAGTTGGACGACAAAAGGACTCAACTGTTCCACAGATCCCTGCGTAAATGTCGGCAGTTGAGCAAAACAAGCAGACAACCCACTGATAACCACATTCTAAAAACATAGAAATTCGTTAGTTTAAATTCAGATAAATTAGCCCATTTATGCCATGTAGAAATAATCGCTTTTCGAGCAAGAATAAATTTTATCTTTCGGCCCCTTCTTGTAGGCTAGGATTTTGAGACGAGAACTATATTTTATCCTTGAATTTAAGCCACTTTTAAATTATTGAAATTATAAATAAACAATGTCATACTTTTTAATCAATGGAGAATGGAGAGTAAAATCGAACCTGGCACAAAGAAATAAAGTGGACAGTAAAAAGTAACACCAGCTCTACTGAAAAATGTTAAAAAAGTTTGTCGATATATAGCAGAACTAATTTGGAATAGAAGTTTTGAAATGCTAATTACTATACCCTACGGTCATTACGAAATGTCCCATTTAGCTAATTATCTCCATTTAATCACCCATAATCATCTTATGAAACAACCTCATTGGTTTAGGGGGAGTGGGCATGCGCATTTTGCTTCTAAGGAACGTGCACATATTACGCGTGGAGTTGATGGGAGGAGGTGATGCCCAAAAATGTTACAAGTCAGCACTACAAATGGGTTTTACGTTTCGTAAGATACTAGGCTCCCAGTAAACTTTGGCAGATTTAGAAAGGTAGGCGTCCAGCAACCATTAGCAGAATTTATAAATAATTGCAAAAATTGCACCGCTTGTTACATAACAAAACACTTTTCACGCAGATGAGATTGTTGCAAAGTGAATTAGAGGTAACTCATTTCGATGGAAGAGGAAGTGGGCATGCGCATTTTGTTATTTTGCCTTTAAGGAACGTGCACATATTACGTGTGCAGTTGATGGGAGGAGGAGGTACCTAAAAGTGTTACAGTCAGCATTTACGTTACAGATTGGTTAAGGGGTTTTGCGTTACACAATAAATGCAGGTCATCCAGGCTCTCCTACCAGACATACATAGATATATAGTTAGGTTGGTAAATTTATTGGTTTATCTCAGTCTGTGGTTATAATATAGAGATGCAGGTTCCCTAGGCTCTCCTACTACCAGACATAGATATATAGATAGGTTTTATCTAAGTCTGTGGTTAAATATTAGAAAATATTACAATCGTAGACTTGATAAAGCAATAAATTTACCAATCTATGTATGTATGTCTGTACGCTTGGTATGGTGAGCCTAAATTCAAAATGCGCAAGCGCGTATGCAATGCATATTACATAAAACAATGAACTACACTAGGTTAATATTAGATTATTTAAAAATTAAACCGAAACATATTGACTATTGATTCGGAAATCTTTTGAAATTTAATAGCAGTACTGTACTTGTGACCGAGTTTAAAATAGGGTTGTTGGGATTGGGATTGAAGTAATTAAATAAATAATAAAATAATTTAAAATTACAGCTGAATTGAATTGCGTGATTAAAATCTTCTAAAATAAAATCCACATGATCACCATGAAATATTTTAATTTTTATTTGAGAGTTGAGACTTGAAACTAAATCTAGCAGCTTACTGCAAGACAGGAAAGAAAATTAAAAAAAGACTTTTGGAATAAAATACATACTCAAACTAATCCAATTTTCATTCAATTGTGATTAAAATTCGTAACAAACATTTATTAAAACTAAGTGTTAAACGATTATTTTTGAATTGCATGAACGGCCACTTTATGGATTTTAGGAGAATGTAACTAATCTAACTTAAATCATTATTAAAAGCTAAACTTAAATTCCGAGTGTTATTCTTACAGTTAAGCCCAAGCCGGTTTCCTGAGAGAGAGTTTTTTCTAGTCGAGAGAAGCGTGAGGCTAGCTGGATGAAGAGTATGAAGGAATCTCTTGCTGTGGTCCCAAGTTTTTCATCGCTTCGTAGACTATACTCGAGAAGAAGACTAGCGAGGGAGCAAGCTCCATCCGAAGATTCGGGTAATACCTCATTATTGCTGCTTTTGACATACCCGAGAAGTTCTTCATCCTTAGACGCCAGTTCACAAAGTGCCTGCAGCATTTGTACTAATTTGGCCTCATCTTCAATCGGCAACTGCATCCCTGTAAATCATTGACTCGATTCATTTTCGTTTCATATTTTGTTGATTTTATTCATTTTAATTGGATTCGAACCATTAAGCTGTTGGTCATGCAGCCATTTGATCACTTTGTCAGGGCACTTGTTTTGCAGCCAAAACAATTTACAAACTTGTTCTGAATCCTCTCCTCTCGCCAGTCGAAGAAACGAAATCATTTGAGACAGATGCGAGATGACTGTTAAAGCTCCCTCAGAGTCCTAACACAAAACAATCCCCTTATTTTTTAATATTGTTTTACAATGTTGTCAAAGTCAATTTATTAGCAAAATTAATTTCGTTTTTTAATAGCCAATTGCCTCTGATTATAAAAACTTTGAGGATTTTCTAACAGATCGCTATCGGTTGTTTTATAATTGATCTCTATATATATAATCGCAGACTTGATAAATTTACCTGTCTATATATATAATATTTATATATATATATGTATGTACGTGTGGTAGGGAGAACCTAGGAAACCTGCATATATTACGTAAAGCAAAACCCCCTCCCACATGTGTAACGCAAGTGCTGACTGCAACACTTTTGGGTATCCCCTCCTCCCATCAACTGCACACGGAATATATGCAGGCTCCTTATAAGCAAAAAAAGTAAAATGCGCAAGCCCAATTCCTCTAAACCAACGAAATGAGTTGTTTAATATAATTGTTATAACATCTAAATAATAATAGTTTACATAAGAAGGTTGAATGGTGACTGGGGATCGAATGGAAATGATTAGCGAAAGGGAACATTTCGTAATGTGCGTATTAAATTGCATTTCAAAACTTCTAACCCAAATTGGTTCTGCTATAATATCGAAAAACTTATTCAACATTTTTTAAAAGAGCTATAGGTTTACTTTTTACTACCCTCTTAATTCCTTTGTGCCAGTTGGGATATCTTTTTGTAGAATTAAATAACAGCTCTGGGTAATTAACTATTCTTTAAAAATATTTATTCGTAAGTTGTACTCATGGGATTTGAACGTTTTTCCAAAATCCTAGAGGGAATCTTATTTTTTCGATTTTAAAAGTTTTGGTAACTTTGTGGGAGTTTTTTTGGAAATAGTCTTTCATTGTTCCCTATATTTGATGCTACTATCTACAGTTATTATTTTGGTGTAGGAAATTCCTTTTTATCAGGAAGTTGGGGCTGCAGCTAATTTTTCCAACCACTGTAGAAAATAAAGGTGTATTAATTTAAATGTACTTTGTTTTTACAAAGTTAACAACCTAATGGGATGTTTTCGAAATTGTTTTTATTACTGTGATGGGTGGCCTGCTAAATTTCTCTTGAGTGCTAGATTTGCCCCCTTAGCTGGGTTCACTAGTAATAATTTAATAATAATAATATTAAATTTTAAAAAAACTATTCACAGCATTCCAAGTGGAAACCTCAGATCTTCCCATAACTTCTGTGGCCTGTTTCCAATGGTTTTCAAGGAGGGAGAATGTAGCCCCGGGTTCAACCTTCTTCCTCTCGATCATTGGGTTGTGGCGTAGCCAATTCATCATTTTGAAAAGTTCTACAATTAATAATAAATTAATATAATAATACTACCAATAACCAACATTAGTAATTAAGATAATAAATTAATACAACGCGACGCGGGAATATAGATTTGATAGTATAGGACAGAGAGACATGGTACTTGTTGTAATATTTTGAGGAAATAAATATGTGAAAATTTTGAAATTTGTTGAAATTTATTTTCCTCGAAACTTCAATTGAATAAATAAACTGTGCATGTGTATCCACATTCCACACGTTAAATTATTGTCTTTCTTTATTGGCGACAGCTATAAAATATATAGCGTTTCGGCCCTGGACTAGGAGCGAAGATAAAGGAAAGGACAAGGGCGGTAAGCCTATGGTTAAGATCCTTCTGTTGGATATGGTTCATATTCAAATATATTGTAGAGGGCATTAAAACAAACAAATTTGATTAGGGTATGAAAAAAATTCACCGTGTAGTTTACCCGGGAGAGGTCACCAAAGGTTGTTACCCGGCACCCCGAATTTTGGTATCCATGGTTCGATATGGTTCATATTCATATATGTTGTAGAGGGCATAATTACAATCATTTTTTGGTTAAACCAAAATCGGATCCGTCGAATCGTTTGCCCGGGAGAGGTCTTACATTATGACCGATATTGACCCGAAAACACCACCAATATGGTTGCCGGGTAGCGACTTTGGTGGCTCCTCCCGGGGAAACGAGCGACTTAACAACTGACCGCGAGCGAGTTAACAAAGACAAAGTTGATCAGCTTATAGTTTAAACATTAACAAATTTTACACATTATACAAACAGTCCAGGGCCGAAACGCTAGCTGACTAGCTTTCGCCAATAAAGAAAGACACGCACTAATAATGCCATTTCTGGATGAACCCCAGTAAATATTTTTCTTCAATACAATAAGGATTTTATAGAAACCAAAATTTTTTATATCACCAAGCACTGGTAAAGTAGGCACTCAAATTGCCGGTTTATTTCTCGGTCCAACTAAACACCCCGACGTTTAATTTCAATAAGTTAATATAATTGGTAAAAAAATGGTAAATTGATAGAAATTATTGTATATAATATTCAATAAGCTTACGTACGCTGGTTTCAGAGCACGCGCACAAAGTCACTTCTTTTGTTTCAGCACTGGGCAATTTCAATTATGGTTTTTTGATGTTTTAAAGAATGCAACTGAGATATAAAATGATCATATTGCACTAGGTCAGCATGGCGCGCCATGTCATACATTTAGTCAGTTCTTATTTAGTTATTTTTGATAACAATTTATGGTTGAATCCGTTAATGCATTAAAAAAATTCAAATGTACTTGGCATTGTCGTTAAATCATAATTGTCTGCTTTTCGCCACTTCATTTTCGTAGCACAGAGCAGAAGTTGAAAAAGCTAGCGTAACTACTGACTGCGACCGACACCCGGATACAGACCCAGGTAAATGACAATCACTGTTTCACTTTTTTCAACACTGAATTGACATTTGTTATTGTGGTTTTACTGTTAACTGTTAGCCCATGATATTCTCTTTATATAATTTCCTTCCGAATTTAAATTCATCATCTGATGAGATTTTAGGAAATCGAAATTCTACGGGACATCAGATATCCTTCAGATTTTGGTTTTCCTTTCCAGGTCACTGTAAAGTTGCTGTCACTTAACGACAATTCTCCAGACCAGATTGATTAGGGTTCCTTAAACAAAAACAAGTTGTATGTGGATCAGAGATGGGACTTTAGTCAAAAACTCAACTCACTTTTCCCTTGAAATAGTAGCCGATTTAACTGAATTTAACTCACCTCAACTCTCTTTTTATCTCTACGGAAAGCCCGACTCAACTCAACTCAACTCACTTTTCCCTTGAGTCAGTTAACCGACTAAACTCAACTCACCTCAGTTTAACCTTGAGCCAAGTACTCACTCAACTCAACTCACCTCATTTTTAGCATATGTCAGTCAACTGCTCAACTCAAATCAAATTTAGGGCTAAAATGAGATTTCTCTCCCTACTCAGTACTCAACTCTCTTTTGAGTTGTTCTATTTCTGCTTGACGCTGTTTAATCAAAAACGGACAAACTTTGTTCTATTGACTATTAGTAATGGATTTGTTACTGTAGCTAGGCATTAACGAAGGCTAACGAGATCCTGGTAATTTAGACATCGAGCTGTTCGGATTCTTGGTTTACCCACTATAATATAGCTTTAGCCAATGTCACAGTAATAGGATATCTGAAAGAATCTTTTTGTAACTTTAAATTGGTAGAAGTAGAACCGTTGGCTACTAAATCGGGTTACCACAGTAGGGGGACATGGCTTCTCCCTCTCCTATTTTGCTTGCGTAATTAAAAGACAAATACGTGAAGGAAAGTGGAGAGCAGCAACTTCAACCATTGTTGTTAATTTGTTAAACGTTCAAAGATAACTTTTTCAAAGATTTTACATAAAAACGTGATGCAGGCTATTGTTTTGTACGTAGTTCCTAGCACCAAACCTAGAGAACCTTTGTACAGTGCTGTCACACAAAGCACCCTTAAATTGACTTGGCATTACACATGTCAGATAAATGACAGTAAAAAATACAGCTAAAGGAATAGCTGTATTTAATTAGCCCTTAGCTGTATATTGTGGGATTTATTTGATACCTTATCAATAGCCTTTATAGATTTTACAACTTCGGCTTCAGAAATAGAACTTTTTTTGCATTCAGGACCATAGCAGTCAAGTTGATCATAGTAAAAGATTAAAAATTGACAGCACCCGCAACATTACAAAACTTAGAGGTATCTAATTAATTAAGTAGTGCTATGATTAATGATTACTTACAGCAGACGACAGCGGAACGGACATATACAAGAATGAGAGAGACAACAGACAAGATAAGATAAAAACACTTTTTCACTGATTCAGTGCAGAACAGTACAGTGTACAGTCCACGACTACAACGAAGAATTGGAAGACAGTAAACGGCCAAAGGAAGTTAGCAGACACTGTAATGATAGGCATAAATGTCATGTCTAGATTGAATTGAAAACCACAGCAATTAACTACATCTGGATGTTTGGTGAAGAAATCTGATGAGATTATGATAATTGGCAATTCTTACAGTAGTTGACATTTCTTGAAAAAATGATTGGAAATAAGACGTTTTTATTACTTTTTCGTTGACATGCTAAAAAGCTAGGAAAAGAAACGATGATTTGTTTTGACTATTCCTTACATCATGCATATTGCATGTCAGCTGACTGTCGGGTCTGTATGGCTTTCGACTTTTCGGTATTGGCTGTTTGTGTATATCATTTATTTGTATTTTAAATACGTATTATATGTTCTTTATAGGGCAAACCAAAGAGCAAAAATATTAAAACAAAACATACGTTTTGAAAACAAACATAAAAACAGCATTGTCGGTTATTAGGCAATTGCCATTCGGCTGTATATTGGTGGTCATATGTTGCGTCATTGTCATTGTTCTTGTTGTTGTGGTCTGAGGAGTGAGGTCTGTCTGGTGAATGCTTTGGGTTGGTGATGGTAGTAGTACAGAAATAATAATAATCATTGATTGTAAACATTGTAAGCTACGCACATTCAGCATCATAATGTTTTAATTGCTGACATTTTTTGTTAAAAAGCTATAATATTATTATATTTATTGAATCATAGATAGGTGTGTTTATTATAGTTATGTAAATAACAAATAAGCGACATGGCTAGAAATTGCGGATTCTGGCTTTTCAGCATATCCGCCACTCTTGGAATATATTTTGGAGTGACCATTTTTTTTCTTTTCACTTTCTACTATCACAACAGTCATGCTGGCATATGGGGACTCATTTCAGGTAAACATCTAAGATTTTAATAATTTATTTAATTTATACGTTAAACATTTAAATTATTTTTGTAAAATAAACAGCTGACTTAATTAAAATTATATATATATGTTATATAGGCAGTATCGTTTACTAAAATAAACATTATATTTGAATTATTACAATAATTATTTTTGATTTTATAGCGCTATTTGCTGCTGTCTGTCTTCATTTAAAACTTCTGTGTTCCAACAACCGATTGTCGGGTATGTTCTGTTTCTTTTCCCAAATTTATTCAATAACAATATAATTCAATATCTACATCAATGTGTATATCCAATCCATACTTTTGACTTTGGCCTGTCTGTATACTTTGAATACATTGTTCCAGTTGTCCCTCCACCTTTACCGAAGTGATTCAAGAAAAATATTTTTTTTAAAAGTGCTTTAAAATGTTTAAAACCCCATCCAATAAATGACCTATTTTTCTTGATAACTATAATCCCATGAAATGAAATTGACATTAAATCGTTTTTAAATTAATCATACAATTTAAATTGTTTTTCCACTCCACACTGTTTTGATTATATTATAGGTTGGTATTCAGTTGGACATCTCAACGCTCTTGCCTCATCTGGTTTCATTTGTTTTTGCACAGCCTTAGGGTTTACAGCGTGGTATATAATCTATGCCGCATATCACCATATTCGTAAGCATATTTTACTCCTTTTTTACGTCATTATTACTAATTATTATTATTATAAGTTTGAAACAATTATTATTTAACTATTAAATTACTCATAGAAGTAAAGTAATAAAATAAAATCCAACCACGTTAAAAAACTGAATAAAAAATTGAAAACAACAAATAAGAAATACCCTATTAAATGCATAAATATTACAAATTCGATGTTTCAGCTGTACTTCCTGTAGGGTCAAGTTTCTATCTGGCGGCTGTCTGGTCGGGGATGGCTACCAAATGGTCTTTCACTATGTTTATTTTGAGTTATCGCTACGCAAGAATCCTTCGTTACACTACGCCTTTCTTGATCATTCAAGAAAATGCTTAAAAACATCCCCGAGAAATCTCTGTACCTCAAAGCTCTGATCGGTTTTCATTAAATCAAATATTTTTTAAAAAAGTCGAAAATATTTTGTGATAATTTTTGAAGCCATCAGCTCTAGGACACTGCGGTACGGACGTTGCCTAGTACTAAACCTATTATTTGCCTTAGGCAAATAGGTCTAGACAGTTTAGCTTTAAAAAATGGGAAATTATCCATGGTTATTATAACAAATCAAAATTTTATATGATTTTCATATACATTCACAAGAGGAATATTTATTGCAACATTTGACTTCTGCATTACAGTCGTTTGATATCAGTATATATTACATACATTTTAGCATATCATATTACTACCACCATCCTAAGCTACACTTATCATATCATATGATAGTACTCCACTCTATGAATAATAAAAGTTATAATCATGTTATTGGATTAACTTTCAAACTATGAAAACAACACAATAGAATAGATAATTTTAATTACTTGTTGTAAGGAGCAACTGTTGATATATGTTGACACACAAAATAGACAGTAGGCATATTGAAAGGTTTAGTTATTGTAGATTTTTCGGTTATACATCTTCAATATTGCAAGTCACTGCATAAAGAACTTTCAATTACATTACAGCATTTCCAAATAAATTATAGAATTTCCGAATAAATTATCTACCCTAACTAAGCCCTTTATTAGCCCTTTAGTATGCCTGCTGTCTATTTTGTGTGTCAACATAATACAGTATGTATCAAAAGTGGGTATACATAGGAGTTTATGGGTATACAAAGGAATTTAGTATCCATAGCACTTTCATTGTTAGTTCACAGCTCAATATGCAATTTTTACCAGCCAGATTTCCCTTTTATTATTTCATTGATCGTCTCTCTTTCCTTCTTTTCGCATTAAATAATGCGTTGCTTCAATCTGAAGAACTCAATATGAATAAACTGTCAATGTGGGGGAGTTCCGTCTCGCTGGAACCAAATGTTGTCAGGATCCACTCCCTTAGTTTTCGGAGAGCCTTGCTTCTTCAGCAAGTCATTCACCGGGGTTGGTTTGGGGACCAATACCGACAAGTCTGTTGATTCACAGTACCATTTAAGTGTAATATTGCATCGTCGCTAAAAAAGATTGTTTTTGTAAAATTCTGATTAGCTGCTATCGAATCCTGAGCCCACGAATAGAAGAGCATACGACGGCCAGGTTCATCGGGACGGTGTTTGTGCAAAATAGGACATGACAGAATTTGCAGCAGATGTGGGTCTTCCTACTTTTGGTAAGTTTTTGACGGAACCAGTCCTATCAAACCGAGCTGTGGTAACTGCACTGTTTTGATGCTAACTGTCTTTGCAGGATATCTTCTTTCAGCCACCTTTCGTAACGACGTTGTTGTCCGCATCTTTACAATTTTAATTCGCTCACTTATTGACAGTTTATCCATATTGAGTTCTTCAGATTGATGCAATGCATTATTTATTGCGAAAAGAAGGAAAGAGAGACGAACAATGAAATAACAAAAGGGAAATCTGGCTGGTAAAAATTGCATATTGAGCAGTGAACTAACAATGAAAGTGCTATGGATACTAAATTCCTATGTATACCCATAAACTCCTATGTATACCCTCTTTTGATACATACTGTAGTAGTTGTATCAACAGTTGCTCCTTACAACAAGTAATTAAAATGATCTATTCTATTGTGTTGTTTTCATAGTTTGAAAGTTAATCCAATAACATGATTATAACTTTTATTATTCATAGAGTGGAGTACTATCATATGATATGATAAGTGTAGCTTAGGATGGTGGTAGTAATATGATATGCTAAAATGTATATAATATATACTGATATCAAACGACTGTAATGCAGAAGTCAAATGTTGCAATAAATATTCCTCTTGTGAATGTATATGAAAATCATATAAAATTTTGAAATGAAATAATCTGTTGTGATTTATTATTTGTTATAATAACCATGGATAATTTGCTCCTTGAGAAGGAGCAAAACCGACCCCATTTTTTAAAGCTAAACTGTCTAGACCTATTTGCCTAAGGCAAATAATAGGTTTAGTACTAGACAAGTACGGACGGATACACCGGTCTACAAATCTCTATTCTTTGTACATAATTTTCTGTACTTATGGACATGGATGTGTGCTTATGACGTAGTCAATCAAAACTGAAATCAAGCCTGATTCCATTCGTACAATTAAGATTTAAAGAAAACAAATCAAATCCACCAAATTAAGGTCCAACTGTGGAGATGCATTTAGTTGTTTGGATGTGTTTTCCTACTCCAGGAAATCATGGATAACTCACCTAATTTTCAATCAATCTGGTTTAGACATGGTTAGTCTCAAAATGTGTAGACTAAAGATCCTTGAATGGGTTGCGAACGCAGGACGCTATGCCAAACTAGTACTACTAACTGGGGATTGAATATTATTAGCACTTAGATGAATATGATTCACTAAGGCACTTCCAGACGGGTCGTAAATCCGGCTGGTTCGGTATGGTAAAAGAATGTCAATTTATGACGATGATAGGTGGTGGTTGTTGAAGTTGAATGACAATTGGTGTCAGGAGGATAGCTGATTGGACTAGGCAGGCTTCGGTCAATTCCAGTTCGGCTGGTCAACTTTGCTAGCTAGCTAAATGTGTGTACTTTATCGAAACTGTGTTTACTAAATAAAGCACTGATGAAACGGTAGTTATTTACTAACTAATCTATTTATTTAATTATAAAAAGATGTGACAAGTGAAGTAGGAACTTGCACGTTGTCACGAGAGAGAATTACAAAGATGCTTTCGGGAAGCAAGAATGAGAGTGAATGCTTTTTGAGCGTCTAGAATCCAATATGGAATTGTGAATGACAGGAATAGCTTAGAATATTGCTTAATAATTACAACTTGATTGAGTGGAATTATAATAGAATAAAAATTGCACTTCTAAGTGCGTGGTCTGGAAAAAAGATAAAAGTTACTACGAGAGGGCTCGTACAATCCTGGAGGGTCACAAGTCTCAGACATGTCAAAATTTCTACCTGTGAAGGTCACAGATTTTTGTGAAATAATAACTAAAATACGTTTTAAACAAAATGGATATTTGTAACTAGGGATGCACCACCGATGCATCGGCCGCAGATTCGTCCATTTTCTGGTTTTGCCGATGCATCGAAATCGACCGAAATAAGTTGCCTGAATCGGCCGATTTGCCGATTCTTTTTAACTGTCATCATTTAACATTTAATCAGTGCGACGAACAAAAATATTACATGATATGAAATGTTCTGTAACGTAAATTTATTACTAATTTCTGAAATATTATGCTGAAATTTATTCTTCAACGTGAGAATTGCATTTGTAGTCACACTATTTCTCTCCACCTAAACTAATTTTTCTCCAAAATCACTGCTACTGAAAGAATTAACATCCTATTCTATGGTAAATACTACTAACTACTACTTACCAAATAGTAAGACTGAAAATTGAAAACCAATTTTCACATTTCACAATGCTAAAAAATGATCCAAAAGCAATTTCAACCGTGAGACTGGGGCATCTTTTTTATTAAAATAGACCCTGTTTTGATTATCCAGAAAATTCATATTTCTTTGTTTTCTGGTTTTCCTGGTGTCTCCCGATGCGGTTTTTACCTTTTAATATTTTTAAAATCACAATTTAGCCTTTTTAGCCACTACCTACTATATTTATAGTACCTACCCATTTCAATCAGTTAGCTGAAATGGAACACTGTATCTAAAGATATTTAATGCCTACGCTGCTGAGTGAGAAAAACACTGTAAACTAGTAAACCTGAGAGATTTCAATATCTCAATAAACTACTAAATGAGTAGGAGTATTTAAGAGATCACGCAGGCTGGGAACCAACTATCACACACGAAATTGACACTTTGAGCATCTACTCTACTTTAGGATATAAAACAACAGGAATTTTTCTTAAAATCCGCCGTTTATGAGTTATGGCGGTTTTTTTATAAAAGCTTTACATGGGAGTAATTTCAAAACGACTGAACTGATTTTCACGAACTTAGTGTCAAAATGATCGCAAGGCTGTTCTCTACATGGGGTTTTCAAAACATTTTTGAAAAATTGAAAATTTTGAAAAACGTCAAATAATTTTCGAAATTTTGAAAAAAGTCGACTGTTATCTTAATTAGGTTTATGAACATTATACTTTGGAAGTTTATGCAGTATATAATGCCAATATAGTCAACAAATTAAATACAAAATCGTTTGTTTCAACAAAATGAGTCACTATGAACAATTTACGTAGGTAATATAATTTTATAAATTTTCTCATTATCGTCATCGTTTTTTGCAAGGTTGGTTGATATGGTAACACAGCCAGCCACTAGTACCAGGTTAAGTCATACTTGTTTGAAATATCACCCAAAACCACTTATGGGGATCAAAGGAGGGACAACCATAGATTTTAACAGATTTTAACTCTATGACATTGAGTGGTATTTCAAACAACTATAACTTAACCTAGTACTAGTGGCAGAGTGTATTACCATATCGACCAACCTTGGTTTTTTCAATAAGTTAACATAAAGAGGTAAAAAGGTTGCTGGAGGGTCTACCAATAATACAAGATTATATATGTAGTATGAGCCACTCTCCTTGTAATAATCACTAGATTTCCCACACAACGCTTCTTTTGTACATATTGTATTTACGGAACCCTAAATTCATTTCAGTAGATAACAGAACGCCAAAAGGATCGATAGTAAAAACTTTTCACCAACACCACTACCTGTTTGTCAATGGTAAGTTAAAATTGCCATTTAGTTTGCAAAACCATTTTTATTTATCTATACCATAAATAATATATAATTTCAAATGGAAAGAATACATTACTGCAGCAATCCTTACAAAAATGAAAACCGTAACAAATGCGTAAAATACAGACCAATTGGAACCGCTGCAGGGGTCTCTAATATCAGATTTCTACACCCTTAAAATACTTCTTTCCTTCATGGGTCTGTACGGAATGCAGGATAAGATTTTTAAAAGAAGGTTGTGGTCAAATCCGGACCGGTTCAGTCGCGGCAGCACAAATGCTAGCAGATCCTGTGCGGCCAGGACCATCAAGGACAGTTCCAACAGTTGCATTAGAACCAGGGCCAATAGAGACTGTCACAGATATACCAGTTTCAGAGGACCCAGTGACTTAAGTAAATATAATGCGTCCCATTGTAGTCAGCGGTTTACAACCCCGGCCAATGCGTCCAGTAGTACTCGACTAAACATTCCGAGTGCTGGGCGATTTATTGACCTTTCAGAGACCGCTGCTTTCGCATTTCTCCAAAACTCAAAACGTCAAATTTCACAGTGACTAGTGACTCATTACATATTTTGTTGAAACAAATGATTTTGTATTTAATTTGTTGACTGTATTGGCATTATATACTGCATAAACTTCCAAAGTATAATGTTCATAAATCCAATTAAGATAACAGTCGACTTTTTTCAAAATTTCGAAAATTATTTGATGTTTTTCAAAATTTCGAAAATTATTTGATGTTTTTCAAAATTTCGAAAATTATTTGATGTTTTTCAAAATTTCGAAAATTATTTGATGTTTTTCAAAATTTCGAAAATTATTTGATGTTTTTCAAAATTTCGAAAATTATTTGATGTTTTTCAAAATTTCGAAAATTATTTGATGTTTTTCAAAATTTCGAAAATTATTTGATGTTTTTCAAAATTTCGAAAATTATTTGATGTTTTTCAAAATTTTGAGTTTTTCAAAAATGTTTTGAAAACCTCATGTAGAGAACAGCCTTGCGATCATTTTGACACTAAGTTCGTGAAAATCGGTTCAGTCGTTTCGAAATTACTCCCATGTAAAGCTTTTATGGAAAAACCGCCATAACTCATAAACGGCGGATTTTAAGAAAAATTCCTGAAATTAGTTTTTTGTATCCTAAAGTAGAGTAGATGCTCAAAGTGTCAACTTCGTGTGTGATAGTTGGTTCCCAGCCTGCGTGATCTCTTATATTCCTACTCAAATTTCAATACGTTTCGCTCATTCCATTTCCTCAAAAATTTCTGTTAAATCTAATTTTCAGGTTGAGTTTTTGTTAACGTGCAATATGCATGATGGTCAAAAAAAGAGCAAAAGTTATTTGTACGACATAAGTACAGTCTGTCTAGAAAGGTCTGGCAATCGATTTCATATTCCCCCAAAATTTGCGGTGTATCTTTTCAGTATTGTACTTTATTCAGGACGAGTAAGGTTACCCGTCCTACGGACGAAGTTAATAACAGGGTGCTTGAAATTTCAAAAAAATTAAAAGAATTTTTTTATAATTTGAAAACTAATTTAAAACAAACTTAAAAAATTTATTATTTACAAAAATGTTTTAAATTTTCTTTTATTTTTTTAAATAACAAACCCTTAAACTTAGGAATTTAACTCCATACCCGTGCGTTTACTAAGTTTAGATATTTGGATTGAAGTCTCCCACCCATGCTACACAATTTAAGAATATGAGTTGGAAGTCTCCCACTTATGCTACACCTTTCAGGAATATGAGTTGGAAATCTCCCACTTATGCTACACCTTTTAGGAATATGAGTTTGAAGTCTTCCACTTATGCTGCACCTTTTAGGAATATGAGTTTGAAGTCTTCCACTTATGCTACACCAGTTAGGAATATGAGTTGGAAGTCTCCCACCCATGCTACACAATTTAGGAATATGAGTTGGAAGTCTCCAACCCATGCTACACAATTTAGGAATATGATTTGGGTGTCTCCCACTTATGCTACACCATTAGTGAATTTTAGTTGCAAGAGTCAAGCCGAGAATATAATATTATTTATTTTCGATTGTGTGTTGAGAGCCTGGATTTATTTGTAACATTTCAACACCACTAAGCCAAATTCAGGCTTTGAAATGATAACGGAAACACACACACACTTTACATTAATCTTATTGATAGGATAAATCGGCTTTTAGTAACTACAGTAAGTTACACGGAAAAGTAAATACAAAATTTGCGCGAAAATCATATCGATTGCCAGACCTTTCTAGCCACACTGTACAGATTTTCTAAGCTTTTTGTAGATGTTAGGTATAATAATCAAAAATTAAATTGATTTTAGGCGATTTGGTTAAAAGACGATTAAAAATGTTAAAACTCATCATATCATATGAAAATAATTTATTAATCACAAAACGGATTTTAGGTTAACTATATACTGTTGAGTTTTTTTAAATGATAATAATGACCTCTGATAACCCCAAGTTGCTCCGCCCACAGCAAATATCTTTTCATGAGTATGTAAACATAAACAATGATTTAAATTTAGCTTCCATGGTTTTCATGTAAAAAATACAATAGTATACGATAATATTGTTGTTATCCGAACCCGACGTAAATCTAAAATATGCGATGTTACATGTAATTAATTTGCTGTGAATATCTGAAACATAGTACTCGAGAAAGTATCCGTGGCAAAAAGGTTATCAGAGGTCATTATTATCATTTTTAAAAAACTCAACAGTATGTAGTTGGAGCACTCAGCTGTCATTTATTGAGCTTTTCAACTGCTTTAAAAATTTTAAATATGCATTCAATTAACCTTCTGACCTAATAACTGAAACTGATTTAATTAAGACAGGATATATACAATATTATAATGATATCTCATAATATTTATTTACTCATTCATTTTGCTATCTTAGATCTATTTTCCAAATGCCAAACTTTTGCTTACGACGTAGTTTCGATGTTTATGTTAATGGAAATATGGAAAAACTATTTTAAACCTATTTCACCTTTATTATATTCATACGATTTTACCAGAGATCGATTTAAGTGCGTCGATGTCGATACAATCATAATTATTTTTTAAATGTACCATTACATATTATATTACATTATATTATTATTATATTTTATCGACATCGTTAAAATAAAAAGAATGCTTGAAATGCGGCTAAATTCCACTGCTTTTATGTCATATACCTATTATGTACTCGGATATTAATGTTTAGTATATAATATTATTATAATATACCCATATTATTTCTAATACAAAAGTTATGCTGGTTTTCGTGCGAGTGCGAATCAAACTTGTAAAAACTATTGACTGTTCATCCCAGAAAATGACAGTCCTGTCCTGTGTAGCATTTTACATATTAGCCATTTTGAAACCTTATAGTTATAATAATGTAGTGAGAAAAATTGAAAATATTCAAATGACAATAGTAGCATTTCAAAACATTTGCCATTTTCCGATTTTAAATAGCCTTTCCGATTTTAAACTTAATGTTTTTCTTGGATTAAAAGTAGTTGACGTGGGTTGACTGCTGACTGCTTGATAGTGTTAAATATTTTCATTATTCGATGGGGGAGGAGTCGTTTTTAGTGTTAGTAGGGAAGTCATTGAGTACAAATGAGTGTTGTGCTCTATGGTAAATAGATTTGTGGACTTTGAGGCTATTTTTGTTTTTGTACTGTTTTTGACAAATGGGGCAAGAAACGAGTCCTCCTCCGTCGCCGTTGTGTTCATTGGACAGATGGTCTTGGAGGAGAGTGAGAGTGAGACAGTCGACACCGCAGATCCCACAACTGTGCTCCTCCACCTTTCCAAAATAATTCCGAGGCCCAACTAATGACACTGACTCGTCACTTGTCTTTTCTGATCTGGCCAACAAAACACGTTTCAACCGAGAGAAAGATGTGGACGCACTGCACTGACTCTCATTCGCGGGAATTTGGAATTCGTGGTTGACCACTCTCCCTTCTTCCACATTCACTGCTACAACAAATACAAACGGTTTAGAATCGGCGACAAATGGAGCGGGGGCACTAATTATGGCAATTTTTGCTAATAACGAAAAACCTATCCTCAATTTATATTTATTATAATTATCAGGAGTAGTAATTTATATTTGTTATCGCGGGTGGGGTATGTCTATCTTTTGGCATGGGTGAGGACGTGAGCTTCGAGATGAGCAACAGTTCTGTAAACATTTTGACAGATTCCACAGTTGAAGAGTTTCTTTCCTTCTGCAAGGAGTATTTGGGCGTGGGCAGTATTTACATGCCTCGCTAGATTCGTTTTGTAAAATAATCCCCCACAGTGACGACATGCTCGATATTTCGCTTTCTGCTTCCACTTGTTCACTCCACTGTTCTTTTTCGCTGCAATCAATCAACACATTTTAATAATACTCTGTTAATCATCCTTTAATTCACCTCTTCTCTGTCTTAATTCAATTGTGTATGTGTGTGCTTAACAAGAAAATTAAGAGCCCAGTACCTTTAAATTTGGAAATCTCTGATGACTACCAAAATACATGTAAAAACTGTTTTACAACTCTTGGAATTCTGTCTATAGTTCTTACCCGATTTTCTTGTGTGGCACATTTTTGGAATTCTGAATATCTTGTCAACCACCCCATTGTACAAAATATACGATATGCTTCCTCATTCATTTATCTTATTGCGATTATAATTTTGTAAACGACAAAATCTGCTATAAAATTTAAATATCGTATATTTTGTACAATGGGGTGGTTGACAATATATTCAGGATTTCAAAAATGTGCCACACAAGAAAATCGGGTAAGAACTTTAGACAGAATTCCAAGAGTTGTAAAGCAATTTTTACATGTATTTTGATAGTCATCAGAGATTTCCAAATTTAAAGGTACTGGGCCCTTAAGGCGGGACATTTAAGCAGAGAATTCCTTGTATTTTTTTGAATCATTTTTCCTGTTTTTCCCAAATTGGAAATAAATTAATACAGCAAAATCGGAGACCATAAACTTAATAAACGGATTTCGTACATATATTTTTCTACTCAAAATCTAAATTTTCAAATTGAATTTTCGATGCTTTAAAAATGTTTTTCAAAAATCGGCGTCTGGCTCATAGGGCTCATATTAAAAATCTTGATAGACTCTGAGTTAGCCGGAATCATATCATAATATTCTCTCGAAGTCAAGTCGAAGTGTGAACTTAACACTGTACAAAACGTTAACTGGGTTCTTAATCAACTGTGAAATGTAAACAAATCAGAAAATCGAATATTTTTGTTGGGTTTTGAGAAGGGCCACTTTGCGGCATTCTGCTCGGTGGTAAATGGATTTGTGGTTCCTAAGTACGTTAAGATTCTTAAATGTCTTTCCACAAAATGAACATTCGGTGCTTTGCTGCCCATTTGCTGTTGACACTGGAGCTGTTCTCAGACTCTTCATCTTAGCATGAATTTCTTTGTTCCAAGATTTTATTTCCTTTCTCGTTACACTTCTTCTCAGTGGAACTGCAATCATATTTTAGTCCTTTTTAGAAGGAAATCTAGATTTAATTAGATAACTTTTCGGTGGGAAACAAGGCTTTCAAAATCTTTGATTTATCCCCAACTTATTCTTTTGAATTTCGACGGCAGATGCGTTGTTTTTATATGCAGTCGTGGTAGAAAACTTTAAATTCATAGGTTGCTTAATTCTTACTTTCCTACTTTCTTATTCTTACTACGCATGGGAATTTAATAAACAATTATAAAATTATAGTTATACTAACTAGATTAGTATCGTTCGTTCAAAAAAATTACGTTTGTTATTCCGCAAAATTGTTGAACATCCGGGATTGGGAAATATTGGGTATTATTAGTATATTATAGATTAAAAATAGGGCAATAAAACCAAAGCATTTTAATTTTGACGTATTTTTTTCTAAAAACGCTCAATATTTTCATATTTCCTAGGACAAAATAGAAAAAGTAGGTTTCAGTAGCAACTTTGACCGTTTTGGTTGCTGTTATAGAAAATACTTTCTATAACTATACTACTCATTTTTAATACCGTTAGGTTACAGAAATGGGTAACATTTTTTGCTGTTTATTTTAAACTAATTTAGTTCGTTACTTTATAATTTTAATCCGGGTTTTTTTACGCCGGAATTTGATAAGATAAAATTTGGATTTGCAGTTTAATTTTTTTGAGCGAACTATATTTCTTGAAGGATTTCTTGAAGGAAGGTTATACCTGAATATCTTGTGTCCTGTTTTGACGTCGAGGAAGAAGAGGTACTAGGAACTTGAGTCTTACTGGAAGAAGTGCTGGACGTAGAAAATATTCCTAGAAATCAAATATAGGTAGCTAAATCGTTATCGTCCAGTACTTTACCAGGTATTTTGAAACGATAAAATTCGAATGTAAAATATAAAGTTTCAGACAAGAAATTTTGACATAGTTTGGGAATCTGATTCGAACGCTAGAAATTTTCGAAAATCTTTGGAAATTTGTTGTTAGAAATTGTCCACTAGTACTACCAGTACCTTCGATGCGTATTGTAGAGGGCATCCTGTCCAGAAAAATGGGTTCCTCTTCCCCTTTGTCTTCTGGATATATTTCCATATTTTTGTCGGGCATATTCAGATGTTGTTCATTGACCACGTGGATATCTTGGAGGGGATCGATGATCTCGATTTCGTCCTGGTCTTCAGATTTAGGGATTATTTCTTGTTCTGAATGGCCACGTGAATGGATGGACGGAGATGTATCCAGAAACTCTCCATCATTTGATTGTACATTCAAAATGGGCTGGGACACAACGGACGACGATGTTTGAAGTTTCGGCCGTTTAATCGGCATTGAGTCTGCAGAGTCTTGACGAGGCGAGAACGGAGGCGTAGACTTAAACGGAGATCGCAGAGGTGACGAATTATCTACAGACGACGCCTGGCTCTGGCTCTCCTGTCAATTCATTAAGTCAAGATTCGTCTATATGGTAATAGGTTAGTCGGTCCGGTAGTTGACAAATTAAAAATTCACTTTTGTCACTTCTGGAGGACAAATCCTATAATTTGTCCTCCACTGCTTGGATAGGATAAAGGACTGCCATTGCTAACTACCATGGTGATTACAGGCAGGTGAATATGGAGGTGAAAAAAGTGAACTTTTAATTTGCCAACTCCCGCACCAACTAACCTGTTTAGACGAATCTTGTCATTAAGTAATATTCAAGTAACCCCGAACTTTCGATAAATTATAGACATAATGACCATTCATTTAAAAAGATTAATCTAGAGCAAATACTGTTTTGGATAAAATATTTTGTATCCTCCATTCTAAGCAGCCGCGAAGCTAAAATTTATCAGCGGGAAAGGCTAATATTTCACCAGAATTGTAGCCAAACTTTAGCCAGTCCAGAGTGGCTAATTCTGATTAAAGCGATTCTGATACTCTTTTACGTGTGCTGAGCTGACTCTGCTGCTGACTGCTAGTGCTAACAACAGATGCAATATTCAGCGTTGCGCTATTGCGTTGCGTTGTGTCGTGGACGTACTAGGCTAGGTGTGTAAATCCCTTAGTCCAAATAACTTTCGACAGATTTCAAGCACTCAAATGCGACGCAAATAAACCTTTTAGCTAATCCGTTCAAATTAAATGTATCCATTGCTCGTGAATAGTACTATAGATTGTGACAAAAAGACAGAATAAGCTTATAGTTTCATTCTTATGGTACGCGTCCGATGGCAACCGGAAAATTAATCTGACTGCCTCTTAACTTTTTTTACGCCAAAAGAATCAACTCAAAAACCAAAAGAGCTACAAGAAAGTTTAAATAGGGAAAAAGATACTCCATAACCCACAGCATTCGGCTCCGAAAGAATATTTTAAATTTTTTCTGTAGTTGCGATTAATTGCAAATTCCGCACGAAAACGTTTATATCTCCAGATTGGACCAATATGTTTGAAATATTCTATCGGAGCCGAATGCAGGGGATTGTGGACTATCTGGTTGCCTATTTAAACTTTTTTGTAGAACTATTGGTTTTTGAGTTGATTCGGTTGCTGTAAAGGAAGTCGGATGTAATCTGTATTATACATAATATGTTCTTCATGATCTAAAAAACTGTAACTGGGGCTCAGTGAATAAACAGCCTGTACCTGTCACCTTGTCAGTCAGTCAAAAATGCTGAAGCGGTAGAATATATTTATATAATCAAATTTTTTATGATATTCTCCTGGTATTTGTTTTGACGGTGTCTACAGGTCTAGATGACCCGATAGATTAAGCCAAAATCCTAGGTAGGGCCAAACTCTCGGTCAAAGTGGGGCCGCGAATGAAGCATGACTTTTCTCTCTTCCCTACTTTATTTATGTAAAACTGATTTTTCAAAAATCGATTTCAATCTTACACAAACTAGTTTGAATATGCAAAAAAACATCTTGAAAACATGACAGTTGTGTTGGATTGAGTTTCCAATGTGCTGGAATGGGTTTCCAAAGTGTCGGAGTTGAAAACAGCATCAAAACAGTAACAAATAATATTAGTTTGTTCACAGTCGAGGACTGATTTATAGACAGTGGTACCTTGTTGCCGATAGGGCGTTGTTGACGGTAAACATTGGTGCCAATTCATCTTTACCACTTACCACCGGCAACACCCTCATCAATGACTTTACCACTTATCGTATAATAAATTAATATAGTCCTACCGGTCCATATTTTACGTATATAACAAATCTAGCCTAAATGAAATAAACAAATTATAAGGGGGGATTTGGGGAAAAATGAAATTCCACCAGTTTTGAATGTAACGAACCTAACCTAATAATTTTTATAGATAACTGTCGAATTTGTTTATTTCATTTAGGTTAGGTTTGTTATACATATATGATAAGTTTATTACATAACCAAATGAGAGTGTTGCCTTTGTTGCCCTTGGTAAAAGATGAATTGGCAACAATGTTTACCGTCAACAACGGCAACGAGGTACCGTTGCCTAAATTCAACCCAGTCGAGAGAAGAAAACTTAAAAATTACTATAACACATTGGTCTACACAGTCCCAATTAAGTAATATTCGGTTCGGAGATATTTACATTCAAAGGTGATGAGTAGCAAGAAGAGATAGAACAAGAAAGAGCTTTGCAAACTACTTTTGTGCAATAAATTGACTATTCTGCTTCATTGAAAATTATATCCATGGTTATTTTACTATATACAAAGTTATCGAGTTTTCCCACTTTCAGATTCATACGCTAGGGCAGTATGCATAATGACAGGTTAGAGTAACGTAACCCTTTACCCCGAGTCCAAAATGTGACCCCGGTGGACGACCATGGTCAGTTGCCAATAGTTACTTTGCTATTGCAATACAATAAAGTTGACCCTAGGTTGTACTAAGGTCAAGTTTTAGACTATTTTGTGACTCCGGGTTAGGAGTAACCTCTGACTCGCCATTATGCATACTGCCATAAGAGTCAGGTCCCCGACGGAATTCAATAAGTTAAGGTCAACGGGTCAAGTAAAAGGGATGGGGAAGTATCTATGGCTACGATTTAAAAACAATAGAAATTAAATTTAGGCATAGAAATTTACTCTATGGCAACACTGAAAAACCTTTTTTTCGGAAACCGGATATAACTCCGAGAATACTGGTCGTAGAAAGACAAGGTTGGTCTTTAAAATCGTAGAAAATCTTGGTCTAGGGCTGTAACTCGGCATTTCTTGATATTCATCTCCGATTTCGAGATATTAACGTTTTAAATTTAAAATTTAACGTTTTCAATTTAAAACGTTAACCCTTTGCCGTGGGACGATGACATAGGTCATCATCAATGTTGCCAGTGGTTTCGTGGGGTGATGACATAAGTCATCATCAATGTTGCTAGTAGGATTGTGGAATGATGACAAAAGTCATTGTTTATATCACATGACTTTCCATGGGGTTTGATGACTTATGTCACTGACGAGAGAAAATCACTTTAATTGAACTTTCAATTTAGTTTTCATACATCAACAATAGAGCAGATAGCGGCAGATAGAGTGAATCAAATAAAAGTTTTAAAATGGGCAATAGTGGTAAGTCAAGCAATATTAGCAGTAGCTCTACTGGCAGAGGTCGGAAAAGCCGCAGAAGTAATTCCAGAAGTTCCAGCAGTAGTAGTTCCAGCAGCAGCAGTTCCAGCAGTAGTAGTTCCAGCAGCAGCAGTTCTAGCAGTTCCAGCAGTAGTAGTTCCAGCAGCAGCAGTTCCAGCAGCAGCAGTTCCAGCAGTAGTAGTTCCAGCAGCAGCAGTTCCAGCAGCAGCAGTTCCAGCAGTAGTAGTTCTAGAAGCGGCTTCCAAAGTGACTTGTGGGCAAGATTGTTAGCCAGAACTGAAGAAGAAACTTTTAGTCAAGAAGGAAATGACTTAGCTGGGGGTAAACATTACTTACACTTTTATTCAATTCACAATGCCGGCATGCGAATTGCCTAATTTCCAAAGTTGATTTTTACAGATTCCCCTAACACGCCACTCACTGCAACACCTTTACAATGGAACTGGGTTCCTCCTACTCCTACCACAGGACCAATAGTCAATGATTTTGACAGCACCTCGACTGGATGGACATTTTCCCAGGATCCAAATCGAAAAGCTTTGGACTACTTCAAGCTATGTTTTACCGACGATTGCATCAACTATTGCGTAACACAAACAAATAAATTTGCTGAAGAAGAAATTCTCAATTCTGAAAATGTAAGTAGGCGAATGGAGGCATTTAAGGACATCAATAGTGATGAATTCATGAAAGTCATTGCTACCCGAATGCTGATGGGAATCAATAAGAAACCTGAGATAAGTAACTATTGGTCCAAGGATCCATTGCTAGCATCTCCAATTATTCCAAAAATAATGAGTTCAGATCGTTTCAAAGAAGTTCATCGCTATCTGCATTTTAATGAAAACGAAATTCAAAATGAAGATCGACTGAGAAAAATACGACCAATTTGGGAAAAGTGTATGCAAAATTTCAAAGATCTAATTAAACCGGGAAAATCTTTATCCATTGATGAGAGTTTGTTGCTGTACAAAGGTCGCTTGTATTTTAAGCAATACATTCCATCAAAAAGATCAAGATTTGGAATTAAGATATTTTCCATAGTGGACAATCAGACTGGTTTCGTAATAGGGTGCATCATATACACTGGTAAAGGACATGTTTTCCTTTACTCAACTAAGGATTTTGGCTATGGCGGAGCAGTCGTAATGGAATTATTGAGAACCTTTCTTGACAAAAATCATCAAGTCTTTATGGACAACTGGTTCAGTTCTCCAAATCTTGCGTATGAATTGCTGATGAGAAACACCTATATGTGTGGAACCGTAAGACAGAACAGAAAAAATATGCCCCTCCTTACTAACAAACGAATGAAAAGAGGTGAAGTAGAGGCTTACAGCAGCAATGGTGTCATGGTTGAGTATTGGAAGGACAAAAAAAATTGTAAGGATGATTTCCACTGTCCATAGTCATGAAATGAATGAAGTTCAAAAGCGAGGCACTGGAATTACTCTCATTAAGCCGCAGACAGTTATCGACTATAATCAAAACGCTCGCGGTATAGACCTTAGTGACATGATGTGCCATTTTTACAGTATTTTACGCAAGACTCAAAAATGGTACAAGAAAGTTTTTTTTCACCTCATCGACTTATGCATATACAATGCATACTGCATTTCCAAATCAATCAACTCTCGACAATCTTTTTTGGACTTTAGATTGGATTTGATTCGAGGTATTCTAGAAGCTACACAAGTCAATTCGCAGGTCTCAGAACAAAGGTCAAGTGGAAACAACCCTCTACGTTTTGGGAATTTAAAAGACCATAATATTCAATATAATTCTCCAACGAGGAGAAGGGTTCATGGTTTAAGACGATGTCACGTATGCAGCATCAAAAAAAACACAACGCAGACAGCTTTTCGGTGTAGAGCTAGTAATGTATCACTGTGTAAAATTCCATGTTTCACTGAATATCACACTAAAATTAATTTACGCTAAAGTTATTGAAAATGTAATTTTATAGATCCCACCGAATTTATTTCCCTCATAACATATCACTAGAAGTCAAAATTGTTCAAAAAAATGTTGTTGTATTACTTGTTATTATAGTACAGATGTTTATTGTGATTGTTTATGTTGTGCCTAATGTTTTCGTAAAAATTAATTCTAAAAATCCAACATCTTGTTTTGTTTATGGCATTGGCTTTCTTTTGTTTGTTTTACTGTGTTATTTTTTTGCTAATTCATACGTCTACTATTTTACGTTACACTTTACACTATCCATAACCGCATTTGCCTCCGCATCGATTTTGTTATTCACCTTCTTTTATTTTCCTTATCTCATCAGTACCAAACGCAGACACAGTACATGCAACTTTCACATTTTATTTAAATATTTTACATTTGCTGAAATCCCCCACTGGAGAGGTTTTTCTGGAAAGGAAATATGCCCACGGTTAGAGATTGGAATTTGATTTCTAGCACCACGTTAAGATGAATATTTTTCAACTTGATCACCACGGCAAAGGGTTAATATCTCGAAATCGGAGATGAATATCAAGAAATGCCGAGTTGCAGCCCTAGACCAGGATTTTCTACGATTTTAGAGACCAACCTTGTCTTTCTACGACCAGTATTCTCGGAGTTATATCCGGTTTCCGAAAAAAAGTTATAGTCGAGGTCATGTCCCGTGACGTTGGAGACGTGAGCCTTAACACTTTCTTTACCAAGACATAAAAATCTTACGCGAATTACCAGGTGTTTGACATACTGATAGATAGTTGCAGGAGAGCTAGGTACCGGCTATTATTTTACAAGACAGTGACCAAAGCTGTTGTATAGTCATAGTTAGTCATGAAGAAGATGTAAACTATCTAACTATGATTACACCAGCTTGGACAATGACAGAACTTTTTGGCATTCGTTCAAAATAAAATGAAAACAGAAACATCGAAAAAAGTGATTACGTCATAACTTCCGGCAAGACCTTCAATTTGAAGTAATTCAGCTGCCTGGAGGAAGCTGTTCAAATCCGTGTGCTTAATATTGACTTGTCCGTTATAGATAAAACTAATAATATTCTGTAAATCTTCGAAGCGAACATTGTTTAAAATAACAACGGTATTCGAATTCCCGGTGCGATTTGACTGCCGAATAATGAATAAACAAATATTAATCCATATTTGCACTTTTTAGAGTCAATGAGCATAAAATCAAAAATAAGGGATTGGATTTATAAATTATGGATACCTTAAATATTCGTTTGAAAAATTGACTGCATAATGACAAAATGACTTTATGACTTCGAAGGCAATTTCCATCGCAGGCTAAAGTAACGTCAGTGAAGTCATCATCCTCCAGCAGTTTATTAAACTCTTTTGACAAATGTGATTGGAAATTGTTCCACTTCAAGGAATAGACACCCGAATTTGGCAACCCAAGACTTTCATCCATTTCTTTCGTCTTTAAAATGAAATGTCAAATGTCCACAATTCAAAAATCAAAATCAGCGCTTTTTAAAACAATTAAAAGCAATACTTAAAAATAAAAAACTTTTTTTGAATTTTTATCTAACCTGTAACCACCGATTGTGGCAGCTGAACCTATTTATTATTGTTTATTATTGATGAAATTTTGGGATTACTTTCTCTGGTCTTTGTGAGTGATAACAGATAAATATGAGTGATGCTCGCTTTTCTCACTTTTACTGGATGTACGATCAACGATGGACTATTTGTAAAATTCCCACTCAGCGAATGAAATAGTCTTTCGGCTAAGCTAAAAATAAACACAGGCCTGGGCTTAGATGCTGTGCTGACTGCTAATGATTGCACTACTTATTATGCGGCCTATAGAAATCCGAAATATTTTATTTGAAGACAATCAAGCATAAAAGTTTGAAGAGTTGTAAAATTATTATTGCCTGATATTTTGAATGTTTGCCACCGTGACTTGAACTAAATTTCCTACCGGCAACCACAAACCACGTTACCACCTACCGTTCACGTCTGTCTGGGATTCTTTCTCACTTCAGGCTGGACGGCTAGAGCTAAATGAAGAAGAATGAATCAACTATTTACTACAATCTAAAAGGGCCAAGTTGGATGGCAATTGGCAATCCAAAAATCAGAACATAATAATAATATAATAATATGCAATTTTCTCCCAAATTAAGAAGACGTCGCAGCATTTGACCTATAGCCAAATTGCCTGCAAAGGCCTTAAGCATGATCCGTATGAGGAAAATATACTTTGCTCGTCCGTTGTCCGTTAAAAGAATTATTTATCTATTATCTAAGCTACATGATGGGTACAGGCCCGAACACATTAACATATTATGCAGTTTTCTCCCAAATTAAGATGACACCATAACATTTGAACCATAGGCAATTTGCCTGCATATGCCCTAAGCATGATCCGTGTGAGAAACATATACCTTGCCAGTGTTCCAATTTAGCCGGCTAAAAATGATTTTGACCAGCCATCCGGCTAAATTGGCTGAAATGGCTAGTGGCCAAAATGGCCAAAAATCATTGGTTTTTAAATTACCCTCCAAATCAAGGATGATTTTCTCAGTTCACATAGCCCTATTTGACTATTTTTGGCCATTTTAGCCACTGGCTAAAAAGAATTTCAACCAGCCGGCCGGCCATTTTAGCCAGCCATTTTAACCAACCAGCCGGCTGGTCATCAAACACTGTACCTTGCTCGTCCGAGGCTATTTCGTACACTTGCATGAATAACTTGTCACCTTAGATTCCAAGATCCGGCCGTTCTATACAACAGCTACAGAGTCGAAAAATACCTCGTTGAAAAGCTAAAGAAATAACTTGGTTCGCAAAGTTCCACAAGTTAAGAATTTTATCTGAATTAACCACATATCCCCTCTTATGGGGAATCAGGGTACAGCTATAAAATATAGCGGAACTTGACAAACCAAGTTATCAACCGACATTTCCAACGAGCTCTTATTTGACTTTGTAGCTGTTGTAGTTCAGCCTGCTGACGGTCACAAAAGGTCACAATGATGACCCCATAAATAGACTAAATAAAAATCATGAATTTTATGAAATGAGATGGCCTTAGAAGTGCGAGCGTTGGTGTGTAGGTGGTGGGCTAGCTAGGCTTCCATGTGCATTGCACCTCTACATCACCAGCTTCTAGAGCTTAAACCTTTACTTGCTACCACAGTTGGGACTTATTGGCTAGACCTCACCTACCTACCTCATGTTAGGTGTTCCCTTTGAGGACCTCACGTACCTCACCTCATGTTGTGGTTCTTCCTCTGAAGCCCTCACCCACCTCACCTCATGCCGAGTTCCCCCTATGAAGCACTCACTCACCTCACCTCTTGTCGGTTTCTAACTCTAAGGAGCTCACCTCGTTTCATGTTGGGGTTACCCCAAAGTTCCTGCAGTATTAGCTAGTATGCAGTGTATTTGTGTATTAGGTTGCCTCGTCAGGATGTTTGAAAAATGAAAATTCACTTTTTTCATTTGTGGATCAAAATTGGACGATTTAGATCCACAGCCAAATCTGTACTCAAAGATTGGCGATATTAAATCTATTGAAACGTCAATTTTACCAACAAAGTTTAATTGTTCAACAATTACTCAAAAAATAAGAAATTATCTGAGAGAAAATAGCTTTACTGAGTGGACTCAGCTGAAACAAAAAGGCCAAGGAGTAATACTATGCAAAGAGTATCCACAAGCTAACAAATGGATCTCCACCCAATTTGATTTCCAATTTGGACTATCTTCAACTGAATGGACAACAGCGATTAAAATGAACTGTAACGTTGCTGCAGTAAGAGCGATCCCCGGAAGATCTTCTGAAAATATCCAGTGTCGACATTGTCACACTGAGACTGAAACCCTAGCTCATGTTCTTGGAAAATGTTCTAAAGGTGAACTTCTACGTAACAACCGACACAATAAAGTAAGGTCCCTAATAGCTGACTTATTTCGAAAATTTAATATCTGGGAAGTTCATGAAGAATTGCACTGTATTTTGGATAATGGTTCTACCGGTCGAATTGACATCTTAGCTATAAATAGAAAAGTAAACCAAGCATTTATTCTTGATCCAACTGTGCGAATGGAATCTGATATTGATCAACCTCATAACGTTAACTTAGAGAAAACTAACAAATACAGTCCAGCTATTGGTTTCTTTAAGAACAAATTCAAAATCGATGACATTCACATCGTCGGTCTTTTTGTTGGTGCGCGAGGAACTATTTCAAAATTTTTCTCGGATTTTGTCAAAGAATTCAATCTACCATTATCTTTGATATCTGATGTTGTTGTAACAGTAATTCGTGGTTCAATTAATATTTTACACTACCATTTATACAGTGATTACAAACCACAAAATTAACTGTTAACACTACATACTGTTCAAATCATGAGTTGTGATGTAATTCATAATAACTACTTTTTTAATTAGATATTTTCTAAATTAAGCATTTGTTTTTGTTGTCTTAACACTTAAATTGTTATTAGTATTCTGAGTCATAATGGCTACCAAAATTGTTTGGCAGAAATCATAATAAAATGATGTTATATATATATATAAAGCTGTATGTACCCAACGGTAACCAACCTTTGGGTCATAGTCATTCATAAGTCAAAACTGTGAGCGCAGCTTAGATTTGGCTGTGGATCTAAATCGTCCAATTTAGATCCACAAATGAAAAAAGTGAATTTTCAATTTTTCAAACATTCTGAAGAGGCAACCTGATACTCAAATCACTGTAACTACAGCAACTTTGGGGTTACCCACTGAGGCACTCACCCACCTCACCTCATGTCAGGCTTACTCTCTGGGGCAATAACGTACCTCACCTCATTAACTTATGATTCATTTGAGCACTCACCTCACGTCACTTTAACCGCCCTTTTTGTTCCTTCTTGATATTATACCTGTTGTATTCCAGTTAATTTTGTGTTTCTAAAAAAATTCTGTCTTAATGCCGTCACGTGACCAGGGGCCTAGTACACCAATATTTTGCACTTGTTTTTCAAAATTTTTGTACAGGAACTGGGCGCAATGGGAAAAATTTTGGAAGCGCAACTGATCCCAAAAATTCAATTTGACTACAAATTTGCACTTTGCATCGGTTTGCATAACCTCAAGAGGTTTTGAAGTTGAGTTATAGAAATTGCAAAGTGCGTAAAAAGTACGTGTGCAAATTGCAAAGCGACGGTATAATAGACCCCAGGTTTGTGTTTTTATGCTCCTTTTGCATTACAAACATCCTCGTCTTTCCTAAATAACATCTTATCAACGTCTCTTTCTCACAGTATGTTAGATAGCCAAGGGTAGCCCTACCCCATGCGAGCTAAAATTTCTAGAAACTTGAGATATTATAAAATTTTCCTTGCTGCAATTAGGCCCCTGCTTTGTACATGAAGTTTGTAGACTTCGCAGCATTTATTATTTTAAGGGTAATGTGGCTCTGTACTGCTTTAATCAAGCACGTAGAACAATTCCTGGAACTACGCTACGTTAAATGTTAAATCAGTTAAATGTTTCAACCAGGGCCGGGGAATTGGGGGGGCAACCGGGGCGACGGCACCGGGCATCAAGCTAAGGGGGGCAGCAAAACGAAAGAAAAATAATATTTTTTTGTTATGTGACCGATCCGTTAGTATTCCAAAAAAACTATAATCTCAAAAGACCTGTTGTGTTTTTTAATACGCATTTTTATATTATTGTACCAAACAATAACCTCTTCTACAAATCTTAAAATCGATTTACTAGTAATAATCACATCAGAATATTTCTTCAAAATGAGTTTGAAATATTAGATATTTTTGCGCATTATAATCTGCTTATCCATTCGCCAATTAGTTTAATTCAAAATTTTCTTATTTAGGTTTCTTGTTAGGTTTTTTTGAATTAACTATTGTTTTTTTCAAAATTTTCTTAAGCTCTGAGCAAATATATAATTTTAACATTCGATTAATTAAAAAATGAAACAAAAAAATGTAATTAGCATTGTACGATTCCAAGTTCGAAAATAATAACAAAATTAGTGATTTCATCTTCCTTCCAAGCCGTCTCCACCCAAATAGAGTCAATTCAAACTATCATCATCCACACTGTTCCAACCCCAGCTTTCCCAACACTAAACGTGTCAATCCAAATTGTCTCAAACTAAACCGTCTTGAACCAAAAAATCTTGACCCAAACCGTCTCAACCCAAACTGTTTTAAGCCAAACCTTCTCAATCTGAACTGTTTCAAAGCAAACCATCTCAATTCAACCAGCATCTATTCCAAGGACGCATTGAGGTATGCAAATAGCAAAAATTCGAGTTTCGCGCGATTGTTTTCAATTTTTAGGGTATTTTATTCTCATTTTCGTCAAAAAAATGCCAAAATTTTTATTTTTACTAAAATTTTATTCATAAATTGAAATACGAATACGAATGTACATAAATTATCAGAAGACAAATTTTGCTGTTTCACCAATGTCTAAAAATATTCAAACTCCTTCAAGTTTATAATAAACAATAAAAGTGAAGAAAGCAATTCGGATGATGGAAACCTTGAACGTATTTTGAGTCACTACAATCTCATGTAACACTCTGAGATATTAAGGTTATAAATATAATTTGGTACTTCGTCTGACTTTTAATTTGGCTTTTAGAGAAATTTAAGATGAAATGGCAGAAATTTTATTAACTGAGAGTTAAGCCAACAAAGTGAGACTATAGTTTGAATCCAAGCAGGATACAAAATTGAAGACGATGCATTTTCCAAAGATGAAGCTTAATGTCGATGTTAACAATAAATCCATAATAAAGTATATTTGTGTAAATCCATTTATAAATGGGCCAATTTTCCAGTAAGCGTTCAGAATTTAGTCGCCCTAGTCATGCATGAGTACGGCGGCTAAATTCTGAAAGCTTAGTTGAAAATTGGCCCATTTAAAAATGGACTTACACATTTATTAGGTATAAGCAAAGCAAGAGACACCGGAGGCTTTGAGTAACATTTCTTGTGGCTGGCTTGTCAAAAAAATGCCAAAATTTTTCGTGCTACGCGCGAATATATACGTTTAAGATATCTATATCAAATGTTAGCCCCCCTCCGAAACCCAATCCTGTAAACATTCTTGACGTACTCAAACCGTGTCAACACGAAAAGTCTCACATAAATCTTCGCAGTCTTAAGTCTTATAGTATGAGCTTTAAATTTGGCCTTCTTTTACTTACCCTATAGCCTATTTTAGTATAATTATGTGGCACAATAAAAATATTTCCCTGTAAATAAATTCTGGAATGACTTTAAAGTTAGTATAAAGGGGGCATCAAAACAGCTTTTGCCCGGGCAGCATGAAAACTTCACCGGCCCTGGTTTCAACAAATACATTTGTTGATACATTTAAATGAGGTGCTCCTATTTTAACCTCACTTCTACCTCACTGAGGTTTTATTTCCCCGCCCCCACCTCAACCTCAGCTTATGTAAAGAACTGTTTCGCTCCTTCACCTTTTCTTCACAACCAAGTCATTATTTGCATATGACTTTACCTCATCCTCACTCTTTGTGCAGTGCACATGACCGACCTCACCTTAATCTCACTCTTTGTATACACCGTGAGTCAGAACTATGTACACAAAGTCTAGGCCTTATAGCTCCTAAACGGAGGCTGCTACGGAAATGAGGCGATCACCATTGGAAAGAGGGATAACCTAGAAATGAAATGGGCTATAAGAATATTTTTATTGAGCTGCATTTTGCAATTTAAAAATCAAAAAGTCGAAGGCCAAAATTCAATGTTACATTTTCCAAATAAACATAAAATTCCTTTTAATTAATTAAATCTGTTCATCGGTTTTCGGCGATTGTTTGCAAAGATTTCCAAACGATTTGCAAGAGGAGTTCATTAAAAATCTTTTGGGAAGAAAGAAGGGAATGAAGGAATTCCATTGAAAAACGTCTTGAAGATTTCAGCTCGTTAAAACTGCGCATTTAAAGACGAGACAAAGATGTTTTCAAGGGAAATCCTTCATTTTCTTGAAATTCGAAAACGAATTCATTTTCTCGTCATTCTTAAAGGAATTTAAACGTTACTTTGCAGGTTGATTCTTTAAGTTGGTATCTTTCGCTCCCAAAGGTCAATATGGTGTTTAACTCATGAGAAGGTTAAAAGTTTAAGTAAAGTGGCCACTAAACTTCAAGAAGACAGTCGCAAAAGAGTTTTAATGAATTCCTCTTCCAATTCGGCTTGCAAATCGTTTGGAAGGCGTTGCAAAAAATCAAAGAAAGACGACGAACAAATTTAATAATTAAAGGGAATTTAGCACTGAATTTTGGCCTTCGAATTCTTCATTTTTAATTTGCAAAACGCAGCTCAATAAAAATATTCTTATAGCCCATTTTAATTTTAGGTTATCCCTCTTTCCAATGGTGGTCGTCTCATTTCCGTAGCAGCCTCCGTTTAGGAGCTATAAGGCCTAGACTTTGTGTACATAGTTCTGGCCCACCCTGTATGTACAACTGAGTGAACTCACAGAAACCTCACTCTTCCCATCTACATAGAGAAAGTCCTCACATCACATCACGATTTGTAAAACTATAAACGCTTAATCTCACATCACCTCAGTAAAATCCTCCCAATGAGGTGATGTCTGAGGGTGAGGTTCCGAATATGAGGTAGATATGAGTGAGGGGTCCCAACTGTGCTTGCTACATTCATTCAAGGTATTCCTGGACTAGACGAATGTATTCGAACCGCCATGGGGCATACCTGGTTTTTATTAAGATTTAGCCTGTCTATCCCATGGTGTAAAATATTAACTCTTAGATTGATGATAAAATAGCTGAACTTCTGATATGCATTGCATAATATCAACAAACATCAACTACTGTAAATGGAATTTAAGTTAGACCCGTGCAAGACAGAATTTCCATAAGCGAATATTAAAAGGTTTAGAAATCGTGCAAAATTTTATTGATGATATGCCTTGGCAACTGCATAATGTCACTATTGAATTTATATTTGCTGAATGCAAAATCTAATTCAAAGTTTATCTACAGTATGGCACATTAAAAACTTATCAGTTTGCTGAATGCAATTGCTTCAAGAGTGAAAAACATGAATGAGTATGAGAAAGACGCAAAACTAGTTCTTGATGCCATGCACTTGAAAAGAAGATTATTATACAATAAAAATTCAGACGAAATTGAAGGATTGGAAGACCACGCCAACAACCGTCGTTCACTAAAACAAGCGTCCCAAGCATTAGTGGTAATGATTAGAGGACTTAACACTAAATGGATTCTGCCGTTATGCTACGGTTTTAGTGAGAGCAATACAACAACTAATGACCGACAAATAACACTGGAAGATTGTCTAGAAAAATTACAAAATAGTGGCCTTAAAGTGAGAATGATTGTAACAGACATGGGATTTACGAATCAGGGTTTGCATAAACGCTTGGGAGTCACTACTAAAAAGCCATTTATAGAAAGAAATGGTAAAAAAATTTACGTTGTTTATGATACTCCTCATCTCAAATCAACAGAAAATGAAAATAGATTAATATTGACTATTAAAATCAATAAAAAATCAAACCAGATTAATATTGACTATTAAAATGAACAGAAAATCAAAATTGACTAATATTGAGTATCAAAATAAACAAAAAATCAAAGTTGATTAATATTAAGTATCAAAATCAAAAGAAAATCACAATCGGTTAATATTGATTATCATAATGAAAAGCAATTCGAAAAATGTAAATTTGACTATCAATTTGAATATAAACGCAAAATAGATTTATTTCCGTCCTACAATAGGTATTTTCCGGTTTTATTTTATATATGACAGACAGTTTATATATGACAGAATATGATGCAAAAGTCATTGATACACATTATCTTTAGACATCATGATTGCATGAAAAAAGAGAAGACTCCAATCCAAAAGGAAAGATTATACGAAATTCCTCCGACACTTTCCAGAAAAATAAAGATCTTCAAATAGAGCAAGTCTCAGCGAACCGAATGATATATTTTAAAGTGTAACATTTAAGGATAAAACACGTCAAAAAAAGAAAATTTGAGGAGCGAAATATATTGCGTCGGTCTCCAAGAACAGAGACAGTTACCAATTAATAAACAATATTAATGCTTTGTAGGGTTAATTTGTTCTAACTGAATAAAATTTTTATTAGAAATTATAATACTAGATAATGGCAGTCTTCTTCGTCATTTGACTCTAGTTCGGTACCACTTGATTCAAACTCATCATCTGTATCAGAGGAATCTGTGTTGTTTCTTGCATTAGCAATGGTGTCACCGGATTTTTTTGATTGGAAAATGCTGTTTAGTTTTGCCATGTTGTCAACCAAAATATTTAATTCCTCATGGTCTTCGCAGTTAGATCCTTCAGGGTTTTTCATTAATTTCATTATAAAAATTAAAACGAAAATTGTGTCGAAATTCAACAGTGGTGGGATTGTCATGACTACCGCATCTTTGTCTTTGAATACTAAAATAATTTTCTAAAAAATCTTGTGTGCCTCCACAGACTACAATTAGCTTCCCCTCTAACAAAGTTTTAACTTTGTTTACCATTTGGTCATATGGCATTCCATTAACAAAGTCATCACATTGGAATCCATTTATGTTCCTGAAATACTCATTAACTAAAAATGACTCGTTTTCATGTCGTACTTTCACACTACAAATAGACTGATATTTAGCATTACAAATGTCTACTGTTCCAACGTGTTGCTTGTACATTGCCCCTTTTTGGACAGCTTTAAATTTCACACACTTTTCACCTTTGCTGTTATAACTCAATATTTTCTGGCACATGTTAGGATATTTAGGCTAAGAGACAAATTCGCTGTCCAAGGAAATAATGTCGTTAAGATCATATTTTTTCCACTAAAAATCTTCAACTGGCGGTAAAAACCCACTTGTCGTTGTCAGTGGTAGTAACCCACCAGTTGAAACCGTGGCTTCATTTCCTCTAAGATATTTTGCTTCTCTTATTTGTGTTTTATTGAAATTTTTTCTCTTTCTGTTAGCGTGATATAACAATGGCCACAGGGCCGGATTACCACTGCAGTCTCTGTAGCTAAAAACATGGACAATAATATAAACAAATCTAATTAATATATTATAATATTCTGATAGTTTCAGTAGCCCGTGGTACCGGCTGTTTTGGATTGGCTGAAAAATGTTGAATTCAGCCAATCATGGTTTTTTAAATTTCCCGCCAAATCAAGGGTGATTTTCTCAGTTCACATAGCCCCATTTGACTATTTTTGGCCATGTCAGCCATTTTAATCACTGGCTAACCAAGAATTTCAACCAAAAGGCTGGCAATTTTAGGCAGCCATTATAGCCGACCAGCTGGCTAGTCAAAGAGCACTGGTCTGTATATGTGGTAGGGTGATCCCAATTGCAAAATGCGCAACCGCGTATGCAATGCATATTTCATAAAACAATGAATTACACTCTGGTTTAATAGCTTATTTCGAGGTTAAACCAATTTTTTTGAAATTTAATAGCAGTACTGGTGGCCTAGTACAACAATACAACTTACACACGCGTAGCTCAATATACCTTCGGTCCTCGTTCACATTTACCATACTCACTCAGTCCTCACTCTTGTATCTATATTAGGATTTCAGGTTACCAAGTCACAGGACTTGAACTCGACTATCAAAATAGCTCTAAACTTTTTTTTGGAAACTTGTAACTCCTCCGAGAATACTGCTCGTAGAAAGACAAGTTTTGACTCTAAAGTTCCAGAAAAGGTTGTGTTAACCAAGTACGTTGGAATATTCAACATTTTTACTTCCGATTTTGAGATATTAATGTTTTTGTAGAAAAAGAGGCAATATCTCGTAACCATAGGTAAAATTTTAAAATTTTCCAACGTACTTGGTTGAAACAACCTTTTCTGGAATTTTAGAGTTCAATCTTGTCTTTCTACGAGCAGTATTCTCGGAGGAGTTACAAGTTTTCCAAAAAAGTATTTTTCAGTATTGTCATAGAGTAAATTTCTCTGCCTCTATGTACTTTTAAAACGTAGCCATAGATACTTCCCCGTAACCTTTACTTGACCTTTTTAAATGAATTTCCCCGTATTTTGAACATACCTGAACCTTAAATAAATTATTATCAACATCAACTAATGGGTGTAAAGCGAAGTGGCACCATGGGAAGTGGCACCACGGACAACTGGCACCATGGGAAGTGGCACCACGGACAACTGGCACCATGGGAAGTGGCACCAAGGACAACTGGCACAAAAGGGGGAGGAGCCAGCGAATATAAGCCGAGGCTAATAATACTCGATGTCTTCACTCGCGTAAAAATAAAATAGCAATCTAGTGCTGTTGCTTTCTCTCTATTTATAATAATATTATTATGCTATCATAGGAAATGTACCCATTATTGCCCTTTGGAAAATATGGTGGCCCTTAAAAGGGCCTTTGGGTACAAAAATTGTAGATTACAAAGGTCTACTGTTGACGGTGATAGGGATGATTCCTTCGAAGACAGTGACCTAACAGTAACCTAACCTAACCTAACCTAACCACTTTGTGACGGTGTTAGCTTTAGGAATTAGCATAGGCACTTTGTGACGGTCTTAGCATGGGGATTTAGCTTGTAGACACTTTGTGACGGTCTTAGCATGGGGATTTATTTAGCTTGTAGGCATTTTGTGACGGTCTTAGCATGGGGATTTAGCTTGTAGGCACGTTGTGACGGTCTTAGTCTAAGCATGGGGATTTAGCTTGTAGGCACTTTGTGACGGTCTTAACATGGGAATTTAGCTTGTAGGCACGTTGTGACGGTCTTAGCATGGGGATTTATTTAGCTTGTAGGCACTTTGTGACGGTCTTAGCATGGGGATTTAGCTTGTAGGCACGTTGTGACGGTTATAAAGTGTATAGGAGTGAATGCAGTAGCTAAAGCCAAAGCATCCACTCCTATCACTCAGGTAAAGAAATGAATGGACTAGCGACCGACGGAAATTGACTTCTTATCAATTTCTCGCCGGCCGCTGTCCCTTCTATCAATACATCGTATGATGAGTCCAGGTAGTGAACTCAGGTGAATCTTTTGTTCTAATTATGTTTATTTCACCAAAGTTCACTGCCTGGCCTTAATGAATAAAACTTATCTATTTATGTTCCTAACTCTAAGTTATTTCTACCTGCTATTCCCTACCTGCTATTATACTCTAAATTAACCTACACTACTACTCCCTACTAAATTAATTATTTAAATTAAAGACATTCTACTTACCTTTTGTTGTAAGTCCGAATGTATGGAAAACTCCCTCTGCCACGTCCGGACTTACGAGCTGGAGTTGACCCTACATTCGGACACATTAAGATTTATGTCTCCATTCAGAGACTTATCAAAATTTGTCAAACATATAAATAGTTTGAAGTGCCTGGGCACTTCATCTCATTCCCTACTTGGACTCGGCTCAGAACTGTTGTTGTTCTTCTGCCCTGGACTGTTTCTTGTGCCTTAAACTTGGACTCGGACTGTGCTGTAGCTGCTGCTAAAGTAAGTTGTTTGCACAATCCTTTTGTCCTGTCTCTTTTCCCCCCAACTATTAGGCTTACTTTAACTTAGAGTTTCTAGATCCTAAATTTGTATTTTTATTGTAATCAGAATTTTGTTTTGAAATTTATTTTAAATAATAGTATTGGTTTTTCTCTTTTAAAACGTACTAGTATTCTAAATCATCATCTTTGCCGCATTAGAGTAAGATCATAAATATTATTAGAAATTTAGACGAAGGCCTATCTTAGTGAAGTTCATATATAATTCTAAATTATTAATTATCATTCATGCTCATGCCTCTACCTCATCTACCGAATATTCAGCCAAGTAGTAGCGATAGTTAGACTTCATTTAATTCATCTTTTTTGACAGTTTTCTATCATTACACGGTCTTAGCATGGGAATTCAGCTTGTAGGCACTTTGTGACGGTCTTAGCATGGGGATTTAGCTTGTAGGCACTTTGAGATGGTCTTAGCATGGGGATTTAGCTTGTAGGCACTTTGTGACGGTCTTAGCATGGGAATTTAGCTTGTAGGCACTTTGTGACAATCTTAGCATGGGGATTTAGCTTGTAGGCACGTTGTGACGGTCTTAGTCTTAGCATGGGGATTTAGCTTGTAGGCACTTTGTGACGGTCTTAGCATGGGGATTTATTTAGCTTGTAGGCACTTTGTGACGGTCTTAGCATGGGGATTTAGCTTGTAGGCACGTTGTGACGGTCTTAGCATGGGGATTCAGCTTGTAGGCACTTTGTGACGGTCTTAGCATGGGAATTTAGCTTGTAGACACTTTGTGACGGTCTTAGCATGGGGATTTATTTAGCTTGCAGGCACTTTGTGACGGTCTTAGCATGGGGATTTAGCTTGTAGGGACGTTGTGACGGTCTTAGTCTTAGCATGGGGATTTAGCTTGTAGGCACTTTGTGACGGTCTTAGCATGGGGATTTATTTAGCTTGTAGGCACTTTGTGACGGTCTTAGCATGGGGATTTAGCTTGTAGGCACGTTGTGACGGTCTTAGCATGGGGATTCAGCTTGTAGGCACTTTGTGACGGTCTTAGCATGGGGATTTAGTTTGTAGACACTTTGTGACGGTCTTAGCATGGGGATTTACCTTTTAGGCACGTTGTGACGGTCTTAGCATGGGGATTTAGCTTGTAGGCACTTTGTGACGGTCTTAGCATGGGGATTTATTTAGCTTGTAGGCATTTTGTGACGGTCTTAGCATGGGGATTTAGCTTGTAGGCACGTTGTGACGGTCTTAGTCTAAGCATGGGGATTTAGCTTGTAGGCACTTTGTGACGGTCTTAACATGGGAATTTAGCTTGTAGGCACGTTGTGACGGTCTTAGCATGGGGATTTATTTAGCTTGTAGGCACTTTGTGACGGTCTTAGCATGGGGATTTAGCTTGTAGGCACTTTGTGACGGTCTTAGCATGGGAATTTAGCTTGTAGGCACTTTGTGACGGTCTTAGCATGGGGATTTAGCTTGTAGGCACGTTGTGACGGTCTTAGCATGGGGATTCAGCTTGTAGGCACTTTTTGACGGTCTTAGCCTGGGGATTTAGCTTGTAGGGACGTTGTGACGGTCTTAGCTTGGGGATTTAGCTTGTAGGCACTTTGTGACGGTCTTAGCATGGGAATTTAGCTTGTAGGCACTTTGTGACGGTCTTAGCATGGGAATTTAGCTTGTAGACACTTTGTGACGGTCTTAGCATGGGGATTTATTTAGCTTGCAGGCACTTTGTGACGGTCTTAGCATGGGGATTTAGCTTGTAGGCACGTTGTGACGGTCTTAGTCTTAGCATGGGGATTTAGCTTGTAGGCACTTTGTGACGGTCTTAGCATGGGGATTTATTTAGCTTGTAGGCACTTTGTGACAGTCTTAGCATGGGGATTTAGCTTGTAGGCACGTTGTGACGGTCTTAGCATGGGGATTCAGCTTGTAGGCACTTTGTGACGGTCTTAGCATGGGGATTTAGTTTGTAGACCCTTTGTGACGGTCTTAGCATGGGGATTTAACTTTTAGGCACGTTGTGACGGTCTTAGCATGGGGATTTAGCTTGTAGGCACTTTGTGACGGTCTTAGCATGGGGATTTAGTTTGTAGACCCTTTGTGACGGTCTTAGCATGGGGATTTAACTTTTAGGCACGTTGTGACGGTCTTAGCATGGGGATTTAGCTTGTAGGCACTTTGTGACGGTCTTAGCATGGGGATTTATTTAGCTTGTAGGCATTTTGTGACGGTCTTAGCATGGGGATTTAGCTTGTAGGCGCGTTGTGACGGTCTTAGCATGGGAATTCAGCTTGTAGGCACTTTGTGACGGTCTTAGCATGGGGATTTAGCTTGTAGGCACTTTGTGACGGTCTTAGCATGGGGATTTATGTAGCTTGTAGGCACTTTGTGACGGTCTTAGCATGGGGAAATGGTAATTGTTAATTTCGTTATGCTTGTAACACTGTCACAATAGTCGACAAGTGCCAAAAGAAGATGAGATGATGATACCAGAAGGAAACATCCAAAGATGCAGATGCTGTGTAAAGGTGACGTTATAATTCTAAAACACGGAGTGGGCACATTGTGAAGTCGTAGCACAGGTCTTGAAGGGGAAGAAAATATCGAGTATTAGCCTCGGCTTATATTCGCTGGCTCCTCCCCTTTTTGTGCCGGTTGTCTATGGTGCCACTTACCATGGTGCCAGTTGTCCATGGTGCCACTTTCCATGGTGCCACTTAGCCGGACACGCAACTAATGCGTTGTAGTGGTCTGGTAAAGGTACTGTTACCTGCTTTCAAGTTTAGCCTTCATATCCCCAAGTTGCATAGCGATACGCATTCTGATTGGTTGATAATTTTTGAAATCCTGCAATCTGATTGGCTAATTCTATGACAAAAATTCTATAGGTTTCCTAAATGGGGACACATTTTCAAAATTTATGAAATTGTTGCAAAACTCAACCAAGTCATATTATGAATCATCTGAATGATCTAAAGTACAGGAATAAATAATAGGGAGTTGGAAATTCTGAGAGGTTAGCTGACATGTATAGGTTGTTTCTTTAATGTTGACACCAATCTGACCTTTCGTTTTTATGAAAAATTTTCATGTCGCCATGGATTTAAGACTAAATTGCCAATTTTTGCAAAATCACATGTCAGAATTTTATGCATGGACAGAGCCTGTTTCAACTTCCTATTATTTATTCCTGTACTATATTTACGTACTAGTTTCCCTTACAATGTACACATTTCTGAGAATGGTAAATCGAGCTTGATCTGCTGGTATTTATTACTAGAGCTGTTGCTGCTGGATTTATTTATGCGGTTTCTCCTATCCGATATCTGCGAGTTGGGCTACTGCTAATACCGCTTGACCTATCACAATTGCTCATTTTAAAACTTTAATTTGATTCACTGCTCTATTAATTGATATATGGAAAGATCCAACCACAATGAAAGTGATTTTCTCTGACCAGTGACAAAAGTCATCAAACCGCATGGAAAGTCATGTCAATGACTTTCATTCCAACATTGATGATGACCTATGTCATCGTCCCACGGCAGAGGGTTTTTCTCATAAAGGCGCATGGAGTCTTTCCAAACCTTTCCAAACCTGAAGTATGAACTCCGCTCCTCCGGCGTCGTCATGCCACTTCACCTTTTAGTATATATGTTACTGTTACCCGCTTTCAAGCTTAGGCTTCCTATCCCCAAGTTGCATAGCGATACGCATTCTGATTGGTTGATAATTTTTGAAATCCTGCAATCTGATTGGCTATTTCTATTACAAAAATTAAAAATTAAAAACTCATAGGGAGACGCGAGGAAAACTAGAAAACAAGGAAAATTAAAGTTTCTGGATAATTAAAATATGGCGTAATTAAATAAATATTTTTGCCCAAGTCTCCCGGTTGAAATTGCTTGTGAATCGTTTTAGCATTGTGCAATGTGAAAATTGGTGTTCAATTTGCAGTTTTAATAATAATGGGGTAGTTATAATAGAAATAACGTATCTTAAAGAAAAGCTTATAAAATCAAGAGAAACAATGAAAAATCGAGTATACTTAGTTATTTATTACTACACTAATTCATTTCTTTGCAGACATTTTGGAGGAAATGTTCTTCTAAGTGGGGAGAAATAATTGCATGAAAGTTATGATTTCGTTATCAAGATGTCTTAAATCTAAATGGCACCATATCTACTAGATACTAAGTGGGGACAATGAGATAATAATAGTGTAAGGGAGTATCGCATAGTATATAGTACGAATTCGTCGAAAAGGGAGACAAGTCGATTATGATATTTTTAATTACGTAACTAGGGTATTTTTTACAGTAAATTGACACAGGGTTTCGGTTTTCACCAACCCGAGGCAGATCTCTATGGAAAAATGAAAAAATTAAAAGTGGGTGGGAAAAGCTCGCCAATGACGTCATTGGCGAGTGTGTATTTAAATAGGGATCCCCAAGTGGGGGGAATTAGGGATCGGCTGTAGTCATGAAAATTTTCCACACATTTTCACTTTCATTTTCGCATTTTTTTATTATACGGGGAGAAACTGCAAAGCAGGGCAATGTGTGGTTTCACCACTAGTGTGCAGTTAACTACTGCTTCAAATTTTGTCAGCTCCGATTTCTCGTAAACTAGTAATTTCTGTGAAATAATGCAAGATACGAAAAACGTAAAGCATTCTTCGGTGGGTTGCGATCCAGGTCAACATCAGCTGTCCGGTGTCAACTTTAGCCGTAGGAACCGGAAGAATGAATTTTGAAATTGTTTGGTCACCAATTTATCTCCTTGGCTACTTAGTGCAATGCATCATAGTCATAGTCATTGGGTACTGGAAAGACTCATGACCCATGGAACTAGGAATACACAGTGAAAGTGAAAATTTCCATTTCCTAATTCAATCTCCGTAGATAGGGAGTGCACTGAATTGGCTCATTGGCTGCCAAGCTGGCATCACCCAATAATGATAATAATGTCGGATTTAAAAATTCATTTATTCCTGTTACGTAGTATTCCCATTCCCAATAATTCCAGTTATACGGAGTACGGTGAACAATTCCAGGGGTGGAAAATATTGAATTTCAGGGCACTTACACGGATTTAAAAAAAATAAATAATGAGGAAAATTTCAGGGGTGAAAAAAATTGCAAATATTTAGCCTTCCGGTCCTTGTCGTTTTATAGATTACGTATACGCAATAATAAACTAACGGCAAGTCCTAACAGAAAGCTCAAGTGAAAATATAACAGGTAAAAACCTGGAAAAATATACGGTGAGAATGCCAGAAAAATTCGAAAACAAGGCATTATTTAGATACCAAGATATAAATGAAACTCGTAATTTTACAATTTTCTTCAAAAAATCGCCCCGTGCGTTTACCGCTAATTTTCTTGCAACAACCCTACAACTTGCCTAAAACACTGGATACACACTCGTATCAATATCAACTAGACTTTGAGTGCTGATAACCGCAGATATTAAATTCCTGGAAATTCAAACTTTGAAATGAGATGATCCTACATTTAAAGGGATACAAACTTTTCCGTATAAATAGCAGAAAATTTTAATTTCACAGTTATTTTGTACATTATGGCGATTTTTTCACACAACAATCACTGACATAGCTAAATATATTTTACCGTTAAATGTTGTTAATGCCGAAAGATTTATACTCTTAATTGTTACTTACAATGGATACGACAATTTAACCTGGTTTGATTTTCATAAAATAACTTAGAGTCGTTTCAATTACTGAGCGAATACAATGTTGTATTTACAATTGCAAAGATGTACAACACTAAATAGCAGCTTTGTCTTGTGTTCCCATTGTTTAAAATATTTTCCATCCCCGCGTCAGGAGTGTAATTACTATTGTATTATTGTATTTATCCTATAAATTACTTTGTTTTTCGAAGAGCTAGTTGCAAGTGAATTAGTAGCTGTAAACGCACTGGGAGATTTTTTGAAAAAATTGTAAAATTACGAGTTTCATTTATATCTTGGTATCTAAATAATGCCTTGTTTTCGAGTTTTTCTGGCATTCTCACCGTATATTTTTCCAGGTTTTTACCTGTTATATTTTCACTTGAGCTTTCTGTTAGGACTTGCCGTTAGTTTATTATTCCGTATACGTAATCTATAAAACGACAAGGACCGTAAGGCTAAATATTTTGCAATTCTGGGATTTTCTATCTACGGAGAAACGGGAACAGAACAGAGGTCCCTGACAAGTAGCACTAGATAACAACAGATTTGCTCAAAATAGATTAAAGAATCGGTTGTTTAGTGTTTCCAATTTTATGCTCTTAATATTAATATCCTAGGTGAGAATGATATTTTTCCCAAGTCAGAAACCCTTGAAAATCAATAATTTTTTGCAAAATGCTTAACACATAGCAACATTTTCCAAATTTGCAAATATCATAATCGACTTGTCCCCCTTTTCGAGGCAAATGTACATAGTAGAACTCATGACAATGTACTTATTCGCTGAAAACAATTAACTGGTTATATAACGCCAAATTGTTTATTGTCTCCACCTGGTGCCATTCAGACTGTTTTCAGACTATGCAATCATAATTTAAAAACATTTTTTTGTCATTCATAACTCCTAAATTTCTCAAAGGAAGTAAAAGATACATACATATTCTCTCAATATAGTCTGGCATTTTCATAATTTTTTTACTACATTTCAGGAGAACCTTTTTGGATCAGTTAACCAATTTTCAATATTATGATTTACATTTGTTGTGTTACTGTCTTTACTAATAAACGTGAAAAGACGATTTGTAATTTCAACCGGAAGACTTGGGCATAAATATTTATTTAATTACGCCATATTTTAATTATCCAGAAACTTTAATTTTCCTTGTTTTCTAGTTTTCCTCGCGTCTCCCTATGAGTTTTTAATTTTTAATTTGTTATTTTATTTTATAGTTTTTATTATTAATATGCAATGTAATGCTATTGAACGTTAGGTAAAATGTTGACGGTAAAGTGAGATCATTTAATAGGTATGTTGTACACAAAACAATATTTTTATCCCTGGAATATTTCCTCAAAAAATTCTATCCCTGGATCTGTTTTCAATTTCTAAAAATGTTTTCCATCCCTAGAATTTTCCCCCATTTCCGAAATCTTTTTCTATCTGTGCAACCTTTACCAGTGAAATGTCCATTTATTCACAGAAGTATTAATAATATTATACTCTATTAAATTATATCAGAAGTTGGTTTTCTGGGGGGCTCTGCCCCCAACCCCCGCCAGGGGAATGAAAGGTTTGTGTTGGGGTTGCAGTTAGTGGAACTAGTAGTAATTCAGAGTCTTTGGATTAGTAATAGACAACGGTATTCAGTCATCTTGTGTATTACTATGACAAGAATGGATTGAGAGGACGTGATAGTGATGATACGGATTGGAATGAGTAGTACAGTAGTACACTATACTACTACTGCACTACTGCACTGTATCTACGGAAACTGAATTTGACAATTGCATTATGATTACCAAACAAAGTCAAAACCGAATCTTCTGGGTCTAGCGGGAGAACCGGGCCTCCGACAGAGTTGCTGAATTAACGCACACTCCATCGAATCATACTTTATCAGTAATGTCTCTATAATTTTTTCCCAAAAGTTTCAAGTTTATGAGTTATGCGTGGCAACGATTTTTGAACTATGACTTGAAAGCTTATCATAGGGATTGTAAATCCTGAGAGCAGTTAGCCTGCCTCGAATGTCTCCCTATGAAAAAATTCTATAGGTTACCTAAATGCAAGGCAGCTATAACAACACGTTAGGTTAGGTTATACGTGCCTTGCCTAAATGGGGACACATTTTCAAAATTTATGAAATTGTGCAAAACTCAACCAAGTCATATTATGAATCATCTGAATGATCTATTTACCTACTAGTTTCCCTTTCAATGTACACATTTCTGAGAATGGTAAATCGAGCTATTTATATACACAATATTATGCAATTATTTAACTATGGCTCTGGTACAAGTGAACAATCGGTACTACTTTATTCCAATTTATTACCACATGAAGGTAAATGCATTAAGGATTAACTATGCAACTAACTAGTTAAATTCCACTGTATTCTAGAAAATATTTTTACACAACATTAATAAACTATTCGATGCAGGCACGTATCCAGTAATTTGACCTAGGGGGGGCACAACCAAATATATTAGTAACTTTATGGAATATTCGCGCGAAGCGCGAAAATTTTTTGGATTTTTAACCTGTTTTCACAAAAAAATTGTCTTTTTTCCCCCCCTCTGGATACGTGCTTGATTCGATGTCTATAAATTTATATTATAAGCAATCAGATTACACTGTTTCAGAAGCTGATGCTTCATCAGTATTTGCTAGCTGATTGTACCCTTTCTTGAACAACTCCTCAATGACACTCAAGCGACTAACTTTTAATTTTCGTCGATCCAGGTCAAAAGGACTCATAGGCTAAATAATACAGCTGAAATGAAAAAAGATGGATCTTAATGATTTGAAAAGTCCCGAATACTGAACTCAGTAAAATACTATAGCTTATTGCTTTCGCAAATTTTCAGTCCGCCGGAATGTGTCCACCTGAGGAAAATAAAGATTCCATTTTCTGGACATTTTTGAAATCCGATCTTGTGGAGCATTATTTTTATCCGAGTAAGTTGAAGTTTATTTTTGAAATAATTTATAGTATTTATAGTATAACACATGACTTTCCATGGGGTTTGATGACTTTTGTCACTGGTCAGAGAAAATCACTTTCATTGTGGTTGGATCTTTCCATATATCAATTAATAGAGCAGTGAATCAAATTAAAGTTTTAAAATGAGCAATTGTGATAGGTCAAGCGGTATTAGCAGTAGCCCAACTCGCAGATATCGGATAGGAGAAACCGCATAAATAAATCCAGCAGCAACAGCTCTAGTAATAAATACCAGCAGATCAAGCAGTAATTCTCGTAGCGGCTCTCAGAGTGACTTTTGGGCAAGTTATTTTGACAGAACCGAAGATGAGACTTCTAGTCCCTTTATTTAGTCCACATCAGAGAGCTAGCTAACGACCGCTTATTAGCGATAGATAAGGAAAATTGTTTACAATGGGCCGAAAATCATGCAAAATAATTTATAAATATGTGAATGGCAGGACAGGAAAAACATAGTAAATCATTCAAATGACATATTATGCGGACAATGCATTGTCCACCATTGCAATGGTCAATTGACATTGACATTGAAGCTGCACGGTGGTCAAATCTCATGACATGACTGACCCAGCCAAGCACGTATCCAGAAATTTGACCTAGAGGGGGCCCACCAAAATATATTGATGCGCGAATAGTTTTTGCATTTTTCAACTTTTTTTGACAAAAAAGTTGCCTTTTCCTGGATACTTAGGGAGGCCCGGGCCCCCTCCCTCTGGATACGTGCTTGAGCTGCACAATGGTCAAATCGCAAGAAATATGCACATAATAGTCAAATCAAGCTATAAAGCTCACACAAGGTCATATTTATATTACGTTGCAAAAGACCATAGTTTTCGAAAACAAGAAATAAGCAAAAGGCAATCACATGACACAGGCGTACGTATGATCCTTGTGCGTTTTAGTCATCTGATGCAGAAATTGGGCACAGGAGCCGATTTTTTATCACTTTCAGGGCCGGGGAATTGGGGGGGCAACCGGGGCGACGGCACCGGGCATCAAGCTAAGGGGGGCAGCAAAACGAAAGAAAAATAATATTTTTTTGTTATGTGACCGATCCGTTAGTATTCCAAAAAAACTATAATCTCAAAAGACCTGTTGTGTTTTTTAATACGCATTTTTATATTATTGTACCAAACAATAACCTCTTCTACAAATCTTAAAATCGATTTACTAGTAATAATCACATCAGAATATTTCTTCAAAATGAGTTTGAAATATTAGATATTTTTGCGCATTATAATCTGCTTATCCATTCGCCAATTAGTTTAATTCAAAATTTTCTTATTTAGGTTTCTTGTTAGGTTTTTTTTGAATTAACTATTGTTTTTTTCAAAATTTTCTTAAGCTCTGAGCAAATATATAATTTTAACATTCGATTAATTAAAAAATGAAACAAAAAAATGTAATTAGCATTGTACGATTCCAAGTTCGAAAATAATAACAAAATTAGTGATTTCATCTTCCTTCCAAGCCGTCTCCACCCAAATAGAGTCAATTCAAACTATCATCATCCACACTGTTCCAACCCCAGCTTTCCCAACACTAAACGTGTCAATCCAAATTGTCTCAAACTAAACCGTCTTGAACCAAAAAATCTTGACCCAAACCGTCTCAACCCAAACTGTTTTAAGCCAAACCTTCTCAATCTGAACTGTTTCAAAGCAAACCATCTCAATTCAACCAGCATCTATTCCAAGGACGCATTGAGGTATGCAAATAGCAAAAAATTCGAGTTTCGCGCGATTGTTTTCAATTTTTAGGGTATTTTATTCTCATTTTCGTCAAAAAAATGCCAAAATTTTTATTTTTACTAAAATTTTATTCATAAATTGAAATACGAATACGAATGTACATAAATTATCAGAAGACAAATTTTGCTGTTTCACCAATGTCTAAAAATATTCAAACTCCTTCAAGTTTATAATAAACAATAAAAAGTGAAGAAAGCAATTCGGATGATGGAAACCTTGAACGTATTTTGAGTCACTACAATCTCATGTAACACTCTGAGATATTAAGGTTATAAATATAATTTGGTACTTCGTCTGACTTTTAATTTGGCTTTTAGAGAAATTTAAGATGAAATGGCAGAAATTTTATTAACTGAGAGTTAAGCCAACAAAGTGAGACTATAGTTTGAATCCAAGCAGGATACAAAATTGAAGACGATGCATTTTCCAAAGATGAAGCTTAATGTCGATGTTAACAATAAATCCATAATAAAGTATATTTGTGTAAATCCATTTATAAATGGGCCAATTTTCCAGTAAGCGTTCAGAATTTAGTCGCCCTAGTCATGCATGAGTACGGCGGCTAAATTCTGAAAGCTTAGTTGAAAATTGGCCCATTTAAAAATGGACTTACACATTTATTAGGTATAAGCAAAGCAAGAGACACCGGAGGCTTTGAGTAACATTTCTTGTGGCTGGCTTGTCAAAAAAATGCCAAAATTTTTCGTGCTACGCGCGAATATATACGTTTAAGATATCTATATCAAATGTTAGCCCCCCTCCGAAACCCAATCCTGTAAACATTCTTGACGTACTCAAACCGTGTCAACACGAAAAGTCTCACATAAATCTTCGCAGTCTTAAGTCTTATAGTATGAGCTTTAAATTTGGCCTTCTTTTACTTACCCTATAGCCTATTTTAGTATAATTATGTGGCACAATAAAAATATTTCCCTGTAAATAAATTCTGGAATGACTTTAAAGTTAGTATAAAGGGGGCATCAAAACAGCTTTTGCCCGGGCAGCATGAAAACTTCACCGGCCCTGATCACTTTACGCCTAGTTCTTGCAATTTGATAACTTTGCATCTGTAACATTTGATTCCGATTCCACTACTGTGCTCATTTTTCATATGATTTGACCAACGTGCGCAATTAGCAAGTTATGCTTGTACATTTTAAAAAATCTCTCAGAACCACTAATAGGGATCAAAGGAGGAGGAGCCATAGAGCATGGAGACGCCTGTACGTTTCCCTCGTAAATGGGTTTCAGTGAATTTCAATCCTCATTACCAGTATACTTTGTCATGTTGCCAGTATGCGTATTTGTCATATGATTTGACCAATGTCCGTTTTTATCATGTGATGGGACCCCTTTGCTCCTTTACCATGTGAATCGTGCGCTTTTACCATTTGATTTGATTACTGGTTTATCACATAAAACTTAATTGACGCTAATATTATTGGATAAAGTAATTTTATAGATAGATATGCCACTGAAATTATTACAATAATTAATTATTGTCAAAATTGTTCAAATGAAAATGTTGTAATCCTTTACTGCTCCATGTTTTGTTAATTAATACGTCTACATTTTACACCATCCATCTCGATTTTTGCCCATTTTATCTCAGTATAAATATCAAACGCAGACACAGTTCTCACACCTTATATTTAAATTATGAACTGTTTAAATATATTTGATTTTCTGAAAATCCCCCACTGGAGAGGTTTTCCTGGAAAGTAAAAATGCCCACGGATAGAGATTGGAATTTGTTTTCTATCACCACGTTAAGATGAATATCTTTCAACTTGATCACCACGGCAAAGGGTTACGAACTTCTTGCAAACTTTCAATCTGAAATTGAAATTTTGATTTTTAAATGCGACACCTGGATAAGTAGTCAACAAGTGCATGCACGGAAAAGCCTTAACGTGCGTCCTTAGTGGTTTTTTTACATGTGTATATTTTTCCACACCACTGTTTCGTGAATAACTCCTCCAATTTGGGGTCAATTTGGACGTATGAGGCCTTATAATAAAGATATGATAACCAGCTCGGACATGTTATGGTATATTTTACAATTTTGACCTAAGTTCACACCATCGGTTTAAAAAATGATTCTTTTTTTATTTTATGGCGGGTTGTCTTTAGACTTGGATGGCAGGACAATTAGAAGGTATTATGGAAAAGTTGGGGCGACAAGTCCGAGCAGAAAAATTTTTCAGTGTACCCGTTTTAGAGTTATGACAGAAATGGTCGAAAAATAAAATTTGAATTTTAAGTATAGTCCACAGCAAAGAAGAATGACAGAGTGGATAAGGACAGAGTAGTTAAGGAATTTTTTGCTAAATGAAAAAGGGATAGCAGTATGTAGTATCACTGAAAGTAAGCTGTTTGATTATGATGATACTAAAACATTTAACATCAATGGCTATTATTGTTATAGGGTAGATAGAACTGCTAATAATGGTGGTGGTATGTTAATTTACATTAATAATTCATTTACGTTTCATGTTGTAGAGTTACCAAAATCTTTTTTTAAGAATAGCTACATTGAAATAAATTCGATAATAATTTACAGAAAAGGACTACCAAAAATATTGGTTACCACTATCTATAATACACCTCCAAGCAAAATTAACAAAAATCACAAGTCATTATTTATTGATACGATTCAAAATGTAATCAGCTATTTAAAACAATACAAGTTAGAACATATAATATATGGAGATTTTAACATAGATTTATTGGAGCAAACAAGATTTAGTGCTGAATTGTTTAGAATAACAACAGAATTTGATTTGCATCAGATTATACGTAAAGCTACTCGAGTTACGGAAAACTCTGAATCCTTACTGGATCATATATATGTGAATAGTGCTTTGTATTCTGAATGCGATCACTTTCCATTTGGTGGATCTGATCATGATCTAACATATGTAGTGAGAAAAGATAAAAAATTCAAAAACGATGGTATTCTTGTGGAAAGTCGTAACTACAGTAAAGTTGTATGGAATGATTTTAATGAACTGTTTATGGCGTTAGATTTTTCCTACCTTAAGAATTTAGATGTGAATGCTAGTTTATTCAGATTTGAAATGGAGACGCTAAATGTTTTAGATAAATTTGCTCCAGTGACTAGAAAGAAATGTAAGGTTAGGAATGTGCCATGGTTCTCAAATGAGATTTCGAAGCAATGTAAGACTAGAGATAACTTAAAGAAAATTGCTGTAAAAAGCAAAAGTAAATGTGATTGGAGAGTATTTAAGAAACATCGGTGTTTTGTGAAAAATCTATTGAATAGATCGAAGCGTGAGTATTACACAAAGAAATTTGAAAATTTTGAATCGTCAAATGTGTGGAATTTAGTTGATGATATAACAGGTTTTAGAAGTAAATGTACAACCCCGATATCAAAGCTCATAGCTAGCAATGGAGATGTAATTGAGGGCAATGAAGATATATGTAATGAGTTAGCTGATATTTTTATAATCAAAAAAGATTGTACTTATACAGAGAGCGAGTTAAATGCTAAAATTGAATCATATTGTAGAAATTTTAATGACAATGATGAATCAGTAAGGTTAATAGAGAGTGTATCCGAGGCTGAGGTACTTAAAGCTATAAAAGGAGTGGACAAAGGTACCAATCAAAAAGATCATATTCCAAAGCGTGTTTTCAAAGAAATTGCAGATGTAATTGTAATTCCACTAGCGGTATCTTTTACATGTATTTTTAATTGTTGTATAATTCCGTCACATTTCAAATCCGCTACGGTATCTGCGTTATATAAGGGAAAAGGACCAAAATTAGGTGCTAGGAGTTATAGGTCGATTGCATGTGTAACTTTTATCTGTAAAGTCTTCGAAAAGGTAATATTTGAGCGGCTCACCATTATGGTGGAACCAGATTTTGATATACACCAATTCGGTTTTAGGAGGAACAGAGGGTGTGACAATGCACTTTTTAATTTTACGCAAAGTGTGAATGACAGTATTAGTAAACCGAATGGTAGAACCGTTGCGGTATTTGTTGATTTGAAATCTGCATTCTACAGTGTGCAGATAGATTTGTTATTAGTAAAAATGATAGAACAATTTAAGGTGAAGCCATATTTGTTAAGGCTATTAAAGAGTCATTTAGAAGGTAGAAAAGTTAGATTAAAGAATGGAGCGTTTTATTCTAAAGAGTATAACTTAGATACAGGTACTGGGGCCGGGTCAGCGTTAGGACCTTTGCTCTTTAGCATATTTATTAATGATGTTGGTAGTGTTTTTAATGTGGACTATGCTGTTTATGCCGATGATCTGGTATTTTGGGTTGCTAAGAATAATGTTAATGAGGCAATTAGTTTATTAAATGTTAATTTAGAAAAGTTTAATTTATGGTGTGTTAAAAATAAATTAGAATTAAATGTTGAAAAAACAAAGTATATGATCTTTCACAAAGGTGGCGATTATAATATAAAAAATTCTGTATATGATAGTGTTAAATTTAATGGTGATACTATAGAAAGAGTTTTCAAATTTAAATACCTAGGTGTATGGATTGATTCCACTTTGACATTTAAAAGCCATTTAGAATATGTAGATAAAAGAGTTAGAGTTGCATTAGCTAAGTTATATTCTTTAAAAAGGCTAGTGACAGTGAAAGTCATGGGTATGCTATTACATTGCTATGTAATCTCAATATATGACAATGCAATTAGTGTATGGGCAGTGCAAACGAAGTTACAATTACAACCGATACAGGATAAGAAATAGATTCATTGTTAATTTCTTTTTTCCTCGAAGTTACAAGTTTAATTGTAAGGGTATAAAGCGATTAAAGTATATGGGTAACAGGTTGAATATTAGCAAATTGCTATCAATGTTACAAATTCACACCATTTTTGAAAGGCGTGAAATTAGTTTAGTAAAATTAGTGTGGAAAAATTTAAACAATAGGTTACCAGGCACAGAAAATTGGTTTTCTGTGGGAAACAATTATAGTTACTCGTTCCCTAGAGTTAAATGTGAAAATTCTAGACTAACATCAGTAAAACATAGTGCAGCTGTGGCTTGGAATAAATTACCACGCAAATGGGTATATAAGGATTTATCGCTGGAAAAGCTGGTTGATACTTTGAAACAGTTATTGGAATCCAAAAGAAATGATTTATATGTTATTTGTTAGAAATTAGTATTGTATTAGTATTGTTTTAGATAAGATATAATTAATAAGATGGTGACTCTTGGTGAAAAGAGGTAGTTGTTATTTGTAACTTCTTACTTAATTCAATTCGTGTAATTGATGGGCCTGTGTTGTCACTTGAATAAAGCTGAACTATGAACTATGAACTATGATAAATCATGCGACTTTTCTTTTTCTCACAGTCTCAAACAGTGCACTTTTATTTCTGCTCTCCCTACTTTCGTTCTTATTCCTGTAGAAAATTCCTACTTCGAAGGAATTCAGCTAGTTTCTTAGAGGTAGCTAAGGACGCACCTGATGGGTACTGTTGCCTCAGAGTTTTCGTGAACCTTTTCAAATTCTGACCACACACAAAAACGATTCTGATTGGTGGAAATTTTTTTCGATTAGCCAATGAAATTCATAATAAAATTCTATATGCTCCCTAGTTACTACCCCAAGGGGTAACATTTCATGTAACAATGCTCTCAATGGTGAATAACCTGTGGACATATGATAGGATAATGCAAACTAAGAGTTTTACATATTCGGAAACTCATTTTACGTTGAAATCATATTCGTAGACAGAGTGACAGAGAGACAACCGTGTATCAGAAGATGATGATAAAGCAACAAAGTGTTTTATTATACTCTAAACAGTGAACACAGAAATATCAATCCTTACATTATTACGGGCGGGCAAGTACTTACTGACGGACGTGAATGGTATAACAATAAATCACATTACATACAATGCCATACATTTTAGCTTGCTGTATAGTATTATCTGAAATATTACTATCTATTGCAAGTGTAGAGTAGGTGTTCCCTACTCCCCGAATGCCCAGTATGCCGTTATGTACCTAGTTGTACAAGCCTACCCTGCTTTTACCGGCAGGTGTTGTAGGTTGGCTGGGTTGTCACGGTCCTGTGACGAGAAGTCCTGTCTCAATGTGAGAGACTGATCCAGTGTGAATGTGTGTGCGTGTTACCCGGGTATTGCCTGAATGTAAGTATGAATGAGTTGCACGAATGATTCCCGAATGGATGTAGTGTGAATCGGAGAAATGAAAGAATAGAATAAGGACTGATTGATTAAGGAATGAATGTTGTACTTTATTGGGACTTGTAGTGTCCCCAAAGGTCCAAACCAGAATGAATCCAGAACAATAGAATGTCTGGATGTAATTAGTATGTTTGTATAATATTAGTGTAGTATAATATAGTATAGTTATAAGTATTAGGATAGAGTATTTATAGTATAGTTAAGTATTAGGGATAGTGTATATGGAGTGGGAGGAATGAGACGGAGATGTGTTGTGGTCGTGGCTAAGACACTGCCACGAGACAGTGTTTGTATATTCGTGGGAAGGTGAATCTTGCTGGACAAGATTTACCTTCCAGGGTCCCGCCTTAAAATAAATCTCGTGGGGAAGTAATCCCCGGGTAGTGGAGAGAAAGGAAATGGGGTTAACAAAAAGAAAATAATTTCCCACAAGTAAATAAATTCCAATACCCTATACAAAAATGAATTGAATTAAATTTTAAGAAGAAGAGCCAACCTTTTGGTCTCTTTAAATAAATGAATTTAAATAACGGGACAATTTACGAGCATGCGTTTTAGACCCTCTGCTCTTTTTAAATTTTAAGGGAGTAATACTCCGAGAATTAACATCAGCCCTCCTAAATTTAATTAGCACAACCGTTTCCGACCTCTGGTAACGGCTTTACAATGTTTACATGTTCATCAATAATTTTAGAATTATACATGTATAATTAGTATGTTATGATGGAGAAGGAGCTGGTATTGATGTTGGTGTCTTTGTTGCAATTGCTGTTGTTTCTGCAACTGTTGGTGATGGTGATGCTGCTGTTTCTTCTGGCCACGATTCCGAGTTGCCAATCGGAAAAGTTCACAAGCGTGGCGATGTCTTGAACACGTTGATTCGTTGGAGAAGAAATATCAGTCATTTACTCGCCCCACGATCCAAAGTCTAAGTTTGGAAAGTTCACAAGCGTGGGGTTGGAGGCGGCGATCCTCACGAGTCGTTGAGTCATTATTGAGCGAGTTAAAGATGGTAATGTACTCGATTTAATATGTAGCTTTTCATCTTTGTCCGTAATAAGAATAGGATTGGAAGATGATCGCTGACGACGATGTAAATTTTAGTTACATGTTATACATTAAATTTAAAGTTATTTGTTAGATTTCAGTCTAACTTATTCAAGATGCGACAATCAACTGTGGAACTTCCCTTAGTTGTCGCTCAACCATAATATCTGGCTATTTCCCTAGCTTCAATCCAGCCAGAGAACAGGCAGAAATTTACTATATATTATAAGTTCGACATATGGTTATAAGTTAGCCACATGTCTTTTAACATTAATTTTAATTCTTTAGGTAAATGGAGAAATAATTTGATTGATCTTATACGGACCAATCCTTTTAATTAGAATTTTAACAACGTAGCAAAATATGATACGTCTTTTCCTTGTTTGTTCATTTTGTTGTAAGTGATAAGCACTAGTGAACATGTGTTTAACATCTCATTATTAGTAGATTACTGAATCTACAACATATGTTATCCTCGAGATAGTCTTTGACGCGTTATGCAGTCACTGACGGCCTTTTTCCACCCAGCGACTCAATTCGTCAGTAACAACTAGTAAGAATTTATTTTCTATATACTATTGGAAGAGAAATGACCACCTTCAGGTGTCTTATGAAATATTTCTATTTTTTCCTTAATTCCATTGTGATACAAATAGTACAACCTTTAACATACTTAGTTGGTCCCTCGTAGAGGAGAGCTAAATGGAGGATTATTATTTATGCTAGTAGTTCCTACACGCAATCAAGGGTTTAACATGTTTATGTAGCAACTAATTTTAATTATGAATTTCTGTATTCAGATTAAAGTTTCTCCTGTGCAGTGAACGAAACTATATTATTTAATGATTTTAATGAGAGTTATTGTTCTATTATGTTTGTTTTTCCTTTTGTGAAGGAGAGAAGACATTACAGTACAACTTCAAACAAAATTTTATTTTTAAATTGAGGATTCACAAAATTCCTACACATTGGGTGCACTCCAACTTTAAGCGTGTGGCTGTGTCCTAGGGCCCAAATAATTTTGACTTGTCTTATGAAAGAGTCTAAGTAATTATTTGTTATTTCCGGATTTATTTTGATAGGTAATACTACGCCCAGTTAAGGGTTTAACATGTCTATGTAGTAAACTGATATTGAATTGTTGATTATTTATAATGTGAATGGGATACAGCCAGAAAAGACTTTTATTTTGTAACCATTCTATGAATTTTTTAATGATATTTTTACTGTATAATGAGAATATACGGCTGCATTGTATTACATGTTAACGTTCAATTGAAGTTTAGTTTATGTAATTATTTTTTAATTTAAAGAAGATAAATTGCAAATGCTGTAATAAATACAGAATCTTTATTATTGCAAGTTTTAAGTGCCAAATTATTTTTTTATCAGTAGAGTAATATATTATGATCTTTGGATCGCAAATAAATAGTATTTATTGAAAGTTGCTAGGCATGATATCAGTAAAGTGTTAAGTTGATCAGACTTGGATATTACTAGATATTGAGAAGCTGAGTGTACATCCCAGTCTCGGCAAAAGCATTGTGGTAAATGAATACTGTTTATAAATACTACTAAATCATAAATTTTTTAAATAATAATTAAGAGCTCGCGCGAAGTTTGAACGGAGAGAAGCAAAAAAACTCTCCTCTCAATATTTTTTTGGAAAACTAAATTTCGAGCAATAAAAAAGCAATAATGGGGAAAAAGAAGCCACGTACTGGAGGATCAGACTCTGATGATCATAACGTGAGTGGTGGATCAATCTCTAATGACGGAATAGGTGACAAACTTGTCGCGTATTTGGACGGCATGGAGAAGAGGCTAATGAGCAAGTTTGACGAACACCTCAAGGACATCCCAATACTAGAAGTGAGAGTAAAACAGCTGGAGGAGTCGGAAAGCAAAGCTCAGCAAATAACGAAAGAAAACAACATAGTGATCAGTGGTTTAACCGAAAATAAAGACGAAACCATCGAAATATTGCACAACCTATTCCAAGACCTTATGAAAAAGATCAATGTCCCAGATGTGCTAGTGGACAACATCTTTAGATTGGTAAAGCCAAAACCTGATGGAAGTAGATTGATTCTCGTCAAACTCGTAAGGAAAATGGACAAGTTCAAAGTATTCGCAAACAAAAAAAATCTTGGAAAGACCGGGATCTACATCAGCAACGACTTGACACCACTGGAGAGGAAAAACCAGGCTTTCCTCAGAGCAAAAGCTAAAGAATTGCGGGAAGGGGACGACAAAATTATTACCACTATCCGTGGATCAACTCTGAGGATTTCTAAAGATGGCAAAGTTCTAGCGGTCTACGGAGTAAGCCAGGACGGGAAGATAATCCTAAAACCCCCGAGGAAAATTTGACGACCTGACTCATGGACTGCATCAATAAACTGTGTGGAATTTAGAAAATTACAAAACTTTAAATAATGTAAGTGCAAATGACAAAATATTTTTTAGTAATTTAAGCATTATTGGTTTATGTGAAACCTGGGAGTTAAACAAAATTATGTTACCTAAATATCTCAGTGGTTTTGAGTGTGTGGAATGCAATGCCATCAAAGACAGGGTAAAAGGAAGAGGTAAGGGCGGAATCGCATTGTTATTAAATCGAAAACTCGTAGAATTAATAAGAATAATTGAAAGTAACAAATCCTGGATTATTTGTCTAGTAAGGAATATTAAGTGTAAAACTCAGTTTTTGGTGGGCATTGTATACATACATTCTGGAGATATTTATAGTATAAGTAAACTTAGCGAATCACTGCAAAACATTCAAAATACTAATTCTTTACCTATAATATTAGGCGGTGACTTTAACGCGAGAATTGGTCTACATGATAATTACTACAACGAAACTGACCAATCTGTTAATCAAACGGGTAAAAGAAATTCTTTGGATAAGAAAATAAATTGCATAAAGTATATGTAAGTAGGTAATATAGAAAAAAATAAATCAGTCTTGTTTTAGACGTTGCAATGGCTGGAACAATGTTTGTGAGTCCTGAGGATTGTCCTTTATTTGATTACAAGTTAAAAGCACCTTTTTGCATGACTATAGCGGGTCAAACCCAGTCTGGGAAATCTACACTGACTACAAAAATTTTACAAAGGAAAGATGAAATTATTGAACCGAATATTGACCATGTTATTTATTGTTATACTACTGCCCAACCAATCTTATTTGGTCGCCTAAAAAATTCGGTACCTGGCATAAGGTTTCATCAAGGATTACCTACTGATTATGGAAGTTCACCTGATGGATATAAGTTAGTGATTTTGGATGATCTTATGTGTGACGTGAGTAGATCAGTTGATGCAATTAAAGCCTTTACCATTACTTCACATCATAATAATGTTTCTATTATATTGCTGGTTCAAAATTTATTTTACAAGCAATTGCGTGATTTGGTGCTATAAAGTAAGTATATATGCGCTATGAAAAATCCAAGGGATAGCGTTGCCATCACAACACTTGGAAGACAAATGAATGGTGGTAAAAAGAATGCCGTTGTTGATGAAGCCAGTAAGGATATTATGCAAAAGCCATATGGATACTTAGTATTAGATTATGGGCAAACACAAAATGACAATTGTAGAGTGAGAGATAGTATTTTTCCAGAAGAATGTACTGTTTATTTACAATAATAAATCAATCATAATTACATGTTTTATAACTTTTTACATTATTTACACAAATACTTGCATCTAAATATACTAATGATTCATTTTGAATAGATTTAATCTGCATAATAAGAGACTGTAAAAGGGTTGTATTTACATAAACTGTATTGGTGTGTCCATCCGTGATTTGATGTAACTTGATGACAGGTTCAAACATGATAACGTCATGGCTGATAGAAATAGGTGGTACTTGAGATACTATAGTGTTCATGGTGACCCTCCGTGGTTGACACTATGCCAAAGGCATATATATACGCGTAGCGTAGACTTATGCTTTGCATATATACGCGTAGCGTAGTCTTATGCTATGCATATATACGCGAAGCGTAACTTATGCCAAGGGCATATATACGTGAAACGTAGAAATATGCTTCGCATATACAAAAGGATCCCCGCTGCCGCCGCTGCTCTTACTCTGGTTTATATTTTAGTAGCCAACCATAATTTTCTTTGATACTGGAACTCAATACATTTAGTTCTTCCAAAGACAATTGATATTGGTGAATGGAGTATGTACAATAGATTAGAATAACAAGGAGTGGAATTAGGAATATAATGTGTACAATGACAATTAAATGTAAGCAACACACAATGGGTGAGGGATCTTTCACTCTATATCCACCTTCAAGATAACTTGGTGGCAAGCTATCTCCTACAACGTCCATGGTGAAATGATGCTCGGTTGGTCAGGAGGTTGAGGTTTTATTCGAAAAATCGTTGTCGTCATCAGAGTCGCTAAATATATCCTTCCTCACTCTAATTCCATAAACAACGTCATCACTGTCAGACTCTTCTGAACAACGAATGCTACAAGTGTCCTCTTCGTCGTATTTTAAACGTTTGCATGTTTTTAAACGTTCAACTGGCCATGGTCGAATTCCACAAACGTCTTCCCCATCCTCTTCTTCATCCTCCAAACGTTTTTCTGTTTTCAATTTGTGACACTCAGATGATTCACAAACGTCAGTTTCTGGTTTCTTAGCTGGCTGGATTCCACACACGTCTTCTCCTTCGGATTCTTCTATATCGATTTTCATAGCAGCTAATATACGATCTGCATTCGGCAATTTCAAAAGACTATCTACCACAAGCATCTTGGCGAAATCTTTTTGTGCTTTATCACAATTTGCAACTATATCTTCTGCAATCTTCTTTCGTTTATGTATCTTTAATTCAACTGGCCACGGTCTAATTCCACAAACGTCTTCCTCCTCAGACTCCTGCTCCAACATGACCTTCTTTCTCTGCCAACGGTTATTCCTCTCAACGATCGAATCTTCTATAAGCTTTGTAAACTTTGTCAAATTCTTTTTTGAGTTTACTAGATGCTGCAATTAAACCTTCCAATTCGGTTGCAATCGATTTCATCTTTTTAACTCTTTTAAGTTGTTTCATTTCTTTCTGGGTTCTCATCTTTAGTCTACACTGACAATATTTTGGGCATAAAGATGAGATATTAGGTGGAACCAATATTCCTTTACTGAGTATCGATTGACCATTATCATGAAGACATTTGTATGGCTGACGAGTCGATAACCAATAAAATTGATCATCCTCAGCATATTTTTCCCGAGGTACATGATAATTTGTGTACAAATCCAATAGTTCCATAATTCTTGAACTTTCGTGGAACCAAAAATGAATACGCAGTTGCTTCTCTGGTTGATCAGGAACATACAATTTGAAACCCAGCAATTTGTCTCCAACTTTTTGCTTGATAAATCGTAACCGCAAACTTGGAAAATCCGAAATTGCTTTGTCATCGAGAAAAATCTCGTAAAACGGAAGAAGTTTCGTTAGTCTGTCGTCAACCACACTCTTTCTAATTGCAAGTAAAACTTTTTCAATGCCACCTTTATGAAATCGTAATTCTTCAATCTTCCTCCCATATTGACATCTCATCATAGAGATTATTTCGTTATCGTCCACAGAGATGATCAATTTACCAAGGTAGGGTAATGGAAAGAGACGATTTGAGTCAACATAATTTTGAATTATGGGTGGATATTTCAATCCCCAGTCCTCCTCAGGATCAAAAACGGTCTCTTCGTCCATCGATCTTCTTAATTTATACTCTGCCTCCATGGCTGTAGTATTCAGATGATCCATTTTCGGTACTACGAAAGACTCGTTAGAAGTATACCAAATGTCGGGTCAGTTTACAATTCTGTATACCAACTTTTCCTGATTTAAATTGCCTTAGTTATGCGTTTTCTGAGACTATGAGAAAAATCGCTTGGAAAATTGATTTAGAGACTCAAGGTAAATTAAATACGGAATTTTCTTCATTTGATAAATGGAAAATAAGCAACAAGAAACATTTACGAAATATATGTCCAGTACAACTACAACATTCAAACATAGAAACTGAACTATTTCCCAATGATAAAATAATAGAAGAATTTAAAACTGCTATTAAACGCAACACCATACATAAAGATTTTTTCCCTAAATCTTTAATTGTGTCTTTAAAATCTTTCCTCCATGATAACGACATATTAATTAACACTGCCGATAAAAATGCAGGCACAGTATTATTTTATGCAAGTCAATATAAAGAAGAGGTTTTAAATCATTTAAATGATTTGAACATATACCACCCTTCTACAAAAGTACATTTTGATAGGTCATTAGAAGATTTTACAGACAAATTAAAATGTTTTGAAAAATCAATTGGTAAGACAAATGAAATTAGTAATACAATACCTAAGGAACCCCAACCAGCAAATTTTTACGGTCTACTAAAATTACATAAAACATATTCAACTTTTCCAACAATAAGACCTATCTGTAGTACATTAAAGACTCACAACAGACCAATTAGTAAATTACTAGACTTATACCTTCAACCTATTAGTCTTTTTGTACCAGACTTGTTACTGGATACTAAACATTTACTAATATTATTAGAAAATATTAAATTAGATCCAAATTGTCAATATACGTTAGTAACTATAGACATTGTTGCTCTTTACACAAATTTACAAGTTTCTAAATGCAAGGAGCATCGTATTAATTATTTCACAAAATACAAAAATGTAATAAAACAACCAATAGATATAGATGAGAGAAATTTCAAAACTTTGTTGGATTTATGTTTGGACACTAACTATATTGAATTTAACAATAATGTTTTTACTCAAGCAAAGGGCATACAGATGGGAGGAGCTGCATCATGTTCCATAGCTAATATCTCGGTTTATGAAGAAATTAAACATTTATTTACTGATGTATCAGAAATTGAATTTAACAAACGATTGCTTGATGATATAATATTAATAATTAATACCACAAATATTACAAATATTGACATTTGGCTAAATGATAAACTGAGACATCCCTTTCTAGAATTTACCCATTCATATAGCCAGATGTCCATAAACTATCTAGACGTTGAGATCACATTGAATAGTGATAATACAATAGATACAAAATTATTTAAAAAACCTATGAGTAAACAGCAATATCTCCATTATTTTTCGAACCATACTACTCATCTTAAAAATTCCCTACCTTTTTCTCAAGGTGTTAGAATAATTTGTATCGAATCGAACCCTGATAACAGAAACATTGCTTTACAAGAAATGTTTTCCAGTTTTGAAAAACGTTGTTATCCACATAAAATACTTGAAACGGCAATGCATAAACTAGAATGTATCGATAGAAATATTTTGTTAATCCCTAAGAATAATTTGTTAGTAACTAATCTTAGAATTAATAACCCTGAAATCCTATCTAAATATAACATTTCAGGGGATATACATTTAAGTGACACCCAATTTCAACTATTAAATAAAACTTTCTGTGTTGTACCGTTTTACAGATCTATTGTTGGTTTAAACAGTATTGTAAGAGATACGATTTATAAGGAATTACATAAATGTAAGAATGTTAAATATACACATAGTATCATGAATGTTATTATCATAATGGCATACAGTAGAACAAGGAATATTTCTGAATTAATTTCAAGATAAATTCCTCTTTTTTATTGCATTGCCTACATGAAAGTATTATTACTTTGTGTGGTTAAAAAACTCATTCTTAAGTCTCTATGTAAACAATATGAATACTGACTAACATACAATTTTAGCTGCTACAGCGGTAATGTTTAAATTTGATCCGCATGTATAGCAAAAAACAAAATTATAAAATTTGGAAGTATAATTTGTAATATAAAATGTAAATTGGAAGTTGTTATACTACAAAAATTTAATTTACAGGTAAATCTCCAATGGCTTAACTCACATTTTAATTATATAAGTAATTAAATTATTATATTTATTCAGGTTAAATGATATTATAAACTTAATCTTTATACATTATAAACTTAATCTTTATACATATTAACTGACATCATATGACAAGTGTAATTATAATCATTCCAAATATTTTCTGACTTAATTCAATATGACTAACATTGTATATTACAGCCTGACGAAGAATTTCGAAACCGGTCGCTGCAATAAATTGAAATAAAATCAAAATTTTTTAAATCGTATAAGGTGTTCGAGTTTTGTTTAATCTCAAAGAACTTCATCAATAATCTTTTATTTGAGAATTGGAGATGTCCTTGTAAACGTGAGTCGACCTCTGATTCCAACTTCTGACTGTCCATGTCCTGAGTTGTTACTTGTAAGAGTGAATTTGTGGATGTGATGAGAAACAAGAAATTGTCAACTGCTTTTATACCTAGCCATGATGCTATTTTAAGTCATGGAACGTTGGGAATAATGTACGTACCTGACCGAGGATGATGAAACAAGTTTGTAACATGATGAAACAAGTTTAAACCTATCCGAGAGTGTAACATGATGAAACCTACCTGACCATGATGAAACAAGTTTAACCGTGTCCGAGTGTGTAAACATGGATGACGTATGCATGGCATGATGACATGGAATTCTATATTATATGATGATATACGTATATACAAAAACAAATCCTTAAAGTTCGAAATTTTATTTACATCAATATTTTTTATTTACAAGAAAAAATTAATAACATATTTTTTTCGTTTTGGGTCCCTCTGCTGATTCATCCTGTGTCCGTTTTAAATGTGGACATTGGGTTTGGCAATCACTTGAAAAGTTGTCAATTTTGTCTTCATCCATCGGCACGGGTTGGTCTTGGATTTTTAAAAATTGCTCATCTGGAATTTTATGTTCTTCTTGCATTTCTTTTATAGTCGCCATGATGTTCATCTTTTGAAATTGCGAAAATTTGTGAATTATGTACGGAATTTCATGAATTGCAAAATGTATAAACAATGTTTTGCCAGTAAAAGTATTTCTTTGCAGTCGAAATCCAGTCAGTTCTGGTCGTTTTTCCCGTGTATATCTCACAATCATGATAGATCCCGGGCAAAATGTTGGACGCTGCCTCCATTCGTAGCTAGGATAAGTAGAAGACAGATATTGGTCAATGAGAGTATCTCTCATTAGCGCCTTCATTAGTGAGTCCAACGATGCCAATGGACAGTTAAAGTATTCTGAGGTAACATCGTTATGTTTTCTTCTCATGTGAATAAACACACTATTTCCACCAAACTTGGAAAAAGACAAAGTCAATTTCCCAATTTTAGAGTCGACATTAGGTGCACTAAATTGTCCACCACGGTAGATTTCACTGAACTTAGCTTTACGTATTTTGATATAAAAAAATTCTGCTTCCGACATTCCCTCTTCTTCTGGTAGTTTTTTCTTCTCCGTCTCCTTTTTTTGGGTAGAAAAACTTGTCTCGTCAGTCCCGGATGTATGATGATCTTCATGATCGACCAACATTTGGCTTTCGGTTTCCATAGTGAGAGTGAGTTGCTTACAGATAGACTGCTTGACCGATTGTGTTAATTTCATGGATTCACAAACCTGTTTTTATTCTAAATTATTAATGACGCACAAGTGGAATGACGTCAATCTTTTTTCTAAGAATAGGATCTAATACACATTCCACTTTTGAAATACGTTCTTTGAATCGTAAGGAGTCGATATAGAAATATTCCCAATATTTTGTTCTTGTTTCATCCTGTTTTGGAACTAAACACGTTTCAACCTGTTCAACAAATCTAACACGTTTCTTCCCGTCACAACCTTTTAATATTGATGACTCCATTACGATAAGAATAGTATAAAACGTTTGTAAAGTTTTCCGTTTGTATCTTTTTACGTTTTATTATATGATGTAAAACAAATACTCGCTTTTCTATATCGTAATATACAATAACTTTGTCAGTTATATTCACTGGAATTTCGTTTTCAGAGGGACTATAATCTTTAATGTCACTTAGATATTGATTATAGTTTGATTTTTTAACACAACAATTGCACTTACAATTTCGAACTGGAAATGGACAAGATAGATTTCTACCGTTGCAAAGTAAGTGTAAGAGGTTCAAAGCCATACTGATGAATGTGTTTTTTATTCATATACCTTTTGTAGTTCCTGTTTATAGTAACCACCCTTTAATTCTTCTCCCTCTTCATTCTTTAGATAATACATTGGTGGGTTAGACAATTTGATATCTCTTATATAGAATACTTTATTGTCAAAATATTTCGTATATCCTTTTTCAAATATTGTTTTTTCGCGCGCTTTTAGTACCTTATCACCTATTTCAAATTGAGGTTTAATGTTTTTAGTAACTTTTCCGTATAAATTATAACCTACATCAATTTCATTCTTCTTATTCACCTCAACGGGTTTCATCTTTATACTTCTGTGATATGAATTATTATATAAAAACTCAAAATTTTTTAATTTGTTTATAAATCGTTTTGTATTATGCTGTGTCATATATCTAGATATCTTTTGACCAAGTGTTCTAAAGAATCTTTCAGCAATACTACATTTCATTGGAGAATGAACAACGAAATGATTTATATTATAATCTGCCGTCATTTTTTTCATTTTTGAGTTAATAAATTCGGTTCCCAAGTCAGATTGAAGATTTTTACATTTACGTTTGCTGCGTTTTAGAATTCTAAGAAAAGCTTTTAAAACCGTGTCTGCATTTTTATTTGGTAATGCTTCCAACCAAGCCATTTTTGAGAATACATCAATAACACATAATATGAAGTTTTTTCTATAATTTGACTTGTTCCATTTCCTAATATCTAATAAATCCATTGCCCATTGGTCATCAATTCCGTAAACTATTACGCGCCTTCTTTTAAATCTTTTTCGTGCAGGAAAATGTAATGCATAGCCAGGAATCTTTGACAGTTGTTTTTTCACTTGATCTACATTACGATATTTGGTTTTTGAACTTTTTAGAAATCCAGTAAGACTGGAATATGCACCCGGCTTTCTTAAATTAGTATATTCTTTAGTGACGTTATCCATGACTGTCTGGTTTTAAACTGAATCGAAATTTTATAAACGAAACTATTTAACTTGTTCTTGCTTGATTTAATTGTCAGTCGTACTTTGACAATGAAACAGGTAACATCATGGTCAAGCGAATAAAAGCAAACTACAGGTTTCTACACAAGTACCTTCGTTGTAATAATAAATATAGAAAACAAATTCTAGCATCAGCAACACCAGATCAACTTTGTTCAATCTGTGAAGCAACACTTAATGTTTGTAACAGAAACGTACCTATCAGTGAAAATAAAGTTAAACGTTTAAAACCTCTTCAGAGAACAATAAAAAAGATTGCATTTGATACCAAAGTTCCATTAGAAGCAAAAAGGAAAATTTTAATTCAAAGGGGAGGAGCCTTTTTACCGCTAATTCTCTCGACTGTTCTTGGACTATTAGCAAAAAGATGGTTAACAAAATGAGATTGGTTCCCGAAATGCTTTTCCAGTTATTTATGAAAATGAACGATTTAAATGCAGATGACAATAAAATATTATCTAGTAAACTTCCTGATGATGCTAAATTGTTACTTTATCAAGAACAAGCACGAAATTTGGAACAGAAAAGATTGAATCAGGAAAATCGACCTCTTTTAGTCAAGAATGTAAACTCTGAGAAAAATGAAAATTCTGAAACAAATGAAGACCCTCAACCAAAAATCAATGAGATTGCTGACAACTTACCACCAGCTGAAATCAATGAGGAATCTCGTCCTGTAAAATTGATTAATCGTAAAAGAAGACTAGAATCTGAGATTCAGGAAGAACCTAAGAAACGAAAAATTCAAAAAATCAAAAAAGAAAAACGTAGCATTCATGACAACAGACTTTATCCTGATAATTCCCCTTTTTATGCAAAAAAATTGTCACCCGTCGAGTCTTGGTTGTTACCACAGAAACCAAAAATATTTCCTGGTCGAAAAAGAGGGAAACACAATGGTGTAACAGACAATACAGAAGATGATCGATGGGAGGACTATGTTGAAAACCTTACTATTGCCGATAAAAAGAAATTAAAATTATCTTCATTAAATGAAATTGAGAGTTCAAAAGGAAGTGATAATAAATGGAAAAGAAAATCTGATTAAAAAATAATGATTAATAAAAGACATAAAACAGCTGATGACAGTTTCAGCAGCAATCGTGGACGAAGGTATGAACCGATCAAAAGGATAGTCAATGAGGTAAAAGAAAATAATATTCGGCGAAGTGTGAGAACAAAAAAGCAACACGTACCATGGCAAGCATATTGATTTTTAAAATTTATTATTTTGTATTCAATGTTTACATTTTATTAAATAAAGAACGATTAAACAAATATAACCGTTGTACAATCATATCATTTTTTCTCATATTTTTGGTGAATCCGTGATAAATTGACATTAAATTGTAACCACATAATCTTTTATAAAGGAAATGTAATACATACAAACCACAGAGATTTGATTGCATATCTTGAAGACAAATTTTGTTTTCAACTACATTCATTTTTAACATTTTTGCAAAATGCTTAAAGTATGAGCCATAAAAGTCCATTCCTAATCCAAATGAGTCAAAGAAATTCATAGGTCCATTTATATTTGGGATGTATATTCCAAGCCAATGTTCTCCAGGTTGACCCTTAGTTTGATTATTTACACAGAGACATACGGGATAAGTAATTTTATTTAAACTGACCAATTCGTCACATGCTAGTACACGGTACATACATTTTTTACGCTTAAACATATTTTTCATTATTTCATAAATCTCTAAAGAATTCATGTTTTTTCAAAACTCTTTAGAGTAATCTTTCTTGTGTACTTGCTTGTCCTTGTTGATGTATAGAACTGATTGATACTCTGCATAACATATGACTGTTATACTTTCAGCAAGTGCAGTTTTAAATTGAAAATTTATTGATATATTACCATGACGAGGAGGTGAAAAGGCATCACGAACGTGTTTAAAATCATAGACAAACAATGATGAGCATTTTTTGTACATTGCTTTAGTTATGTCAATACAAGTGTCACAGTGAGCAATACCCATATTTTCAAACATTGCCATGTAGGCTTGAGCAAAGCGGTTGTTGTCAAAGTCAAGATCCATAGCTTTTGGAACATGTTGCTCTCCATTCATCTTGACAGTTAGGTTGGACAAATTGAAATGAGTAAGTTCAAATGTTTTTATTATATGCTCCATTTATCGCATCACTGCGAACCAATGCCAATACAATTCTGTCGGGTAATAGACCTGATAAAAGTGTTTCATTAGTATGTTGTAGTTGTCCTTTAGGTATGGCATACGTTTTCATTTCATTTTCTCTTTGGGGATACACAACATCATGACCAGCATTCCATGTCTTTATATGATTCAAAGCCAAAGATGGTAATAATGCATGTTTGGTAACAATTAATTTTGCCTCGAGGATTTCTAGTTGAGGTTTGTAATTGGTATGCTCAGTCCCCATAGAACTTATACAAAATTCATCGCTTGATCGATACATATCAATCCTTACATCAACACCTGGAACAAAAAATCTAGGTTGCATAAAAATTTCACAATGTGGTCTTATTATTGATTCAAATTCTTTTGACTCTTCTGCAATTTGTTGACGCTTTACCCAACCGGAATTGTCTTCAGTGAATGGATAGTAAATTTGTGTTTCAGCTTGTGTCTTTTTGTATTCTTTTCCATACGATAATAGTAGTTCTAAATAAGCTCGATAAGGATAATATGGGTTCTTGTGGGTAACTTCATTGTCTTTGTATTTTACAACAATAGAAGAGAACATTGAATGGCCAAAATTATTAACTGGACCATATGCAAACTTGGTTTGGTCAGTAATTTTTGGGAGTTTAATTGGGGGCGAATGTTTTCCATCTACAATTTTACATCGAACCAGTAATTTGGCTTCTGTAAAATCAGTATAATGAATATCATTCCCGGGAATATAAAACGATAAAGGAGCACCTCTGTCATTTAAATTATTTTGTGAATGGTATTCAACATTGTAACTATGGGTAATTGTCATGTCATAACCACTTTCAGTAAATATATCAGTTTCAGCACGTATAAAGTTAGGTGCTTGGTTTAAAGATTGACGTGGCATTTTTTTCAAAATATTGATAACCTGGCTTGATTATATTTTCGTTTTTTATTTTTTCTTGCTTTAGTTGGGATTGAGAAAGATAATTTTCTTGACTTCCTCTTCTTTGACTGTCCACTTGTTATTGAGAGAGACGATTTTCTTGACTTCCTCTTCCTCGAACGTCCACTTCCCGATTGATTCAAAATATCATGTCTTATGTTATTAAATGTGTTTTTAGCTGCTTGTTTTCCATGAGTTTTTATACTCTCTCCGATATTGTGTCCATTAATAGTATCACTGGCAACGTTTTTTATTACATTTGTTGCGTGAGGTAATACATACTTTTTCGTTGCTGGAAGAATATAGTTTCTAGCAAAGGGTATTAAACGTCGAAAAAAGGAACCAAAAATTCCACCTAATCCAGATCCACGTTGACGTAGAAATGATGGTCTATAATATACTAAGCCACTTCCAATTTGAGGATGAACATAATCAAAATAATAATTTGGATTATCACTGTGTGAATACATTTTGAGATGTGTATTAGTCAAAGTCTAAATGGACACTGAAGATAATTTATAAAATGATTAATTTTAGTATCTTTTTCGACGAAAATGTAGTTGGGCACAAAAATTACCAAATGTAAAAGGTAGATTTTCACCAGATTCGGACTTGATGTACATATGAATTTTGTCAATATAGGAACTTGACAATCCAAGATATGTAGGATTGTCAATTGCTTTAGTAGTAGGTTGTCTCTCATTACCTTCATAGTTTTCAATCAACATTAATGGCGCTAAAATATCTCCTACATACTGTGACTTTACAATGTTTGAATAGACATGTATTCGTGTTAGTCCTGTTTCAAAATATGGTGGAAATGTCGTTATAGAAATTGTTTTGAGATTCCTGGTTCCTTTATCTATCATTGGACCTCCAATTAAAACTTCTATTCTTGAATCTAATTTGATACACGAATAGGTCCCCCAATCTAGTTCTAATTCATAAATTTGTCCATTTTTTTCATTAAATTTTATTGCGTCATACTGATTCAATTCAATCATCAAGTCCTTAATATTGTCGATACGATTACGCGTCTGCACTTCTATGTACTTCTTGAAGGCTTTATGTAAACAGGAGTATAATACATAATCTTTCGGGATAGATGGTGCACTATAAATGTATGAATATTTTGTTATAGCCACTTCGTATAAATCATCTTCCAATTCGATGGGAGTATGTAGATGATTCTTAAAATCTGATATCGTATTGTCAGGGAAGAAATCACCAGATGCGTCACTCATTACTGTATGGTAAAAGCTATCCATGTTGAGAGCGTGAAGTCTCAAAGTGGACTGAGTCAGTTATTTTTGGATGTGTAATAAATACTACTTTGTTTTGTACAATAGTAAATCAGGTGTAGTAGCAACCTTAATAACGTGAGAGACACTGTTACGGGAAATATGTATTCGATTCCTGGTGCCTCCACCAAAAAGTTGCAACTACATCTGATTTTTGGTGAAATACTTTTTGTTGAGTATACACGATTGAGTATATAGTTAATTTTGTGTCTGAGTATAATTACAATGTATTTTACATAATTAAGTAATTACCATATAATTAGTAAACTATAATTAATATTTTTATATTAATTATAAGTAATCGTGACTGAGAACATAGGGATTTACATGTAAGGTTAAGAACATAGGGATTTACATGTGAGGTTAAGAACATAGGGAAAAATACATGTGGGCCGGAGTACATAGGGAAAACTACATGTGGGCCGGAGTACATAGGGAAAATACATGTGGGCCTTAGTACATATACCTATCCATGTATAAGGAGTAGGGGCATACCTTTCCATACTAGGGCTCTTCCCCCCCCCTCCCTTACTACTTATGGAGTAATTTTAACTCTAGAACCATTGCCTATTGTTATAAAGACATAAGTCGCAGAATCAGGGACCTGTGCATGGAAAAAAACAGACAAGAAATCTCTATGCATAAAGAATATGAATATTACAACAACTTTAGGAACATAATGTATGGTAACACACCAAATAGTTTAAGGATGAAACTTCCACCTGGGGATATTAGGTTACTTTGTCAACTTAGACTAAATTGTGATTCACTTTACTTTAAATGTAGAAAGTTTGATCTCCATAGTTCTAAATTGTGTTCATACTGTAATCTAAAAAAACCTAATAGTATAAGTCATTTGCTAACTGAATGTCCAATACATAATCGTAACAAAGCGGGTATATTAATGAATATTAGCCAAATAGAGCTCTATAAATTAATCGACTCAAACAATATCGATATAATTAGAACTATCTTAACATTTGTTAAATCTGCATTGATAAGAATTAATCTCTGTGAAATCTAGAATATAATTTAAAAATACTATACATGATAATCATGATGTACTCCATGGGCCGATGGCTCGCAAGGATACTTAATAAAATTCAATTCAATTCAATTCAATTCAAATAATAATTTGGAATTGGAAATAATATTTTATGTAATAACATTTCCCAATCTACATAGAGTAGTAACTAGAATTTAAAATTATATGAAGGTAAACTATTTTATTGAAATGCGTAGAATGTTTTAGATGCAATTCCTAAATGATTTTTCTATTTATTGGAATTGTTGTTGGAAGTGTTAGCCTTGTGCTCTGTACCTTCCCATTCTTCTGGAAGTTGCCAATAAGGTTGCTGATGTGGACGAATATTTCCATCAACACGATCACGAACACGACTTCTTCAAAAGTTGACTTGGCATAATTGTCTTGTCGTTGTGAGCGTTCATGTCCGTGATGCTCGAAATAATTATTATCATTAGTGTGGGTTGACTTAAGGTCACCCCTTGTTCTGTAGTAGAACAGTCGTTGAAGTCCTGTTGGTAATTCTGTGAATTATCCTCGTAATTGCTATGCTTTTCAAATTGTTGTGAAGCAGAACTAAAGTCATAAGAAGTTTCTTCCTGACGAAAATTTGATCCATGATCTTTGAAATGATGCTGATCCTCAGTATCTTTAAACTTAGTGAAGAATTTTTTTGCTTGCTTTTGTAATTGTCTCCTCTCTTTTTCATTGAGAGGAGGAAGTAAAGAAGTGGTGCCATTTAAGGTATCTCTTTCACGCAGATCGCGCAAAGCTCTACCAGCACTAGCAATTAATTCCTCTGCCGTTGTATTGTTAGTAATAGCTAATCTCAAATTGGGAATTAGCGCATTTTTGGCACGAAGTACTGAAATAGCTTCGGCCTCGTTTGGATTAACTTGACGTGCTAAACGAACCATTTCGTAAACAAATTGTTCTACAGGTTCGTCTTCACGTTGACGACGTTCACGCAAAATTTTAGCTGTATTTTCAGTCGCATCCCAATCATCATACTTGTTAGTAAATCTAACTCTAAAGTCAGCCCAAGTAAGTGCAGGATGTTTTATATTATCGAACCAGAGTTTCTGTTCGTAAGATAATATAGTAGACAACATGATAACGTACACAGCTGGTATGTAGTTCATGGCCTCATAATATCTTTCAATATCATCTAAAAAAGAAGTAGCTGTATGCTCATGAGGTTTGTATGTAGGGATAGGAATATTGACCTCTCCGTGTGGAACGATGACGTTCGCTTGAGCTGCATTTATTTGTTCAGCCAAATAATTATTAATAGCTGCAATTTGATCAGCATTGAGTTGACCCATAGCAGCAGGTAAAATTCTTGGCAATTCTCTATTAGGAATAGCCATGATGCATGAATTATCTAATCTAGGATTTATATGAAGAATTGGTTCAACAATTTGTTAAACCTAATTATTTAGATCTTGAAACTCTTTCACTCTAGCGTTAATGATTTCATCAACGTGAGTAAAGTGTTCAAGAAGCTTATATCTATGTTGTCTTAAATCTATTACTATTATTAAATCTAAGTGCAGCCCGATTAAAAGCAGTTAATCGGCGGCGTCGTCTTACTACTCTAACTATTGCCTTAATTTCAGCCCGAAATAGCGTTAATGAAGGTTGAAGAAATGAAGAGAATTAGTTATCTATTCACTAATATTAAGTGAATCCACTAAATAGTAACACCAATTGAACTGGGTGCTGAAAAATTCAAAATTATTTCCAGTCCGTAGTCATATAATGCGATCAACTGTGCAATATGGAGAATATTTTTAGACTTATTGTTATGGAAAAATGCATTGCATTTTAATCAGAAAAGAATATTGTGACAAAATATTTGCATCAATGTCAGAGATGCTGTACTATTCAAATTTACTTTGATTATCATAATGAAGACTAATGAAAGTTGTAAGCTGTTGGCTATTTTTGAACAATGAAAATTAAACATTTCTAAATATGTCGTTGTCATTCAGGTTCAACAACCTTAAGAGAATCATGCTGCCAGAAATGCTAATGTGATTCGATGCATGATGAAATGTTATGCATGTGTGGTAGGTAGCTGTCCCTTTGCTTACTACTTGAATTATAATTTTAAATTAATTTGAATAATTCCAAAATCCGGAGTGTCCAGACAAGAATATTCAGAAAAAAAACAAATGAAGTAATCAAGTCTTGTCGGTTCAAAACTCGATAAAGATTCATAAAAAGAACTAACCTATGTAAATCAACAGAATGGTATTTTCCAAACTAGATTACATAGATTTTTTTTTTGTTGGGATCAGCCACCTTTCTTGTTACTCTTATATCTATATAATATATTTATGGGAGGGTATGGTATGCGGGGATACTCATACTATAATTGTGTAGGTATATTTAATATTATTTTGATTGTTACCAGTTTTCCAGGTGTTACTCGAATTTTCCTTTGTTCGAAAATTAGTAATACTGCCCCGGTTTACTGTAAAAACTAATAGGTAAAGTGCAATTAGTTTGTGTATTGTTTTTATTTAATGGAAATATTTATTATTTAATTATAGAATTTGTTTGATAAATACCGAAGCTATACCTAAATAACTGTGTTCTTATCCAAAGAGATCCTTCCGTTTTTATTTAACTGAGGACCGTCTCTGGGCTGTAGTACTGCAATACCTGTTAGAACAATAATATTAGTACTTGAATTTATAATGGTTTTAATTCTATAAGTGTTTACAATTTAAGAAAAATTTGCGCAGGGGGACGGGTAGATTTTACCAAAATGCGGAAATACTTTCCTCTAAAGTGTTTATTTTGGGAAAAAGAGCAATAATTTATATAGTTAATGACTTTATTTATGGTTTTATAGTTAATTAAGGCTGGCTTGACCTTTTATGAAGTGTCAAGTCACCCTTAACTGTAGAAAAATTATTTAATAGAAATATTAAAGTTAATTATGGCCAGAAATAACCCATGTACGTAACGTACCTGGCGTGGCCAAATGAAAATTTTTTCGCAGTGTATTTACTGCTTGAAGATCCAAGAAAATCAAAAAAAAATCAAAAATTTAATTTTAATTCATAAATCTTAATTGTTTTAATATATTTAGGGATATTCCTGGATGTTCCTATATTTATTTCGTAGAATTATGCTTTTCCTTGCTTGTATTTATTTAAATAGAAGCAAGGGAATTTCAAAATTGAGTGTTTTTATCTATATATAATGATTTAATTCTAGTTTAGCGTAAGATAATTTTAATTTAAGTTAAGCCAAGAAAATTTTTTCGTGGTAAGCCACCTGGTGTGACCCACAAAAAATTTTTTTTCTTTGGCTATAAGGAAAGAAACAAACATTAATTAAATATTTATTTAATTTATTATAATATATTCAATTTGATTTAATTTAAAAAAAAACCGAACTCCCCGAAGTTGCCCGGTCGTCGCTGTCGCGGTCTCCAATGCAAGTGTAGAGTAGGTGTTCCCTACTCCCCGAATGCCCAGTATGCCGTTATGTACCTAGTTGTACAAGCCTACCCTGCTTTTACCGGCAGGTGTTGTAGGTTGGCTGGGTTGTCACGGTCCTGTGACGAGAAGTCCTGTCTCAATGTGAGAGACTGATCCAGTGTGAATGTGTGTGCGTGTTACCCGGGTATTGCCTGAATGTAAGTATGAATGAGTTGCACGAATGATTCCCGAATGGATGTAGTGTGAATCGGAGAAATGAAAGAATAGAATAAGGACTGATTGATTAAGGAATGAATGTTGTACTTTATTGGGACTTGTAGTGTCCCCAAAGGTCCAAACCAGAATGAATCCAGAACAATAGAATGTCTGGATGTAATTAGTATGTTTGTATAATATTAGTGTAGTATAATATAGTATAGTTATAGGTATTAGGATAGAGTATTTATAGTATTAGGGATAGTGTATATGGAGTGGGAGGAATGAGACGGAGATGTGTTGTGGTCGTGGCTAAGACACTGCCACGAGACAGTGTTTGTATATTCGTGGGAAGGTGAATCTTGCTGGACAAGATTTACCTTCCACTATAGAGTGGATTAACATTTCACTAACAATTACAATCATAAATAGACTACACTAGGTTTATAGATTAGGCTTCACTCGGCTGACTTTGGTTGTCCTGTTGGACTTGACTGCCTGGTTGACTAGACTGACCTGAATCTCCCGGTTGAATTATAGGTGAACTGAATCTCCTACTTGACTTACAGCATCATTAAAAGCTCTGTACCCATTTTGAAAAGCGAGATGAGAATTAAAATTGATAAAAATTTAACATGGCACGTTGTTACAATTAGCATATTTTAAACCTAACCTAATTAAAATTGATGGAAATCGAACATGGGACGTGGCCACAATTAGCATTTTTTAGAAACTAACTAATTAAAAATGATGAAAATCAAAGGTAGCATAATGAAAAAGCCTAACATAGAAGTTGGTGCAGTTTAGAATTTTACGAAACCAAGCCTGCATGTTGTTATTAGCTACGTTGCCATAGTAAATTTACCATGAAGAGCAAAACAACGACTTGTAACTCTTCGTTTTCTGAAAATATAGGCATCGAAATAGTCATATTTTCAACTTTAACTTTAAGGTTGCTCGTCACGCCTGCATAGCAACCGCATGGGCCTATCTAAATGCGTGTTAAAAAATGCTTTACATCAAGCTTTATTCCTCCCGAAGATTACGGCCGATTTTTATGAGACTTACATGTCAAACAAGTCTGGACAAACATAATATAATCATAACATTTTGGATCAAATTATCACCACTACTACACTGCGTATTCACCTCTTTCTGTGAAGTAGTACAAACTAATATAATGTAATCTAATATAATTTATAGTACACTGTATTAGTATGAGATTATGCTAAAAAAATTCATGCAAAATGTTTTCAATGATACGTTGTAATTGTAAATTTAAAAGTAAATCTAATTAATTACTGTAAATGGAATTATTATTAGACCCGTGCAAGACGGAATTTCAATAAGCGAATATTGAAAGGTTTTTAGAAATCCGCAAAATTTTATTGAAGATAGCTTAGATACAAATAAAAAACAAATAAAAACGAAATTCGCGTTTCAGATAACCTACAAAGTATTTTCCTATCCTATCACAAGTCTGTAGTTTAAAGTTCAGTGTTGAAATAAATATTTCCCTTGGGAATGATTTATGAAAATCATATAAAATTTTGCTATGGAATTCTGTGCTCAGATTGGTCAATTTCAAAAATGCATCGACCAATCTCTCTTAGCGATAGTTTGTAACAGTACACGTCATGACGTCATAACCAAATCAGTAACAAACACTGCTCTTGCTCTTACCCTGCTGACACTTTAGAATAACACTATTATTTGACAGTTATATGTCAATATTGGCAGGTCATTTTATGGGGAAAAGTAATCAAGACTTCCTGTATTCTATTCTTATTATTTCATAATAAGAGAATCAAGAGTCGGAGTCAAATTTTTGAAAATCACCTTAGCTACTATTGTCCTTTCAGGATAAGATTGATCGTATCTATTGTCAAAACCAGATCACTTCTTCTGTACAGATAGGTATGGATGCTATCCTTTATGTACTAAATTAGTTTACATAGGGTTAGATTTGTCGCCCGTCCGGTGTGTGTTAAAATTGGTTTTAAGGTACGCGTCCGATGGCAACCGGCAAATTAATCTGACTATCATATTGCCTCTTAACTTTTTTTACGCCAAAAGAATCAACTCTAAAACCAAAAGAGCTACAAGAAAGTTTAAATAGGGAAAAAGATACTCCATAACCCACAGCATTCGGCTCCGAAAGAATATTTTAAACTTTTTTCTGTAGTTGCGATTAATTGCAATTTCCGCACGAAAACGTTTATATCTTCAGATTTTACCAATATGTTTGAAATATTCTTTCGGAGCCGAATGCAGGGGATTGTGGACTATCTGTTTGCCTATTTAAACTTTTTTGTAGGTCTATTGGTTTTTGAGTTGATTCGGTTGCTGTAAAGGAAGTCGGATGTAATCTGTGTTATAATGTTCTTCATGATCTAAAAAACTGTAACTGGGGCTCAGTGAATCAACAGCCTGTACTTGTCACCTTGTCAGTCAGTCAAAAATGCTGAAGCGCTAGAATGTAATTATATAATCAAATTGTTTATGATATTCTGATATTCTCCTGGTATTTGTTTTGACGGTGTCTACAGGTCTAGATGACCCGATAGATTAAGCTGAAATCCTTTAGGTAGGGCCAAACTCTCAGTCAAAGTGGGGCCGCGAATGAAGCATGACTTTTCTCTCTTCCCTACTTTATTTATGTAAAACTGATTTTTCGAAAATCGATTTCAATCGTACACAAACTAGTTTGAATATGCAAAAAAACATCTTGAAAACATGACAGTTGGGTTGGATTGAGTTTCCAATGTGCTGGAATGGGTTTCCAAAGTGTCGGAGTGGAAAACAGCATAAAAACAGTATCAAAAATTAGTTTGTTCACAGTCGAGGACTGATTATATAGACAGTGGTACCTCGTTGCCGTTAGGGTGTTGTTGACGGTAAACATTGGTGCCAATTCATCTTTACAACTTACCACCGGCAACACCCTCATCAATGACTTTACCACTTATCGTATTATAAATTAATATAGTCCTACCGGTCCATATTTTACGAATATAACAAACCTAGCCTAAATGAAATAAACAAATTATAAGGGGGGATCTGGGGAAAAATGAAATTCCACCAGTTTTGTATGTAACGAACCTAATCTAATAATTTTTATAGATAACTGTCGAATTTGTTTATTTCATTTAGGTTAGGTTTGTTATGATAAGTTTTACATAACCAAATGAGAGTGTTGCCTTTGTTGCCCTTGGTAAAAGATGAATTGGCAACAATGTTTATCGTCAACAACGGCAACGAGGTACCGTTGCCTAAATTCAACCCAGTCGAGAGAAGAAAACTTAAAAATTCCTATAACACATTGGTCTACACAGTCCCAATAAGTAATATTCGGTTCGGAGATATTTAGATTCAAAGGTGATGATAGTGATGAGTAGCAAGAAGAGATAGAACATGAAAGAGCTTTGTAAACTACTTTTTTGCAATAAATTGACTATTCTGCTTCATTGAAAATTATATCCATGGTTATTTTACTATATACAAAGTTATCGAGTTTTCCCACTTTCAGATTCATACGCTTCCCTTAACCTGTGAAAGCTATGTCACGCCTTACTGCCCTGTACTAAAGTCATTTTGGATATGATCGCTAGGCTGTTTCCAGTTTCGGAGCAGGAATGTGAAAAACATTTAAAATTGGGTAATGGTTATTTTCAGTCTGCACTCTGTACATGTTCAAAAAAATTGCTTTTTTATTAACCTTAATTGTAATTATCAATTATTGAAACGTAACTCCTTACAAATTAATGATAAAAACATGAAGCTATGGATGATGGATAATTGTTGTTAGAAGAAATCAATGAAAAATGACTCTATGCTTAGAAACTTTTGGTTGTCCATTATGTTAACTAAGTCTGTATGGTTAGATTATAAAATATAACTGTATAACCTTTACCATAATTACAATTATTATCCTATTTTACATTATCATTCATCTGATATGCGATAGTGGCACAGTAACTGTCACTTAGCTTATTACACATTATGTACATAGTAAATACTATTCGTATATAGTATATTCACAATTGCCACAATGTGTGAAGGGGCAGATATTAGTTATTGCATAGAAGAATGGGTAGGTTGAAGTGACAATATCATTATATATTCCGTCCAATATACCGAAACGGTACTGTACTATATCTTATTATATTACACTAGTGAACCCAGCTAAGGGGACAAATCTAGCACTCAAGAGAAATTCAGCAGGCCACCCATCACAGTAATAAAAACAATTTCGAAAACATCCCATTAGGTTGTTAACTTTGTAAATACAAAGTACATTTAAATTAATACACCTTTATATTTTCTACAGTGGTTGGAAAAATTAGCTGCAGCCCCAACTTTCTGATAAAAAGGAATTTCCTACGTCCTACACCAAAATAATAACTGTAGATAGTAGCATCAAATATAGGGAACAATGAAAGACTATTTCCGAAAAAAATCCCACAAAGTTACCAAAACTTTTAAAATCGAAAAAATAAGATGCCCTCTCGGATTTTGGAAAAACGTTCAAATCCCATGAGTACAACTTACTAATAAATATTTTTAAAGAATAGTTAATTACCCAGTGCTGTTATTTAATTCTACAAAAAGATATCCCAACTGGCACAAAGGAATTAAGAGGGTAGTAAAAAGTAAACCTAGCTCTATTAAAAAATGTTGAATAAGTTTTTCGATATTATAGAAGAACCAATTTGGGTTAGAAGTTTTGAAATGCTATTTAATACGCACATTCAACAACATTACGATCATTACGAAATGTTCCCTTTCGCTAATCATTTCCATTCGATCCCCAGTCACCATTCAACCTTCTTATGTAAACTATTATTATTTAGATGTTATAACAATAATATGAAACAACTCATTTCGTTGGTTTAGAGGAATTGGGCTTGCGCATTTTACTTTTTTTGCTTTTAAGGAGCCTGCATATATTCCGTGTGCAGTTGATGGGAGGAGGGAATACCCAAAAGTGTTGCAGTCAGCACTTGCGTTACACATGTGGGAGGGGATTTTGCGTTACGTAATATATGCAGGTTCCCTAGGTTCTCCCTACCACACGTACATACATATATATATATAAATATATATAGACAGGTAAATTTATCAAGTCTGCGATTATATATAGAGATATAGTGCAGTGCCATATTCTCATTTAAATAAGTACTAAACAGAATCGGGTAATAAATAGACCAAAAAATGAAAATAAACATTTTTGATTCAAATTAATTCATTAAATGTTGACAGTTGATGACAGAGGGAAAAGATGGTTCTAAAAACGGCTACATTTTTTGATTACGTAATATGTGGATCAACCCTAAATATGTGGTATCTTATTGCGATTTAACTCGGCCTTCTCACCGCTTTCGTTCCCTGTCTTTGGTATTTATTTCCTGGACTTACTGGCAACAACATCCAATGAGACGCAACAATGACCTCCACAATTTGACGTTTTCACGGTTAGGCAATTTTGGTGGGCAGAACATGAACAAGGTACGTGGACTATCTATGTTAGCCCACCAAAAGTGCCTAACCGTGAAAACGTCAATTATTTCAAAGTGCAGTATTCTGTATTCTCATTTAAATACGTAAAATGTAAATGTTTCATTGATTTCTTCTAACAATTATCCATCATCCATAGCTTCATGTTTTTATCATTAATTTGTAAGGAGTTACGTTTCAATAATTGATAATTACAATTAAGGTTAATAAAACCTACGGCAAGCCGTAACAGAAGCTCTCCTGAGTAAAGGAGACCGTGTACACAGTTTTAGTAAAATAATAGTAATAGGTTTATTTTCATATTTATTGGTTAATATTGAGTATCAAAATCAAAATGTATGAATGTTGACCATCAAAGTCAAAAGAAAATCAAAATAGATTAACGTTGACTATGAAGATTAACAGAAAATAAAAACAGATTAATTTTGACCATCAAAATCAATAGAAAATCAAGTGGAGGCAAGGCAGAGCCCCCTCCCTCGTTGCGGCCTTGTCCCCTACGACATTCATACTACATTCCTATTCCTACACCCGAAACCTAAAAACCGAATTGAACTTTTTAGTGCGTCACAATTCGATTTAAAAAATCTACGGCAAGCCGTAACAGAAGCTCGTACACATTTTTTGGTGATAATAGAAATAGATTTATTTGGATTAGTAAATTGTTATTCAAGTTAGTTCAATATTAATCTATTTTGATTTAAATAGATTAATATTGACTGTTAAAATTTAAAGAAAATCAAAATAGATTAATATTGACTGTTAAAATTTACAGAAAATCAAAATAGATTAATATTGACTGTTAAAATTTACAGAAAATCAAAATAGATTAATATTGACTATGAAAGTCAACAGAAAATCAAAATTGATTAATGATGACTATGAAAATCAACAGAAAATCAAAATTGATTAATGTTGACTATGAAAATCCTGCGGCGGGAAGTCATATTTTGTACTATTCATAGTCTTAATAATAATCATTACTCATTGAATAAGTTAAGTCTGCAAAATTGCCGAAAACATGTCAAGAAAGAGGATTAGAAATTTCCTTGTTTTTCACACAGCAGAAAACAGCCTAGTGATGATATCCAAATCCCTTTTACACGAGCCAGTTCGGGCGGACAGACCCTTCACATGTTAAACTACGAAAAATGGCAATTACCATAGAAATGTATTGGTTACAGATACCTCCTGAGCAAATTTTCTGCTGTATCCTTTCTATACTATGTGTTATTAGATACGATCAATCTTATCCTGAAAGTACTATAGCTAATTTTGATTTAAAATCCCTCCCCTTCCCCTTAGCATAAAACTGTAAACTGTGTATACCAAAGGTATCAATTCGGTGTATAATCATACTTTGGTGTGCCAATTTATCTAAGAGGTTGTTGAGGGGATAATGGAGCAAGGTGCTGGAGCAAGTTGCTAAATTCCTACTCCAGACTATGGGAAAGGAGCCTTTCTGTCTCTCCATCTTTCAAAAAGCAATAGTTTCAAATGCATTAAAGGAAAGGTGAAGTTTGAAATCGACCAGAATCAAACACACTAACTCTGACAAACCCTCAGCAAGGCCGCAGGAGGAAAGTGATCACAAAATGGGAGAAAATAATTTTTTTCTCAAAATGCATCGTAAATATTTTTAATGATTTCTAAAATTCAGACATCAGAAGAAAATGGTAAAAATGATATTATATCTCCTCCAAGTTGGTTAGGCCAAGGGGAGTTGTCATGTTGAATGGTCATAGGTTTAGTTGATATATAATGCACCGTAGGATCATGGTTATATCGATGTGTCTCACCCCCACGACCCGTAGTTATATACATCCGTTTTCTACCACTATTATTATTATACAACAACATAGATTATACATAATCCTTTCATAATGGTAGACAGACAGACACTGTCTACTATCTGCTACAGATGATCTTGATGGTAAGTGCACTTTATTATATGCTGGTTGCAGGAAAATGAAAAGGTAGAGAAGGAAGCCCTCCCAATTCTCCTTCCATAGCAGAATGAATACTAATTCAAGGACATTCACTTTCCGACGACGGACGGGTCGGGGACTCCTAACAATTCACCACTTTACAAACCGACAAATCCAATTAACATATGCCAAACGTCTAATGATTTGAAACTGAAAGCTTTAATAAATTCATCCCCCTCAAAGCTATTTTCACTTATGAAGGAAAAGTGGATTAAATTTTGAATAATCATACAAAAATATTAAATGTAGATAATTTTTGGGTAGTTTATGTAAATACCAAAAATTACGTAAGAGGACATTCCCTAGAGACATTTCAACATCAATAAACTACTTAACCCTAGAAAGATATTTGAATTTGGAATGTCGCAATTTGGAATATACGGCTGTCTTCTAAAATTCAATATTCCAACAAACTGCTTAAGCAGACTGGGGCTCGAGCTCGAGTCTGGGGAGGACGAGTAGTGGTAATAATAATCTACTATACAAAATACAAGGTTCACTATTGACTTAGTATATAGTATATACCATGAGTGCTGAAGTGGCCACAATGACTAAAAGAAATAAAATTTTACATTTTTATATATTGGGCAATTTTAGAATGATATAAATAACTGTAAATTCACTAAAGACTACTAAGATACATCTCTGAGTTAAACTCTGTTCGAATTTTTGTTTACAGGGGTGGAGTATTGTGATAAAATTGGGAATAACGCTGGTGTTGATGGTGTTGGTGTGGCAGTTGGCAAGGTGAGTGAGAGGAAAAGTCCGTCTCAGATGGTAACACCAAGACAAATTCACCACCCGATTTACCCGACCAACCCGTGAGACTAACAGACATCCAAAATTTGCCACCACTTGGGAATGGGAACATATAATTTAATAACATATAATTCAAAATTTTCATCTGCAAATTATACAGAGATGGAAACCCACTTCCCTCATCCTACCCAACGTTTAAATAGAAAGAATAGAAAACGTTTAAATTGGATCATTGAAAGCAAGGATTGGAAGTGTTTAGGCCTTGGGCGACATTTTGACAAGAAAAAACACTAGGGTGGAAATTTCTCATCAGGAAATGGGGAACATAATTTCAAATATTTCCATTTTAGTCAATTTTGTTATAGCCATTGGAGAAAAAAGTCGAAAATACTACGAAATGAAATAATAGGTGACCCAAACGTGTGGATTTTTGGCTACTTCCCACTCGATTCTTACCACCAACCAGATATTTCTACTCGAAGCTATGACCAAGATGTCCGAATTTGAAAAGAGAAGGGAGAAATAAAGCCAAATTAAAAATTTGTTTTACTTCCATATTTCCCGGGTCCCTAACTATTTTAGATTAGAGATTTGCTTGGCATCCAATAAGGATGTCCCTAAAATGTGCATGTGAATTGTGATTGTGAATAAGAAATTTGCTGGCCATCCCAATTGTGGTGCAGCTTGGGTCAAATTTGGATGCAGCACCAAAATAATTCAACTAGTCGAATTTTTTCTGTGCAGCAACTAAATTGTGGACATGCGCCATAGTCATTCATGAATGACTCTGACTTGGATTGGTTTTGTTATTTGCGTGCAACATTCAAACATTATCATTGCGTGTTGGGATTCCTATTTTCGAAAATAGATTCAACCCACCCGTTTATTGTACACCTACAAAAACAAACCGATGATTTAGAAATTATTCAGTGGAGTGAACAAGATATAGCAATGATAAAACAATTTTGCGAAGAGAATTCCAATTTAAATGAACATACCAAGACATCTGACACCTACATAGACAAGCTTGTTGAGCTATCTCTTCTAATTGGAAATAGATATAAAAGTGGGTCACATTTATCATCCACATATTTTAACAATGATAATACTCAAAACCAGTAGAAAATTAGGATGAGTTACCAACACCGGTAGAAAATCATGATGAGTGGACCAAAACTGTTGAAGACACACTTAAAGCCTTCATTAAGGATAACCCGATGATTATACAAAAAACGACGGGAGAGGCAAAAAGCGGAGAGAAGAATTGTTTTCTACATTATCTCAAATGCTAAGTTTTAGACACTCGGGTACTGTTTAAATGGCAGGTCGTTCATGAACAACCTAATATTTAGGATACAATAATATATTTTTAGAATAATAATATATATTTCAATATTTATTGGCTTTAACAAACTCGTAAATTTTCACATTTATAACATTTGAAGGTATTCAGCTGAAGTTATTAGATGTCTCTGGATAATGGAGATCGGAAGACGTCGATACTGTCATTGCATATTATCAAAAAAATCCGTTTCTTTGAGGCGCAGAGATGATTGATTATCGTAACAAAATGAAAAAGAATGTAGCTTTCGAAGACTTGTCACGGATCCTAAATTTCAGAAAGACTGGTATTGATCTAATGAAAAAAACTAATAAGGCAAACTATTTTCATGTATAATATTCAAAATTTTTTTTTCACAGTCCAGGATATTATTGCGAAAGATTTGCATTGGAGGGCTTAAAGACCAGCTTTGCAATTCAACATAAAAAGGGAACCACTGGAAACGAAGGAAAAGGAATGGTACCGTGGCCTTACTACCAATCTATGTTGTTCTGGAAAAAATCAAAAAGCCAACGTCCATCGATCACAAATGTCACATCAGAGGTATGATAATTAAATAGTAATAACTATAATTTACTAATACTATAATTTAACAGGCATTCATTAATGACTTGAAAATAGAGCTTTGACAATGCTGCCAACTCGGGAAAATGGAAAGTAATGACAGTGAACATTGGTCGAGCTTTTCATCCAGTTTGGGTGGGACAAAGCGAAAGCATATAAAGCAATTGAACAGTACCGATGAAAAGTTGAAGAAAAAAATTATGACCTGTCTGGAAACCAAACAAACAGGGGCCCAAGCTTTTGGCTGCAACATAGCCGAGTCGTTACAAAATTTTTCAGCAGTGAATCAGGAATTTGTAAAAGCACGAACACAAGTTGTAGCAAAATGACTTGAATGTCAAGTCTTGGAAAAGCCAATACCAACATTTTATTCCGATGACAATTAATTTTATTACATTCAAATCCAACATGTTTTGTAATTGAATTTGCGCATGCTAAAAAAACACATTTCAATAACAAACTTGGTCTCCAGGGAGGACAATAAAATGCCTCAAGTGTCATGTCAATAGGAAAGCCGGACAGTCTTTGGAAAATGACCCGCCAAAGGTCAAATTTACCTGAAGTTGTTGATTTAATTTAAATACGGTTTTAAAACAATTTTTCAACCTAATTTACAGCAAAAAACGGCCAAGAGAAGTAGAAATAAGATAGAAAATAAGTAGCATAAGAAAAGCTTGAAATTTTAGTCATTGCAACCTAAAACATGGCAAAATAACATAGGATTTGGATATCCAAGGTCAGATGTTAGTGAAGATTGTGATGTCTTTCAAGCCAGACTAACTTCAAGTTTAGCAAGTGGTAAAGAAAATGAAGAATTTCAAATAAGAATATCTCAAAAATTGATGATATCCTTTGATTCTTTGATCTCCTTTACACATAAATAGAGAGATTCTATTCCTTTGCGCAAGCGTGGCGCGTAACTAAATGACCAAACCATGCCGGGGCGTAGGAAGCTTACTTTAACACAAATTTTATGCCAAAAAATTAATTCTGATTAACAGATGAACATTTTGAAGATTTTTTTATCCCTATAATATTCGCAATAATGAGCCAGTATTTTTAATAAAAATTTCAGATTTTTATCATGTAAAACATGGAAGATAGCATTTTTCACGTTTAAGCTGGGGAAGAGTAGGCTCGCTCCAACGTGTATTCTGTAACATATATATTGCCCGCTTTCTGTAGCTCTCACTCACGATAAGATTTCTGTTTAGTGGATCCCTATAGCATACGGAGGCTTCAAATATACAGTTAAGGGTTACAATACAATTAACACCGAAATTGAGAATGGCACATGGTCAAACTTTTTGAAAAGAGGATTTGATTACAATGACTTAAAACTACGTATCCATGCAGCGAGAAGAGCGTACAATAGGTACCTTTCTCTATCGCTTCCAAAATATGAAAACGTACAACATCTTTTAAGTACATTTCATCGCTACCCTGAAGATACATTCATCCACGCAATTACGTTGCCGATATCATTAATGATTTTCCAGATACAAACTTTGATATTGCATTCTTAAAACACCAAAAAATGTACCCTGTTCAACTTTTTCTTCCTATTTAGTTTATGAGTTGTGTTCCATTAATTATTTGGTAAAATATAAACAATTAGTATTATTACGAGCCCTGTCGGGTTGTAAAAATACTAATTGATAATACTAAGTAATAAACACACTAATGCTATTCTCATTAGTGACCTTCGGGTGCTTAGTAATCAAGATATTAGTTGCTTACTAAATTAATAAATTATATATTTGTTTTTTATTGAGATGTGTTTTTTTAGCACGCGCTTATTCAATTGAACTAACGTGAAATGTATCATAAGTTTAAAAACCTGAGATAATGTATGGTAATTGTATTTCTAGAACAAGTGGTCTGAACTTTTCTAATGTTATTTATAAAAACAGACATTCCTGAATGTCTCCGAATAGAAATATTAACAAGCCTTTTACACTCATTTCATTTACACTCATATTTTCCTAATCATTTTTCACAAATGCCAGTTTATCTTGCCAGGCAGTTTTTCCTTCTTCCGAAAAGTAGAATTTTATTTTCTCACGTATAATTTTTGCATCATACGAGTAATTAGTGGTCTTTCGATTTGGCATGGCAACTAATGCAGTTTTTCCCCATAATCCTGTTAATAATAAAAACAGTTACCCTACGTTGACAATAGAAAGACTTGGATAATATTTTTTTAACTTTTAGTTTTATATGCATTACCTGGTATTAATTCCCCAGTGTTAGCATCCTCCCTGTCAAACATATCTTGAGAAATATATAGTGGTTTTGTTTCCTTATCTAAACATAGCATATTATGCCATGCACCGCATGCCATAACAATTGCCGTTGCTTTTCCGGGAGACAACAACATTCGTTTCATTAGGATTTTCTATCTGTTTGCTAAAATGCCAAAAGCATTTTCGTATACTCTTCTGTCTCTGCTAAGCCTATGTAAACATATTTTAGTTATCAATTACTGTACACGGTGATAAAATTCCTTTTTTGTATCTTTTCTAATTTAGTGCATAAGACATTCATGAATGTCTGCGTGAAATGTTACTTTTAATACCTGTAATGAAATATTCTCTCTTTTGGTGTCATGTTTTGTTCCGGATAAGGACGCATTATGAAATGTTCTAGTGGAAATCCAGAGTCTCCAATAATGACATAGGGGCAAGATACATTTGAGGTTCCAAGAGTTTGACTTTGAGGAATATTAAGGTGTTTCTTCTCTTGAATTATATGTCTTAGCTTACATTTTCCCCAAATTCCAGAGTCGGAACATCGTCTATTGGCCCCAATATCAACTGCAATGAATTTGTAGTTAAAATCAACGAGTGCAAGTAGTACAATGCTGAAACCCTCTTTATAATTATAGTATAAACTTCCAGAGTTGCGAGGTGGAAACATATGTAATGCTTCCCGTCCAGTGCCCCCAAACAGTTTGGGTAATTCCAGCTTTTTTCAAACTCTTCAGCAATGGATATCCATTCTTCAATCTGATCCAATTATTTTGTTGATTAATTATATTTAAATTATTTTCTTAATATATACATTGAAATCCTATTACTGTGTCTCATGGCAAACCTTATCTTGTAAGGTAGGGGAGATGGAGGTTATATGTGGGTGAAAAAGTTGTTATTTGGGAGGTGGCGGAAAGGTGGAGACTACATGTCGTTGAAACGATTGTAATTTGGGAAGGGGCGGGGAGGAGGAGGCTACACATTGGTGAGAAGTTGTTATTTGGGAAGGAGCGAGAAGGTAGAAACCTCATGTTGCTGAAACAATTGTTATTTGGGTAGGGGAGGTGGAGGTTATATGTCGGTGAAAAAGTTGTTATTTGGGAGGGTGCGGGAAGGTGGAGACTACATGTTGTTGAAACAATTGTTATTTGGGAAGGGGTGGGGAGGTGGAGGTTACATGTCGGTGAAAAAGTTGTTCCTTGGGTGGGGGCGAGGAGCTGGAGATTTCATGTCGATGAAACAATTGTTTTTGGGGAAGGGGCGGGGAGGTGAGACTACTGAATGGGTACGAATTGGCCGAGTCTGTATAGGGAACTGTGGTATGCAATCAGGGCAATTGAGCTTGGGATTAGTCATTTTTGAATTTTGAATTTTCCTTTATGTGAAACAAAGCCCTGTCGTAGGACGGGCTAACCAGCTAGTACGAAAATAATCAGGAGCTAGAGTAGTATTTAAAGCCGTTATTGTGTCATCGATGGCTTGAAAAGGTGTTGCTACTCCCACACGATATTCATAACTCAAACGTTGCGAAGACATTCCTGCAAAATTAAAATGTCACATAATTATGGACATAATTAAAGACATTCATGAATGTCCAGGATACTGCACCTTCTGCGAGAAACGATAATGTGATTGATAACTTCTCCTTGGGGCTAATGGTCATCCGTGAATTCGTATTCTTTTTTGATTTAATTGGAGAAATTTTTTCCAAAATTAAATTGTAAAGCTGGGCGTCATTTTTGCGTAATTTTTGCAATCTTCATAATCTTCTTGAAAAATAAACGGTTCCAATGTAAAACTAAAGCTATATTTTAACCGCTGATAATCTCCCAACCACCTTTTGTGCCATAATCGTTTCTTTCTTGGTTTTTTAAATAACGTTAAATAGTTAATAAGTGCCAACTGCTTGTTATCCATTTACACAGTATTTTCAATAAACGAGGAAAAAGATAATACAGAATAAGAGTGAAGACTAATTTGTGCAAAAACCTACACCGCAATAATTTTCTTCACCTCCCAGCTGACAGAGCTGAGCTGAGAAACACGTGGTCAGTATTGCTTATAATGCATACATTTATGGAAATATATATCGTGGGTTTATATCTAAACTAGGAATAGTAAACCATAAGTTAATTTACGAAATTTTGGTTTTATTTCATTCATCGATTATGACTTATGACAAAAAGATTTAATTTTGCAAGTGTAAGTGTGATTATTATAATTTACACCAGACATTCATGAATGTCTTCTAAAATACAACCACATTTGATTCTTCCTTTTCTCTAAATTCGCCTGATAATTTTTGCCCTTCCTTATTCGTTGGCTTCTTTTCTTATCTTTATTTTCAGGACGATTTAAGAATTAAGCTCTAGAGGCAGCGCTTGGTTGTTTTTCACATCCAAATCCCAAATGTCCCACGGCATTTCAGTTATGACAGACTGCGGATTTTATATTTTGGATTGCAACTGCATCATTTATCAGGTGCGCAAAAAGAATTTACTTTGGTTTACAAGTTCAGCAGCCGGATTTCCTATTTTATCCAAGAAAGAAGTTAGCTCTACCATAGTGGTAATTACTAAATGATATTACCATAGTGGTAATATCATTTCTCCATGCATAGATTCGATTCAGAATACCAAACTCTTCTGCTGAGAGGCTTGACGCACCGAATAATTTCTCTATCTTTACATGTTGTCGAATTTTTGCTGACAGGAATAGTTCCTTCGTTGTTTTTTTCATAGCCGCTTTCAGTCCTTCGTACCCAATCTAGACAAGTGAGATAAAACATAAAGAATATTTGTCCCATAGGGAGGCAGGTAAAATGATAGGCAAGTCATTCATGAATGACTACATGCTTCCATTTTATTTACCTTTTAAAGGATAATATGGAATATACCCATCAAATAGAATACATCTTTAGCAGCATAGTCAACCAGTGGTCCAAGTTGACGGATACGCCAGTCACTTCTTCGTAGCTTCTTTTCAAATTCGGTATTATAAAACGAGGTTACTAACTTTTCAAAAGAAATCTTCTCGCATGCCATAAATAATTGACGTAGATTGCTATCGCTTCTCATGGCTAGTCAGGCTTCCTTCTTTTTATTTTTGAATTTTTAATTTCTGCATCGCGATAAGATTGCTGTACGATTCGGTAGCATTCATCTTCTTCCTCATTTTTGAATATTTGGTACATGTGATTGAGATCCACTACACCTAGCATAAAAGCTCCGAATGTCGTCTGTCCCAATAAAACGTCATTATCCAAGTTATGAAACACTTTTAGAATTTTTGGGTCTTCCAGAACTTCAATTTTGAATACTGTGTTTATGTTTTTCCATAAGCCGTATAAAGGGTCAATTATCCCAGGTACACAAAGATATCACACTTATAAAACCTATTAACGATAAAATACAAATTAAGGTCGAATTTATTAATATCCTTATTTAGTCATTCATGAATGACTTGATTGAAAAGAAACAATACCATTGTATGCATCTTCGGTTTGCAATTCGTAATATGTCGTCACCACGGCACAATTTTTGATGTCTTCCATCATGTTGTCAAAAGCCTTCTCCTCTTCAAGTAAAACTGCAGATTCCGCTTCGTAAAATTCGTTTACTTCAATTACTTTCGTTCGTATTCTTAAAGTCTTATAGTTGTCCAGTGGTTGAAGGAAAGCATTTTCGACGTTAGTTTGAATTTGATACCGCTTCATTGACCTATTTACATCTTGAGGCCTGATTCTTATTTTGTGGGTCTTTCACAATAATTATCTACTAATTATCTGGTATTTAAGATTGGAGGCTGTCCAAAGTTATTCATGAATAACTGTAAAATATATTGGATAGTTTATAATATACTTACCATTCTAATCCAATATATTTCCAACTATTGGTCACGGTAATTGCCAAATGATATATTGTTGTCCAATTACTGAATATATAATAAATATATAATAATTTAATGACTGAAATTCTGTGCATAGAATTGACGGTCAAAAGTGAAGCAATTCAAAATTGCCATCAACTCCTTGGTTGTAAACAAATATTGTATTTCCCACTTCATGTCGCGTTGTTTAAATTTACAAATTATGATGTCTTGAAAGTTGTGAATGTGAACATAGTCCAATTGGGATGCACAATTTGGATGACAGGCATTTATGTGGCACGTAAATATGGAGCAATCCTGCCATAAAAGGGTTGGTAATTATTCCCTCGTTTTTGATGGAATTTTAGAGTAAAAATGGTAAATAGGGCTGGGTTGGTCTGGGAATTGGAATATTCTGGACATCTGCTGGCGTTTGGCCATTCATGTCCATTGCATTGGATGTCTCCGTCTGCCCCTAATGCATGCTGCTCTTCTGTTTGAGTGTGTAGTGTATGTGTAATGAGTTTGTATATGTAGTATGTAGCAGGAGCAGGCAAGGAAAGGGAGATGCAGATTGAGCAGTAAAACTTGGATAGAAGTTAGAAGAAGCACTACTATGTATTATGTATGCAGGATGGATGTGTTATATTATGATTGTGTTTTGTGGAGTGAGTGGAGTGGAGAAGCCCCGTGCGTGAGGGGAAGAGAAGATTCCATAGGAATAAAGCCAGAGAATATCCACAACTCACCTCAGTTTTATTGCTACATCCTGTGACCACACAGACACCACAGCATCTATTTTCTATTAAAATACGTTTTAATAATTAAAACAAACCGCGTTTATTTTCATGAACAATTAAAATCCATCCCTGAAATTGTCCTAACGAGTTAATCCACCCCTGACACATCTATAAAGCATTAAAATCCTGGAAATAAAATTTAAACAGTCCTCTGAAATGGCCTGAAATGCTGTACAGTACTGAATTTTAAGTCTTCTGTGATGTAATTGTTGTTTTTCCTTCGTCCGCCTGTACGGAATTGTCAAACGCCCTAAAGCTAATTTGAAGGAGGAGAAGCCAGAAAGGAAATAGTGTATCTGAACTGAACACACGTGTGATGTGAACTTTTTTATTGTCGGGGAGTTACTTACTTACCTTGTTGCAACCCTAGTCTGTGCAGATGGATGAGAAAATACGCGCGAGAGCGGCGTTGGTGGAAAATGAAAAGTGTCATTATTTTATTCTACGGAAAATATAAATATTCGAAACTTAGATTGACCAAATAAAATACAGCTTTCTTCAAACAGGGAGGAAAAACTATTACAAAATGGAAATATTGTAACACAAGCCCAGTTTCAAAGATTGTGGTTGAGAGATAAATACTTCCATCAGCAAGATAGTTTGAGATGAGGCTGTTTACTCTACTCTCCCTATTATCAGAGATATTCCAGCGTCTATAAATAATGCGAAGAGGATGATGTCACCACTTGGATTGTTCTACGATTGTTTAACTTTTTGCATCCCTTGCAATTATATCTTCAGTCAAAATTATTAACAAGGATGGCAATTAAGATTTTATGGCAGAGATCTTAAATGGCGTCATAGAAGATAGCATCAGGAATTGTCTGTCTGACTGAATCGGTGTTTATATATTTGTGCTACACCAAAAAGTCTGCTTTTCTTGACGTGTAAAATCTGTGGATGTAATCATCGAGTAAGGAGAGTAGGAAGTCGAAATCATCAGACAAGAACAAGACAGTCACTCATCAACAGAAACACATTTGTAGATGTAGAAACATCAACCGTCCTTGTCTTCCTATACTTTGGCCAGTTTGGTCATGCACTCTCATCTCTACTGTGTTCTGAGTCTACTTCCTACTGGCCTATCCTTAATAAATAATTGAAGCTGTTAGATGTAGAAGTCTTACTTTCAATTTTATTTTCGTTGACAACGGAAATTAAATAATTTTGAAATATAAAATAGCCGAATCCTTAGTTAGAAGGTAGCCGACACCTAAGTCATTACGGAAACCCTCTATTTCAATGGGAATCTAAAGAAATACCATAGTAAATTGAGGTCAGCGGACTCGATAGTAAACTTGCATTATGTAAAATAGCTAGTCAGTCATAGTAACGGATTCCAATGCCTTGATTACAAAATAGGACCGTGGTAAATGGCCTGGGTAAGTTGTTAATAACCCAATTGAATTTTCAATACAAAAGGCTAGACCGTAGTTTTTCCGATGTCCGCCGTAGATATTTTACTATTGGATAACTTCATGCAGAAAAAATTATCTAGATGGGAAATGTTTGCTAACTCAAATTTCGAGTTTCAAAAAAAAATTACACATGTAACTATTTTAAGGCCCGTTTTATTAGGTCTATTCAAGATACACAACACGTGTGAATTATATTCACGACTTATTATGGAAATAAGATAATGGTCTCAACGTAGCCTTAAAAACATATTTTATAATAAACACTACAAGTTGGACTTTTGAGGTTTATAATCAATCGTTTTAAAATAAATTTCAATTTTCTGACCCGTCATATAAAAATTTGAAACTTTCGTAATTTAAAACTCCATTTAAACGGTAGAATTTTTTTGTGCTGCTGTAAGTTATAAATTCGAAATTATGATTTTTAGACCAATATAAGTGAAGCGACTCGAAATTACATACTTCAGAATAATTTTAATTTATGGATTAATGTAATCTTTATAACATTCATAGTTTTTCTGGATTAGTAGATTATTAGAGTATTATGACTGTTGTTAGTTGTCCGGTAGGGGCACGGAACATGTAATATATAGGGTAAAACCTGGCGAGTTCATTATGACTAATTAAAACTGCATTTTGCTATGGTTTTCTCCAGCGCAGCGAGTGTTGAAATGACCCCTTTACAACGTGGCGAAATTTGACCACATTGACAAAAGACTGAATTTTATCCCACTCATGTGGACAAAATAGTGGGAATTCGGGTTGATTTTCATGACATCCAGAGCAATCGACCCGAAAATCTAAAGAAAATTCGCCAAAAAAGCGTGTAACAAAATCCAACTGCTTTGTTATATCGGAGAATGCCACGTTGTATGGGGGAAGAGGGGGGGGAGTCATGTCAACTCGCATTGGTTTTCCTTATACAATGCCATTGTATAGAAAATTTTCCTTATCCTCTTTATCAGGTGTCGGCTACCTTCTATCTTAGAATTCGGCAATTTTGTTTTTTAAATTATTTAATTTCATATAGCAACGAAAATAAAATTGAAAGTTAGACTTCTACATCTCACAGCTTCAATTATAACTGTTTTTAGTAACAGAAGCATCTCAACCAAGGTATCGAAAAACCCGGGTTTTAGCTCGCCTGAATAAGGCAGCTTATAGAACCGCACAGTCCGTCCGACCGTTAGTGAACACGATAACTTTCGAACGCATTAATAGATTTTGACCAAACTTGGCGAAAACAATGCCTATGGACCGGTGACAAAGCCTATTGAAAATGGGCCACATTGGTCCACAAGTTGCTGAGATGACGCGCGCGCACTTTGTCTTCATTTTGATAGTCAAAATGAAAATGTGGCATTAAATGAACATTAAAAGTTCAAATGTGCTTCCTATAGATTGTTAGCGGGATAGTACAAAATATTAAATGCCGCTTCGAAAGGATTTAAGGTTTTATAATAAAGTAAATAAAGCCGGAAAATACCCATTATAGGGCGAAAATAAATCCATTTCGCATTTATATGCAAACAGATAGTCAAGTTTACATTTTTCGAATTGCTTTTCATTATGATAGCCAACATTAATCAATTTTGATTTTCTGTTGATTTTCATAGTCAACATTAATCAACTTTGATCTTCTGTTGATTTTCATACTCAACAATTACCTATTTTGATTTTCGGTAGATTTTCAATGTCAATCTTAATTTATTTATTTTGAATTTCTGTTGATTTACAACATCAATCTTAATCTATTTTGATTTTCTGCTGATTTTGGAAGTCAACATTAATCTATATTGATTTTCTATTGATTTTGATGGTCAAAATTAATCTGTTTTTATTTTCTGTTAATCTTCATAGTCAACGTTAATCTGCTTTGATTTTCTATCGACTTTGATGGTCAACATTCATGCCTTTTGATTTTCATACTCAATATTAACCAATAAATATGAAAATAAACGTATTACTATCATTCTACTCAAACTGTGTACACGGTTCCCTTCACTCAGGCGAGCTTCTGTTACGGCTTGCCATAGGTTTACTATGAAAACCAACAAAAATTAAAAATTTATTAGCGTTGACTATGAAAATCTAAAGAGAATCAAAATCGCTCAATATCAAAATCAATAGAAATTGGAAAAATGCAAGTTTGACTATAAAATTGAATATAAATGCAAAATAGTTTTATTTCCGTCCTCTAATAGTTATTTTCCGTTTTTATTTGTTTTATTATAAAATCTTAAATTTGGTAGAAGCGGATCGAGTGAAATATTTTATACTATCCTGCTAACAATTTATAGGAAATACAATTGACCTTTTAAATGCCAATTTTTCACTTTGACTATCAAAATGAAGACAAAGGGAGCGCGCGGTATCTCAGCAACCTATGGAGCGATTTAAACCGAAATCAATAGGGTTCGTTACCAGTCCATAGGCATTGTTTATGCCAAGTTTGGTCAACTTCCGTCTTTGTGTTCGAAAGTTATCGTGGATACGGACGGACGGACGGACTGTGCGGTTCTATAAGCACTTACCACAGGCACCAAATACGGCGGGCATGAGCTCCTTTTATTGAATTTGTGTCTGCAAAAAGAGAAAAATTTTAAACTATATTTCTTCCATGTAATTTCCTACTCAAAATCAAGATTTTCAAGCGGAATTTTCGATGATTTAAAAATTAATTTTCCAATATTTGTAGATTCTGAAACTGAAAAATGTATTACTATCAGTGTTCTATTTCAGTCGGCTCTGTAAGATTTGATCAGCCAGCCGGCTAAACTGGCTGAAATGGCTAGTGGCCAAAATGGTCAAAACTCATGATTTTCCAATTTTGTCCCGACCTAAGGATGATTTTCTTAGTTCTATTAGCCCTATTTTACTATTTTTGGCCATTTTAGCCACTGGCTAACAAAGATTTTATGGCCGGCCATTTTAGCCAGCCCCACAATTCCTTAATACATTTTCTAAGTTTCGTTGTTAATTTTATGCATTTGGCATTTGGCAATCATTTATTACTATAGTACCCCCAACAAAATTCTGTTGGCAGGAATGTGCTCAATAGCTCAATAGTTACCCACATTATAGATAGGGCCCTTTTGTTAGAATTATGTGCATTAAGGACGCTCACCACGCCTGCATAGCAACCGCATGGGCCTATCTAAATGCGTGTTAAAAGATGCTTGACATATCAAGCTTTATTCCTCCCGAAGGATAAGACCGATTTTTATGGGACTTACATTTTTGGAATCCTGGACTATAATAACACAGGAGGGCGGATGAATTTTTGATATTGTTGCTTTAAATGGTGCAAAAAACCCAACATTGTATAAAAACTAAAACCGATTCACTTTTTTTGGAATTTGATTTTTTAAAAAGCATTTAAAGCAACGATATCAAAAATCCATCCGCCCTCCTGCGTTCCTCGATAGTCCAGGATTCCAAAAATGTAAGTCCCATAAAAATCGGCCTTAACCTTCGGGAGGAATAAAGCTTGATGTAAAGCATCTTTTAACACGCATTTAGATAGGCCCATGCGGTTGCTATGCAGGCGTGGCCGTGTGGCAAGTTGGCACATGTAAAAGTTGCAGTTCTGAGGCATGTGCAGTATGTTTGTCAAACTGCAATTTCGATATTTTTGATTTCACTTTGCAAATTCAGTCTTTATTTGAAATCTTGCAAGACGACTATCTCCATGACTAAATACAAACAACTATTACTTTGGTTTACCGCTCATGTTGTGCTTTGTGAATAACTTTGGTCTTGTAGTCACTACAACAAAAAGAATTTGACCTAGTGCACAAATATTTGCACATGTCTTTTAGCTTGGCAGTCATGCAAAGTCTTGGCAGATGCTCTCCACCAATCACAGTCCGTAATTGACTGCCAAAGTCCACCATCCACTTGGCACTTTGGAAAAGTTTGCCAAACCGCTCAACTGCCAAAGTGCCAAATATTCACTGATTTGCCCAATTGATATGCATTGCAATATTGCAAAAATGGATTGCCGGGATGCCATAAATGTGTTAGAAACGGTGAATAAAAATAGAAATAATTTAGCTGAAGAGTGTTGGCCGAAGCCAAAGCTTGTTCCTTTCTATCTCGTAGATTGCAGACAAGTTACCCATATTCCTTGTGCTATTGGAAATAACTTGCTCTTGAGGAAATATCATTGGTCTCAATGGTTTCTTTATGGAAATGGAGAATTCGTAGGTCTCTGTAATGTAATGTATTTGTGTTGTGGTATATGTGTATTGTGTATGCAAATGACAATTAAATGCTCATTAAATATGTTTATTATTGTTATTACTTTATTACAGGGAAGGGAGAGAGAGTTTCTATAATGTATTCAGTTCGAAGAAGATCCTTTCGATGACTCAACTCAACACTCAACATTATTTGGCTGAGTGCGTGGGTGGAGTAGTGAGTGAGTGAGTGACAAGAGATAAAGGATTTGACGACAGATTTCTCCCGAACGTCTCGTGTTGTGTCAGTCTAATTTCGTGTTCATCACTCGCTTTGTGTAATTCCATGGAAAATCACATTTCTTAGGCATCGGCATCAATCACGTCTCATAGTCAAATATCGCTTGTCATTTCACAGCAGTCCTGCAATACCTACCTATATTAAATTTCAAACCAACTGCCGCATTGTGTTCGCAACATAGTACAAAATCTATTCTGCACATCCTTCAATTCATTGTTTTAAAATATTAACCCACAATTTAATGAAGAAATCAACAGTGCAATGGTGACATTATATATATAATCTACTTTTTTAGATTATAATACGAAGGCGCGGAAGAAGAGTTTATCTTGTAATGGTATAATCAATGTTCGTTGAGGGATAATCGAAGGACAACGTTTTCCCGCCACAAAAATTCTATTTTATAGTTGTCTGCAACTGGTAGCCCTTTACACTCTTGGTTCTTCGTTTTCACCGATCTGATTTTTAACACGTTTTTGTCTGTGCTCTGTTTTATTAGTTAGTGATTTTGGTGTCTGAATTTTAAAGGATAGTTTTTGAAAATGAGTGGAGTAGTGGGAGAGAAAGGAGGGCTGGGGGAGGAGGACTCTTCTACCCCTCCCTACTCATCGACAGATTCGCCGATTTTGATTACGGGTGAAGATGAAGTTGGAATACCCGAACCGGAGGACAAGAAAAAGAAAGCCTCTTGCTGTAGGTCAAGATGCATCAACCGAGATTTAATCCCCCTCAAAACGCTTCTCTTCATATTTTATGGCGGTAACACTTTAAGATACATTTTCTTCTAAAATATAAGACAACAGGTTGTTGTATGTATGATTACGATTGAAAGTTGACTATGGACACTATACTATAATACATTACAACCTTCTCCTGATAAGGGGACGTAAGGTTTCGACTGGGAAATACCACTAACGGGAATTTTCCCATTCCCCACAGGGAAATGTTGGTATCAAAACGGAGTGGAAAATGGGAAGTGTGGGAAATAGAGCAAAAATTGATCCAAAATTCAAATTTTTGAACTTCATTTCCCATATTTCCCACTATTTCCCTCATTTCCCGGGCGTCCAACAAAGTGGGGTGGAAATTGGAAATATTCGCAACTCCAGTGGGTGAAAAACTTAAAAATAACTCGTTGTAACTTCCATTCTATCATCTTAAAATGTCGTGCAACAGATTGTTGCACGACATTTTACATTGTGGATAGCAAAAAGGTTCTGGGATACTTATTATTAGCCTTTTTATGACAATTCATTTACTAACTAAATCCGAACATTCTAAGAACATTTATTATTATTTGGGGTATTTATACATAGTGAACATTTACAATAGTATTATTAGAAGTAAACAAAGGAGAGTCCCAAAGGAGTGTTGTGGTCGGAATTAAGAGATTAGATTTTAATTCAAGTTCATTTACCCCATCATCTGTCTCCCTCATCCTCATCTCTCTCTCCTTGTTCATCTATTAGGTCATATCTATATTCAGAGTACACAAAGCGAACGCACCCTCCAGGGCCGCAGCGAGGGGAGGGGGCACCGGGGCACGTGCCCCCCCCCCGAAATCGAGAAAAATAAAGAAATTTTTGTCTAACATCGCAAAAAATCGCTATCGCGCGAAAATTAGAATTTTTTCTCGGCGCCCCTCCCGAAATTTTTTTCTGGCTGCGGCCCTGGCACCCTCAATCTAACTACTCTAGTATAATATTAATATAACCCGAAAATAGTACAAAGTACAAGATCACAAGAGCGTCTGCTGCTGCATGCATGTCCAGAGTATAAAGTCGGCATGCCGTAAATTATTTTCAGATGCCGCATGTCGTAAATGCCGTAAAATACATAATACACGGCATTACACAGTTTAATGGCAATGTTCAACTAATGGAAGAACAAAAAATATAATTTCGAACATTTTATAAATGACAACTGTCAATAAGTTAAGTTATAAAATGAGTTTTCACTTTTCAAAGCTTTTATAAGCCACTATCAGGCACGTATCTGAAATTTGGTTACGGGGGGCGCAACCAAATATAATGTCAAAAATAGGACAGTAGTATGTTGGGTCTATATCCATCGTGTCATCCGCAGTAGCCGACTAGGTAGGTGGCTACTACGAATGAACACGATGTATATAGACCCAATATACTACAATAAAAATTATCTACAAACATAAACAAAGTTAGAATTTGGCGCTCTAAAGTCAAGGTTATAGTAGGATTGTTAAAGTAAGTTTGAATTATGCTCAAGAGCAAGGTTAAGTAAACTCCATTAAGTATACCCATTTATAATTTTCCAATTTTTACTGTTCCAATTAGCCAACTAAATATAGTTTAATCTACCTTAATTACGATGAAAAAAATAATAAAAATGCAAAGACTAATTCTAACTGTAGATGTGTATTTAACTTATACAAAGGTTTGCAACTTAAGGCCAGGTTGAAATGAACACCAATTTATCGTATCCTGTTTATATCATATTGAAGATATATATTTATCAGATATTTTAGATTTATTTCCACAACGAATTTAAAATAAGACAATAATATCACTACATATGGCAGGTATTTAGAATATAATAAGTAGTAAGCAGGGTATGAGTTTCATCTCAAGCGTTGATAGGTATGTCACTACTCCTTATACATGGAAAGGTATGCATCTTCCTGAGTGCTGAGTTTTAGGGTATGAACTAACTCTCACACGTGGACAGGTATGCTCCCTACTCCTTATACATGGAAGCATGTAAACCGCAATGCGGACTCATAAACCGCACTGCGGTTTCGCTACCGCAAGACTGTATCTTATCATGATGCATCGCATTGTAAGGCATTGCATTTCACCGTAAAGTATTGTATCGGAATGCATGTTAATATATACACCGTACTGCATTATTTGTATCTTATTGCATGTTATTGCATTGTGTGGTACCGCATTGTATAGCATCGCATTGTATTGTCCCGCATTGTATTGAATCACATTGTATTGCATCGCATTGTATTGCGTCGCATTGTATTGTATCGCATTGTATTGAATCGCATTATATTGAATCGCATCGTATTGCATCGCATCTGCTCCTGAAAGTATCAATTATTACATTTCAGATATAATTATTGAAGATGGAATGCAAAACTTGCGGAAAATGCTATTATAATAATGGAAATTTATTCCAACATCAAAGAGAAGTACATGGTTAAAGACAGTATGGGAGTTCATAGAGGAGCTCTGCTGGTGAATATCCGTTAGAGAGAGGACTACCCATGTACTCCAGTAAGGCTAGAAATGGGTCATCTGATTTCTTGATGAGCATTTTGACTATTTTCACCCCTGCCTCCGCGAAGCCATTACTTTGAGGGAAGCGGGGACTGGACGTAGTATGACGAAAGCCAAAATCTTTCTCAAACTGGAAGAATTCCGCGCCGGAAGTTCTCTTGAATTGGGGTCCGTTGTCACTTACAACTTCTTCAGGCACCCCGTGTCTTGCAAAAATCATCTTACACGCTGCGACTACTGCTGCGGCTGTCATTTGCTGAAGAATGACTATTTCCGGGTATCTTGAATAGTAGTCGGTGATAAGTAAATAATTTTTGTTGGCAAGGTGGAAGATATCCATGGCCACTCGCTGCCACGGACGCACTGGAAATTCCGATGGAATGAGAGGCTCTTGTTTACCAGTGGAGTTCTTCGTGCATTGCAAGCACCGTTGAACCGTATCTGCTATTTGTGTAGAGAGGCCGGGCCACCATACACTTTCCCTTGCTCTCGCTCGGCATTTTGTAATACCTTGATGTCCCTTGTGGAGTCTGCTCAGAATTTCTTGGCGCATGATCCCAGGGATAATTATTCGACCGCCTCGCATGAGTAAACCATCTGTCACGGCTATTTCGTCACGAACAGGCCAAAACAGCTTACAATGGGCGTCGAGCTTTTCCTTATCCGGCCAGCCCTGATAACTGTACCGGGAAATTTTTCGCATGGTTGCATCTTCTTGTTGGCACTGCCAGATTTCACGAAAGCGGTCGTCTGATGCTGGCAGGCTTTCCATAACGACATTTACATAGGCGGCGATTTCTTTCTCGAGTGTATCGTCCCCGTACTCTGGAAGTGGGTTGCGATAAAACGTATCTGCGGCAATCAAATCCTTCCCAGGAGTGTAAAATATTTCGTAGCGATATCGCAACATCCTCATCCGGAGCCGCTGCAGGCGTGGAGTGAGGTCATCTAAATGCTTGGTAGTGAAGAGTGGGACTAATGGGCGATGGTCCGTTTCGATACGGAAAGGCATCCCAGTCACAAAGTCCTCGAATCGTTCACAAGCCCATGTGAACGCAAATCCTTCCTTCTCTATCTGAGCGTAATTTTTCTCGGCTGCAGAAAGAAAACGTGAAGCGTAGCAAACAGGACGGAAGTTGCCATCTGACTGTTTCTGTTTTAAAACGGCTCCCAGACCATATGACGATGCATCTGCGGAGACAATTGTTTCCTTGCCCAGTTGGAAAACTGCAAGCACTGGGTCTTTAATAAGAATGTCCTTTATTCTTTCGAAAGCCTCCTGTTGAGGGTGTCCCCAGAAAAAAACGTTATCTGCTCGCAGCAGATCATTGAGTGGCTTAGTCACATCTTACATGTGGGGAACGAACTTGCCCAGATAATTGGCAAGCCCGAGAAATCGTCGTACACCTGAAACATCGGTGGGCGCTGGCATATTTGTAACGGCCGAAATTTTAGATGGATCGGGCCGGATACCGTCTTCGCCTATGACATGACCAAGAAAGTTCACACTTGTCACACCAAATACGCACTTTTTCGGATTGAGAGTAAGGCCTACATCCAGCAGCCTCTGTAGCACTTGCCTTAAGCGTTGATCGTGCTCTTCGATAGTTTTCCTCCTACGAGTATGTCGTCAATCTGGCACACTACTCCTTCCAGGCCGCGCAGAATAAAACTCATTTGCTTTTGAAAAACTTCTGGGGCAGAGGTGATTCCATATGGGATGCCTTTGTAGCAGTACCGTCCATACGGAGTAATAAAAGTTGTTAGCAGCTGTGATTCCTTGTCCAAGGGAAACTGCCAAAACGATTCGTTTGCGTCAACTTTTGATTTAAATTTGAACTCGCCTAGCAGGCCGAGTTGATGATCCACTGCATTCATTGGATGTAGTTCACGATTAACACTTTTGTTGAGAGCAGATAAGTCAGCACAAATCCGTAAGCGATTATCCGGCTTGCTAGCGATAACAATAGGGGCGCACCAGTCAGTTGGCACGTCAACCGGAGTAATGCCATCTAAACGTACCTTATTGTCCAGATAAGATTTCAGTTTTTCCATCAGCGGAAAAGGCACTCGACGAGGTACGGTTACTGAAAAATGTCGAGAATCTGGTTTCAATTCAATATGATGTTCTGTCTTTAATTTTCCCAAGCCAGTAAAAAGTTTTGGAAACTCGTCCAGTGGTTTTACTGAAGTTTTGAATTGCGAGACACTGTTGACCCGTTTGAGGAGCCCAAGAGATTCACACGAGTCTCGGCTTAAAAGAGGACGTGATAAACCACGCACAAAAAAAATATTTTCACTAATATTTTTGTCACTGTAAGATAGTGATGACACTAGAGTACCTGTCACGGGCAATTTAGATTTTGCTGGTCCATGAAGTACTGTCTTCGGCCGCTCCAATTTTGACTGAAATTTGGAGGCCATTTGAGAAGGCAAACATGTCACGTCGGCACCTGAATCAAACTTGAATGATATGTCCACACCATTCACAGTCACAGTAGCTGTCGAAACTTTGGATGGTGATTGAATTGATCCAATATAAAAATCTGTCTTTGTATTGGTCACTTGGCTCACTGATTCAGTCGATCTGCAAACCGATGAAAAATGCCCCTTCTTATTGCACTTAAAACATTCTGCATTGTAGGCTTTGCAGTCGGGACGTTTATGCTTTTTCCGGCCACCACAACCACTGCATTTCCAATCCGATTTCTTTTCTTCGGATGAGTTGTTGTTGCTGGCGCCGTTGCTATTTTGAGAAGTGAATTTCTTCTGCTGATTAGGATACGACTTTGGCCTGGCGTTAGCCCTCTGACCTTCGTTCCTTGTCCTCGCCGTTCCTGTCTGAATTCTTTCCACTGATGGGAAGAACCTCGCTGGCGGAGCTCGTCTTGCTCCTGTCGGACTTTTTCAAATTGACGAGCCGTGTCGATGGCTTTCTTGAGATCCAGTTTGTTGTCGAGCTGTAGCTTTTCTGAAAGTTTTCGCTCACGAGCGCGAGTGGTTGAACTTTTTACCTTGCTCTAAAATTTTTAAGTTTTTTACAAGTTTTTTTGAAATAATTACAAAATTAAGCCTCAGATTTATCAAATTTTGTATCTATAGTAAATCCTTAGTTAATTGATTAGTAAAGACATATATGGGAACGACAGTATTTATAGTAGTTTGCAAAAAGAAATTCAGTTTGAAGAATTTCACTCCTAGCTGCTTGGACTTCCGTCTGGGCGATCGACTGCGTGGAGAAATGAAATTTTTGAATTCAAATTGCTTGCTTGCTGCCTACTAATTAGTTGACCCGGAATTATGGACTGGATTGGACCGGAATGATGAACCAGAACTAGCTGATGGAACTGTCTTTTCTCGCAATCTACACTCGGCAAAAAATGAATATATGCGACTGGTGTGTGGAGCTATAAAACTCACACACCAGAAATTGTAAGGATATTCCATTTTGATCTCAATTTCAATATCATAGGACTGGAAAAATTATTACTACCAAGATGACGATACAATGTTACATTTGTAATTTGGATATTGATAATAATCGGCACTTTCTTTCCTGCCTCAGGTGCAAACTAAATTTTCATCGTAAACAATGCCTGCGACCGATATCATCCACACAATATTCGGAAAGGAAAAGAGGTGGTTGGACATGCGATCAGTGTACTCAACTCTCATCGACGACGAGTCTCAACACCCATACAATAATAACTCCATTCACAACACCTCCACTCAAGGCAATGGATAATACGTATGATATAACATTTAAATGCCCATTTGGCGAAATTAGTAATACTGAATTAAAAAATATGTTTAATCTAGATTATAATGATTTAATTATTAATAATGATGAAGTGCACAGTCTAGTTGATAATGCTGTTAACTTACCATCTAAGTACTGTTATGAGCTAGGCAATAGTATTGTAGAGGTAGGATGTAGCAATACAGATGATGTAAATTGCAATGGTAGTAAAGTTGGTTTGAATGTAATTAGTGATAGTGAATACAAATATGTAAGTAGATTTGGGAAAGGTCTGAAATTTGTACATGTTAATGTAAATGGCATAAAGAGTAGAATTTCGGAGCTAAGGAATCTTTTGCTAAATGAAAAGAGTATAGCTGTGTGCAGTATTACTGAAAGCAAACTATTTGAGTATGATGAAACAAATAGATTTAGTATTAAGGGTTTTTTTTGTCACAGAATAGACAGACCTAGTAATGATGGTGGGGGTATGTTAATATATATAAACAATCTGTTCACCTTTCAAGCTGTAGAAATACCTAGCTCTTTAATTAAAAATAATTACATAGAAATCAATTCGGTTATAGTATATAGGAAGGGGTTACCAAAAATCTTAGTCACTACAATATATAATACTCCTGCAAGAAAAGTTAACAAAAATCACAAAACCTGTTTTATAGATAGTATATTAAATGTAATTAGTTTTTTGCAAATATACCAAATGGAACACGTAATATATGGTGACTTCAATATAGATTTGCTGGAAAAAAATAGATTTAGCACAGAATTGTATAAAGTAACATCAGAATTTGATTTACGTCAATTAATTAAAAAAGCAACTAGGACTACAGAAAAGTCGGAATCCTTGTTGGATCATATCTATGTTAACAGTAAGCTGTATGCTGAATCTGGCAATTTCCCTTTTGGAGGGTCTGATCACGATCTTACTTATGTGATCAGAAAAGATAGGAAGCAGAAAAGAGAGTGTGTTATGGTTGAAAGTAGGAATTTTGGCAAGTGTAAGTGGGCAGAGTTTAACGATGAGTTTACAAAGTCAGATTTTACATATCTTGGCGATGTAAATGTGGATTCCAGTCTATTTAGATTTGAGATGGAAACGTTAAATATTTTAGACAAGTTTGCCCCTTTAACTAAAAAAAGATGTAAATCTAGAAATGTTCCTTGGTTTACAAATGATATTGCTAAACAGTGTAGAATTAGAGACACGTTAAAGAGTGTAGCTAAGAATAGCAAGAGGAAAGAAGACTGGAAGGTATTTAGGAAGCATCGAGGATTTGTTAAAAATTTATTGTGTAAATCTAAACGGGATTACTATCTCAAAAAATTTAAGAATCATGAATCTACTAATGTATGGAATATGGTAGATGATATTACAGGATTTAGAAATAGGAGTTCACAACCAGTTGTAAAATTATTATCAGAGGATGGTACAGTTATGGATAATAATATCAATATATGTGAAGAATTTTCCAATATTTTCATAATTAAGAAAGACTCTACAATTATGGAGAATGATTTAAACGTGAAAATAGACAAATACTGCAATGATTTAGCGGTTAATGAGGTAGATAAAGATGAAACAGTTAAAGTTACTGAAGTTGAAATTAATAAGGCGATTAGATCTGTAAATAAGGGATGCAACCTTAAAGATCATATTCCTAAAAGGCTGTTTAAAGAAGCAGCGGAGGTTATGGCAGTTCCTTTAGCAATATTATTTAGTTGTATTTTTAATCTCTGTATAGTTCCTAAGCACTTTAAGAGTGCTATTGTATTTCCACTGTACAAGGGTAAAGGCTCTAGATTAGGTGCTCGGAGTTATAGATCTATTGCATGTGTTACTTTTATTTGTAAAATATTTGAAAAAGTCATTTTTGATAGATTGACGAATATGGTTGAGCCAGATTTGGATGAGCACCAATTTGGATTTAGAAAGAACAGGGGTTGTGATAACGCATTGTTAAATTTTACTCAGAGAGTTCATGATGGCATAGACAAGGTCAACGGTAGATCGGTGGCTGTATTTGTTGACATGAAATCTGCGTTCTATAGTGTCCAAATTGATTTATTGTTAATTAAAATGATGGATAAGTTTAAGGTTGATCCTTATTTGCTCAGACTAATTAAGGCTCACTTATATGGGAGAAAAGTTAGGTTAAAAAATGGTGACTATTATTCAAAAGAATATGATTTAGATACTGGAACGGGAGCTGGGTCAGCGTTAGGACCTTTGCTTTTTAGCATTTTTATTAATGATATCGGTAGTAGTTTTAATGTTGATTATGCACTTTATGCAGATGATTTGGTTTTGTGGGTTAATGATGAAAATGTTAATGACGCAATTAGATTATTGAATGTAAATTTAGATAATCTTAAAGTGTGGTGTATAAAAAATAAGTTAGAATTAAATGTGGACAAGACAAAATACATGATTTTTCACAAAGGTGGTGATTTTAGTATTAAAGGGAATGTTTATAATGAAATTGTATTTAATGGTGAGATAATAGAGAGAGTTTTTAAATTTAAATATCTGGGTGTATGGATTGATTCAACGCTAACGTTCAAATGTCATATGAACTACGTAGATACAAGAGTAAGAATAGCCCTAGCTAGATTATATGCATTAAAAAGATTGGTCACTGTTAAGGTAATGGGAATGCTTTTACACTGTTATGTCATCTCTATTTATGACAATGCCATAAGTATATGGGCTGTTCAGACCAAAGTTCAATTGCAAAATATTCAAGATAAAATAAATAGATTCGTAGTTAATTTTTGTTATCCTCGATATTGTAAATTCAACGGTAATAAGGTTAAGATTGTTAAGAGAGTAGGTACTTTGTGTAATATTAGAAAGCAGTTATGCAAATTACAAATTCATACGATTTTTGAGAGACGAGAATTAAGTTTGGTTAAATTGGTTTGGAAAAACCTTAATAATAAGCTGCCTGGTACAGAAGGCTGGTTCAGTGCGAGTGGTAGTTACAGTCACTCGTTTCCAAGAGTGAAGTGTTCAACATCTAGACTAACTTCGGTAAAGCATTGTGCGGCCTTAGCGTGGAATAAATTGCCGCGTAAGTGGGTATATGAAGATTTAACTCTTAATACCCTTATTGATAAGCTCAAGGAATTACTGGAATCCAAAAGGAATAATGTTTTTGTTTAATGATTGAATTTGTTGTTTGAGTTATGTTATTTATTTTATTGTTAAGTTGTGACCCTTGGTGAAAAGAGGTGGTTGTTTTAAGTAACTTCCTACTTATTTCAATTCGTGTAATTGATGGGCCTATGTTGTCACTTGAATAAAGCTGAACTATACGAACTCCGACGACAATTCGGTCACGGATCATTTCGTCATGGTGGGCACCATAATTACAATGTTCGGCCAAAGCGTATAAAGCTGATAAATTTTCCACGGCCTCTCCTTCTTTTTGCACTCGCAAGTTGAACACTGCACGTTCGTAGATAACGTTGCGACGAGCAATAAAATAGTCTTGAAAGGCGTTAATAACGGGGTCAATTTTCTTGAGATCGGCAGCTGACAAGCCAAGAGTCAAAATAATGTCTTCGGCCTTGTCCCCCATCAAATAAATTAGAGCATCCACTTGCTCTTCCTCCGTTTTTCCCGAAAGGCCTGAAGCACACATAAAACGACGAAACCGGCGAATCCACTTTGGCCATTCTCCCGGATTGGCAAAGGTGAAGGATTCGGGTGGGTGCACAACAGTCTGCGTAGTAGTAATGGTAGTGGCACTAGACATGGCAAGTCAACGTGGCACTCAAACTAAATGTTCATTAAACACAGCCAATTGTACGATTTGGGATAAATGGGTGATGTAACCAGTTTACACCAGCCACAATGTGTCATTCGGGATAGTTGGTTGGGTCTAAGGTATGCGTGTGAACCCGAATGGCAATGATATATGCGGGTAGCAACGGGAGTGATTTCTGTCCACCACCTTTATTTACAAGACCATGAAGCCGACTAACTCATATGTGGCCCGGTCTGACGTTAATGTCTTAACGACATATGTTACCATATGTGTCATAAAATAGAGAAAAAAATTCTCTACATTTAAAAAAACAATTCGAAATTTTTAAACCACTTTTAGTATTTTTAATTTATAAAACAAAGTAAAGCATTCCAGATGAGATTTCATTATTGCTTTACCATGTTGTTGATGAGTACGTATTCTTAATAATATGAATGGTTAAAATGAGCGAGGCGCCTTGTATTGGCTTTTTCCCGCGTTAGAAGTTAATGTCGTAAGGAGTTTTACGTCAGATCGCGGAACATATTAGCCGGCCCAATACATATGGATAGAATGATAGCTGTCGCAGGTTGTATTCTATCCACACAGTAATAATGCTATTTCTAAAGTTAATAACTTAGTACTTAGATGTCTGGCTAGAAAGTGACCTATCTTTTTGTAAGCATATTGGTGTTATCTGCCTGAAAATAGGATACAGGTGCTTCAGCTTACTAAAATAAAAAGATTAATACCTTTACAAACAATGATAACCTTATTTAAAGCATTTGTGATGTCAGTTATCGGTTATGGTATTGTAATTTACTCAGCTACCACTGATACTAATTTGGCTAAAATTCAAAAAATAGTTGATGATTTTTTATTGAACTATTTCTACAGTAAAAAGAAAATAGCGAGAATGAGAGCTCGCGATATACCCTATCCAAATATGTATTCTCTCTATGAAATGTTTGATATTCTTACTGTTAAAGAATATGGGAATTATGTTATACTTACAACTCTGTACCCATTAATAATGCATAAGTTTATCTATCCTAAACAGATGACAGATTTTTAGTGCTATGAGGTTAAGAAAAATCTAGTAGACTTAAAAATATTCCTATTCCCCAACATAATACTGAATTTTTCAAAAAATCTTTTCAGTATAGGTCTACTGCATTTTGGAATTCCCTACCAAGTGAAATAAAATTGAAAGACTCATTAAACTTATTTAAAACTGCAGTCAAAAACTTTATAATAAATTCTCGTGTTAGTTAAGACCACTATCTTCTCTACTGCGCTATATTATGATACCTTATGTATTATTTGTACTATATTGTATTCTACCTGACTTTTTTGTATTATTTCAAATGTCATACTATATTTTGTCCTCTATTGGAAATCAGTTTCATGTAACATTGAATCTGTATAGTGTCTGACAATAAAGCAATTACAATTACAAAAACTTTCTTCATTGTTTCCTTTTCCTTATTAAAAATTTCATACTTTCGAATTTGTTTTCTAAGATACCGCAATTTGAAAATTGAAACTCGATTTTTTGGTCAAAATGTTAAGTTAAAAACTGAAAATCTTAGACAACAAAGTTGAACGTTTATAAAATTTTCAATAAGGAAACAATGAAGAAAGTATCGATGCATCTTTTTCAAATTTACTATGTGTGTGTAAGATCAGTCGTCTCAGATCCTTAGGGACTTTGCGAAAAAAAGTCGAAAGTTTTGCTTTGCCAATGGCCAACTTAGTCATTTTAACCGGCTGGCTGGTCAAAATCACTTTCAGCCGGCTAAAATGGAACACTGGGAGTAGAGGAGGACGAGGCGAGGCCGAGAGGAATACTAAGCTGTGCTTTGTATCTTGTATTTGTTGTATTCATGGATTAAATTTAATCAAGACTTCTTGTATTCTATTCTTATTCTATACGATAAGCACCGGGGTTGTCGTCCCAGCTGCGAATATAAGCCTCCCTTTACCATAAGCCGTAGCTCACTTATTCCGTCTTCCACCGTAATGCAAACTAACAGCCGTTTTGACTGAGAGTGTGCAAGTTCCACCCTCGACCTGACTCCTACAAAAACGACAGCCGACTACATGGGGCCCAGCCCAACATCCACCAACACGCCAGCCGATTACATGAGACCCCACACTCACCAACACGACAGCCGACTACATGGTACCCAACACCCATCAACACGACATCCGATTACATAGGACCCGACATCCACCAACACGACTGCCGATTACATGAGACCCCACACCCATCAGTACGACAGCCGTCCAAATGAGACCCGACACCCACAAACCTGGCAGCCAACCACATGGGGCCCGACACCCACCGACACAAGAAGACCTGACTCCAGACCACATGGGGACAGACACCCTCTAACACAAGTCCAGACACAAACCCACCAAAGCAACAGCCGATCAAATAAAACACAAAACCGAGGACTACATGGGACCCGACATCCACAAACAGGACAGCCGACTACATGGGACCCGACACCCACCAACACGATAGCCGACTACATGGGATCCGACATCCACCAACACAAAAGCCGACTACATGGGACCCGACACCCACCAACACGACAGCCGACTACATGGGATCCGACATCCACCAACACGACAGCCGACTACATGGGATCCAACAGAAAACCTGTCTACCAATTACACAAGACCTGACCCTCACCACCACGACAGCCTCTCGACCACATGATTTACATTTAACTTGACGGCGCTGTGCGGATATCAGTTTTAATTTTTTTTACTCCATTAAATATAACTAATACATTTAATTTCGTCGAATATAATTAACTAACTCATGTCCATCCACATGGTGTTTTAATTTGCAAAACCTACGGCAAGCCGTAACAGAAGCTCGCCTGAGTGAAGGGGACCGTGCAAACATATTTGTTGGAATAATAATAGAATTATTTTGATTGCCTAAATGAAATTCAAATTAGATCAATATTGATCATTATATATTTATTAATGTTAACAATGAAAATCAACAGAAACATAAAAACCTACAGCAAACCGTAAAAGAAGCTCGCCTGTATGAAGGTTATCGTGTACACATTTTGGTGGACAAAAAGGACCCGTTGTAACACAAAACTGAGCGTACTGATTTTGATAAAACTTTCAAAATTGAGTCTTTATATATGTAGCTACGACATATTAAAAATGCAAACATTGATATTATAAGGATATATGAAAACTGACGTGATCTTTAACTAATACAATTATAACGCAACCAAGGCGAAGCTATTTCATTGGAAAAATAAACAGAAAATCAAAATTGATTAATTTTTACTATGAAAATCAACAAAGATCAAAATTGATAATGTTAACTATGAAAATGAACATAAAATCACAATTGATAATGTTAACTATGAAAAGGAACATATAATCACAATTGATAATTGTTGACTATAAAAAGGAACATAAAATCAAAATAATTGATAATTGTTGACTATGAAAATCAACAGAAAATCAAAATTGATAATTTTTGACTATAAAAATCAACAGAAAAACAAAATTGATAATTGTTAACTATCAAATTCAACAGAATGTCAAAATAGATTAATGAAGACCATCATTAATCTATTTATGTTAATTTGGCTATCAATTTGAATATAAATGCGAAATAGATTTATTTCCGTCCTATAATGATTATTTTCCGGTTTTATTTACGTTATTATAGCATTTTAAATTTGGTAGAAGCGGAGTTAAATATTTTATACCACCTTACCATCACTTCCATATTCTATTCCATATTCTACTCTACACTTACTCCATATTCTACTCCACACTTACTCCATATTCTATTCCATATTCTACTCCACACTTACTCCATATTCTATTCCATATTCTACTCCATATTCTATTCCATATTCTACTCCATATTCTACTCCACACTTACTCCATATTCTACTCCACACTTACTCCATATTCTACTCCACACTTACTCCATATTCTACTCCACACTTACTCCATATTCTACTCCATATTCTACTCCACACTTACTCCATATTCTACTCCACACTTACTCCATATTCTACTCCACACTTACTCCATAATCTACTCCACACTTACTCCATATTCTACTCCACACTTACTCCATATTCTACTCCACACTTACTCCATATTCTACTCCACACTTACTCCATATTCTACTCCACACTTACTCCATATTCTACTCCACACTTACTCCACATTAATCAGAATAAATTTTACAAATTTTATGCTTGAAATTTTTAAGGAATTCAAGCGTTCTGTAACTTCACCGTCCGTAGGACGGGTAACTTTACTAGTTACTTTGTAATAAGAGGATCAAAAGTCTGAGTAAAATACTTTGAAAATCACCCTAGATACGAGGTATTTTAATTTAAAATCTCTCTCCTTCTCCTTAGAATAAATTGACACAAAACTGTATATTTTACAGTGGTTCATAGTGATAATCACTATAGAAGAATACTTTAAAAGGCCAATTTATTCTGAAAAAAATGGGAGGGGAAAATGAGGGAAAAATGAATAATGAGGGAAAAGACCCCAGACTAGGACTAAATCTAAAGTGGAGTGCTATTTTTGACAACTGATATGATCTAGCACAATGCTATAGTAAAATGTTGAAATAAATAATTTTTTTCCGACTGTAAATTGCCTCGAATTTCATCGATAGACCATTGCCTATTTAGAAAGTCAATTTTTGATGCCTAAACATGTTGAAATACAAAACAAAATTAGAACATGGAAGTCTAGTAATTATATATTGAATGCATGTCCACACTATGGTCACTTAAGATTACAGATTTCAATGACAAATTTTTATGATAGGTTATAAAATTTTGTCATTGAAATCTGTAATCCTATCCGCTAAAAGCAAAATGCATCCACCAATGAAATGAGACCATTATTATAATGAACCTCGGTCTCAGATTCTGAGGGCTCCCCAAGATTCGTTTTAAAATCGGTGATTGGACCTCACCGTGGTAATCGAGGACTTGGGTATTTTTTTTATTTGCCATTTTTGACTCATTTTCGTCAAAATATGCCATATATAATTAAAATATCTGTTGGCAATCTTAGCCCTCCTCAAAACTCCGTCATCTATACGTGATCTCTATAATATAATGTAGTGGTTTATAGTTTATAGTGATAATCACTATATAGAAGAATGCTTTAGTGGGCCAATTTATTCTGAAAAGAGGAGGGGAAAATGAGGGAAAAATTAGGAAAAAGACCCCAGACTGACTATTTTCATAAATCCTCCTTTGTGATTTCGCACACAATCTGACATTAATTGTTATTATTACATAATCAAATCTACTCTACATTGTCCAATGTCCAACCCACTTGACATAATTAAATTATTGAGTCATAGTCGTCTTCATTAGTCTTATACTTGAGCTACATATGATGTGAATAAATTGTGAGGTAGATGTACAAAAACCAGCATGATTTATTAAAATAGAGACAAATGATTAATATTCTAATGAAAACTAAAATTCAGACGAGAGTGCACGAAATACGAATACTGTTCCGTAAACGGCAGATGACAAATCGTCAAACAAACATCAAAATAACTGTTGATATCTCATTGCCTTAGTACCGCCATGCCGGAGTTGCACCTCGAATGCTCTCTGAATGGCTGAATTTTTTTGAAATCCAGCCTTCTGATTGGCTATTGCTATAACGAATATTTTATAGATTCCCCAAATGTTAGTTAAATCTTAGTTAAATTTTGCAATTATTACAAAATACGATACAACTCATGACATACCCTACACAGAATGCACCCAAAGGCTTTTCAAGGTGGAAAGTACAATGGAATTATGGAATCATATTATTATGAATTGAGCACATTAAATTAAATTAAATAAATTGAGTGCACATTCGGTATTCTTTTACTTTCCGAGCTACAACGGTGTACCTACCGCACCGAGTCCGGATTTGAAATGCGCCCATACGGACGTTAATACTAATATTCGAAATATTTCGAAATTCAAATATGGAAGAATATTGCCCTGATGAGTAAAAAATAAAACTATATTTTAAAAATAAAAAAAATTATCAATATTTGTGTTATAGGTATTGGTACGGTGTCAACATGGCTAAACCATACTCTGACGTCATCAAGATTTTCTGAGAAGGAGACGCTTCTAATCTACGGACTGTCTTCCATCCTCTCCATCGCCACCCCTATTGTCTTTGGACTCTTTTCTGACAAAACAGGACAACCAAAAAAGGCAAGTATCTTCCAATGAGGTGGCTATGGGTTAGCTAGCGCCGCGGAAAGGAACCTTTTCCTAAGAAAAGAAAGAAAAAAATTCCGAGAAAAAAGACTTGGGAAGCAAAACAAATCTCTATGGGACGAAAAGAACCTCTGAAAAATGCTAAATTGTTTATGCTAGCAACTTAGCAAGGGAAAATGCTGGAAATGAGTTTGGGTCGGTTTTTCCAGGCACATTCAAAAAAACGAACGAATTAATTAACTCTAGTCGTTGGTTTTGGACATTTTCCTGGAAGAGGAATGTTTTAATAATTTCAACGTTGGTGTATAAGTAACTATAAGCGAGATAACATCTCGAATAGAGATAGTGAGAATTGTATTCCGCACATCTTTCTTATTCCATGCGTGCGGAATACTCGTTCATAGTGCTACTCTGCTACTATTAATTGCATCCATTCCAATACTACTTCCGCTTTGTCGGGCCTGCGATTTCTTCGCGGAGTCGCGAGGGTCCTCCTGGCTGGTCGCCTTTACGGAAAGGGCGCCTATTGGGCGGTATTATATTCGGAAAAATCGTCTTATGTTTTGGGCGCCCAATTTTTTTTTGCTTGTGGATTACATCCGCGAATAATCTGGGCGCACCTCCGGGCGCCCAAAGAAGAAATTTCAGGCCCCCGCTTTGTCTATATAGGACGATAATGGGTTAAGTAAGTTCATTCGGAATGAAATTCTCGCCAAGCTTAGATGGCATTTAAACCATAAACTCACAAAGGTTGAAGGAAGGGGAGAATCATAGCAGCAGTCCACTAGTATAATCACGGCTTTAGCGACATTTGCATTCTCGTCTTCTTTCGTCAATGCTCATTTACTAATTATCAATCTCTGTCAACGTTTTAGTCTTTGTCATAGAATCATTTTGACATTTAACATTCATATAGCTAGTAATAAGATATGATATGAGTAGAGACATACTATAAAACTATAAGGTCGTTTCTATAATAGTCTCTTCGAATTCCATTTTAGTATTTCCCACATCTCCCACAATATACTTTCCTTTTTTGAGAGTCAGCGGGTGAATGCATGTAGAAATGAGAATGGTAAATTCGGAGATCAAATTAAAAATATAACAGGTAAAAACCTGGAAAAATATACGGTGAGAATGCCAGAAAAACTCGAAAACAAGATATATTTAGATACCAATATATAATTAAAGCTCGTAATTTTACAATTTTCTTCAAAAAATCTCCCCGTGCGTTTACTGCTAATTCACTTGCAACTAACTTCTTTGAAAACAAAGCAATTTATAGGACAAAATTAGTAATTCCACTCCTAAAGCGGGGATGGAAAATATTTTAGACAATGGGAACATCAGTCAAAGCTGCTATTTAGTGTTCTGTGGGAACACCTTTGCAATCGTCAATACAACGTTGTATTCGATCAGTAATTGAAACGACTCCAAGTTATTTTCTGAAAATCAAAATCCAGGTTAAATTGTCGTATCCATTGTAATTAAGCAACAATTAACAGTATAAATCTTTCCATATTAACAACATTTAGCAGTAAAATATATTTAGATGTGACTGCGCTATAATTGTCAACTAAATGTCCAAAGTGCAATAAAAATGTTGTTAGTGTGATAAAATCGCCACAATGTACAAAGTAACTGTGAAATAAGAATGTTCTGCTTTTCATATGGAAAAGTTAGTCTTAAAATATTATAGGACCTTCTCATTTCAATATTTACATTTCCATAAAATTTATATTTGGAGTTATTAGCACGTAAAGTCTAGTTGATACTAGTGTGTATCTAGTGTTTTTGGCAAGTTGTATGGTTGTTGCAAGGAAATTAACTGTAAACGCACGGGGAGATTTTTTGAAGAAAATTGTAAAATTACGAGCTTTAATTATATATTGGTATCTAAATATATCTTGTTTTCGAGTTTTTCTGGCATTCTCACCGTATATTTTTCCAGGTTTTTACCTGTTATATTTTTTATTTTATGGTTTTTCTTGATATAGCTGGTTATAACTGTCATTTAACTACAAACTACAAAAGGTTTAATCAGATTATGAATATTATTATAGTCTATATATGGAAAACTATACATAATGTTATTGAGCTACAACATTATTTTGATTTTTTCGCAAACTTATTAGTAAATTATGTATGTAATAAGATTATTTTATTTTTTATTGGGGCTGCCGCCCCCAAATCCCCACTTGAGGGGTGATACATAGTTAGTAAAACACAGCACGAGCCAGCAAAGCTTAAATGTTTGCATTAGTAGTAGTAGTAATGAGCATTATAGATACGTGTGCCTATTACAGTTTGTCATTTTCTATGCCTGAAATCGCGCACCATTTTTTCCACCACTGAAATTTTCTTCACTGTTTATTTTTTAATCCCTGAAAGTGCCCTGACATCTGATATTTTCCATCCCTGGAATTGTTCCCAGTAGTCGGTATTTGCATTGAGAATATTGAGTTGTGAATGTGACCAAGGATAGTATAGGGAATATTGGGAATGGGATTACTAGAATACTACGTAATAGGTTGAAATGATGTCTGCCAAATGCCAATTCAGTGCTCAATACTCCTCCGTATCTACGGAGATTGAATTAGGAAATGGAATATTTCCATGTGTATTCCTAGTCCATATACTCCATCCAGTACCCAATTGACTACTATGACTATGATGCATTGCACTAAGTAGCCAAGGAGATAATTTGGTGACCAAACAATTTTAAAATTCATTCTTCCGGTTCCTACGGCTAAAGTAAAAACCGGACAGTTGATGTTGACCTGGATCGCAACCCACCGAAGAATGCTTTGTCTTTTTCGTATCTTGCATTATTTCACAGAAGTTACCAGTTTACGAGAAATCGGAGCTGACAAAATTTGAACCAGTAGTTAATCGTATACTAGTGGTGAAACCACACATTGCCCTTTGGGCAATGCGCTGCCTGCTTTGCAGTTTCTCCCCGTATAAAAAGGAATGTAAAATAACCAAAGCTGGTGTAGGCATGGTAAAGTTGTTCGTTCCGGGCATATTGAAAATAGAATTTCACTTTTTTTCATCGTGGATCTAAATTGAACGATTTAGATCCAACGGCTATTATGACCTCAGATACTGTTAGAATCAGCCAACATCAGACCTATGGTTGCCCTGTGGTACGGCGATAAGCCTTCTGATTGGCTGAAATTTTTTGAAATCCAGCCTTCTGATTGGCTATTTCTATGACGAAAATTCTATAGATTACCCAAATGGGGACATTTTAGCAAATTTTGAATTGTTGCAAGCTACAATGCAGTCATATCATGAATCATCTATTTTATTGCCTAATAGTTTTCATTTCAAGTAGACCTTCATTCTGGAATATGATATTGAGCAATGAGAATGAGAAATGTATATATTGAGCTATTTACATGCACGTCTTATGCAGTTATTATACTATAAATTTTATGCCATGAACTATGAATCATCTATTTTTAATTACCATTAGCGTTTAAATGCTATTAAGAAGTTTACCAAAGCTAAGAAGGAAAACTTGTCTAAGAAAGGCTATCGACGCCTGGATACTACTGAGGAACAAGGATCGGGTGGTCAGGAATCCCCAGAAACGGTCTAATGTTTAGATATATTTATTTAGTATTCACACATTTTTCAGTTATCAGTAATTTGCTTGCTGAGTTATCATTTTAAAGGTCATTGTAGGAAGAGTTTGTTGTACGATACTAATTTTATATTAATCACATCATTCCTTGTTCGATTATGCACTATATTTATATATCCACAATGTGTGTTCTTCCGGTTTATACTTGTTTCTCATTGCTCATGCTCAATATCGTATTACAGAATAAAAGTCTACATTGAAAGGGAAACTGGTAGGTAATAAAAATAGATGATTCATAGTTCATGCATGGCATAATATTTATAGTGTAATAACTGCATACGACGTGCATGTAAATAGCTTAATATATACATTTCTCATTCTCATTGCTCAATATCATATATTCCAGAATGAAGGTCTACTTGAAATGAAAACTATTAGGCAATAAAATAGATGATTCATGATATGACTGCATTGTAGCTTGCAACAATTCAAAATTTGCTAAAATGTTCCCATTTGGGTAATCTATAGAATTTTCGTCATAGAAATAGCCAATCAGAAGGCTGGATTTCAAAAAATTTCAGCCAATCGGAAGGCTTATCCCCGTACCACAGGGCAACCATAGGTCTGATGTTGGCTGATTCTAACAGTATAATATGATGATATCACGTTCCTAGGAGCAACCAAATTTTGACCATGGCTTGGCCATAAGCATAGTGGGATCTAAATCGTTCAATTTAGAACCACGATGAAAAAAAGTGAAATTTCATTTTCAATATGCCCGGAACGACCAACTTTACCATGCTTTATTGTACTTTCACGATAAGATTGATCGTATTTAATAACACATAATATAGAAAGGATACAGCAGAAAATTAGCACAGCAGGTATCTGTAACCAATACATTTCTATGGTAATTGCCATTTTTCGTAGTTTAACATGTGAAGGGTCTGTCCGCCCGAACTGGCTCGTGTAAAGGGATTTGGATATCATCACTAGGCTGTTTTCTGCTGTGTGAAAAACAAGGAAATTTCTAATCCTCTTTCTTGACACGTTTGAATTTTGCAGGTTTAATAATTATGCAATGAGTAATGATATTAAGACTATGAATAGTACAAAATATGACTTCCCGCCGCAGGAGTAATTTCTCATTCTTATTGTAGTCTACTGCACTAATGCACAGAATGCACACCCAAAACAATTGCTGAAAGTGGAAGATTTCTCCAGATTTTCAATTCCCAGACCATGCAAATATAATATTATTGTGATAATATTATACTACCTATGTACTAGTATGATGATTGGCTACAATTTTATTACTAGTAGGCAAAATTGATGCGAAGGGAGAATTAGGTGGGAGTGAACCAAACGGGCCGCCAAATCTCGGAATATTTAGACGTGACCCCCCAATGTTTAATCGAATGTGACCTAAAGGTCACGTTGCCACCCTCCCCACCCCCTAACCTAAATGAAATAAACATAATGACCAATTTTAGGTGTAAAACCGGTGGAATGTAATTTTGCCCCATACCCCCGTCGGGTGGGGTATGTCGGGTCATGTCCGATAAAGATCCGATGAAAAATTGAGGGGGTCACGTCTAAATATTCCGAGATTTGGCGGCCCGTTTGGTCCAATCCCACCTAATTCTCCCTTCGCATCAATTTTGCCTACTAGTAATAAAATTGTAGCCAATCATCATACTAGTAATAGGTAGTATAATATTATCACAATAATATTATATTTGCATGGTCTGGGAATTGAAAATCTGGAGAAATCTTCCACTTTCAGCAATTGTTTTGGGTGTGCATTGTGTAGTGCAGTAAAATATAATAAGAATGAGAAATTATTCCTGCGGCGGGAAGTCAAGTTTTGTTCTATTCATAGTCTTAATTATCATTACTCATTGCATAATTATTAAACCTGCAAAATTCAAACGTGTCAAGAAAGAGGATTAGAAATTTCCTTGTTTTTCACACAGCAGAAAACAGCCTAGTGATGATATCCAAATCCCTTTACACGAGCCAGTTCGGGCGGACAGACCCTTCACATGTTAAACTACGAAAAATGGCAATTACCATAGAAATGTATTGGTTACAGATACCTGCTGTGCTAATTTTCTGCTGTATCCTTTCTATATTGTGTATGAATTTAAGAGATGTGTAAGCAAAATAATTTGAAATTGCAAATCGGATTGCAACAAGTGTTAACCTAATGAGAAAGAGGATTGTAAAAAACAACTTCTTTCCGATTTTCGATGTACCACCCCCTTTACTCAGGACACACCCTCCGAAGGTCGAAACGCTACTGTAAAATTACTCCGAAACTACTCGACCGATTTGGATGAAATTTTTTTTAATTGAAGGAGACAATATTTTGGAGGGTGGACTTTCAGCGTTTTTCAAAATTCGAACTCCTTCTTGAAAAACGAATTTCGAAATTTCCAAAAACACGTTTTTTTTTCAAGTTTATCGTATTGAGGGCCAATCTTACTCTAATAGCTATACAAACCGCATATTTGCATATTTTATCAATTTGACCTCCAAAAATGTCAAAGGTCAACTTAGTGAAAATGCTCCAATACACATTGTGTGACATATCAATCAGCATCTACACACTTAAAGGAAAACGATTATGATGTAATATGTTCAAAAATTTGAAGTGGTACAAGCTCAAAGGTAATTTTTTTAAAAAGTTGTTAATATGCCTTTCACTTAGCTTCACCTTTGACATTGTACCATTTCAAATTTTTGAACATATTACATCATAATCGTTTTTCTTTAAGTGTGTAGATGCTGATTGATATGTCACATAATGTGTATTGGAGCATTTTCACTAAGTTGACCTTTGACATTTTTGGAGGTCACATTGATAAAATATGCAAATATGCGGTTTGTATAGCTATTAGAGTAAGATTGGCCCTCAATACGATAAACTTGAAAAAAAACGTGTTTTTGGAAATTTCGAAATTCGTTTTTCAAGAAGGAGTTCGAATTTTGAAAAACGCTGAAAGTCCACCCTCCAAAATATTGTCTCCTTCAATTAAAAAAAAATTTCATCCAAATCGGTCGAGTAGTTTCGGAGTAATTTTACAGTAGCGTTTCGACCTTCGGAGGGTGTGTCCTGAGTAAAGGGGGCGGTACATCGAAAATCGGAAAGAAGTTGTTTTTTACAATCCTCTTTCTCATTAGGTTAATACTTGTTGCAATCCGATTTGCAATTTCAAATTATTTTGCTTACACATCTCTTAAATTCATACACTATTATGTGTTATTAAATACGATCAATCTTTGCGTGAAAGTACAATACCAGCTTTGAAAATAACCAATTGACAGAAAAATGTAATTTCGTTTTCCTTGGTTGTAGGTGCTGGGTGTGTGTTTGGTTTTGGGTGGATTGTTGTACCCTTTGATACTAACTGTCCCACCAGCGGAGCTATCCAGTCAGTTGACAAGTTGCAGTCAAGAGGATGGATACCAGTCCTCCTTGTTATCCTCATTGTCGTCTTCCTCGTGTCTCCCAAACAGGATTAATTGCACTTTGAATTCCACCGAGCTGATTGCTGACTACGGTGGCTGCAGCGACGGTTGCAGCGCTAAACTCATCATCACCAAATGCGAAAGAAGGTGCAACGACGTAAGTATAATAATATTTTTAGGGTGCCAATTAATTTGCATGGCACACACATGACTTTTGTATGGGGGATTTTTTGACATTTAGTGTGACTTCGTATGGTATGTTATGACTTACCTAATGAATTTGTATGGAAACAATGACTATGTATGGTGCATAGTATAATTTTTCAATTCAATTCAATTCAAAGTTTATTAAAGTGCCAAAAAGTTCAAATCATACAAGATTAATTTGTTTTAACAACAGTCTGCACCGAAGACAAGCCAGTTAAGTTGTCTTACTCCCTTAATCATAGCCGAGTCGTAACCATTTGATTATCGATAGTCAAATATGTACATATAATTTCAATGTGACAGATCACAAAATGTTATCCTATGGCATTATATTTTAGTAGTAACTAATTACAGAGTATTTAACCTAATGCACAAATATATCTTTACGCTGTTTAATTAGATAATAGCTTAACAGTTTACAAAATTTTTTAATTGTTTCACCTTTGGACTTAAGAATGACTGAGGGAGTTCCATGTTCCGTGTCCAGTTCCGTGTCCAGTTCCAACTTTCTTATCTCGTCAGTAAAAAATTCTAATTGTTCATTCACAGGTTTATCATTAATATAATTCCAATCAATTTCACTAATGTCTTGGTTCAAGTCATTCCAGTTGGCTTTGTTAAAATTTCTATATTCAATTAATTTTGATTTGTATTTAACTTTAGGCTTGGACAATGTGAAGAATGCATAGTATAGTATATCAATATATCACCATAGGTTGGTAGATTTATACAAGTCTAAAAATATATTGTTGAATGATAAGACCCAAGTAGGAACTGAACAGCCATGCAGAAAGCATGGTTATCTCATAATTAGTTAGATCATTTTCCTATTTGTACCTTTCCTCTCCTTTGCAATTGTGTTTGCTTTATTTAGTTAAAAATTGCTTTGTGAGTGAACACAACTACCATGGAAATTTACCGTGTTATATAGGCCCAACTTCCTGATAAAAAGGAATTTCCTACACCAAAATAATAACTGTAGATCGTAGCAGCAAATTCAGGAAACAGTGAAAGACTCCATTTTTGAACAAAATCACCAAAAAGCTCCCTTTTTAAATAAAAAAATAAGATTCTCCCTAGGATTTTGGAAATATGTACAAATTCAATGAGTACAACTTACGAATAAATATTTTTAAAGAATAAATAGTTAATTACCCAGTACTGTTATTTAACTCTACAAAAAGGTGTGCCAACTGCCAAAGGAATCAAGAGGGTAGTAAAAAAGTAAACCCAGTTCTAAAAGTTTGTCGATATAACGGAACCAATTTGGATTAGAAATTTTGAAATGCTATTTAATAAGGCACGTTACGATCATTACGAAATGTCCCCTTTCGCCAATCATTTCCATTCAATCACGAATCACCCCCATTCAACCTTTTTGTGTAAATTTCTATTGTTTTGATGTTACAACGTTACAATAATATGAAACGACTCTTTTCGGTTGTTTAAAGGAATTAATGTTTTCAATAATGTACCCCAACGCATACCTCCATGTACTAAATTTAGCACATGAAGGTACGCGTTGGGGTACATTATTGAAAACATTAGTTGGGCCTGCGCATTTTGCGTTTAAGGAAAATGCATATATTACGTGTGCAGTTGGTGGGAGGAGGATGTACTCAAAACTGTTGCAGTCAGCACTGGCGTTACACATGGGGGAGAGGGTTTTGCATTACGTAATATATGTAGGTTTCCTAAGTTCTCCTACCAAGACAAACATAGATTGGTATATTTTTTCAAGTCTAGGATTATATTATAGATAGATGGCTTGGCAATAATATGTTAAACTAACTTAATATTGCCATACAAAGTCATAAATTGCCATACAAAGTCATAAACCGCCATACAAAGTCACACTATCTATTTTTAGCTTTCTCATACAAAAGTCATGTTTGTGCCATGCAAATTCCTATTTTCCCATATTTTTATACTACTAAAATATTGGAAAAGTTACAGGCTCTATGCACTAATGGGATTTCGTAATATTCATAAAACTTAAAACGACAAGGACCTCCAAATTATAATTGACTATCGAAACTCCTGCTTTAAAAAAATACAGCATGGCCCGTATTTGGATGCATTTGCCTTTCATGAATTATTCGCTCACAAATAAATTAAGGTGATTGGGTATACGATTTGTGAAACTCAGGTGACTATCATTATACATGTTAAAATTTTTTGTCATTCTTCATTCAACTTCCTGAGATTTATTCCAATTTCCTAATGAAGTACATTTTCGCAAAGGCAAAAACATTGGCTAGGATTTTGGCTAGTTTCCTCAAAAAGTTTGAAATGTAAACTGCTTTTGACCGGATTTGCAGGTCATGAATATCCGACAGATTGAAGGGATTCAAGGGATAGACTAACATGAGATTCTCTTTTCTCTATGCCAACGCTGGTGTAGTCAATTTGCCTTGAGAATTTCCATACCAATAAGCAAGGATAGTATAGGGGAAGGTTCGGACACTAGCTATTATTTTTATTGCTAATGGAGATGAGAGGTCACCCGGTGTCGTGTCACCCCCGAGAGGAGATTAGTACGTAATTTCCATGTAAACCCCCTAAGTATGACTTCGAGTGACGTCACCCGAAGTCAAAATCCCATATGTTCCCACTTTTCTGTTGCATAGGGGATGTCCACGGGTTGACCAATGAGAAGATAGAAATGGCAAAAAAAATTTTTTGAAGTAGAGATAGAGAATGGGTGAATATGAAAACCAATAGAGATGGGCATGCGGTACGTGCCTTAAGTTTTACCGCCACTGGGTCCAACAGCCAGTTTCAATTAATGTTTTCAATAATGTACCCCAACCCATACCTTCATGTGCTAAAGGGTTCTATAGGTTAACCTGTTTGCATTGGGCTACATGAATTAATGCCTCGGCTTAAAAATATTAGCATAAGACTTTTCCCCCTTTAAGTGGATACGTTTAGGCATATCGTGGCAACAAACTAAAGATGGCGTATTCTTCATTAACGAAATATTGCTGTTACAATAAAATTCATTTTGCCATTTAACCCCATAGGATTTTCTTTTCCGATACGTTCAAATATACATAAATGAGCCTTCGCATATAATTATTTGGACAAAATTTTTTTACTAAATAGCTTAAAGCACTTTTCATTTGATTTATTAAAATTGAGGATGGCCTATCTTTTGTTCATGAGAAATTATATTTTCTTTGTAAGATTTCTATTTATAAGTACTTTAAGCTGTACTTTAATTTGATCTATATAGATCAGTTGGCTATAGTGACACTTATCACTCTCACGATACTATAACTACACAACATTATATTGGACATTTTATGGTTTCCATGATTTTGATACGTAAACATTTGTAATAAACAATGACCGACTTTTGATTATTGATGAAAACAATAATAATTACCTATACTATGTTATAATTTCAAGGAGTATGTATGCCTGTGTATCCACCCCATTTTACCATATGGGACATTATGTTGACTATTCTAGAAGAAAGAAAGAAGAACAGTGGGAGACACATAAGCACTCCTGACCATATTATAGGCAGAAATAACCAAGGACGTATTTAGGGATGGGCTTTACGGGCTGAACCCCCCCCCCCGAAATCCAAGAAAAGGGAATTTTTTCTCAAGCGATTATTTGCCATTTTTAGACCATTTATCACTTATTTCCTTCAAAAAATGTCAAAAATTTTTGCGCTAATATCTATTGGAAATCTATCCCCCTCCGAAATTCAGTTCTGCATACGTGCTTGGAAATAACTATACGAAAATATAGATAAAAGTAACCAAAAATTCGTGCTTCGTAATGTATTGAAACCCAGATGTGACTATATTTTAGTTTTTTGCATGTTAACATGGGTAAAATACATTTGATTTACACGTAATAGACACCATTAAAAAGAGAAAAAAATACTATACCCCTGTACGTTACAGCAGGGAAAACAATCAACCGGCAGGCACTCCCGTATATTATTTTTTTAACCCACAAGGGCCTTTGGCTGTCATTCCTATTTTCTCATACATGAAAAAATTATTAAAAATAATAATTAATACATTCAACCCTTCATCCAGCACTACGAAAGCACTTCCTTCCTACACCCCTAATGCTTTATCGGAAGAACCCCTAATTTTTATTTTTTTTTATTTTCATCAACATCTCCAGATTATATCACTACAATCACAAGCGAGTTTTTGGGTTGACATGTCAGCATCTTAATAATAGGTAACATATTGAGCTATTAGGTAAATACAGAAATAACAGTCTTAGTTTAATTAACAAAATCTTAATTCTCTAGGTCATAACTTACGGCTGATTCGATACACGACAAATTGCATACATTTTTCATTTTTATTTCTTTATCTAATATTACTTCACATATCTGATCCTTCAGTAAGTAGGACTTTAACTCCTTTTTAAATGAGAGAACATCCTCGATAGTCTGAATGTGTTCAGGTATTTCATTCCACAGTCTGAATGCTGTCTCACGAAAGGAGCGAAGTCCGTAACTATTTTTTGGAACTATATTACTAACAATAGAATTTTTATTTCTTAGTTCATAATTACATGTATTTTCTTTCTTTTGAATATAATTAGTAAAGTATGATGGACATGTGTTGTAAATTATTGAATGGCTTAGTATAAGTACACTTTTCTTGTACAGTCTATTAGGGAATAGCCATTCTAATTTACAAGTTATGTCTTCCTTAATACTATCATAATAATTCTTACCTAGTATCATTCTACCAGCACGTCTTAACACATTTTCTATTATACGTATATTGGTTTTATTTGCGGTACCCCATATATTTGATAAATAATTAATTTTTGATAGAATAAGTGCATTACACAAGAGTATAAATGGATTATGTGGAATAATTGATCTTAGGGGATAAAGTGACTTTATTATGGCATGACATTTACCAGATAGTATGTTTATATGAGTTCGAAAAGAAAGAACAGAATCAAAAGTGCAACCTAGCGTTTTCAACGTGCCTGAACTACTAATACGTATACCTTCAACTTCTATCTCAAGTTCCCCAATTTCTTTTACATCATTTGGGCTACCTATAACAAGCATCTGAGTTTTTGCTAAATTAAGGGCCATACCGTTAGCATTCATCCATTTATTTATTTGTATAAGATCCTCGATCAATTCATGTTTTATTTTAACAATATCATCAACTTTTCCCGAAATACAAATATTTGTATCGTCAGCAAATAAAATTGCAATACACTTTTGCAAAACTAATGGCAGATCGTTAATGTAAATGGAGAAAATAAGTGCTGAGCAGATACTGCCTTGTGGACTGCCTCTAGAAGTAAATAGTATCTTGGATTTTTCACCATTTTCACCTTTTACATATTGACATCTGTCTGATAAAAACGATTGGAACCAACTAGGATCTACTCCATACCATTTTAGCTTTTCAATAAAAATTTCACGGATAATTACATCGAAAGCTTTGCGCAGATCTAGTGAAACTAGTATGCAAATAAAACCATTATTTAATTTACTATACATATACTCTGTCAATGCTGTGATCGCATGTGATGTCGAATGCTTGCTTCTAAAGCCAAACTGGCCCTCATAGAATAACTTATTTTGCTCAAAATACCTCGACAGTTGTTCGTAAGCAACTCTTTCTGTAATCTTGGATAGAAATGGTTGACTAGATATGGGTCTGAAATGTTCAGGTTTGACCGCATTTTCAATTTTTGGAATGGGAGTTACAGCACTCAATTTAAAACATGAAGGAAACTCACTAAGAATAATGCTAGTGTTTACAACGTCAAGAATAGATAAATAGACATTTGGACAACCAATTGCCATATTTATCATAACAGGGGCTATCGCAAGTGAATCAGCCCCTTTTTTGTCTCTCTTTTTTAATTTCTTATATGTATTAAATAGTTGTAACGAGTTTATCTGCTTTAGAGTTAACGAGCTCTTTACATCTTTGTACTTGTCTGGTACAACTGGTGTAGGTATATTCCAAGTCTCATTAGAAATTGAGCAAAAGTAGTCATTAATAGAATCAACATTTATACTACATTGAGAATTCTTTGAGTTTTTATCATATATTGTGTTTAGTGTATTCCATGCCCCATTATCTTTTATTTGTTTACTTACATCTATTTTTTTATCATTGAGTAAAGATTTATTAAATGCATTCCTAACATTTTTAAGATTTACAAGATTATCTTCCGATTTGTTATGCATGTAATTTTTGTAAGCGTGTTTCTTTTGATATTGAAGATCTTTAGTTTCTACTGATAATACAAAAGGATGTTCTTTCTCCACAAAACGTCCAGTTTTTTCTGGTGCATTTTTATCATAAACTTGCACTAACTGATTGATTAGAAACTCTATTTTTGAACTGAGATTGCCATTAAATTCTGCTATATTTGTAAGGTCTTCAGCAAGTCTGAATTTTATCATACTGTCTGTATGTAATGGTAATTTTCTTAGGTATTACTTTAGAGCATTTACGTATCGCAAAGCATGCACTATGATCTGACAGCTCAGGCTCTAAGGTTCCAGTACTAATTATATTATTAGAGTCATTTGTTAGCATTATATCAAGTTTTGCATTTTTTCTGGTTGGTGCATCTATGACTTCTTTTACAGAGTTACGTTTAAGCATTGCATGAAAACTTTTAATATGATTGTCCTGATCATTCTCCAGGTGTATATTAAAGTCTCCACATATATAATATGGTTTTTTTGAGGATGCGCATTCATGTATTAAATTTTCTATATAAAATATATCATCATGACTAAGATAAAACTTTGGGCGATACACACAAGTAACTAGTATAGACTTAAATTTGTAAAGTTGAATGAGCAAAGACATTGTTTCAATTGACTCACCTAGCTCCAGCGTTGGAACTTTGAGTTTAAATAGTTTAACATTTAATGAGTTTTTGTACAATATCGCTACTCCACCACTGTTATCATTTCTATCTTTACGTATAATACTGTAGTTAGGAATTGTTAATAATATAGTGTCAGTTGCTAGTTTTGTTTCACATATGCATAAAATGTCGAAGTCGTGCTCATTTACATATGCATTGAGTTTTACAGTTTTGTGTCGTATGCTGTTTATGTTAAGATGCCCTATTTTTAGGTTTACCTTTTTGTTTTCGATTTGTTCTTGTGAAAATTTGACTCGGCCCTGTATAATTTGGTTGGTTGTGTTGCTCTCAGAGGTCTACCTACAGGAGTGATTTCTTTAGTTAAGTTTGAAGAAACTTGGCTTTCTAATGAATTTTTCTTCAAAATTGGGTTGCGTGGTTTTGTTAGCAGTTTTTGTGGTAATTTAGATGAGCTTGGATTTTTAATAGGACCATTGCTGGCTTCTGGGGCTTCTGTGTAATGAGAGTTGGTAACTAATACATCCATTTCATAACTATTGCCATCAATTTGTTCAACTACCTGCATAGGCAAAGTTAGCTTATCTGTATCTTTGAAATCATATAATATATGTTCAGAATATATGCCATTACAATCAAATCCACTAATTAGAATCAAATGACCTTTCATGTATGCATTCGGATAGTTTTCCCTAAATTCCCTTAATTTATCACGTTTAAGCCTATTGTCATTAGTTTCTTTTATGGTGTAGTCAGGTGTTATATATGTGGTATACATATTAGAAGATTTTTTCAACCATTTAGAGTTTAAAATAAGCTTTCGCCTTTCCATAGTAGAGTACATTGTCACTCTGATTATGAGTGGCTGTTTATGTATAATGTCTATGTCTCTAATTTGAGATAGGGACGTTCCAAGATATTTAAATATTCCCAATACTGCATCACATACGTGCTCATAACTACCTGAATTTACTGCTAGACCTTTAATAATGATATTATGTTTTCTATCATTTCTAATTATCTGCTCTTCTATCTTGTTGTACATATCATTTGTATTCATGCATACTAAGTCAAGTTCTTTTGAGAAATCATTTGCATTCTTTTCCAAATCATTTCTCAAAGATTTGACTTCCTTCTCAAGTGATAAAACTTTTTCATTTAATATTTTGATAATTTCTGAATTATCATTGCATGCATTGCATTTTGAGCATTTTGGACTCATTTTTTGTTTAAAGTATTTTAATATACCAAGTAAAAATTTCTTAACTTAAATTAACGTTGTGTTTGGAGTGTTGTGAGAGTGTTTTTCTGCTGATTCCGATGATTTTTTTATGTAGTGATATTCAGTGCTTCGGTTCCTGTATTTTGTAAATCTTCGTTCTTCTCTAGCCAATTTTTAGGGGCTAGTGCCCTGGCTCCTTACAGATGGGCGGTAGCGACCGCCGTGACAATTTTTAGGGTCAGGAGCCCTGGCTGGAAGATGAGTTTAAGCGAGTGTATTGGCTTATCAAGTGGCAATTGTATCTAACAACAAGCAAGAGGAAAGCAGCGAGTGAGCAAGACAACCTTCTCAGTGCGAGTCTGAGAAGAGAGTGAAATTGTCAACACCTTGTCAACACGTTATAAGGAAATGTACTCCTTATAAATGTGGACAGTTTATGTTATACAGTTCATGTAAAATATGTGTTTTGTTGTTACATTCCTCTCCTAATCTAAGTTACTGCCTGGGTTGATTACCATTTTATGCATTATCAGATATTTAAATTGCTGGTAATGAATGCAAGGGGGAATAGAAGGTAAGTCTCTGACTCTGAAATTTATTTGTTCTTGTCTCTTCAAGCTGTGCACTACACAATAATACATAAGGAAAAAATGGCATCGTATTTATATTTTTCTTTATTTACTTCCAAAACGAAGAATAAAGTGACCCAAACACTGGCCGGAAACGGTTATATTTATAGTCTAAGAACTCAAAGACCGGAAAAAAAGTACTGGTGATGTACAGAAAGGGACATATGTTGCAGTAGTGGTAGAAGAAAACGGCGAGTTTGCTGAAGGAGTAAAAGGTTGGGTAGATGGAAGGAATTCTTAGGCAATACAATTAGTGCAGTGAATAAAAATTTCTGTTGACAAAAAAGGAAAAGTGGTGTTGACAAAAGGGAAAAGCGTGTTGACAAAAAGTACTTTTGATGTGTTGGGATTTTAGTGTTGACAATTAGGGGGTGAATCGCTTTATCATACCCAGTATAAATTAAAACATTCATTTCTTTTTCTGTAGAGGTAACACTGTCCAAAAAACATCCTTCTGCACTCCGGAGCCTAGGGTTGATGCATACTGTCCCCTTTAGTCAGAATTATCTATATTTACAGTTATTTCTAACTAGAAAATGTATAGTAATGTCTGTCTATAATATAGAAAGGAGTGCCTATGTGTCTTCCACAGAAGCGGTAGGACACTATGTTAACACTTTCAAAAGCATAAAACTCCTTATTAAAATTTTTAAGCACTGTGAAACCACATATTTATACTGTTAAAAGCTGTCAAACGTATGTAGCCGATAAATATTATATTTGGTGGGGGAAGGGGAGGTGAAGTTTACAGTCACAAAAATGTTTATTGTTTATGAGACAAGAGCAGGCGGGGAGATGTTGCTGATGAGAGGTATGGAGCAGGGCAATAGTTGGTGAAGTAGAGACTACATGTCAGGCATATACTAAGATTAAGCCTGAAACAGCTTAATATGCCCAAAGTCTTTGTTATATTTGATGCCATCTCTCATAATTTAATCATTACTATTGGCTAGTTGACAGCCAATGACAAAGACTAAATTATGACCACCTCAGGTGGATTGGAGTTTGAGAACAGGCGCCAATTCGTGGCGCAATAGTTTGGCCGTATAGGCATTCAAATTTGCCTTCAGATTGGTAAATAGACTTTGTGTGTCGCTTTTTTCTGCTATGAATACTTAGTCTATGCATGTCAGGGGGTAAAACATTATTTTATCTGGAATAGATGAATCGGCACGGACGGGGAGGTGGAGACACTTTTTGGTTGCCATGGATTGGATGAGGCAAGTTGAGACTACATCAATAAAATTAAAAGTTTTATTATTGGGGAGATGGACGATATGATTGGAAAAGATTAATTTTAAATCCCTCCGTTTTGTATACTTTATTCTGCTTTTGCAAGAAGTAAGTTTGGTCAATTTTTTTCCTTGGCGGAATCTCGGGTGGCCGAAGGCCTGGTAATTTTCGTACTGCAATGCATTTTGAATACTGTTGTCGGATGCCAGTATTTGCAAACAATTGATTTTATTTTATTCGTAATTCGTAATCAGCGCATACGAAAACGGTTGAGCACCGAACATGAGCTTAAAAACAAATAATTTCAGTTAATTTATTTTTTTTCTTCGTGATCAGCACATTTGAAAACTTGTAAACACAAAAAATTGGCGCTTTCCATGAATGCCTTTAGTATTACAAAACTTTCAGGAGGAAGGGGCAGTTAATACTCTGCCCTCTCTAAAGAGGTGTTAGGCTACGCTCCTTACCCTCAGTACCCTTAGTGATACCTACGCTACTGACGATAAGCTTCTTTCTCTACCCTGGTGACAATGACAATACAATACACATGTACTGATTTTAAACGTCTTTGTTGATTTTTATTTATCCTTGGTTACCTAAGGGGTTAAATAGGGGCCCAGGCTGCAGTTATTAAGAACTGCGGGCAATTGAGGTGGGGGTATTCCTAGTTACAGCTAGTTACACTGACTATCAAATTGGCCCTTAACTTTTTTTTTTAGCAAAGTCCCTAAGGATCTGAGACGACTGGTCATACACAATATAGTAAATTTGAAAAAGATACATCGAAACTTTCTTCATCGTTTCCTTATTGAAAATTTGACAGTTTCGACTTCTTTTTCTAAGATACTGCAGTTTGAAAATTGAAACTTGGTTTTTTGGTCAAAATGTTAAGTTAAAAACTGCGATATCTTAGACAACAAAGTTGAAAGTGTGAAATTTTCAATAAGGAAACGATGAAGAAAGTATTGATGCATCTTTTTCAAATTTACTATATGTGTCTAGGACCAGTCGTCTCAGATCCTTAGGGACTTTGCGAAAAAAAGTCGAAATTTTTGTATTGCCCATGACCAACTTGGTAGTCAAGTAGCTTAGTAAATTGTCTGATCTGTCAACTAATTATATATCCTTGGCTGGATAGGCGCTAAATCTTTCAAAATATTTTTGTGTGTTTGTGTTTTGGTATATCATTGAATAAAATGGTATCACATAACGTAATAGTTAAAATATTTATACTCATTCGAACTTTGCGCTTTACGTGGTAAATCAGTTGAATGAGTTAAAAGACTGTGGCCCAAAATTTTGGCTCCGGGAGACAAAATCTGCCTCCAACTTGTTCTCGACTTTCCTGTTATAGTGGCGCTGAGACGAAAATAGTAAAAAGGTATGTTGCTGATGCAGAAGACAAAGGGACTGTAGTTTTATGGAACACAATTTATTTAACTCTGAAAACACTGAGAATTAATGGACATTACGAGAGGACGAATTTGACGTGTGACTCTTAGCCTGTTTGTGACAAGAATTTTTTTCTACTTTTTTATGAAAACTAACATCTAATCAAATAACAATGTTTGTTTGTAATTTATACTATTTTCATGTTACTTAGTTACTAATACTTATAGCCCCAAACATGCCGGGCACCTAGAAAGATTACAACTTTCTAAGAATCGAAAGGTAATTTGCACAATGTAACGATAGGTCGTTTTATGATTCCACTTTTGCAGAAAAGGACGACAAGGCTCTAAACGATGCTGATGTAAGTTTCCCATAAGTTGCTGAGATGTTGCTGAGTTGTGGCGGAAACAAATCACACAATTCCGAATTTGTTGATGAATGAGATCTCCAACATGAAGAATCCAATATTTTCTCTGTAGAGAGGCCAATAGTAATTTAGGACCTGCATGGAGATTTCTTAAATGCTCCTCTCTCACAATAAGATCTGTTAGTGTGGTTTTTCTTGGTAAGATAATTGGATGCTTCTGATCATACGGGAATTGATGAATGACGGATGCGCCCGCCCACCCTCAAAATTCCTGCTTCATCAAGAAAGGGATTTAGAGATGATATTTGACTTTTCTTGTGTAGGTTCTCTCCAGTGGTGCAACATTTGATTTCTTGAGTAATTGAAAATTGCTGTACTTGTTTAATCCATGCATATTTTGCTCTTTTCAATTCCAATAGTGTTAAAGGTCCAGAAGACACGATTTTCTTTCTGAGTTTGTCACAGGAAGCCATGTCCGCAGAATTTTCCTTCGAAATTATGTTGCTCCATTGTTGGGAACCTAGTACATTTTGATTTTCGGATACCCGATTTGCATCCAACATTTTCCAATGATTTGGCTGTTCTTTGAAATGTTTTTCGCACTCCTCGTCCGGGGAAATTGCTGGAGCTTACGAAAATACCTCCTCAAACTGCTCGAATTTCTGTAACATTTCATCCGAGTCAAAAGTTAGGTGATTTGTTGATATTTCTGGTGTGTCTTTAATTTTCTCATCCAACATGACAAATGGGTGGATGTCCTTTCCAATCACTTCAAGTGCATTGCATCTTTTCTGCATGAATTTCGTGCATTGCTCAAATGTGGGTAAGTCTGTTGACTCAAATGATAGTTCCCACTGCCGACGAGTCTCCTCATCCATTTTTGACGATAGCATGTAAACAACGATAGCACATTTTATATTGTTGAATCTAAAAGCTTTCTCAGTGAACTTGCTGATTCATTTGTACATGAAGATAAATTGAATAAAATACTTAAGTGTGCATCTACGATATTCCTCTTGTTATCGTAGCGTTCCTGAAGAATCTTCATAGCTAAAACCTAATTTGCATCCGTGATAGTTAAAGATTTCAGTAGTTTGTTTGCATCACCTTTTAGAGATGACTTGAGGTAATTTAATTTCTGAGATCCAGACAATCTCCTGTTGTTATGGACACAAGCATTGAACTGATCCCAAAATGCTGTCCAATCTTGATATTCTCTAGAAAATGTGGGTAAATCAATCCTAGGAAGTTTGACTTCCGATCCATATTCCTGCTGGAAAATGATAGGTTGAGATCCCGATGATGTGCTGTTGCCTTGCTGCGGCTGTTGAATGACTGGCTTTTTCTTGATCAATTGCATTAGCTTGGTCTTCATAGCATCATAATTTTCTCCGAACTGATCGCTTTCAGCTTCGTGTAGATCCTGTTCTTCCTGATTTGCGCATGATAGAATGATTTCCACATGAATGTCTTCATATGTTGAACAAGCCTTTTCTAACCGTTATAGTTTATGCTCGGCTGCTTCAATATCACACTGATTTTCGTCCAAATTGTTCAGAAATGCTCTTATCCTTGTCAGAGTTCCTTTCGGTATTCCACGTTTTCTGATTAGTGCTTCCATCCTTGAGGGAGATACTGTTGTATTCGCTGTCGCAAGAGATGGAACGAGACAAACTGCTGTTTTCTCTAAAGGGTTGGTACCAGAATATCCGCAAAGAAGGATCAAAATGTATGCTGCTGATGCAGAAGACAAAGGGACTGTAGTTTTATGGAACACAATTTATTTAACTCTGAAAACACTGACAATTAATGGACATTACGAGAGGACGAATTTGACGTTTGACTCTAAGCTTGATTATGACAAGAATTTTTTTCTACTTTTTTATGAAAACTAACATCTAATCAAATAACAACGTTTGTTTGTAATTTATACTATTTTCATGTTATTTTCTGATTAGTGCTTCCATCCTTGAGGGAGATACTGTTGTATTCGCTGTCGCAAGTTTTCCCTTTTGTTTGGGGCTATATGTATTAGTAACTAAGTAACATGAAAACTAACATCTAATCAAATAAAAACGTTTGTTTGTAATTTATACTATTTTCATGTTACTTAGTTACTAATACATATAGCCCCAAACAAAAGAGAACCCCCTTATCATTAACTAGATCTAGCGTTTATTTTCGATAACAAAGTCACCTTGTTTAGCGGGATTTTAAACATCGCTAGGTCAGTCTCCTAACTAATAACGTAATAGGATAACTATTTTCACTATTTTAAGGAAAATTCATTCAAAACTAGAAACAAATAGATAAATTACCTAAATCGGCTCTACAACTTCTCCAGCCGTTACTCACAGGCAATTTAATTTACTTATTTAAGGAAATCAGAACTATCTCTTCCATAGAAGTCATATCATTGATCATCTATATTATTCTAATTACATTTATTTTGTACCTTTTTAGGTGACAAAGAGTGATGAATTTAATTTCGTATAGTATTTGTGATTTGGTGACTAATGTAATATTGAGTTTGAGTTTATTGACAATTGAACTAACAGTTTTAGAACTTTGTTCTCTCCCATCACAGTCATTCTAACATTAATAAAAAGTTTATATTACGATATGACTATGACTATATGACTGAATGCTTACAAGCAAAAATTGAAAATAGTCAATCAAATCGGAAGACGGAACAGAACGGTGGTCTATGTAGCCGAAGATGTTACGAATAGTCAAAGTGTCACAGTCAAAATCGCAATTCTTATATTCCCACAGAAAAGTTCAATATAATATGCATAGGACGGGCTTTGGATTCTGGTTTTTTGAATAGTATTCATAATTTTAAATAATATCCATAGAGATTTTATTATTTACTAAAACATGAAATTTGATACTATTTTCCCTGACCGCCCACGTTAAGGTATAGCCCCGAGACGCGGGAATATGAATATTTGTGATGCTTATGCATAACAGATATTTATATTCCCGCGTCTCGGGGCTCTACTTTGCAACCGACCAATGAATATAAGCACCCTTCAACGCAAGTAGCTAAAATCGATTAAAAAGCTAAAAACGCTAATAAAATTCTTATCTCCTTATTGCGCATGCGAAACGGATAGATTATTGTGGCGCGAAAGGCTAATCTATCGTCGAAACTTTATCCACTCCAACGTGGATAAAAAGGATAAAGTTTTTATTTACCTTCTTGATAAATGTGAGAAACCATGGTAACCAATTAATACTTGTTGGATACAGCTAAAATACAAACGACCCTTCAACGACCTAGCTAAATAATCTGTTATATCCAATAAGCTAAAATAGCTGTTGCCCTGATACTGAAGGGTGCTATAAAATGCCTTCAAGGATAAATAAAGGTACATGATGGAAAAGCTTATAACACAGGCAGATAGGGCATGTCCTTTTAATGTTATATCTGTAATATAATCTCTGTAATATAATCTTAGACTTGGAAAAAATTACCTGTCTATATATGTCTGTACGTGTGGTAGGGAGAGCCTAGGGAGCCTGCATATATTACGTAACGCAAAACCCCCACCCCCATGTGTAACGCAAATGTTGACTGCAACACATTTGAGTACCTCCTCCTCCCATCAACTGCACACGTAATGTATGGATGTTCCATAAAAGCAAAATGCGCAAGCCCAAATTAATGTTTTCAATAATGTACCCTAGCGCATACCTCCATGTACTAAATTTAGCACATGAAGGTATGCGTTGGAGTACATTATTGAAAACATTAATTCTTTTAAACAACCGAAATGAGTCGTTTCATAATATTATTGCAACATTATAATAATAATAGAAATTTACATAAGAAGGTTGAATGGTGGTGAGTCGTGATTAAATGGAAATGATTAGCGAAAGGGGACGTTTCGTAATGGTCGCAATGTGCCTTATTAAATAGCATTTCAAAACTTCTAATACAAATTGGTTCCCCTATATCGACAAACTTGTATAACATTTTTTAGTAGAACTGAGATGGGTTTACTTTTTTACTACCCTCTTGATTCCTTTGGCAGTTGGTACACCTTTTTTAGAATTAAATAACAGTCTGGGTAACTAACTATTTATTCTTTAAAAATATTTATTCGTAAGTTGACTCATGCGGTTTGTACGTTTATCTAAAATCCCACAAGGAATCTAATTTCTTTTGATTTAGAAAGGGAGCTTTTTGGTGACTTTTTGGGATTTTTTTCAAAAATGGAATGTTTCATTGTTCCCTGTATTCGGCGCTACGATCTACAGTTATTATTTTGGTTTAGGAAATTCTTTTTTAGCACGAAGTTGGGACTGTAGCTAAATTTTTCCAACCAAAAGTATATTAATTTAAATAAACTTTGTATTTCCAAAGTTAACATATTAACGCAATGGATCTTTTCGAAATTGTTTTTATTACTGTGTTGGGTGGCCTGCTGAATTTCTCTTGAGTGCTAGGTTTGCCCCTTAGCTGGGTTCACTAGTAGTGTATATAGTATTAGTAATTCTATTGGGTCAGCCAAGTCATCGATAGTCAATTTAACACAACACACCAAACATATTTTCTCATGCGACGACACACGGCACACAACAAACCTTTTTATCGTGTTAGAGATACTAAATAAATATAGACAGGTAAATTGATTGCTTTATCAAGTCTACGATAATAATACAGAGATTTGAGAGATTATACCAGTCAATACATTTTGGAAACCAATTTAGAAATCGGGAAATAATTTGGCCCTTTTTGTTTTTGATGTAAAATTGTTTTAAATCAAAATATTTCAGTTGTCCAAGGATGTGGGAAAACTTGGGAGTGCAGAGTATGTGGACAGAGGCGGATCAGAGCTTGACCTTGACACCTTAGGAGAGGACGACTACGATGACGACGGAGAAAAACCGGAAACTTCCAGTGTCAGCTCTGCAAACGATTCCGACGTGACACGGACACCACATGTCTGCGTTCAGACGAAACAAAGTCGGTTTAAACATCAATCTGATTATTTGTGCTATGCCTTTGATAAGGATATGCACGATATCACTCTGGATGTTCAAGATCTTGCCGGCTACTCAGAGGATGATGGAAAATGTCACTACCCTCTCGAGAGTAAGTCATTTGTCTTGACATATTTCAAAATTCCATTAAAATATGATTTTTAAATCAGTCTATGTGCCACTCACCAATTACGTTTCCAATCACATTGGTGCATGATGGTCAATTCTGCCTCTTTCTGCAGCCAGTTAGAGATTTGGGTCTATTATCAATTAACTTTTAGCTGGGAAAAAGCCTGTGACCTAATAGTGGAGGAGCTGTTATATTAAATTTTAACCCACATTGATGGTTACTATTAAAGAGCCTTATTTACTACAGGGAATTCGGGTGCCGAGGGTCCGGTACAGCTGTTATCTTGCTCTCCCCTGCCCACACACTGTCACGTGTCGTGCCAACTTCACTGGATATCAAATCAATGGAGTTGTCAATCTGACAATCTTCAGTCCGCAATCTCCTTTGCCTCTTTTGTCGCCATCCATACACTTGGCTCTGTAAGTCACTCGATTTTATGTCCGTAAAGGTAACCACGATTTCCACACAACATTTCGATGTACAGAATAGCAACAGAAATATACTATCAAGGTGGGTAAAAGGGTAAAGTTTTAGACTGCAAAGGAAATGCCTAATAAGGTAATGTTATGCTCCAAAGACGGAATTCTCTGCAACCACTAATTAGGGGGGCTCTTTGTCGCCTACTTGCATCACTAATGGCAACGGGGGCTGGAAATTACCTTATTCTTATCCTCATTTGAGTAAGTAGTTACAGTTCGAATCGTGAGTTGTGATAGTGATTCACCTTTTGACTACATTTTTGCCTCTCTCTGATTGGTCAAAATTTTTTGTCACTAGCCAATGAAATTGCAGATTTCATTTTCATAAATCTATATGATTTCCAAAATGCATTTTAAGGGGTAGAATTTAATGAAGCAAATACCGTGAATAGCAAATACTATGCACTCATGACAAAGAAATGAATAATGGGATGAATACTAAATCCGAATCTCATTGCAACCTCATTCGCATGAACATAGTTGAATTGTTGGAAGTAATCTTGTGGATAAAAACTTTAAAGTAAATCTTATTTGTTATACATTGTCATAGTTGGAAGGAATAGTCTTCGTAAACACAGAACCGAGATACGAAAATGTACGTTTTAAGACAATCAACTTTTTATTTTACTGAATATTTCCTCATTTATAACAGAAAATTGCTAATTGGATCTTATTACAAGCAATATACATATAGCACTTGATTTGATAGAAACTAGAAACTACTCGGAATGAGAAAGCACATCAATACTCGATTTTCACGAAAGTAAATTTGGAAATTAATGTTTTCAATAATGTACCCCAACGCATACTTCCATGTACTAAATTTAGCACATATGAAGGTATGGGTTGGGGTACAATATTGAAAACATTAATTTTGTAAAGTGAGTTGCATACTCATTGTGGTAGTCGTAATTTCATTATTATTGTATGTGCAACTAGTTATTAAATAAGGCATAGTGCAACTAGTTATTAAATAAGGCATAGTGCAACTAGTTATTAAATAAGGCATAGTGCAACTAGTTATTAAATATCCTAGCACTAGCACAGTACGTGCTAGAAAAGTGTGCTACAATCCAACACAGCTTTATTTCACTGGGTCAATTAATGTTTTCAATAATTGTGTGCGTAGGGAGTAAGGACTACGTAATTGCAGCCAACTGGACAATGATATATAATTGGAAGAATGTAATTTGTGGTTGTTGCAGATGTTAGTGATCTCGGCAGCTGGTCTATTGAATTCTGCAATTCTTTCGATGTCGCACGAGCACGGAGGCTACGTAGGTTGTCAGTACACGTACGCGACCCTCGGTTTTGCTCTCCTGACTCCGGCCGCTGCGTATGTGTTTCAACTCACCGAGTCCTTGGACATCCCGTGGTTAGTCAAGTTAGTAGCCGGATAGATTCGCTTCATTCTAATATAATAATGAACGTAATTCACTATTACTATATTCATCGCCACAACAATACTTCCACTACTACAACAACATCGCCACAATCGCCTTAGTATACTGTTTATTACCTGCTTAACCTTCTACTCTAAATGTCTACTCAATCAAATGCTATAAATATATCCTCCCTCCCTCATTCACTCGCCAACACCCATTTAGTATTCTAAATTTCTAAATATACCCTTTTACTTTCATAAACTAACCGGAAACTAATAAGCGTCCTGTTTACGAGGTAAGATGACTAAGTGGCAGTTCTAGTTCCTACCTGATACAGCCAAACGGCTATGCTCGATTAGCTCGATGCCTCTTAAGGTGCATCCTTTAGCTTGCATGGAAAACTTGTCAACTTAGATTCCAAGATCCGGCGGTTCTACAACAGCTACAGAGTCGAAAAATACCTCGTTGAATAGCTAAAGAAATAACTTGGTTCGTAAAGTTCCACAAGTTTACAATTTTGATCGAATTAACCACATATCCTCTCTTATGGGGAATCAGGGTACAGATATAAGGAATAACGGAACTTCACGAACCAAGTTATCATCTGACATTTCCAACGAGCTCTTATTTGACTTTGCAGCTGTTGTAGTTCAGCCTGTGGACGGTCACAAAAGGTCAAATGATGACCCCATAACTAGACTAAATAAAAATCATGAATGTTATGAAATGAGATGGCCCTAGAAATGCGAGCGTTGGTGTGCAGGTGGTGGGCTAGCTAGGCTTCCGTGTGCATTGCACCTCTACATCACCAGCTGCTAGAGCTTATACCTTTACTTGCTACATTCATTCACGGTATTGCTGGACTCGACGAATGTATTCAAACCGCCATGGGGCATACCTGGTTTTTATGAAGATTTAGCCTGTCTATCCCATGGTGTAAAATCTTAACTCTGATAAAATATGGACGATAAAATATCTGAACTTCTGATATGCATTGCATAATATCAACAAACATCAGCTAATAATAAGTGAGACTAAAATAATACCTTTGCCTGCTTGCTGCATTTTGCATTCTTGGTATTCATATTCCTGGGTTCGCGACCAATGGTCAGTGACCAGCCGGCTGGTCGGCTAAAAAGGCTGGCTGAATTGGCCGGCCGGTTGGTCAAATTCTTTGTTAGCCAGTGGCTAAAATGGTCAAAAATGGGGCTATGTGAACTGAGAAAAACCCCCTGGTCTGTGGAAGCGACCCATGAAGTTTTAGATTTATTCTAGCTTCATTTTTTTTAGTTTTTGAATAAAAGTAAACTTTTGGACAGAATCTATAACCATTGTACAGTAAACCGGAAGAGTCTTAAAAAATACACATTAGGCTCAGATCTGGTCCATGAATTTCCATATTATAATCGTAGACTTGATAAAGCAATAACTTTATCTGTCTATATATTTATATGGGTGTACGAGTGTTTCATTTTAGCCGGCTAAAAATCTCCATTTAATCTCCATTTAAGTTTACCAATTTAATGGCCGGCCATTTTAGCCAATTTAGCCACTGGTTAACAAAGAATTTCAACCGGCCGGCCATTTTAGGCAATTTAGCCACTGGTTAACAAAGAATTTCAACCGGCTGGCCATTTAAGCCAGCCATTTAAGACAATTTAGCCACGGGTTAACAAAGAATTTCAACCGACCGGCCATTTTCCGGTTGGTCACCGAAAACTAGTATGATAATATTACATGAAGAGTAACAACATCAACTAAAATGCATGTAATGTGTAACAAGACGATGGAGTGGAGGAGTGGAGGACTTGGTGGAGGGAGCCTTGTATCAATATCAATATTATTATCAACAATCAACATATACGAACTAATGCGTTGTAGTGGTCTGGTAAAGGTAACATATACTAAAAGGTGTAGTGGCGGTGGAGGGGTGACGACGCCGGAGCTGTTTAGCTCCGTTGCAGATGGAAGGGTTTGGAAAGACTCCAAGCTCATTTGACCCCATGCGCCTATGTGAGAAATTAACGCACTTCTTGAGGAACCTCAAAGCTCAAATCTCAAAAGCTCAAGCTTTTGATTTTTAAATGCGACACCTGGATAAGAAGTCAACAAGTCCATGCATGGAAAAGTCTTAAACAGAGTATGCTCTCAAAATGAATAGTAAAATCTTATTTTAAGTTAAAATTGGAAATTATTGGAAAATAAATATTTCGAGTCGAAACTTGTCAGTTGTCGAGACTGTTGTCGGTAACTGACAAGAAATAATTATTTTTCAAGAAAATGAACCCGAAATTCGAAATGGAAATACAATATTATCGTGCGTAGCTCGAAAAATTTAGTATTTTGTAAAAAAATACCTTTCTGTATTCCAATTCAATGCAATTCAAAGCTTTATTGTCATACTTAGTTAGCAATCAAGCTGGTCTCCCACCAAGGACACCGAACATAAATCAGAAATAATGGTACAGATAAACAATCATAATCACAAATTAAACAGAGAATACAGTGTAATTTAGCATAATGGTAATTAGGTACATGGATAGGCATAATAGAGAACACAATTGACTGCTTTAATACAATAAGGGGGTTAGATATTTTCATAAAATAAATACCTTAGCAACTGTAATTTTGCCAGCTACTAAAGCCCGTCCTGAAGTGAAAATTATTATAACGCTGTGTAAACATATCATATTACTTATTTAAGGGGCCCTAAAGATTGATTAGAATTAGAACGTCATGTTTTTGTTGCCGAAAAAAGTATTTTTAGTGCCTTTTTTAATGGCGACAGCTAGCGTTTCGGCCCTGCAATGACGAAACACTGGCTGTCGTCGCTGTTTTAATACTTGGGTCAGGTTGGTCTTATTCAAGCAAGCCATGCAATAAGACTACAATACTACTACTACAATTATTGTAGTAACTTATACTGTTACAATTATCGCTACGCGATATTTTTCAAATAATAGCACCACTCAGATACTAGCTCGCAGTTTCGCACCCTCGCGGATTTGCACATTTGCGAGCAATTGCGAAGGCGGTAAATATTTTGAACCGCATAACCTGTTTTAATTGGTCTAAGCATCTGCAAAAGGAGTGCGAGAGTGCTCACCAAAAAGGCATGTATACTTTTGCACATTCTATTGTAGTTGACGACTATTTTTTTTTCCTACTTTCATAACAACCAAAATTTGAGCATTTAAGTCAACACCATAGCCGTTTGGGCTTATACAGTTGCTTTATTTATTTCGTTCAATAATCATAAGTCATTAAAGTGATTAACGACGATGGACACAAGAACGACAACGGAATTAACGACGGGGGACGGTAAACAACGGAGATGGACAAGTTTGGAAGTAGAGACAATTCTTGTCCTTCTGAAGGAAACTATCAAGTTGGGAAAGGCTATTGAAGTAAGATAGTTAATAAATATACAAATTAAAAATTGGTTAGTACTAGTTATTATTTCATACGTTGCGCTGATGTCTGATTAACGACTAAAATATTTTTCAGAAACCAACTGCCGACACTTTTTATGCTGGCTTTCTCAAAGTGGCAAAATTTCCGGATTGTACCGTGTCGCAATTAAAAAACAAAGTTCGGCACCTGAAAAAGTCTTATATCACAACTATTTAGTGGAGAGAAAAGACCGGTCAAGGTGTTTTAGATGAAGAAGGAAAAGAATCGTTCGAAAGTAATTATGGATTTAAAAATATAGCTTTTAATTTTTTGAAATATTTTATTAAGCTAAATTTTTTATTAGATGCTCGAAATAAACGCTGTCCCTTTTTCGAAGATCTCGATGAGATTTACGGAACTAGACTGAATATTTTTCCTCCTGTGGTTCTCCCGTCAGCTACAGTAAATGATTTGACAACTCCAGATACCGAAGAAGAAAAAAGGGTAATTTTATCTAAATATATAGACATTTTGACATTTATAGCTTTTGAAAAGATTTAGAGCATGTTAAATAGCCATGTATGTGTTTTTCAGGACAATGCAAACGAAAAACAAGAACTTGAGGAACCTGAGAAAAGGAAGGCATTGATTTCCAGCTCTAAAAGAAGAGAAAACAGTGGCATTGCAGCTTTAGCAGCCTGTCGTATGGAAAAAAATGCTTTAGACAACAAAAAAAATAGAATTTGAAATTATGAAATTGGAGACAAAAACGGAACGATGAAATGGAATTGAAGCGGAAACAGTTGGAAATCGAAGAAAAGAAAATAGAGTTAGAAAGCAAGAGAATGGAGGACAAAAACTGTTGGCAACAGGCGTATACGCAGGATCGAAGCGGGAGATTTAAAAAAAATTTTGATGGTCTGGTTGTCCTTCGATAATAAAATGCACGCATATTTTGGAACGACATAACTTGTTTCAAATCTGCTTTTTGCATATGGTAGCACATGTATTCAGCCACAATCAGTTATCATTAGAATCAAGGCAAATAGACAGATTCCCGCCCCTTCCTCCCCTCTTCCCCTGCCCGTATCAGCTGGGTTCTGTAGAGAAAGTCCTACAAAATAGTTTGAAATTTTATATGGGACTTTCTTTTGAATTAGTCCCATTCCGGAATCCCATTCCTGTTCCAGATCAAACTGCTGGTAGTCATGAATATCCACCCTTTAGGAGTCAATTAACACCAAGCTAAATAGTGATATTTTGTCGATTTTGTAGATTCCACGATAAAATGTTTATTCCAAATAGTGAACTTCAATTCTTCACCATGTGTCAACATGCAGAACTCAATCAATTCCTAGTAGACTGTAAAGCTGGAAAGAATGGAATATGTCATTTAATAATGAGTAGGGATGCATTCGGCAAGTCAGCTGGAAATACAAATTCAATATAGTAACGTGACTTAAACAATACCTAAATAGTAATATCTTGTTGATTTTGTAGATTCCACTTACTACGCCATCTAAAATCTAGGGTTATAGTAGGAGAGTCTTTGGTCCAACAGTCTGGGCGGGAGTTAATGTTATTGGTATTAGAGTATTCATATAAGTTCATATGAGTCAACATGCAGAACTCAATCAATTCCGCACCAAGTGACTGTAAAGCTGGAAAGAATCGAGTATCACGATTAGGATTAAACCCGATTAATAATTTGTTGGATTGCAATACAAATTGAATATAGTATTGTGATTTAAACAATACCTAAATAATGATTTGTGATAATTGTAGTTAACTGCACTCACCACTGATGAATCCCACACGTGTATTTATAATGAAGTGAAGATGGGCAACCATTTCCATTATATTTTGACAATTTTCACGTTAAAATGTTTCAAACTAATCACAACCCAATCAATTCCGCACCAGATGACTGTAAAGCTTGAAAGAATCGAGTGTTACGATTAGGATTATACCCGATTAAAACTTTTTTGGATTGCAATACAAATTGAATGTAGTATTGTGATTTAAACAATGCCTAAATAGTGATTTGTGATAATTGTAGTTAACTGCACTCACCACTGATGAATCCCACACGTGTATTTATAATGAAGTGAAGATGGACGACCATTTCCATTTTATTTTGACAATTTTCACGTTAAAATGTTTCAAACTCTTATTTTTTTACAATTTTTACGATAAAATGTTTCAAACTGTATTTAACTAATCACAATGGACAAAAATCCTCTTCTTTAGCCAATTTTCACTTTTGGGTTACAATGCAGTGACAATATTGTTGCAATGAAACGAAAATTGTATTCAACTAATCGTTGCACTAAAGAGAAGCTATTTTACTGCATTTGTTTCCCCGCAGTTTTAATCCATGTTAATACCAGCGCGGAGTGTAGTCTCTTAGATATCACAGCACATCGCTGCCTGTTTCACCTGCTGTACTAGTACTGTCTGCCTCACCTGCTGCATGTTTTAATTTCCACAAACTAGGGGATGCATCGAATTTGAATTTTAATGATAACTGGTTGATCCTGAATATATATGCTACCATATGCAAAAAAACAGATTTGGAATAAGTTATGTCGTTGCAAAGATATACGTACTAATAAAGTACCAATAAAATTAGTGGACGACCAGACGACCAGACGACCAGACGATCAGACGATCGGACAGAGTGACGGCGACAAATTCATAAGGATACTAAGCAAAGCTTCGATCCTAATAAGTGAATATTAGATTGAATCTGATTAGTTGTACTCATTTATTTGACCATTTGGAGAAAATACAGATTCATTCTAATTTGTTTCTGATGATCCATTCCAGCAAGTTTTTTCCTTTTATTTCAGCGTTTTCATTATTTGTGTTTTCAACTGCATATTCTTCGTTGTCTTCCGTATCATCTACATTTTCTAAAAAGTATTCTTCATCATTAGGCATGATGATATTGTAAATCACAATACAGGCGTATACCCATTCACATGCTTTTAAGTGACCCTTATTTTTATTAATTCTTATCCGTAATTCGCGCAAGCTTTGAAAAATGGCTTTCAAAATACCAAAAGAATTTTCTACTAATACTCAATAACGCGAGACGCATCGTGGACACTCCCAGGATAACCGACGACAACATCAATAAATCTTTTTTGGTTATCTACTACTCCTTGGAGCTGAATAGAATAGCGCTGCTTCCGTGAAAAATAAGATTCTGGGTCGTCCATTGGGGCGTGTTCTAAATTAATGTGCGTACCATCAAGATAACCGATACAGTTAGGTAGCTTAGATTCCATGTCGGCACAAATGTTTTCTCGTTCGTCATTATCCGGCCATTGTACATAAACATTCTTGATGTTTATCAGAGCCTAATCGGGATTACATACAAATAAATCAATAATCATAACCATAAATTAATATAGCTTTGCATAAACTATAAACAAACTTTTATAATACGATTGGTACAGTCCCCCACGGTTCCTTTGCCCAGTGAAAATTTTGCTGCTTTCTTTAACCATGAACTCCCATTTCCACTTTCTCCAAATCGGGCTAGTGCTACTGCAAGTTGGTGGCTAACAGGTAATTGGCGAGGTGAAAAGATTTTGTCTTCTTCAATTAAATGAAGTATCTTGTCAAAATCAATTCTGGTGACTCGCATTTCTAGTTTAAAATATTTGTCGTTACAGTTAGGAAGAATTTTTGCCCACCATTCAGACGGCTTCAAAACCTGAAATTGAATCAGAACAGAACAAGTAAAACCAGAAATAAAAAAAATACAAGGTAACAAGTTAGTGGATATAAAATATTAAATAGACCTTGTCATTAGTTTTAGCTTACTTTTGTTCGGGGTGTCAAATACCGATGCATATAAATGGCTTCAATTTCATCAAACGCATTGTCAAAAATTTCGTCACTTTCTTCTGAATTGTCGTTGTTTTTTATAGCGGTTAAAGTGTCTTTAACAATAGAGTTAATTAACTGTGACTTAAGTACAGGTTTCGCCATCGTTATTAATTAAGAACTTCGTTTCGAAATTCTGTAGAGAAAGACGAAGAAAACAATTTTACCTCAGCCCAAATACCTGCAATATCAACTCAGAAAAATGCAATCGCACATTTGCGTCGTTAAACTACGCATGCGTCAATAATGTGCGAAACCGATATTCTGCGAGGGTGCGTTGTATTTGAGTCAAGCTAATAACCGCAGTGAAAATCGCTTCTGATTGGTCGATGCATTTTTGAAATTGACCAATCAGAGCACAGGATTCCATAGCAAAATTTTATGATTTTCATAAATCATTCCCAAGGGAAATATTTATTTTAACACTGAACTTTGAACTACAGACTTGTGATAAGATAGGAAAATACGGACTCACACTTTTAGCATAATCGCAAACTAATACACTGCACTCAACTCTATGATGCTTACTGTTGCCTAACAGTTTTCGTGAACTTTTTCAAATTCTGACCACACTCAAAATCGATTCTGATTGGTGGAAATTTTTTTTCGATTAGCCAATGAAATTGCAGAGATTCATAATCAAATTCTATATGCTCCCTAGTTACTACCCCAAGGGGTAACATTTCATGAAAAAATGCTCTCAATATTCAAATAGTATATAGCCTGTGCACTTATGGTAAGAAAATGTGAACTAGGAGTTTTTTTTATTATCGGAAACTCATTTTACGCTCAAAAACATATTCGTAGACAGAGTGACAGAGAACCCAGCTTCGGAAGAGTATGATTCACAGCAACAAAGTGTTTTATTATTATTACACTCTAAATAGAGAAAACTGAATATGTTGTCCATCTTCATATAACAACAAATACATACTAGATTGACTCAAATTCCTCGCACTTGAGCGGAATAACACTTTAGCACTTCTCGCTGTGCGAAAGTGACATTTGCCTTTTTCTGCACAGAGTGAGTGCAATGCCAAAGTGCGCTGAATCTGAGTGGAGTAACTGAAATGAGGGGTATAATACTATAAATCGCATTAACACAAATACAAGCTGTATTTTAACTAACAAAACTTTAGACTTTAAAATATTAATATACAGAATAACAACGCGAAACCAACATTTACCTTATTAGGCAATATTAATATTGATACTGCAAGTCAAGTAGGAGATTCAGTTCGCCTTATTCAACCGGGGGATTCAGATCAGTCTAGTCAACCAGGCAGTCAAGTCCAACAGGACAACCAAAGTCAGCCGAGTGAAGGCTAATCTATAAACCTAGTGTAGTCTATTTATGATTGTAATTGTTAGTGAAAAGTTAATTCACTATATAGATAGTAATATTTTAGAGAGAGTAATACTATACAGCAAGCTAAACTGTATGGCATTGTATGTAATGTGGTTTATTGAATGTAAAACTCTTAGTTTGCATTATCTTACCATAAGTGCACAGGTTATTCACCATTGAGAGCATTGTTACATGAAATGTTACCCCTTGGGGTAGTAACTAGGGAGCATATAGAATTTGATTATGAATCCCTGCAATTTCATTGGCTAATCGAAAAACATTTCCACCAATCAGAATCGTTTTTGAGTGTGGTCAGAATTTGAAAAAGTTCACGAAAACTCTGAGGCAGCGTTACTTGCTGAACAGAGCAACTGCTTTCATGTGTTACAATTGATTATTACTTCACTAAGCACTCTGAACAAACATATAATCATAACATTTTGCATAATATTATCACCACTACTACACTCCGTATTCATCTTTCTCTATGAAGTAGTACAAACTAATTAATTAGATTTACTTTTAAATTTACAATTACAAGATATGATTGAAAATAAATATTTTGCATAAATTTTTTTAGCATAATCGCAAACTAATACAGTGTACTATAAATTAAATTAAATTACAGACTAACTAATTTACTTACTGAACAGAGCAACTGCTTGCATGTATTACAAATTTGATTATTACTTCACTATTATAAGCAGTCTGAACATACAAAATCATAACATTTTGAAAACTATTATTATGCACTAGATACTTTAAAGTATACTAAGACGTAACTATTACATAGTACGATGTTTAAGCACAATTTAAATATTTAAATATCTACCACCTGACAGACCTGTACTATCTGACTGATCTATCCAACTAGACTGATCTATCCCACTAGACTGACCTATCCCACTAGACTGGCATATCCCATTAGATTGACCTATCCCACTAGACTGGCATATCCCACTAGACTGACTTATCCCACTTGACTTTCAATCATATCTTGTAATTGTAATTTTAAAAGTAAATCTAATTAATTAGTTTGTACTACTTCATAGAGAAAGATGAATACGGAGTGTAGTAGTGGTGATAATATTTATGCAAAATGTTATGATTATATGTTTGTTCAGACTGCTTAGTGAAGTAATAATCAATTGTAACACATGAAAGCAGTTGCTCTGTTCAGCAAGTAAGCATCATAGAGTTGAGTGCAGTGTATTAGTTTGCGATTATGCTAAAAGTGTGAGTCCGTATTTTCCTATCCTATCACAAGTCTGTAGTTCTAAGTTCAGTGTTAAAATAAATATTTCCCTTGGGAATGAATTATGAAAATCATATAAAATTTTGCTATGGAATCCTGTGCTCTGATTGGTCAATTCCAAAAATGCATCGACCAATCAGAAGCGATTTTCACTGCGGTTATTATTTGAAAAATATAGCGTAACGATAATTGTAACTATACCTTTGGAAACGTAAATAGTCAGAAAGGTTCGGTTTAAAGTTAGGTAGGGTCTTAATTGATTGTAATTCATAAGGCAAGTCATTCCAAAGTTCAGCAGCTCTGTATTGGAATGATTTTTTAAACAAATCATTATTGTGCTAAGGTAGTTCAATACAGAAAGCAAAACTTGACCATTCATTAACTTTAGAGGACCATAAATAAGTAATTGTAGAAGGATACACAGTAGGGTTTTTAATCAGCGGGAAAAATGTTGTAAGTATAAAATACTAAATTTGCTCATTAACAGTAAGAATGCCAAAATTGTCATAAAATTTTATAATATCAAGCGCGGCATTCCCAGATCGTAGTCTATCAGCCACTTTGGCATTGCAGTAAAAATTGATTAGAAAGTTCCTTGGTTTTGGCGCGAGCGGTTCTACTTTAAAATCTTCCAACAAGCCAAAACTAAATTTTACTAAGAAATTTGAAAATAACGTATTTTGACAATATATCCTGTAGTAACATAAAAAAGCCAATATTTGAAACCATATATTGATATATAAAAATCCACCACAACATATTTTATCCTCACCCAAACGTCACGCCTCTAATGATAGGATGTTGGCTAATATCTGGGATACAGTTTCCAAAATCAATGAAAAGATGAATAAGCAAAGCTCAATAATGCAAGATATGATATCGAAAAATCAAACGCTAACTGAGGAAGTGCATCAATTGAAAAAACAGGTGTACCTGCTTCAGACAGATAATGAAAGGCTGGATAGAGAAATCCGGAAAAAAAATCTTATTTTCATTGGAGTTGATGATGTGGAAACGGAAAGTGATATGCAATGTGCGCAAAAAGTGGCAAGAATTATAACTGATCAATTAAAAGTTAAGAATATTCAGATTGATGTGGCAACGCGGTTATCCAAGTACATAAGTGGGAAAAGTAGACCAATTCGAGTACAATTCATGCTACAATATGATCGCAACATCGTTTTTGCCGAACGAATGAAGTTAAAGGATGCAAGGACAAAAATATTTATTAATGAGGATCTACCATTGAATACCCGCAAAGCGCGGAATCTGCTGCGAATAAAAGCGAAGGAAGCATTTGAAAATAAGCAGACTCCAAAGATTGATTACTCAAGAAATTGCATAAATGTCAGTGGAGAAGTATTTTTTGTGGTGAACGGTAAATTAGAGAGGCAAGGGTCAGCATTGTATTGGAAGCAAATGGATCAAGCAGTTCTCAAAAACGTCATGATCAGCAACAATCGACATAGAACGATTTTTTACAACTTCAAAAAAGATCCTAAAACCTGATCGATGTAATAAATTATATCTCGCCCACGTAAATATACGATCAATCAGAAACAAATATCATCTTATCAACGACCTTTTATCCAACGAAAAATATGACGTAATATGCATGACTGAAACTTTTATGAAGGAAGGTATGGTTTCTCAAAATTTCCGGGGATATACAATGGTTCGGAAAGATAGAAGCTATAAAGGTAATGGCGGGATTTGTTACATTTTAAATACTAACCTTAAATATAAACAATATTATACTTTCGAAAATGAAAATCTATTAAAAAATAATAATAACTTAGAATACTTTGGTATGGAGGTGCAAAATAAATTCTTTGAATCTTATTTTATAATCTGCATTTACCGCTCGCCATTGTATGATAAGGAAACCATTGATAACGATCTTATATCATTAGATATAATATTATCAGATATAACTCAAACTAGCAAAAATATCTTTATTGTAGGCGACTTTAATTTTAATGAAAATACAGTAAAAGGGTTGATGAATAGGCTTAATATTTTGTTAAATAATTATTCACTAGAACAGTTTGTTAATGAACCGACTAGAGGCAATGTAATACTCGACCTTTTCATAAGTAATTCTAGTAACAAAATTGTTGTAAATGTTGACGATAAGTCGTTAGCTGATCATGCGTTGGTATCAGCTAGAATTGATTTTCCAAAAACTAATAATAGTAAGGAAGTAATTAGAATACATGAGATTAATGATCACACAATGTATAGGGTTAACGAGTATATAAGTAAAAATATGGAAAAGTTGGTAAATTATGGTATAAATATGGAAGATAGAGTAACGCAATTCAGTAATATCATTTTAACCCCATTAGATTTACACGCACCATATAAGAACATCTCCATTAATAATAATTCAAGAAAAAAGTTTTTATCTACTGGTACACAGGAACTAAAGAGGAGACGGAATATTATGTATAAAAAGTTTAAAAGGAATTCTACCAGTACTAATAAAGTTGAGCTAAATTGTATTAATAAGTTACTTAAGAAAGCAATTAAATGTGATACTAGGAATTATATAAATCACCAAATTCAGAAATTGGGTGTACATGCTGCGTTACGGAATGTTATTGCACTAGGAAAACAGAAATGTCATAAGGAAATAGAATTCACTGCTAATTATATAAACGATTATTTTGTTAATATATGTTTTAGCGGCAATAAGTGAATTCAGGCATTAAGCTTAATGCCTAGGCAATAAGTGTAATTTTGAAACATTTTAGTTTTTCGTACTTAAAATTTGAAAGAACATTCATATACCATTATTTCGTATTTGTATGTGAATAAGGACAATTTTAGAAGTCAAAAAAGGTAAAGATGTTTACGGTGTCATGAATAAGGACCGAGTTATAGACCTTCAAACTTTTGCATAAAAACCTCCACAATGTCTTAAGTCTTAGTCGCACGCTATTCATATGCGGCATTTTAAACTCCTTACAATGTCCTTATTTAGGAAAAAGAATATAATTGGGCTAAATAAATGGTCTTCTAAATTTCAAATACTAAAAACTGGAATTCTTCAAAAAATTTAATTATTGCCTAGGCATTAAGCTTAATGCCTGAATTCACTTATTGCCGCTAACATATGTACTGATTGCACGGAAAATATGTTACTACCGATTCGGCCAGCTGAGTTAAGTGAGGTGACCACTAGTTTTGAGCTGACTAATTCGGAAGTTATTAAATCATGGAAAATGCTAAAAAAGAAAAATTCACGTTCTACGGACTATTTAGGTCTTTTGCCTATATATTTTAACTTTTTAATGAATAACAATAGTGTATCGTATGAAATACTTGAAATAGTGAATCAAAGTGTTAGAGAGAAGTATTTATGTGATAGCCTAAAATATCCAAAATTGTCCTTGTAAAAAAATCGAGAATCCAACTGAAGTAAGTCATTATCGACCTGTTGCCAATCAAACAGTATTATCTAAGATTATTGAAAAATGTATCCATAATAGATTGGTAAAATATGTGGAAGAGAATAATATTCTATGCGACACTCAGTTCGGGTTTCGAAAATACCATTCAACTCAATATGCACAATTAGCCCTTACCGATATGCTATTTAAGAATGTAGTTAAAGGTGACGTGAGCATAATTCTTTCACTAGACGTTTCTAAAGCTTTTGATAAGGTGACCAGAGATGTTTTAGAAACGAAAATGTCTTGGTATGGTATTGATTTTAAATGGTTTAAATCATATTTAACTGATCGAAAGCAATATGTATATGTAAATAACAGTGTATCCGACAATAAACAAGTAAATCTCCGAGTGGCCCAAGGCTCCGTACTTGGTAGTTTGTTGTTCTCTTTATTAGTCAACGATTTACCCCTAAGTATTAAAAATAGTGTGGCAATACAATTTGCAGACGATAATCAAATTGTAATATCTGGTAACCCTGACAGTATTGATTTTTTGCTTACTAAGTTATCTGAGGATTTAGACAATGTAATAAACTGGATGAGTGTAAAAAGACTTGCGTTAAATGTCGCTAAAACAAAAATGTTAATTGTCGCAAGTCCATATGTACTAAAAAAACTAGGTAATGTTACCCTTAAGTATAAGAATCTTTGTATCACCAGCGTAAAGGAGCTTAAAATATTGGGATTAATTATAGACAATTCGTTAACTTGGACTAGTCACACTTCTTATGTAGTCCATAAATGTAATGCAATAATTTGGTCACTCTATCCTTCAAAATCTTATTTACTACAGACAATAAGAAGCTTATAATTGAATGTTATATTTTTTCAATAATACGTTACATGTTGGTAGTATACGGCGCTACTTATAAGTATAATCTGCAAGCAATAGAGACAATCATACGAAGAGGGGCTAGATTTATTTTCAGTATAGCTAAATATGAAAGCGTCAAAAAGTTATTGACGATTGAAAATAGTTGGCTTCTGCCTAAATATATGTATACATTTGAATTATTGAAAGTGACTTATCATCTTATTAATAACGTTGAATGTCCACCCTATTTTTCGGATTATCTATCTATTGAAAATGTGTCAGTAGAGAAACAGGAGCAAAAACATATACCTTTATAGTACAAAAAAATAAGACTAGTAGCTATTCAGAAAGATCATTTTCTAATCAAGCTGTAACTGAATGGCTTAGGTTACCACACTACTTAAGGAATGCTAAATCATGTAATGTATTTAAGGCAGAAGTGTATAAATATTTTTTAGATATTCAAATGGGCGAAAGTAATGATAATATATATACAATCTCTGATTTTTCAAGCTATGACGAAACGATTGACGAAGTTGTAAATTTCTTTCAGTTTTAATAAGCTACTATCGCGTTTTATTCTATTAATCCATGTTGGAATGATAATTAACGTTGTAAATTATAGTAAAGTATATTAAATCATTTAATTCTATAGTAATATAACACTATTTTACTATATAGCGTATTCAGACTAAACATGTAATATTATGCACTAATTGCCTGTAAGTGCATTAACAGCATCAATTACCTTTTATGGTAGGAAGCTGTTTCTTATAATTAAATAAATAAATAAATAAAGTTGTCAATGATTGATTAAAGTTTTTGTAAGCTTGACTCAGAGGTAGCAGAATACACAACCAAGCCATATTCAAACAATGAGTATACAAGTAATCGGAAGGTGTGCCATAGTTTTTTGATGGAATACTCTTATTATGTAACAGATTATTTTTTCTGAAAGACATCTTCTGGCAGATATACGTAATGTGTTGATCAAAACACAATTTATCATCAAAAATTATACCGAGATATTTAGTGTGTGATTTCTGTACCAAAGAGTTACCGGAAGGATCAGTAACAGAACTTATTAGAGGTGGAGTACGCCTTTTAGGGTTTCTGAATTGAATGAACACTGATTTCTCCCAACTAGGGGTAGACAAATTATCAGAACACCACCTGTTCAAAGAATGCATTGAGTTAACCAATTCCAATGATAGACAATTGGGATCATCGACACACAAGAGATTTGAAATATCATCCGCGTAGAGTGACAATGATGTCGTAAAGTAGTTTTTAATGTCACTTATGTAGTAGCGATAGAGAAGAGGTCCTAGTATGGACCCTTCTGGACAACCACCAAAAACTTCAAACTTTTCAGATAGAAAAGATCCAAGACGGATAGAAACGTTCCTATTGCAGCAATAGCTACAAAGAATTTTTAAGAGATAATTCTGGAACTTGAAATTGATCCCTAATTTTGTTAATTAAGATGAGGTAATTGGCGCTTGGAAAAGCCTTTTTTAAGTTATAAAAGGGCACGACAACAGATTGCTTACTGTCATGGCCAGAGTGTATTGTAGTAGACAAGTAAATCAGAGCATGCGAGGTGGAGAGCTTACTCTGAAAACCGAATTGGTAGTCAAAAGAAAGCTTTTCACTCCGCATATTGTCGAACGAGCGTTGGGGTTACGTAGCTTCAGACGTAGTGCACACTAGTGACAAGGGCGGGATGGAAAATCGGTGACTACGGATGAACCCGGATGCGGCATGCATGGTATTATGCCATGAGGAATAAAACTGACGACAACTCTAGACTCTCTTCAACTTACTTTTTCGTGGAGCTCAATCCAACTCTAGCTCAAGACTCAGACTCTACAACCGCCTGACCCAGACTGAGTATCTCACACTCACAACACAATCTTTTTCTTAACTAGACGAGCCTGACTTGGTCCGTCAACTCGAAGCCGCCTACGGGCTGCTTCTTGTTGATTGGCCAAGACAGCCCCGCTAACATTTACATTTATTCACATGCTTCCACCATATACTACTCCTCCCCGACATTATGCAACTCCAATTTATCGCGAATAATAGCTTCAAAGACTTACTACCAAGATAGGAAACAATGGATATCAACCGATAGGATCCAGGGTCATTTCTGCAACCCCTAATTTTAATAAGGGGTCTCGCTATTGATTCTTTCCAGACTTGAGGAAAATCCCCAGTTGCAAAGGCGAGATTGAGAATTTTCGCAATTTTATCTGATGGCATGGTGAGAAGCTTCGGTACCTACATAAGACTCAATACAACCTTACAGAACCATATTGCCCAGAAGAAACTACTATTGTCCAGATAAACTTATGAACATTGAAGTCCAGGATGATGAAATTAATTTTGTCCTCTTTTTAAAGATAAAACCAATTGTATCCAAGACGAAACTAATTTTATCATCCAGGGCGAAACTAATTTTGTCTAGGTAGAAATTAGTTTTGTCCACTTTAGCCCACAGAGTCTACACCTTCTAACGTCTATGGATCACATTTTATTGAAATTATTATCCATCGTTCCGCAAAAAATCGGACTTTTCCTACCGATCAAATGGCGAACCCGTTTTGAATTCGATAACTTAGAACTTAAACATTTCCTGATTATCGTAGGTAGTTGGGTACTACTTTTACTATACTATTCGAGCAAGTTACCACAATATTATTTACTATTAAGAATACCGTTAGCAAAAATCCAGGGACGACATTCTGAACCCCTTAGCAAGGGGAAATCGCAAGCAAATATTGAGTTACCACAGGAGTTGCTATTGTCCATATTCTCATCATTGTCGTAGATTTAACTTTGCTATCGTTGTCGTAGGAATAGGGAAATTCCATAGCGCTGCTACAAAACACGATTCTCATCCCATAATTTTGCCACAGCATAGCAAACATCTGTCGCAAAGTTAGCGCAAACTGAGAGCTACCGCAACTTTGCGATCACATTGTTGAAGGCACTTGGAGATTGGAGACACTTGTGATCCCTATGGTTACTTTGACAATATCAATTGCAATTTGATAATCTCCGGTCTCGGACTCCGTAGTACGACTGTCAAGTGCCATGCATATTGAAGTGCAAGACATTAGGCAACTGTAATTTCCATGACTACAGTCACTCGTAAAGTAGTACCTCAATCAATGCCTAACACCCTTCCCACACTACTCCATACCTTGGAGTTGGAACATCCATGCCGATAAGTACCGTTACCTAGGACAACTTATCAAAAACTGCTACAACGTCGCAAACTTGCTAGGACGCTGCTAACTGACATGAGAATATGGATTTATTTTGACATCGCAAGTAGACATAGCAACTCTTGCGATATCGCAAATTTACCACAAAAGTTCAGAATACCGTCCCAGGTTATTAGCCAACTAAGAACATTTAATATGTACTCGCCACCAAAATTAATAGAGCCATAGTTACAATGATGAGACTGATAGGTAACGTTAGTAGTATACATTTTCCAAAAAAAAATTCAGTTTTTTCAGTTTTTTCAATCGTGGATCTAAATTGAACGATTTAAATCCACACCTATTTTGACATTAAATTACTACTTTTGCAATTTGAATTTGCATTCATAATGTCTCAATGGGACATAAAAGTCCATCAGCAGCAAGGCAGAACTAAAGACAAAGGAGACTACTTTGCATCGTTTACTCGTTTAGTTTTGCCTTGCTGCTGATGGACTTATGTCACATTAAAACATTATGAATGCAAATTCAAATTGAAAAGTAGTAATTTAATGTCAATATAGCTGTGGATCTAAATCGTTCAATTTAGATCCACGATATAAAAAACTAAAATTTTTTTTGGAAAATGTTCTGTACGACTAACTACCTATCAGTCTCATCATTGTAACTATGGCTCCATTAATTTTGACTCGCCACGTATATACGTTAATAATATAAAATACGATCTAAAAGTTAACGAACTCTGTACTATCTGTTATAATCCTAATGAAGAATGTGAAAATCTATATCATGTTATGGTAAATTGCTTAGTGTATAAACCAATTAGAAATACCGTTCTACAAAACATCCTAACACCCATAAACTCTAACGAAGTCAACTATGCAGGGCCGCAGCGAGGGTGGGGGCACCGGGGCACGTGCCCCCCCCCCCCCGAAATCGAGAAAAATAAAGAAGTTTTTGTCTAAAATCGTAAAAATTTTGCCCCTCCCGAAACTTTTTCTGGCTGCGGCCCTGCAACTATGTTACTGTTCTTGAGTCTCGGAGCATAAAAGGCTTAAACAAACTGTACGATTATTTTGTTAGAATACTAAAATTACGTTCGTGGATAGTTAACGAATGATGTACATCCCAAAACTAAATAATACATTGCCAATCTACATCCTAATAAACTAACTTGACAATACTAATGTAAAAATTGGATTTAAATTCATACTAAGCATTTAACAACCTTGTCAAAATTTACAATCAATTTTTTTGTGTGGTGAATGCCAATTCAACAAGCACAGTAATAAATATCTATCTATCTATCTATTCGAGCAAATTTGGTTTTAATGGTGCTTATAATATTAGGCACTTGGAGTACCTAGTGGGCTATTCGGGATGGTTGTTGCTGTCGGGCGTTTGTGTGATGGCGCTGCCTTATCATGCGGAGTGGGTACCGAAGTCGGAGACCGTGCGACCGATGCTTCTTCGATGGACGTTTCGGGGTCAGACGATGGTTTTCTTCTGTCTTCTCGGGATCCTAGGGGCATTCCACGGACTCATCGACGTCTTCGCTACTTACCAAATCAAATCCCTTCAAGCCACATTTCTGCAAATCGGATTTGGCGCCACTGCAGCGGTGGCTCCGGCCCTTGTCTTCATTTGTCGAGTTGAAAGAGTCATAGAGTACTGTGGTCACCACAACATCTTTGCTATAGCACTCGTCGTCTATTCCTTGCAATTCACAGGTTTTAATTTAATTTTATGCCCATCTTGTTACTTTAATTCACCTATTTATAGTAATATATTATGTAGTGATTTTCAAATATTTATGGGGTGCTTTAAAAGCCCTAGCATTCCTTATAAATACGTGCCTGTTGAAATGAATTGAAATCAAATCAATGATGAATTCAACAGCGATTCAGGAATCAGTAGATATTACTGTATGGAAATGGAAGGTGTTTGTCTGTCTGTCTGTGTATCCTTCATCTTATCATGATATCATCATATCGTGTTAAATTTTTCTTATTTTATTTTCGTTTTATTTAACCTTTCTTATTTTATTTTTCTTATTCTATTTTTGTTTTATTCAGTTTTTCTTATTTTATTTTCGTCTTATTTAATATTTCTTAATTTAATTTTATTTAATTTTCGTTTTATCAATTTTTCTTATTTTATTTCAGTTTTAAAAAATTTAGAAACTACAGACTTGGGAGCTTGTCAAACTTAGGAACAAGTTAAACTTTTGCTGAAACTCAATTTGAACTTTTTTTTACCTCTTTATTCCTTACACTTTCCGCTCTTTTGTCAATTTCGCCATATTCATTTCAAACATGAAATGCGACAATTTAATTTTTGTAAAATGTAAATTTTACAAGATTTTGTTTTTTATTTTTTCGCGCCGTTTTTTAGTCGGTTTTTGTGTTACAATAGACGTCTTTCCATATTACCGCATTCTAACGCAACGGCACTGTACTTGATGAATATTTAAATTTATTATGGTGGGAACAGTGTCTCGGATGTAGTTTATCCGAGACGGTAGTAGAAGGGTACAAGTTGTTCCCCACAAAAGATGTAGTTCAAACTAACCCACACCACCTTTGTTACTAGTACGCTAAAAAAAGTTGCCACAACTGGGTATTAATTTTTACCTAATGAGGTTGAACAAATCAAAGTTTAACTAAAATTGTGCAAACATGTTTTAACATCAACGGTTGATGACATTTTGCACAATTTTTAGGCTCCCTCATGTTGTTATTTATATAGGGGTATTTCACCACCATTCAAAACCAGTGCATTGGTAGTGTAGTGGTTAGGGAGGCTAGCACTGATACATGTTAGAGCATTGGATCGATTCGTACCTCCTTGGAAAAACACATTAGATGATAACAGGACAATAACATAGGTAGAAGGGTTGATTAAAATTTTATTTTTGTTGATTAAACTTTAATCAGCTATGAGTGATCGTTTACTCAACTATTGGGTAAACTTTACTTTAAGTGTTGAGCAGAAACTTTAAACAACCCCCTTGTGTAGAAAATGCGCTCTAGTTAGCGAGGGTGGTTTTTAAATCAAAGGTTGAGGGTATTTAATACAAGGTTGTGCTGAATATACTCTAATTTTTTAAGAATACAGTCAATCAGGCTCTAGCTGGGTTAGTTTGAACTACATCCACCAAAATAAATTTAAATATTCATTAAGTACAGTGCCGTTGCATTAGAATGCGGTAATATGGAAAGACGGTAATTGTGTTTATAATTTTAATTCTGACTACGAAACGCATGCTCTTTCAGATGCTATTATTTTAGTCTCAAAGTTACCTACTACAGAATTATTAAGAGTTAAAGTTAAAATTCCGGTTCATTCAGGCCCACCCTGTACATCTTATATGGATATTTTTCCATACGTTTAATCTGTGTTTAATTGTCTAAATAATGCGTTGTTATCGTATATTTTTCCAGGTTTTTGCCAGTTATATTTTTATTTTAATATTATTATCCCCATATTCTGTAATATTTAATTTTTTATCTTATCCCCACGTGGTTTTTACTTAATATGATCAATTCTTGGGCGAGGGTGACATGGATGTAGTATATTTTTATGCTAATTCATTGCTAATTACTTTGTATTGTATGAGTAGGGTATGCGTACTTAACGAACGCAATTCCCGAGTGGAGTTACCTTCTGAGGGCAATGGATACTTTCTCGGTGGTCATGGTCTGGGTTACAGCCTCCTTCACCACCTACACATCTGCTCCGCGCAGTTTAGCTGCTACTTGTCAGACTGTCATTGTCACTCTTTACTGTTGTATTGGTAAGTCAAGAAGTACTTAAAATGAAGATCACTTTAACAATTTATTAATAAAAATTCCATCTAACTTAGTCCATTAGAAACAAATCCTCTCAAGAGCGGATTATTTTGATGAAAATTAGATTTTGTGCTGCATACTACTTACTGAAACCCAGGAATGTAAATAATAATATGTAATTTGTAATTTTGATTACCGAATATTCGAATGAAAATGAATTTTGAATACCGAATATTCGAATGAAAATGAATTTCGAATACCGAATATTCGAATGAAAATGAATTTCGAATACCGAATATTCGAATGAAAATGAATTTCGAATACCGAATATTCGAATGAAAATGAATTTCGAATATTGAATATTCGAATGAAAATAGATTTCGAATATAGAATATTCGAATGAAAATGAATTCCGAATATAGAATATTCGAATGAAAATGAATTTCGAATACCGATTAATCCCGACTCTAATTCGAATTTAAAATTAAATATCGTCTAGTCGAGGCAAGTACTCGAATAGTATCGAACACTCGTAGAATTACTATTTAAAATCCGTCAAGCATTTGTAACTTATATTTTTGTGTGATGATAAATTGTAGGTCGGGGTGTTGGGGGTTTGGTTGGCTACGTTGGATTACATTTCATTGCAAAAGACATTTTTCTGAAGATAGTGGCTGTTGTGGCTCTGGTACTCAGTGGACTCTATCTCATCCTCCACTACTGTTGTCTCAAACCGACGCCCTACACAAGACAATACGATTTCGATCGTTCTGCTGCTTTAGGTTAAACACACAAAATTCTATTCACATCTTCTTAAATTCACGTTCACTTACTATTTCTGTCGTCTGTATATCTGTCTGTCTATCTGTTCGGAAATCCCTGTTCACGATAACTTTCGAACGGTTTGAGCTAGACTATTCAAATTTTCAGTACAGAGTACTACAATCCTATGGTAAAAAGAATGACCAAAAAATACAAATATCGTCCATACTAACTAGGGGAGGGGTTCAAAATATTTTAAAATAAACTAAAAATAAGCTTTACTTCAGTTCTATTTATCACAAAAAGTTGTGCGATACCTACATACAAAAAGGTGGCACTCCCATGAGTACAAAACTAATTGCGTTACAATCTTCCTCTGCCAGAGGAAGTAAAACTTAAAACTAATTGAATATCGATGTACCTTAATATTATATTAATCTATATTAATCATAAAAAGTCGTGCAAAAGCTAGATCAAAAGCTGATAAGTCTGAAGTTTAAGGGATTTATTAAATAGGTTAAAACCTTCCACTGACAGGGGAAGGGGTTAGAAACTGAAAGTCGTTACAACTTCGGTTCTGTTCATCATATAAGTCGTGTCGTCGTTGATTGATTTTCATCAAAATTGGAGTTGGTCATTTTTCTAATTTTTTGCTAGTTGCAGTAATTAAGATAAGGGTTTAAAAAGTTGCGAAATTGATCACCTCCGATGTCGATAAAAATCCATGGAAAATGCATTTAAAAATATCAAATTCCCAAAAATATGTGTCATTTTTAGTTTTTTATAAAACGTTGAGGTTTTTGGTTTAAAGCAACTATATCAAAGTTCCGAATGCCAACTTTTGTTCCTTGATAGTCCACGGTTCCAAAAATGTAGGTCCCATAAAAATCAGACTGGTCCTCCGGAAGTTATAGTAGTCGATGTAAAAGATTTTTTAACATGCATTTTGATAGTCCCCTGTGGTTGCTATGCAGGGCCAAAGTGTAACCTTAAGGGCCAGCCACACCGACGACGTAACCGATACGCTATCGTGTTGTAACTGTTACGGGCGTATCGGTTACGCCGTCTGTGTGGCTGGCGCTTTACCCTCTATGATAATTTTTGCTGGTTGCCCAGCAACATCCCCATTAGTGGCAAAAACAATCTGAGTCTTTTAAAACATACACCATTGCCTTAATACGATAATTATAGAATTAGTTACCAACAAAAATTTATTGTAAAGTGGTTAAGGTTAATGTCCTTCGAAGTACGAATTTTCTACAGGAATAAGAACGATAGTAGTCAGAGCAGAAATAGTGCGTTGTTTGAGCGGCAATTGAGATAATGTACCTGTGAGAGAACGAAAATTCACATGACTTTTTCGCTCTGTCGTTCTCCTCTGTGTAATATACTTGACATTCAAATTTTATTTTTCGACCATTTCGGTCATAACTGTAAAACGGGTACACTAAAATTTTCCAGTTTTTTCCTGATCTATTTCATTTTCTGCTCGGACTTGACGTCCTGGGACGGTATTCTGAACTTTTGTGGTAAAATTACGATATCGCAAGAGTTGCTATGTCTACTTGCGATTTCAAAAAAAATCCATAATCTCATGTCAGTTAGCAGCGTCCTAGCAAGTTTGCGACGTTGTAGTGTTCGAAAAGTGACAGTTCGAAAATATTCGAAACAGTTCGAAAATATTCGAAACAGTTCGAAAATATTCGAAACAGTTCGAAAATATTCGAAACAGTTCGAAAATATTCGAAACAGTTCGAAAATATTCGAAACAGTTCGAAAATATTCGAAACAGTTCGAAAATATTCGAAACAGTTCGAAAATATTCGAAACAGTTCGAAAATATTCTCGAAAATATTCGAAACAGTTCGAAAATATTCGAAACAGTTCGAAAATATTCGAAACAGTTCGAAAATATTCGAAACAGTTCGAAAATATTCGAAACAGTTCGAAAATATTCGAAACAGTTCGAAAATATTCGAAACAGTTCGAAAATATTCGAAACAGTTCGAAAATATTCGAAACAGTTCGAAAATATTCGAAACAGTTCGAAAATATTCGAAACAGTTCGAAAATATTCGAAACAGTTCGAAAATATTCTCGAAAATATTCGAAACAGTTCGAAACAGTTCGAAAATATTCGAAACAGTTCGAAAATATTCGAAACAGTTCGAAAATATTCGAAACAGTTCGAAAATATTCGAAACAGTTCGAAAATATTCGAAACAGTTCGAAAATATTCGAAACAGTTCGAAAATATTCGAAACAGTTCGAAAATATTCGAAACAGTTCGAAAATATTCGAAACAGTTCGAAAATATTCGAAACAGTTCGAAAATATTCGAAACAGTTCGAAAATATTCTCGAAAATATTCGAAACAGTTCGAAAATATTCGAAACAGTTCGAAAATATTCGAAACAGTTCGAAAATATTCGAAACAGTTCGAAAATATTCGAAACAGTTCGAAAATATTCGAAACAGTTCGAAAATATTCGAAACAGTTCGAAAATATTCGAAACAGTTCGAAAATATTCTCGAAAATATTCGAAACAGTTCGAAAATATTCGAAACAGTTCGAAAATATTCGAAACAGTTCGAAAATATTCGAAACAGTTCGAAAATATTCGAAACAGTTCGAAAATATTCGAAACAGTTCGAAAATATTCGAAACAGTTCGAAAATATTCTCGAAAATATTCGAAACAGTTCGAAAATATTCGAAACAGTTCGAAAATATTCGAAACAGTTCGAAAATATTCGAAACAGTTCGAAAATATTCGAAACAGTTCGAAAATATTCGAAACAGTTCGAAAATATTCGAAACAGTTCGAAAATATTCGAAACAGTTCGAAAATATTCGAAACAGTTCGAAAATATTCGAAACAGTTCGAAAATATTCGAAACAGTTCGAAAATATTCGAAACAGTTCGAAAATATTCGAAACAGTTCGAAAATATTCTCGAAAATATTCGAAACAGTTCGAAACAGTTCGAAAATATTCGAAACAGTTCGAAAATATTCGAAACAGTTCGAAAATATTCGAAACAGTTCGAAAATATTCGAAACAGTTCGAAAATATTCGAAACAGTTCGAAAATATTCGAAACAGTTCGAAAATATTCGAAACAGTTCGAAAATATTCGAAACAGTTCGAAAATATTCGAAACAGTTCGAAAATATTCGAAACAGTTCGAAAATATTCGAAACAGTTCGAAAATATTCGAAACAGTTCGAAAATATTCGAAACAGTTCGAAAATATTCGAAACAGTTCGAAAATATTCGAAACAGTTCGAAAATATTCTCGAAAATATTCGAAACAGTTCGAAACAGTTCGAAAATATTCGAAACAGTTCGAAAATATTCGAAACAGTTCGAAAATATTCGAAACAGTTCGAAAATATTCGAAACAGTTCGAAAATATTCTCGAAAATATTCGAAACAGTTCGAAACAGTTCGAAAATATTCGAAACAGTTCGAAACAGTTCGAAAATATTCGAAACAGTTCGAAAATATTCGAAACAGTTCGAAAATATTCGAAACAGTTCGAAAATATTCGAAACAGTTCGAAAATATTCGAAACAGTTCGAAAATATTCGAAACAGTTCGAAAATATTCTCGAAAATATTCGAAACAGTTCGAAAATATTCGAAACAGTTCGAAAATATTCGAAACAGTTCGAAAATATTCGAAACAGTTCGAAAATATTCGAAACAGTTCGAAAATATTCGAAACAGTTCGAAAATATTCGAAACAGTTCGAAAATATTCGAAACAGTTCGAAAATATTCTCGAAAATATTCGAAACAGTTCGAAAATATTCGAAACAGTTCGAAAATATTCGAAACAGTTCGAAAATATTCGAAACAGTTCGAAAATATTCGAAACAGTTCGAAAATATTCGAAACAGTTCGAAAATATTCGAAACAGTTCGAAAATATTCGAAACAGTTCGAAAATATTCGAAACAGTTCGAAAATATTCTCGAAAATATTCGAAACAGTTCGAAACAGTTCGAAAATATTCGAAACAGTTCGAAAATATTCGAAACAGTTCGAAAATATTCGAAACAGTTCGAAAATATTCGAAACAGTTCGAAAATATTCTCGAAAATATTCGAAACAGTTCGAAACAGTTCGAAAATATTCGAAACAGTTCGAAAATATTCGAAACAGTTCGAAAATATTCGAAACAGTTCGAAAATATTCGAAACAGTTCGAAAATATTCGAAACAGTTCGAAAATATTCGAAACAGTTCGAAAATATTCGAAACAGTTCGAAAATATTCGAAACAGTTCGAAAATATTCGAAACAGTTCGAAAATATTCGAAACAGTTCGAAAATATTCTCGAAAATATTCGAAACAGTTCGAAACAGTTCGAAAATATTCGAAACAGTTCGAAAATATTCGAAACAGTTCGAAAATATTCGAAACAGTTCGAAAATATTCGAAACAGTTCGAAAATATTCTCGAAAATATTCGAAACAGTTCGAAACAGTTCGAAAATATTCGAAACAGTTCGAAAATATTCGAAACAGTTCGAAAATATTCGAAACAGTTCGAAAATATTCGAAACAGTTCGAAAATATTCGAAACAGTTCGAAAATATTCGAAACAGTTCGAAAATATTCGAAACAGTTCGAAAATATTCGAAACAGTTCGAAAATATTCGAAACAGTTCGAAAATATTCGAAACAGTTCGAAAATATTCGAAACAGTTCGAAAATATTCGAAACAGTTCGAAAATATTCGAAACAGTTCGAAAATATTCGAAACAGTTCGAAAATATTCGAAACAGTTCGAAAATATTCGAAACAGTTCGAAAATATTCTCGAAAATATTCGAAACAGTTCGAAACAGTTCGAAAATATTCGAAACAGTTCGAAAATATTCGAAACAGTTCGAAAATATTCGAAACAGTTCGAAAATATTCGAAACAGTTCGAAAATATTCGAAACAGTTCGAAAATATTCGAAACAGTTCGAAAATATTCTCGAAAATATTCGAAACAGTTCGAAAATATTCGAAACAGTTCGAAAATATTCGAAACAGTTCGAAAATATTCGAAACAGTTCGAAAATATTCGAAACAGTTCGAAAATATTCGAAACAGTTCGAAAATATTCGAAACAGTTCGAAAATATTCGAAACAGTTCGAAAATATTCGAAACAGTTCGAAAATATTCGAAACAGTTCGAAAATATTCGAAACAGTTCGAAAATATTCGAAACAGTTCGAAAATATTCGAAACAGTTCGAAAATATTCGAAACAGTTCGAAAATATTCGAAACAGTTCGAAAATATTCGAAACAGTTCGAAAATATTCGAAACAGTTCGAAAATATTCGAAACAGTTCGAAAATATTCGAAACAGTTCGAAAATATTCGAAACAGTTCGAAAATATTCGAAACAGTTCGAAAATATTCGAAACAGTTCGAAAATATTCGAAACAGTTCGAAAATATTCGAAACAGTTCGAAAATATTCGAAACAGTTCGAAAATATTCGAAACAGTTCGAAAATATTCGAAACAGTTCGAAAATATTCGAAACAGTTCGAATTTTGAAACGGCGCGCTTGGTTACGCCGCAGGCTTTGGAATTACTTAACTAATTTGTGAGTGTGAAATAAAGAACAGACTAATCTTAGTCGTAGCCTCGAAGAATTATAAACGACCAAGAGTCGTGAACATTACCCGAAGTCTGAGTACTACTACATCCGATACCTTGTAATAACTATCCAATTCTACCAAATTGAACATGCTGATTTCAAATATGGACCTCAAATTTATCATCGGACAACCGACATAGTGTACTGGGGTCCACCCACTATATCGGCATCATTATACTTTGCAATTAAATTCTGAAAACGCCAATTTAGAGGTTATTCAGCACGCTGATTTCAAATATGGATACCAAATTTATGTATCAACAACCGCTATAGTGGACTGGGGTCCACCCACTATATCGGCATCATAATGCTTTGCAATTAAATTCTGAAAACGCCAATTCAGAGGTAATCAGGCATGCTGATTTCAAATATGGATCCCAAGTTTATGTATCGCCAACCGCTATAGAGGACTGGCGTCCATACACTATATCGGCATCATTATACTTTGCAATTAAATTCTGAAAACGCCAATTTAGAGGTTATTCAGCACGCTGATTTCAAATATGGATCCCAAATTTATGTATTGACGACCGCTATAGTGGACTGGGGTCCACCCACTATATCGGCATCATTATACTTTGCAATTAAATTCTGTAAACGCCAATTTAGAGGTTATTCAGAGCGCTGATTTCAAATATGGATCCAAAACTTATGTATCGACAACCGCTATAGTGGACTGGGGTCCACCCACTATATCGGCATCATTATACTTTACAATTAAATACTGAAAACGCCAATTTAGAGGTTATTCAGCACGCTGATTTCAAATATGGATACCAAATTTATGTATCGACAACCGCTATAGAGGACTGAGGTCCACCCACTTTTTCGGCATCATTATATTCTGCAGCTAAATTCCGTAAACGCCAATTTATATTTAGTTATGCTCGTCAAATTTTAGAATATGCATGTGTTGTTTGGGGCTTAGGAGTTACCATTAAGTTAAGTGATGAGATAGAAAGTGTACAGAAACGTGCATTACCGGGTTACCGAATCTGAATGCAATACGTGTTGGCTAGAGCTACATGTCGAAAAACTTAATAGCCGTAGGGAGGCGTTGTTGCAAAGATTTGGACTAAAAACCATTAATTCGGAAAGGTTCAGAACTATGTTGAATAGTAGTAAGACACGGAATTCTAAAAAGTACCTACTTCAGCCACCTGATGCTAAAATTAAAAAAAGGTATGAGAACTCAACAATACCCAAAACTGTTTATCTAAAATGAATGACGAAAATTTGATAACATTTAATAATAATATTGTATTCCGTAAATAGTTGTACTTAGTTATAAGCAATCTGTCCTATGTAATATGTAATACGAGTCTATTCCAACTGCATAGTTGCCCGTCCCGTTTCTGAATAAAAACTTATTATTATTATATTTAAGCTAGTATAGAAGGGATAGGCTTCCATAGGCGTCAGAACCGGGGGGACAATGTCCCTCCTAGAATAAGGCCAGGAGGGACATGTCCCCCTAAATATGTTCCCAAAACCAAACTAAAATTACATACGGACCAAGAAAGGCGATTTTTTGGTCAAAAAAGGTTATAAAGCAAAAAAAATTCGCGCGAATATGTCTTCATTTTACGAATAAATATTGATATTTTATTATTTTGGTCCCCCCCTTTCTGAAGAAGCCATTTTGTCCCCCTGGATAAATTACGTTCCGACGCCTATGTAGGCTTCCTATCCTATCTGTATAAAAGAAGTTTCGAGGATGGGACAATATCAATGAATGATATGATAGAAAGTGTAAAAATGTATTTCTTTGGTTTGCTACTGCGTCTTATTGTTTGGATGATATTTATTTGATTTTTGTGTTGCTGTTGTGCAGCTCCTGTGTCAAGATATACCCCTTTGAAGTTAATCAACGGACGAAGAGGGAAGAAAGTCTCGAGGGACCAAGACGAGTTGGACGATGACGATCTGTAACATTAAACCCTGTTAATGGAATTTGAAATTAAGTAGATTGTTTAGCAATAATCTGAGTACTTATTCTGTAAATATGTAACCAAACCAAGTTAACCATTTACCAAATGCAGGCTCTTTGAATTTGGATCCCCAGTATACCTTTAATATAGCGAAAAGCTTTTAATTTCAAGGAACATCTCTCAAAAAATAGCCTAATGGATCATTATGGCATTCTGGTGGCAAAATAGATCGAACTTGTTTTTTTTTTACATTTTTATAAAGCTAAATAATTAAGCGACTACATAATTCGATGGGAATTAAAGTGGAGGCAGTTGCATCTCTTTAGTGTAGACATTTTGATGCTACTCATTTTCAATAAAGGTTTTATAGACGATTTCGTTCGTGTCCGAAATAGGTCGAGTAAAACAAAACTCAAAAAAGACTAAATGTGTAATGAAGTTGGGGGAAACCAAGTTGGTGCAGTGTGTGATTTTGCAGAAGGAAGGGAGATTGTTTAGCAAAGAGATGTCACAAATTGTGTCTTTAACTGTACATATTATACTGTTTAAAATAGTTGTCAAATATGTATGTACAAAAAGTACAAAATAAATAGTTTAAAACTTAGCATAAAATATATTTAGACATTTTATGATATAAAGTATGATATGTATAACTGTGAAGTATTTAGAAAGAAAGAAACTTAATAAATCTCACTCCGACTTGACATTATTTGATTTTTATTATAAAAGCTACATAAATCCTCCTGTCACACTGGCCCACCCCACCTTGGCTAAGTGTAAAACAAAATATTTTAAGGGATGTTATACACAACTACTTGAATCCTAGCACACAAGGTGTGCTAGAAAATGTTGCAATCAGTAAATTTCTAGCGACTGGGCATTGGCCCGAATTTCATAGACCGTTGATTGGACTCAGTAGTCTAGTCCTTGCTCATTATAATTACAAAATATTACCCTTACTCATTAATTGCAAAATATTACGGACAAATATGCAAACCTTAATACAAGAATGGTGAAAGAATTCCATGCGCATGTCCCACTTTATGTTTAAAAGATTATGTTTATGTAGAGTAAAGATGAGCGTCAACAGCCTATTATCAGTAGGGTTCAGCTAGGCACTTGAACCCTCCTAATACAGCAGATGGCAAAGTAATAATAAGTATTATTATTGTAATCACATAAGTGCAAATCACACTGGTGGAAAAACCTAGGTAACTAGCCAAACATTTACTACTAAATTAACAAAAAATAAAGAAATACGAGAAAAAATAAAAAAAAAATCATAAAATCAAAGCTTTATAGTCAAGTTACATAAGCCGAAGCTTTTCTCCAGTATCAGACTTTATAGTAGATTTATAGTTAGTTTCCCAAGTAATTTACCTATTCCGTACTTGCACCGAGCCGAATAGGGTACTTCTTGGAGTTTCCACCTAGATACGTTGTTTGTAGCGCTAGGATTTTTCAAGGCAAGGGGCTGAGTTGTTTCTTAGATGTTAGATTTAAACACTCTGTAGTCAAGCTACAAGTCGCATACTCATCACCCATCCAAACATTGCTCAGCGGACAACGCAGCTTAACCTCAGCTTCCAGTGGAATGCTTTGGACACTTGCTACCGTGCCTTGCCAATGGAAAGAAAGAAAAATGAAGGAAAATAAAGAAAAAAAGGGAGACAAGCGAGAAAAAGAGGAGAAAATCATGAAAAAAAGGGAGAAGGGCGAGAAAAAAGGGTAAAAAGCGAGGAAAAGGGAGAAAAGCTGGAAAAAAAGATAAAAGAGAGAGAGTTGCAAACAATGTCAATACCATGGTGGTATTTAGGGGGCCGTGGAGGCAAATAGCCCACCTAAAATCCAAGGAAAAAGAATATTTTTTCTCACAATACCAAAAAATTTAGCGCTTCGAACGATTTTATGTGATTTATGGGCTACTTTTGCCTCTTTTTAAACAAAATAAACAAAAATTTTTCGCGCTGCGCACGAATATGCCTTATAGAGATATGACGTCATTGGTCCCTCCGAAAGCAAATAGTAGGGTATTGATCAATACTACTTAATACAAATGGTTGTTAATTGATTTACTTCAAATGAAATTTTATTTCATGCAGGGTAAAATGGACACGGCTTTAAAACCTCTTTTATCACTAAAAAATTTGTTTAGGTCGGATTATTGATACTGTTGCTTTAAATGGTGCAAAAAATACTAGTCCAGGATTCCAAAAATGTAAGTCCCACAAAAATCGGCCTTAACCTTCGGGAGTAATAAAGCTTGATGTAAAGCATTTTTTAACAGCATTTAGATAGGCCCACGCGGTTGCTATACAGGCGTGGTGAGCGTCCTTAAAAACTGAAATTCTTAGACAACAAAGTTGAAAATGCGAAATTTTCAATAGGGAAACGATGAAGAAAGATCTTTTTCTTTTTTTCATCTTTTTCAAATTTACTATGTGTGTGTAGGACCAGTCGTCTCAGATCCATAGGGACTTTGCGAAAAAAAGTCGAAAGAAGAAGGCACCAGTCTTATGGAGTTCATGCATCGACAGATCTGAATAGGATTAAAATATGTTGTAGCCCTATTTTTTCTGATCAAAAGTCATTATTGTCGAAATTCAATATGGGCTGCCGTTCTCGAGATATCTTTGGTCAAAAAATGCCATTTTTAACATTAGGAGAGCAATACGGCAGCCGAAACCCGCAGATTTATTTCGTGCCAACGATAATTATTAATAAGAGGTTCGCTCTTATTATTGCGAGTAGTTTGTGTTTCTGTCTGTCTGTGCCCCACCCCTCCATGCATAAGCTGTGTGGTCAATAACTTTTGACAGAAGTACAATTTTTAACTTCTGTCTTCGGAAACATTCTGAAATTCTGAAACAAGATGTATAGCTTAAGATCAAGTACGTTTATGGGCCACATTGGACACAACCACAGGTCATGGGGAGTGACTGAATGTCGATGACCGTTACATTCCCTTCTAGTTACAATATGATGCGATATGATGCGACATTCCAGTTTCCCGCTGACCCGCCACATGTTTTACTTCTTCCTCTCATTCCACCGTGACTTAAATTTTGTATATCCAATGCGTATACCGTGACTTAAATTTTCGTATATTCACAGCGTATACCGTGACTTAAATTTTCGTATATCCACTGCGTATACCGTGACTTAAATTTTCGTATATCCACTGCGTATACCGTGACCGTGACTTAAATTTTCGTATATCCACTGCGTATACCGTGACTTAAATTTTCGTATATCCACTGCGTATACCGTGACTTAAATTTTCGTATATCCACTGCGTATACCGTGACCGTGACTTAAATTTTCGTATATCCACTGCGTATACCGTGACTTAAATTTTCGTATATCCACTGCGTATACCGTGACTTAAATTTTCGTATATCCACTGCGTATACCGTGACTTAAATTTTCGTATATCCACTGTGTATACCGTGACTTAAATTTTCGTATATCCACTGCGTATTCTGCTTTACTTCCGAGTCAAGTGTCACTTTACAATTCGTACTTCAATTTTTGCGTATTTTACATTTCGTTTTACCTATTTAACGTTGATTTCGTCATTGCATTTACCTTTACAATTCAACAGTTATCTCAATCGTCGTGAAATTATTTGTTTTATTTCGTTTGTTACACGTATCACACGTCAAATGTACTTTTCTTTCAGCGTTTTTTACATCACATTTTCTTCACACATATTTTATATCGACTTCATTACATTTTACCTCCACATTTCAACAGTTTTCTCCTCCCCATTACGTTTGTTATTTCATCATTCATCGAAGGTACATCCCTTTGGGTACTTCATTTTGACAACACTAAGCCGTTGAAGTAATCACGAGCTACCATGTATGACGAATTCGTTTTACACTTAAGTAATACCCCTTATTTTATTTTACTTTTCACATATTTTACATTTCGGTCCTCTTATTGACGGTTTTACTCAGCGGTAAAATTCTTCAATTATTTTACTTCAGTTGGTATTCCATCACTCATCATCACACTCTACATTGACTCACCTTGAATTACCAAATTAAATTTTACTTTTGAATGCAGATCATGCCCAAATTAAAAAAGAAAGTGTACAAGAAAACCTGCAAGAAGACCGAGGGAGAAAGAAGCAAATGCGAAAACAAAAGGGATAGTGATTATTTTAAGTTTCAATTACTGGAGGCCTCAAAACAAAATACATCTGCGCGATTATCACCGAATTAATAATGTAGGATGTATGACGACATGTAGATATCCAGTAATGCGAACACAAGAATAGCAAAATGATGCAATAGCTCATCCAATAGCAAGACTGGATCCAGTGATACGTACACCAGAAAATCAGAGGGATGCAAAAGCTCATAAAATAGATCAAGACTGCATTCCCTAGTGCGCACACCGGAGAAGCAGAAGGATGCCGTTGTTACGTTTTCCAAGATAAAAACATCGAATATGCAGCACCTGACAAAATACAGTAAATTGAAAGCGTGTGAAGGACAGCGTTTCCATTATTTTGCAACGTTGTCACATTGACATTACGGAACTCTGATTTTGGATATTTCGTGGTGGCCGTGTATCATCACATTCAAATTCGGTAGTCACCGAAAAATTATTTCATGTTTACATTTCAAGTATTATCAGCCGTACAATTTAACGGTCATCGTAAAATTAATTTCGTGAATCGTGTGAAAATCACCTGCCCACTTATTTATTTACCATAAGAAAGCCACCAAACCCAAATGTAAGGCGAGAGTAACTATGACTCTCTTATGGGTACCAAATGCCTCGTCATCTAATTAGTGACGCGCATGAATTCCCATTGTCCCTGTCTACTACCTACCGAAATCACAGTCAAAGGGATTGATGTGGACGGTGGGGAAACTAATGAACTGAAATCTAGCTCTGCATTATGGGGAAACACGAGAGGTGTAGAAAAGTGGAATATCTAGGTCAACTTTGAAATATTACAACTGCACTGCCGTCGTTTCCGTCACTCACTCAGTGAGGTAGAATGCGGCTAGATTTTCTTCGCGTCTTTTAGTTCAACAGCGACTGTTTTCAAAATTCCATTGGTTACATCGTATAAAGTCGTGTAATAGCTCTTCCAAAAAAAGCTTCTTAAACAACTTTTTAAATACTATATGACAAATACCTTAATCCCCGTCTGGGGAAGTGGGTAACTTTCATTCTGTACATTCTAACCACTTCTTTTGACTCCTAAACACTTATCATGTTACTGAATGCATTCAAAATACATTTCAGGGCCGGTTTGTCGTGAGGGCTAAATGGGCAGCCGCCTGGGGTCCCACGATGTTTAACACAAAACTTTACCGTCTTTTTTAACCTTTGACCTTTTTTGAACCTCTTATTGCCTACACCTGTGTGTAACACAGTTTAGTATTACAATAGCCGCTAAAAGTCACACCGCGGTGGATACAATACCCTCCACCCGTCGGCAACATACTAGACCCTGTTTCAACCCCTCCCCCCCACTTGACTACATTTTGAAGTGGTAAAAATGAACCGTTTTAAACCATTTTGACCCCATGGCTATGACTAAAGCAGTAAAAAATAGCCAATTGTAAAGCCGTAGACCTCGGAAGTATATACAAATATTAAAACTGAAAGAATAACAGTATATAAAATGTAGAGAGATATAATATGAGACAGATAGATCAGCATAAAAGTTCTCAAACGACAGCAGCGTAGTTGTCTATTGTATTATGAAGCTAATAAAGCTAAAGATTAGAATGGTAGATGGTGCATTTTCTTTGTTGGCAAGGTGACTGCAACTCGTCTATACATTGTGTGTTGTGATTTAACCACCGAGGTACCGAAATGTCATTTTTTTCGCTGCCAGGGTTACCAGATTTTCTTCAATGAATTTAAGTATCCTAACCATCAAAAGCCATTTACCAACCCGCGCCCTTAGGACCCGTCTAGGTAAAAGACATCAAATTTCAAAAATCCACCTTTAACCCTATCATTGGTGCACAACTTACAAATTTACGGTTTTTTAACGTAAACTAAGTATTTTGAAATTAATATTTTTGCATACTCAATACTACTATTACTACTACATAAATGAGTGAGGAATTCCAGAGAATAGATATATCACTTCGCGCGCATTAGTTAGACATTTAACTTAAAATGTTCAATAAAATTTTCACGTTTTTTTGTATTTTAGCTTCAACTAATTAGGGACATAGGACAAGGAAAAAAGTTTGTTTTTTATCTTCTTCTAATAAGTGAGTAATCGGCTTTTATCGAAATTGAAAGAGATTTTGGAAAACTTATTTGGATTGAAGCCAAGGACAATATTAATTCGCGCGAAGGGCGAGAAAATTTTCATCATTCAACTTATTTCCACGTTAACAAAAGCTATTTTAATGTTTAAGGATGAAGTTATTTCAATGTTACCGATTTGAACTCATTTAAGGCTGGCTCTATGGGTTTTCACCTTTTACTAAATACTGCCAACTCTTGCGCCGTAGAGCAACATAAAACATGAACTCCCCATAATTTCATGTTATAGTAGGTAGTGTATTGTATAATACCTACTCTGTTTTGTTCCGTGTCACAAAATGAATCAATTTTTGTACCACATAATATTGAACATTTAAAACCACCTTGTTACAAAAACATTATGCTCATTATTTTATTTTATTACGTACACATTATGCTATAAGCACATTGTAACATTTTGGGTATTATAACTGGCAAGCGCAGTCACAATTGAACGGCAAAACTTTTCATTTCAGGTTTTCCTATTTGCTGTTGGTAATAGAGTGACATCCTACTCAATGATATCAATCCTCTCATCTAATATCTGAAAATCGTGATTTGACCTTTTGGGGTCACTTTTGGGGATTTTGTAAAGATACTAAAAAGAAAGAGAAGAAAAATATCTAGTGAACCTAGAGCTTACTTTTCTCAATTACACCATTAGTAGCGACTACCGATGTAATGTATCTGTCTCACAGGCTCTTTTGCATGTATTAACTTTTGCAGAAAATGACTCAACTTTTTATTTTCAAAAATCAAAAAATACTATTTTACTTCCGTTTAAAAAAATTCTAAGGACTAGGTTCACTAGATAACAAGTCGAAGAATCTTCAATTTCAAATTTGGGTTCGTACACCTTGTGGTAATGGAGGTAGGAGGATTTTGCGAAACGTAATGGAAACCCGTAAAACCAACCTTAAGTATATTTAAGTATAATTTAAGATTTAAGACTTGCAAACTTTAAAATACTTGCAAGTATTTTAAGTAAAGGGTCGAATTTAAGTATTATACTTGCCATTTAAATACACCTGGTAACCCTGTCGCTCACCATAAGGTTCCGTATAGATGTCACTAGCACTCTTATGCAGCATATATAACACTGGTCCCACAGAATTAGATGAGTATATAATAAGACTAGAAGGAGAAAGCGAGCCAGGGGGTCGGAAAATTGTTATCAGAGACGTTTGGGTACGCTGAAAATACAAACTAATAACCCATATCAATTGTAAAATTTGGCGATGTCTTACAGTCGTTTACTACCACCAGCACTCAGCTCATATCACGTTGTTTTTGTTTGTATTTTCTGTGGCGCGAATGCAGAATTATGTGCATGGCTGCGGCTGTACCCAAACGTCGTCGCCGTCGACCCGAGCTAAACTATATAGTGTGTTGGACAAAGCCTGAAGCTGATAGCAGAGGCTTTGACTGGTCCTTAATCTAATAGAGACGTCACTGGTCACCCAATCCAGTATATATATCAATACTAATTCAATACGGTATAGATGTCAGTGGTCCTGTGTCAGTTTTAATATCTGTATATACTTCCGAGGCCTACGGCATTTACAATTGGCTATTTTTTACTGCTTTAGTCATAGCCATGGGGTCAAAATGGTCAAAACGGTTCATTTTTACCACTTCAACATGTAGTCAAGTGGAGGGGAGGGGTTGAAACAGGGTCTAGTATGCTGCCGACGGGTGGAGGGTATTGTATCCACCACGGTGTGACTTTTAGCGGCTATTGTAAAAATAACTATGGTTGGCAGGTAATAAATCTGCGGGTTTCGGCTGCCGGATTGCTCCCCTAGCGTTAAAAATGACAGTTTTTGACCACAGATATCTCGAGAACGGTAGCCCATATTGAATTTCGACAATAATGACTTTTGGTCAGAAAAAATAGTGCTACATCATCTATATTATCTTCAAAATTGGTGTCAAAAAATAAAATGGAAGTAAATATTGATAAAACAAAATATATGATTTTTCATAAAGGTGGTGACAGTAAGGTAGAAAGAAGTACAACAATATTGTGTATAATAATTGTTTTGGAACGTGTCTATCAGTTTCGGTATTTGGGAGTAACCCTAGATTCCACTTTGAAATTTAAATTTCATCTACAGATTGTAGATTCCAAAACAAAATTTGCCTTAGCCCGACTGTATTCTATAAAACGTCTTGTTAATGAAAAGGTTATGAGTATATTGATTCAATGTTATGTCATTTCAATATCAGATTCTGCCATTGGGATATGGGAAATTCAGACAAGGCTACAATTATCTGTAATTCAGAATAGAATAAATAGATTTCTAACTAATTTCTTGTATCCAAAATTATGTAAGTTTAAAGGTCTAAATAATAGATGTAAGAAATCAAAAGCTCAAAGAAGATACCAAGGTGTTAATCAACCCATAATTATGTAAGCTAAATATATTCACTATTTGGGAAAGGCGTGAAATTAGCTTAATTAAAGTAGTATGGAAAAACCTCAATGATAAATTAGTTGGCACTGAAGGATGGTACGCTGTTAATAATATGTATAATCACTCCTTCCCTAAGGTCTGGTAATACTTTCAATAATAATGAACAAATATCAGAATGCTTTGTTGATACCTTTTCCCTGTCGCATGTTGATGATAGTGAACGTATTCAAGACTTTGTAAACTCACTAAACACCGAGTCAGACATCTCTTTCACTGTCACGGAAAAGGATGTGGTTAAGAAACTTAAATCCATTAATGCCTCAGATACAGCTAGTTCCCCACTACCAGCTAAACTGATAAAACTTTTGGCGGAAATTTTAGCACCCCAACTTGTTAAGATCTTCAATCAAGCTATAAAACAGGGTTATTTTCCAGCAAAATGGAAAATGTCAACTGCCACACCCATACTTAAAGCTGGGGGAGTAAAAACTGACCCAGGATGTTATCGTTTAATTTCCATTATACCATTCTTGGGGAAAATATTTGTGTCATTAATAGCAGATGAGCTACGTATCTCATTAAACCGTAAAGGCATAAAATTTAAAAGCCAGTATGGATTCAGCAGGTCAGTGAATACTACTCATGCACTTGTATCACTGACAATGCAAATCCATACAGGTCTAGACTCAAACAAAGTGGTTGGTGTTTCTTACAATGACGTCCAGAAAGCCTTTTAAAGTGTGAACTACATGATTCTGCTTACAAAAATGAAAACAGACTTTAATATTCCTCATCTACTTCTCAGATTGCTAGCTAGCTATTTCTAGACCGAAAGATATGCATAAAACTCAATAATTATCATTCTGAGAATTTTGAGGAGGCAGTATTAGGAGGCAGCCCAGAAGGTAGTATACTAGGACCATTATGCTACTGCTTCTATATTAGTGATATAGTAAACTATATTGATAGGCCAGTTACCCTATTTGCTGACGATGTTGCAAATTCCTTATCAGAAGATAATTACCCAATATTAAAGGATGAACTATCAAATTCCATGGGCAAATTGGGTAAATGGTGTTCAGACAACCTTTCTACCCCAAACTGGAATAATTCTTTTTTTGTACTATACAAAAATCCAAAGGGAAGACTTCCCTTGCCAGAATGGGAAGATAATAGCATCAAAAATGTAACCTCATTTAAATACCTAGGGGTCCATGTCTGTAAGTCATTAACATTTAACTTACATGTTTCGTATGTATGTCAAAAAATGTCATTTCGATGCAATAAGCTTCTAAAACAAAAAAGACTAATTCCTACCGACACTATGATTATTATTTTTCGGGCAATGGTTTATTCTATCTTTGAGTATGGCCTTGCCATTTACTCGTCAACATCAGTTGATAATCTAAATAAAATTCAGGGAATTATTGAAAATTTTCTTCTAAATTACTTTTTTAGTAGAAAGACTGTAAATCGAATAAGAGTGGGTAACTTAGGAACTCCAAATATGTTCTCATTATATGATTCATTTGGTATACTCGCTGTAGAGGAACATATAAAGTATGCAATCTTAACTATTGCGTACCCCTTGATTAAGACACCTCATATCTTTCATGATGAATTGTCTTCGCTTTTTCCAACAAATAACAACGTAAGGGCAACTAGACAAAATGGTTGTATAAGTAACTCATTCAATAATACATTCTTCAAAAAATCCTTTAAATATAGAGCTATTGAGGAATGGAATAAATTACCTAATAAATTGAAATGTGCTGAAAATATGCATATATTCAAAAAAGATCTAAATTGTTACATCAAATATAAGCGTGAGTAATCTTTATTGTGTATTATTAATTAGCTTTACGTTTGTAGTTGTTTTATTTATTTTTTTTTCCAAAAAAAATTGTAGCCTAAATCTAGGAGTTTTCGAAATGAGCCTCCGAAAATTGTAAACTGTACTATTTGTAATTATGCTATGTTCATTAGGACTATAATACTAAATCCTTAATTATAGTTCAAATCTATGTATGTCCCTTGTTGGAAAACAGCAAGACTTGTATCCGGCTGAACAAAGTATGACAATAAAACCTTGATATGATATGATATGATATAGGTCATGTATCAAAGTTCGAGGGGTACATCCGTGAAACAGGCAGCAGCAATGGCCTGGAATAGGCTTCCCAGAAATTGGGTTTATAAAGATCTTCATTAAAAATGCTGACGGATAATGTAAAACAATTAGTGATTTGTAAACGTAATGAGTTGTTTCATGAATATTAATTTTAATTCTATTGGCTGTATTGGTTAATGGTATTTAATATGATTTGGTTATATTATGTTTAATTTTATATGTGACTTGGGGGAAGAGGTAGCTTTAATTTATTTACTGATTTCAATTCGTGTAATTGAGGGGCCTATTTTGTCACTTTAATAAAGCTACACTTAAACTTGATTCTAATTACATTAATCTTTAAAGTAATCTTGTACAATTAAACAATTTTGGGATTTTGAGTTACTTGAATAGCTGACCAATTAAGTCATTTAGCATTTCTAAATACCGTTCGTTACTCCATCACGGTTGAAGAGTGAAAAAATACTTAACTGTTGGGCAAGGTGTCGAGTGTGCCGTAAATGCCGTAAATACTTATGTAACAAATTGTAACATATGCAAGCAGTTGCTCTGTTCAGCAAGTAAGCATCATAGAGTTGAGTACAGTGTATTAGTTTGCGATTATGCTAAAAGTGTTAGTCCGTATTTTCCTATCCTATCACAAGTCTGTAGTTTAAAGTTCAGTGTTGAAATAAATATTTCCCTTGGGAATGATTTATGAAAATCATATAAAATTTTGCTATGGAATTCTGTGCTCTGATTGGTCAATTTCAAAAATGCATCGACCAATCAGAAGCGATTTTCACTGCGGTTATTATTTGAAAAATATCTCTTAGCGATAATTGTAACAGTAAAGTTAAATTTTTGAAAATCATGTAATATTAGGTAATCAAAAAACACGTGCTGGGGAGAATTTTCAATGTCCTAAACTTGGCATAGATGAGTAGCTCATTTCTGTAACCATTAGAATGTCAAGCATGAACGCTTATGAGTTACGTGGACACTGAAATCCCTATTTACTATTATTAGTTGGGAACTGGTAGTGCATTTGTTAAAGTTTCTGTGGTAGCGAAAGGGGGACGCTCTCCACGCCTGCATAGCAACCACACGGGCCTATCTAAATGTGTGTTCAAAAATGTTTTACATCTGGCTTTATTCCTCCCGAAGGATAAGTACGATTTTCATGGGACTTACATTTTTGGAATCCTGGGCTATCGAGAAACACACGAAGGTTCCGGGATTTTTGGTATCATTGCTTTAACTACATTTAAAAAAATTAAATTCCAAGGTGAATCAGTTTTAGTTTTTATACAATGTTGATTTTTTGCACCATTTAAAGCAACGATATCGAAAATCCAAGAACCCTCGTGTGTTCCTCGATAGTCAAGGATTCCAAAAATGTAAGTTACATAAAAATCGGCCTTATCCTTCGGGAGGAATAAAGCCAGATGTAAAACATTTTTCAGTCAATTATAGTCATAGTACATGTTTGTTTTCGGATTAATCAATCCTCATGCCATATTATCACAAAACACGAAATTTATAGAAATTGATTAGAGTTGTCGACAGATTCCATCCGAGGAGAAGAGTGATGATGTACAGGATGACGAGAAGTGTCATTGGGTACAGAAATATTCGTGTGGACCTCAGTTGGGGAAGGGAAGAGTAGCCCAAGAAGGTGATGTAGATGTAGTACCCGATGGCAATCAGCCATAACGTGTTGCCAATCACCATCGAAATCGTCCAGTCATGGCTAATCACCGCTGTAATTTAATTAGTGCATTAAAATAAATGTACCTACCTGTATCTAATAAATTCAACTTATTATTTACAAGTTATTTTAGGTACATACCATGGTATAGAAGAATGACAACTCCGTGAAGCAAGACAAGCAGGGGAAATAGTGCATTTAAGTGAACATCGAAACAATACCCCCACTCCACTTTATTTTCCTGCGATACTCCTGGTTTGAGTAAATATTTGTTGCACAGAAACCTTAATAATAAATATGATAGACATTAAGAAACAATGTTTAAATTACGTTTAACCAAGTTTATTAAAGACATTGATCGAGTTCGATTGATGTCAATATTTAAGCTTTGGGCGACTTTTTAAAAAGCCTATTTGACGCTTAATAAGACTAGTTTTAGCTAGCCTGAATAAGGCAGCTTATAGAATCGCATAGTCCGTCCGTTCGTCTGTGAACACGATAACTTTCGAACGCATTGACGGATTTTGTCCAAACTTGTCAAAAAAATTGCATATGACCATAGGAAAATTGGTCAATTTGGTCCAATGGTTGTCAAGATGCCTTGCGCTCACTTTCTATTCATTTGGATAGTCAAAGCAGAAAATGGGCATATCAAAAGTTCGACAGTGTTTCCTACAAACTTTTAAATGAATAGTATAAAATATTTAATGCCGCTTCGACCAAACTTAAGATTTTATAATGAAGTAAATCACACCGGAAAATAACTATAAGACGGAAATAAATCTACTACGCATTTATATCCAAATTGATAGTCCCATTTACATTTATCGAATCGCTTTTCATTATCATAAGCACCCTTCAGTATCAGGGCAACAGCTATTTTAGCTTATTGGATATAACAGATTATTTAGCTAGGTCGTTGAAGGGTCGTTTGTATTTTAGCTGTATCCAACAAGTATTAATTGGTTACCATGGTTTCTCACATTTATCAAGAAGGTAAATAAAAACTTTATCCTTTTTATCCACGTTGGAGTGGATAAAGTTTCGACGATAGATTAGCCTTTCGCGCCACAAAAATCTATCCGTTTCGCATGCGCAATAAGGAGATAAGAATTTTATTAGCGTTTTTAGCTTTTTAATCGATTTTAGCTACTTGCGTTGAAGGGTGCTATAGTCTATATTAACCGATTTTGATTTTTTTAAAAATTTTTATACTCAATATTGACCAATGTTGATTTTCTGTTAAATTTGATACTCATAATATATTAATCAATTTTTATTTTCTGCTTATTTTGATCCTCAATATTAATCAATTTTGACGTTCTGTTTATTTGATAATCAATAGTAGTATGTATGTATGTTATATGGGGTGTACTGCCTGGCTATAAAGTGATAGTACTGGGCGCAGGCCTCAATTACGGGCCTATTGCCAACTCCCTCAACACTGGTATTTGGTAGTGTTGTTAATTAATACCCGAGAAGCCAAAGGCTGTCATATACGAGTCACTGTTGTGGGACTGTTATCGGAAGTCTACTAGCCCAACAAATACAGGTTATCCAAGCTACTCTACGTACACAACACATATCGAGGTATCAATAGGACGGACCTTGTAATTGCGGGTTCGTGCTTAACCTTTGTCATAATTCCACATTTACAACTCTAACACTCGCCTTTAAACAGCCCTCGGCCATTTCACCCAGCCAAAGAATCGAACTGGCAGTGGAAGATCACATTGATTAGTCAGACGGATTTGATTTAGATTCAGATTGAAGAAAATGGATCAAATCCAAGAACATAGCTTTTGAGTGCTCTGATTTAAATAATTTGACAACTATGACGATTTAATAACAAAAGTAATGATATTCTACAGCTTAGCCAAGGTGAGTGAAATTGTCATGGTAATTGTCCCCATAACAATTTCACTCACCTTGAGCTTAGCTGAAAAGTGTTAGGCTGATTCCGCACTTTAACACTACAACCTGCGATTTTCCAACCAAAATCTTTCTAATCCGAATCTAAATCGTCCCAGGAGAAGATTCAAAAAATTCCGATGAGAACGATACGATTTTCTTGTTCGCGCATGAGCAGACGCAGTTTTGATGCAAAAAAGTAAATCAAATCGGATTCGATTCTACTTTTGATTACTACTAATAGTAGAATCGAATCCGATTTGATTTATATTTAATCAATTTTGATTTTCTGCTGATTTTGATAGTCAACATTAATTTATTTTGAATTTCAGAGAATGTTCATAGTCAACATTTTTCTATTTTGAATTTCTGTTGATTTTCATATTCAATATTGATCAATTTTGATTTTCATACTAAACATTAATATGTTTTGATTTTCTGTTGATTATTATACTAAACATAATGTACTAGAAATAGGCCCGTTCTCCGAACGGGAATAATGGGTAACCCCTTAATGGTGACGGTAGATCATGAGTATGCATTATGCATTAAAAAAGTATGAAAATTAACAGATTAAAATGTTCAAAACATTGCTTGCTGCATTGCTACAACATCCTACGGACGGGGAACCAAATACAATACTTATCGAATCAACATAATAATAGTGAACCAAATTCAACATCATATCAATTAACTAAACAGCGAAATTAAAGTAAATGTTTGAAGTCCATTTATCAGCGCCTGATTTTTATTATATCATTAATATTATATGGACATAATATATAATTTTAAATTCCCCCGTCAATTTACATCACCCCGCGTCATTTTACATTACCACATCATTGTAAATAGACGTAATTTTAAATAACCCCATCATTGTAAATAGACGTCATTTTAAATAACCCTGTCATTTAAAATAGACGTCATTGCAATTGACCCCGTCATTGTAAATGACCCCGTCATTGTAAATGACCCCGTCATTGTAAATGACCCCGTCATTGTAAATGACCCCGTCATTGTAAATGACCCCGTCATTGTAAATGACCCCGTCATTGTAAATGACCCCGTCATTGTAAATGACCCCGTCATTGTAAATGACCCCGTCATTGTAAATGACCCCGTCATTGTAAATGACCCCGTCATTGTAAATGACCCCGTCATTGTAAATGACCCCGCCATTTATTTTAAATAGACGTCATTGTAAACGACCCCGTCATTGTAAATGACCCCGCCATTTATTTTAAATAGACGTCATTGTAAATGACCCAGCCATTTATTTTAAATAGACGTCATTCTAAATAACCCCGTCATTTTAAATAGACGCCATTGTAAACGACCCCGTCATTGTAAATGACCCCGCCATTTATATTAAATAGACGTCATTGCAAATGACCCGCCATTTATTTTAAATAGACGTCATTGCAAATGACCCCGCCATTTATTTTAAATAGACGTCATTGTAAATGACCCCGCCATTTATTTTAAATAGACGTCTTTTAAATGACCCCGTGATTTTAAATAGACGTCATTTAAATGACCCCGTGATTTAAAATAGACGTCATGGTAAATGACCCCGTGATTTAAAATAGACGTCATGGTAAATGACCCCGTGATTTTAAATAGACGTCATTTAAATCACCCCGTCATTTTAAATAGAAGTCATTGTAAATGACTCCACATTTTAAATAGTCATTTTAAATAACCCTGTCGTTTTAAATAATTTTGTCGTTTAGAATCACCCTTCATTTTGAATAACCCCATTGTTTTAAATCTATAAACGTCATTTTAAAATATCTTGTCATTTTAAACAACCTCGTTATTTTAAACATTCCTGTCATTTTAAATAATCTCTTTATTTTAAATATTCCTGTAACCGTAAATGTCCAAGTCTTTTTCACATCATCATGTTTAGCTCGTTTTGTAATTAGCTACCACTATTTTAATCGACCTCGTTATTTCTATCTATTTTCTATCTACCCCGTTACATTTATTGACCAATCCTATGTCAAGTCAAGTCATAGCATATTCAATCCAAAACCAATCCATTCTAACTTTATAAGCGTTGTCTTGCTATTAATAGTTTGACTCCGCTGCGGTCGCCCCGTTCGAGGTGAAAGGGACACTAATCTCTTTACATGGCGGAGGCCTGCCTGCTTAAAGAGTAGGACTTTGTCAAATTTTCGAAATTCACTGGCAAAATATTTTCTACTAAAAAATAAAAAACTGGAGTCGCTACCGTCTTCGTTATTAAGTCGAGTAGGTTAGGAAAAAGTTTGGTAAAGATCGGATGAAAACTGTAGGAGGAGTATCTGGACAAAGCGTGACAGATCGGAGCGTTTTCTCCCACTCCTTCAATGTTAAAATTCGAAATTCAAAAAATCATAAAACGATTTCTATGAAAGATATCGTTTTGAAACTCGAGGTTTGGGGTTCTGACTATGATGTGCCCATCCAGTAAAAATTTGAAAGTCGTAAGTTGATGTTAAAGGGGAAATGAATTGCTATTATTATATAGATTTTTATTTTCTGTTGATTTTCATACTCAAAATAACCTATTGATTTTCATAGTCAACATTGATGTATTTTGATTTTCTGTTGGTTTTCATAGTCAACATTGATGTATTTTTATTTTCTGTTGGTTTTCATAGTCAACATTAATCTATTTTGATTTTCTGTTTTGTCATAGTCAATATCAATCTATTTTGATTTTCTATTGACTTTGATGGTCAGCATTAATCAATTTAGATTTTTGAATAATGATCAATATTGATCTAATTTGAATTTCATTTCTGTAATCCAAATAAAGTTATATTTATTATTGTTCCACCAAAAATGTGTACACGGTCCCGGTCCCTTTCACTCAGGCGAGCTTCTGTTAGGGCTTGCCATAGGTTTAATTTTATGTTTGGAATTTTAAAAAAAGTCACCAGATGAGGGAAGCGCTAGCAATTCCTACAAGAATGCAGTCAACGGCTACAATGTAGATAAAAAGCCGAATAAATTCGAACAGAGACAATCTTAGCATCACTCCAAAACCAGCTGATGAAACTGGAATTAAAAAATAAGTTGCTTCACCGTCAACGGTCACGATTTACCACCTTGGTCAATGTAAAAAAGAATTTACTCAATAAAAAGGCACCCAGGAGTACAAGGAAGGCTGGATCATCACGAGCAAACTGCGCTTTCGTTTCTAAAATTGCAAATAAATGTCATAACAGGCCATTTTAATGAAATCAAACCGCATATATGTGATCAAAAAAATCTAATATTAAAATAAAAGCTTACGTTTCCGATACTGAAAATTTCGATACACTTTCTGTGGAGATAGAAACAAGTAGACCATTTGCCAAATGGCAAACTCAAAATCCATTTGATGACATTTCAGCAATCTTCTAAGATATTTATATCGTTTTGCTGCAGCACTCATACATCCGATTCTGAAAAGCCAAATGTACAATAATTAGATTTCAAATAATTGTGAATTGATATTTGACAATGGATTTTAATTTAATTTGTTTTGTCTACTATCTGTCTGATTAAAAATGGATATTATCCGAGAAATGAAAAGATTACCTGTGAGTAGCCGGAGACGGGAGTGGACTGGCTGCATAATTAAAACTTATTGGCGATTGTGTACGGCTTGAGCTAATTGAATTACTGTTATACATTTTCAATTATCTGCTACAGAAAATTTATTATCATTCTAGGCTATTACACGTGGCGAAAAATTTATTCCACTTTAATCGCTTGTCTTCAAAACTCAGAGCCTTTTTTATTTGTTACAAATTCAATAATCAATAATGGGATCATTGGAAGCGATAGAATTAGCAGAATTTATGTTGAGCGTTGAAACTGTTTTGAACTCAAAGACAAATTTTAAACCTATATGCTCTGGCCTGGTCTGAATCAGCTTGACCACTTGACAATTCACCTTTAACCACTCACTATTTTCTTTTCTTGAAAAAGGACAAAATATTATGTTTAGATCTGAATCAAATCCAAATCAAACTTTTGAATCATAATAATACAATCGTATACTGATTGCCGATTTTTAATTTTTATTATTTTGGTAAGATACAGTAAAGACAATAAAGAGTTGTTTTGGTTTGCTTTGCATTTTGATAATGGATTTGCTGTGGTTGAATCCGTAATCCGTGTTGACTATCAACTATTAGCAAACAGGCATTCAAAGTATTGTAGTGTGCAATAGTGAATAGGGTTGGTATTATGGTGTGCAAAGTTTCCTGGGAGTCAGAATCCAGGAGTCTCGCGACCACATTTCGTATCTCGAAATTTACGCATAGCATGACCCTTGAATATTTCATCGAATCTTTTCCGGACAACATCAGGAGGTCTCGCTCCTCCCAACCCGGGTGGGATAAAATGAATCGACGGGTATAGGAACCTCGATAATAAGTTTTCGGCTGGATTTAGGCAGCGGGATATCGTTGCCTCAATTGCCCCTGTTGCCTCCGTTGCCCCCTCCCCCGTTGCCCCTAGTTTAGCCACTTAACCTTTTACTTTAATATATTGTCCCCGTTGCCTCCGGTCACTATTTTTGCCTCTTTTTTGACCTAACCTAATAAAAAATAAACTGTTTTATTGTTAATAAAGCCTAACAAGCAAGTAATATGTATATTTTTAATTAGGTTAGGTCAAAAAATAGGCAGAAATAGTAACGGGAAGAAAATGGCAAAGATAATAGGTTAAGTGGCTAAACTAGGGGCAACGGGGGAGGGGGCAACGGAGGCAACGGGGGCAATTGAGGCAACGATATCCCGCTGCCTAAATCTAGCCAAAGTTTCCACCGAATTTGGAAACCCGTCACTATTTTTGCCCATGTTTCGACCTAAACTAATAAAAAATAAAGATAGTCCTTATCAGGCTTAGGCTTGAACTGTAAGTAACTTGTTTATTATTAGGTAAGGTCAAAAATGAGGCAAATATTGGAATGAGCTCAAAATCCGCAGGGGGTAGGGATGAGTGCTAGTGGAACGAGACCCCAGGGTCATATCTGGTAAAATTGAAGGGTCATCTAAATATTCCGAAATGAGAGGTGCGGGAATCTGACTCCTAACAAATTGTGGGTCATTTTGTCCAAAATGAGTCAAAAAAGCTTAAAATCACATAAATTTTTTCAGATAGCTAGATCACAGGACAATGTTACCTAACGCACGAACCAGTGTTCTATTTTAGCCTGCTAAAAATGGTTTTGGCCACCCACTCGACTAACATTGCTGAAAAATGGTCAGTGACGAATATGTCTAAAAACATAATTCTTTAAATTTCATCAATAATAGGTTTTGGCCACTTTAGCCACTGGTTAACAAAAAATTCAAGCAGCCGGCTGCTCTATTTGAATTAGCTGCTTCGTTTTAGAATTTTAAAAAACCAAACCTACATAATCTTATTAGCCATGTTGCCATAGTTACAAGTAAATAATTCACCATGAAGAGCAAAACAACGATGTCCTAAAGAACTTGTAGATCCTCGTTTTTAAAAAAATATAGGCATCGAAATAGTCATATTTTCAACTTTAATCGACCATAGCTTTCTTATTTGGGAGGTTCCCCCCAGAAACCAATACCATATTCGTGATGTACTCGACGAGATCTTTCGAATGAGCTATATATCGGTTTTTTCCGTGGAGCGTCGGTATAATAGGAATGTTCCGGAAATTCGACTACGTCAAACTACATGGACAAATTGCTGTTCTATTAGTCCATAAGATTTAACTATACTTTCCAGTGGATTGGTTAAACCATACTTATTTGAAATATCACCCAAAGCCACTTTATGGGGATCAAAGGAGGGGCCGCCATAGATTTTAACTCTACGTCAAGGAGATGCCTGTTCGTTTCCCCCATAAGCGGTTTTGAGTGGCATTTCAAAATATTATAACTTGTGGCAGACTGTGTTACCATATCGACCAAACCTTGATAAAATTCATGAATAAAATCTCTTCCTTTTGAATATTTCGCATTTTCATCGTTGATTTTTATCGTTACCACTTACCACAGCTCAACATCTAAGTACAGGGCAAGACAGGATCCATTATAGTCATGTAAACAGTAAAATTATTGACTTTTGTCGAAGTCAGAGCTGTCCGCCGTAAGGCCTATGCTAAAGTGCAAACAACGTATATGAGGCTGTCACAACGTCCTGCCCTGTGAGAAAGTCATTTTGGATATCATCTCTAGGCTGTTTCCATAGGGGTGTGAAAAACAGTTCAAATTGGTCTTTCTCCATTTAAGTTTACCATTACCAAGTTTACAATATTAATGCATTATTGTACACAGGCGTTTTAGCTCGCCTCAATAATGAATTTTGATAGTCAACATTAATCAATTTTGATTTTCTGTTGATTTTGATAATCAAAACTAATCAATTTTGATTTTCTGTTAATTTTGATAGTCAACATTAATCAATTTTGGTTTTCTGTTGATTTTGATAGTCAACATTAATTTTTTTATTTTCTGTCGATTTTCATAATCAACGTTTATCTACTTTGATTTTCCATTTTTGTTGATACTCAATGTTAATCAATAAATATCAAAATAAACATATTTCTATTATTCTACCAAAGATGTGGGCGCGGTCCCCTTTTCTCAGGCGAGCTTCTTTTACGGCTTGCTGTAGGTTTTTGATTTTATTATTGAAATGAGCAACCCTTAAAAGTGTTTCTGTAATTTAATTATTATAATAGCAAGACCGCCTTAACAAAACTCATTGCTTTCCCATGTTTATTTTCTGAATATTAACGACCATCGAAAATTTGTGACCCGAGAGGTGACGTTATTTATCCGACTGAAGGAATTGAATGTATATTATACTGGAATTACCAACACAACTGCTTAGCCAACTGTAACCTTACTAACTACAGTGGTTCTAGTTCATATTCTGTACAGGCAAAATTTTCACAGAAAATGCCAAATAATAAAATTATCATGACATTCACAAATGCAACCTAATTTTTGACGTTTAGCACACACACGCAATAAGTTCGGTAATCACTCTTATAAGTTTGGTGCATTTTGTGTGTTTCCGTTATCATTTGAGAGCCTGGATTTGGCTGAGTGGCGTTGAAATTGTTACAAACAAATCCAACTCTCAATCAACACACACATATTATATTCTCGGCTTGACCAACTTATTTCTAAAAAGTATAGCTTAATTTGAGTGATTTCTAACTAAAACTCACAAAAGGTGTAGCACAAGTGGGATACTTGAAACTCAAATTCCTAAATGGTGTAGCATAAATGGGAGACTTTCACCTCATATCCTAATTAGTGTAGCATAAGTGGGAGATTTTCAAATCATATTCCTGAAATGAGTAGCATAAATGGGAGATTTCCAACTCATATTCCTGAAATGTGTAGCATAAGTGGGAGACATCTAAATCATGTTCCTAAATTGTGTAGTATAAGTGTGAGACATCTAAATCATGTTCCTAAATTGTGTAGCATAGGTGGGAGACTTTAAACTAAAATTCGTTGTGGGAGTAGCATATGTGGGAGACATCCAAATCATATTCCTGAAATGTGTAGCATAAGTGGGAGATTTCCAACTCATATTCCTGAAATGTGTAGCATAAGTGGGAGACATCTAAATCATGTTCCTAAATTGTGTAGCATAGGTGGGAGACTTTAAAAAAAGACTTTAATAAATTTTTGAATTTAAAAAAGTTTAAATTTTTTTTTGATTTTTTGAAGTTTCAAGCACCCCGTTATTAACCCCGTCCGTAGGACGGGTCACGGTACTAGTAATGTCTTCTGTCTGGTCTTGTACACGGGCTGGTCGGACTCCGCCGACTTGACAGAGAGTCACGTATTAGAAATGTATCAATACCGCAGTAGTTCAAATCTGTTTCTGAGTTGGAGAGCTAAACACAAAATACACATACTTGTGCTTGTCATTGTCAAATTTTAGTCATCCTTCAATAAAAAAACCTTAATCAAGTAACCTAACCAGGTACATTAAATTACATTATACTAACCAAGTTCCCAAATCCGAGAATATTTACGTTACGGATGCCAAATAAATATTTTCTCAAAATTTTGAACTAAACTCCATATTTTCATAGCATATTTTACATTACAGAAATTTGGTGTTGGGGATTCAGGATTTGCGTAGTCAGTTTATTGACTGGGAAAAAGGAACTTATGGGGTACAAATTATTTCCCAATTAAATTTATCATGTAATGATAAAAGTTGGCTTAAGTGCAATGACATCTTTTATCTACTGCACAACCCCTAAGAATAAGAACTCCTTATTTGGTATAGAATTTCGCTATTGAAATTCCGAAGTGTTTGCCATTAGTAAAATATTTGCATTCCCACTTGCTGTTTCACAACACAACACCAGTATTTTTACTGCAGTCGACTAACACGAAATCCCCATATCCCTTTATTCCCCACTCAAAAATAAATCAGCTCCAAATTATTTGAAATATAAAAATATGCAGGAAAATCATTTTTATAGACTTTTATGTTCAATCCTTAGAAAAAATGCCCGCCTACAGCAAAGTTGGGGTGTGGATTATTGGGAATGTCTTAGCTCCGATTGCAGTAATGAATTACATGTAGTTTCTTTCCAAAAACGCAGTTTGTAAAGAAAAATGATAGACTGTTAGGTGTTAGGTAGCTAATGATTTATCATAATTGTTTGATCTTCAATGCAATCCTATTTGACTTCTCACTTGCGAAAACTATCAGTATCCTGATCTTGACCTCTGATCTTAATTTCGCAGGGAAAATGTCAAATTATTCGACAGATTTTGCCAGAACATGCAAATAATTTTATGCCCCACTTGCCAAATTAAAGTGCATCTTGAATTTTTGATAAAGTGCAATTCCTATCACAAAAAATGAAGTCATAAAGTTCATTCTTAGATCGCTGTGATACCCGATGCGCTAATGTTTCGCATTCTCATTTGGGTATTATAATCGTTAATTTTCAAAAACAAATAATGTCTGAGGCTTAATGTGGACGACAAATTATTGACTATTGTGACACCTGGGAGAGAACAGCTATAAGCTGGCCAGAAATCGTCAATAAAGCTTACCAATACTATTGACTATTGATGGACACGTAACTAAAATGCTGGACAAATCAACTACCTATCATCTAAATTGGATTAATTTCCTAATATTTTACAATTTACAATTACCTGAGTCGTTGGTCACTGGTGGAAAAAACTGGGAATATCGGAGCTACCAACTTGTTGGCAAAGCCGTATATAATTTCACAATTTAAGGAGATTTTGTAGTTTGAAGATGCAGTGTTTAAATCTTGAACACCCTGAGCATTGATTTTGATTTTGTACTAATTTTTTGAGATTTACTAATTTTTTTCTCCTTAAACAGAAGTAAAAAAAGCTGAATTTTTGTTTTTTCAGATGACAGAAAAAAAGAAAACAGTTCAACATCCTGAAAACATTGATTCAGAGATAGAAAAATGTTGTTCCCATTCCCTTCATATTTGAAATAAGAAGATTTTGAAATCGAATGATGTGTGTTATGTTTTGTATTATAGTCAGAGTGAGATTAGGTGCTAGTAGGAGTTAGAACTGTTAGAAGTAGAAGTACACGGACGTTTGATGTTGTCAATTAATATCTATCACGCATGAATGGTTTTTGTATTTAATTGTATCTGAGTAGTAGTATGTTAGTTAGTTTTATTAGTTTTTGAGGCAGCAACCAAGTGCAAATTCGACAATGTTTGGTCGTCAAAAGGCTCAGACTGACATTAAAAAGTCCACGCAGAAACTTCTAGACTCTAAAAAGGATGTGGCCACACGGCTCAAACATCTCAAGCTCATCCTTGGTAATCCTATTTTATTATATTTAATTATTATATTGCCTTTATTATTATTATTAATCTTAATATCGTATCCGAAAAGATTTGCAATTCATAACAGGTCTTCATTTAAATTTCAATACAATGCGCCGAAACCGATAGCTGTTTTAAATTCCGTATTTTATATTTAAAATGGCATATCTCGTCACTATAGCAGATTTGATTATTTGATGGTTTCAAAAACTAAAAATATTCTACGTCCAGTCCAAGGCAAATAGACTGATTTCCGCCCCCTCCTCCCCCTCCCTGGTATCAGGTGGGTTCAGTAGAGGGAGGTCCCATAAGAGAGTTTGAACTTTTATATGGGACTTGCAATTTACTCCTGAAGGGTGGGTATCCATGACTACTGGGACCAGAATGGGACTCCGGAATGGGACTAATTTCAAAAGAAAGTCCCATATAAAAGCTCAAACTCTCTTATGGGACTTTCTCTACTGAACCCACCTGATGCGGGGAAGGGGGAGGGGCGGGGAGGGGAGGAGGGGGCGGGAATCAGTCTATTTGCCTTGGTCCAGTCGGATTATATGTGAACTCGATGCGACATAAACGGCCGTCTTACGGTTAGTTTTCTGAGTACTATACTTTATTATTCACCATTCACCAACATAAACATTTGAGCTGTAGTCATGGTGATATGAATATAGTAATCAGAAAACTAACCGTAAGACGGCCGTTTGTGTCGCATCGAGTTCACATATAATCCGACTGGACAGCTGTTTTCTCAAGGATCCAAAAAAGTCTGATTCTGCAAATTGTGATGCCATGCATTCAAGGGTGCTATATTAGACAATAATGATGTGTGCATCTTAAAACATTTTTAAGATTTAGATACAGATATTTAGTACAGTTTTTATGCAACTAACTTTTGTACATTTAACTCTTTATCTACTAATAATATAAGCAGCAATTAACATGTGTACCAAATTAACGGTATTAGGGACCTTTTAAATTATTATTTATAGATCTTTAAAATTATTCTATTACGGTACAGCATCAAAATTGACCGTTTCAATTTTCAAGGGACATTTTAAATTATTTCCAGGACCTGTTACGTATTTCAAAGTGAAGTAGTTATTTATTTATTCACAGTGAATGAATTGAACTGAATTTGTGGTTTGCAGAAACAGTTGACATTTCAGAATCAAAAGCCTTATTCTCCACGCACTACTCTCATATTTACCATTTGGTGTACGAAGGAATTGTCTCTGCAGAAGGATCTCTCAAGATCAGAGGGGGTAATCACCGTTTTCATTTTAACTTCCCAGTAAAGTCGTTTATCGTTTTCATTTGCAGTTTTAAATTTGCCCTGATCACTCGTATCATAGTTCTTATTATACAATATTATAGTCTTTTGGGAATTATTCAGAAAATGTAAATATTTTTGTGAATTATTCAGAAAATGTAAATATTTTTGTGAATTATTCAGAAATTGGAAATATTTTTGTGAATTATTCAGAAATTGGAAATATTTTTGTAAATTATTATATACTGTTCATTCCTCGTAGCGATGGTATTGTCCATTGCGGAGTGGCACTTGGATACGCATTCTGATTGGCTGAAATTTTTTGAAATCCAGCCTTCTGATTGGCTATTGCTACAACGAATATTTTATAGATTCCCCAGATGGGGGAATTTTAGCAACACTTAACAATTTACTACAAATTGCAATACACTACATGATTATCATACACAGGATATTCGTATATATTCGTCGTAACTGATTCTGATATCGGAGATTGCATTGCGGACGTACCTAAAGAAGGAGAAATTCTAGCGATAATCTCCATCAATCAGAACTCAATTCCTGTGTCCTTTACCGAAGGAAAATAAAGAGTTCTGATGGAGATCCTTCTGTCGAACATCATCGAGCAGTATGTGTATCCCTGTATGGAAATATTTTATTTTTATTATTTATTTATGATCCCCATAAGTTTTTGCTATATATTAACCCTATTCAGCGTTCTTTTCTAGCTCAGTTATTATTTGGTATTTTTGTTTGACGAATTATATACCACACAGTTGGGTGGTCTACTGATTTTCATCACGATTACTTCACAGCCCACTGCTTCCCCAGCCGCAAACAAAAATACCAAATAATAGGATTATAAATGAGCTAGAAAAGAACGTTGAATAGGGTAATATTTTGTACTATTATTATGCATTTTAATTATTTTAATTTTCAAATTTCAGTACTGATAGTGATAGTTAAGATTATTATTTATTAAGATAGTAGCATCCTAGCATCTCTCGTTATATGTTAGCTAACTTTCAGACTTTATGCAAAATCCTTCTGTGTATAATATTATTGCATGGTCTAGGTGGAGTCGTAAAATCCTGTATGTTATTGTTATTGCTATAATAGATTTGAGTAAAATTATTGGTTTGCTACTTTCAATGCAGTAAAATAAAACCTAATGAGTCATATGAATGAAGCAGAGGCAGTTTATCAATAATTCACATTTTCCACTTCAACATCAGGGTTTTTAATTACTATACGTGGTAAATGATTCATATAGCAGAATGAGAACGTTAACCTTGCAAAGTTATAATCTTTGTGTGCATCCTGTGTATGATATTCATGTAGTGTATTGCAATTTGTAGTAAATTGTAAAGTGTTGCTAAAATTCCCCCATCTGGGGAATCTATAAAATATTCGTTGTAGCAATAGCCAATCAGAAGGCTGGATTTCAAAAAATTTCAGCCAATCAGAATGCGTATCCAAGTGCCACTCGGCAATGGACAATACCATCGCTACCAGGAATTATCAGTATCGTATGTGTTGAAATGCATGAGATAACATGGTGTCCCACTCAGGCACCGAAAATGTCTTGCAACCTTGCAACTTGGTTATTGTGGATATCGGACTTCGCCCCGCCCACAAAGTAGGAGGAGCTTACGTGTTATCAGCCAAGGGGGCGTGACTAGTGGGTGGAGCTAAAGTAATTAATTAGTGGGGTGGGGCCTGTTACGCCAGAAATTAAAATGTTTTCGATGCCAGAATAGTTAAACTTTTGGTTCATGCTTGGAGTTCGGGTGGTAAATGGTAAAGGTAGGCAGGTACTTCGTGAAAAATATTTTTTCAGAAATATACTTTGTTTGAAAATGTTTTATTTTGAATTTCAGTAATTCAAATAGTAATTCACATCAGGTTTGAGTTCATAATTTCAAAAAATGGACAGTACTAAAGATCATGAGTGTGACACCATGTACCCTTCCCGTTTGTCCATAAAATTTACAATGAATTTTTTAAAGACAAGACGATAAACTTTATTGAATGTCGTTTTCAGTTAAGCAGTAGCATTTTTATACAAATACAAATTATGTCACAGAGAAAAAACATTATTAGGCTTACAATATTACTACTGAAATACTGATTTTTTCAAAAAACCATGTTTTTGCAAAACTGCTTTTAGCGAACCCCGTTTAAGAGATTTCGAAATGTGGTGGCCATTATTCTACGACCTGAAGGTGTAGTTGAGGGTGTTGGTGTGTTAATTGACTAATAGATATTCATGCACGGTTTTGTGGGTTATGGTTTAATTACTCATTTGCAGGTTTCTTAACGCCTACGCTGTCACAGACATTAGCCGAAAGCCTGCCTTTCTCACTTGGTGAGTTCTTCCGTTGAATGACTCCCTCAGCCTTGCTTGCCTACCTATTATATAAACGGAAGTGATGAATACTCTGACGTCATAATAACTCCGCCTAATGTTATAATAATATACTTTTATGAAGTGAAGTATAGTAACGCAGACAACTCGTAAAAGTAACCCTCAAAAATTTTGCGCGAAATTCATAATCAGTCTCTATATTTTTCGTTTGTAGAATACTATGCCCTTTTCCTTTTCAGTATATTAAAAATACCACTTTTGCATTTTACCATGGTAAAAATGGGTTTTATTGTGGGAATGTGAGTCTCTCTTTTCTTATTGGGGAATAATTTTCAAATTTTTATCGTATTTCTGTTGGGAATCCCAATCAAAAAGGTGGGAAGTGGAAATATCCGAAACCCTGGTTATGTGCTACCATATTAATCGAAATAATTCACAGGTGAATTATTATTTGGAATGCCATTTTTTTCCAAAATATACTCATAATTCCCCATGTGGTGAATTGCTCTCAAAACCTCTTTTGTAGTATTTACTTCACCGTATTGCATAATCACTTGTACATATATGTATTACATGGGAAATTTATTTAATGTGGGATTGTAGAGGGGTAAATTATTTTGATGTGGCGAATTAGATTGTGGGTAAAGAGGGTTAAAAATTGTTGTAAGTGGTATTTATTTTGTCCCAGTCTCACCTGGTGCTTCGGCCATATTGTTAATTTTATCATGCACGGAATGTATTTATTGCCCACTTAGCATGTTGAATAGCCTAGCCAAGTCATAACAACGTTTGTTAGGGCGTTATGTTGTTGTTGATTACACTTTCGTTCTGAATCTGAACCTGAACTGATCTGAATTTAATTTGGCATCTCTTGCTTTACTTGTAATCTTTGTGTTGGTAAGTATCATGTAGTGCCTAGTAGCGATTGCTGGAATTGAATGCTATGTACAAATTGTTTTCCATTTCGAGTTCTTGCTTCGCTATACTCTTGATAATGTGATTATCTCAATGTACAGCTAAACCATGCGATTTAGTACTGTACATTCAGATAATATTCACTCTGTACTTTGAAATTCCTGCACGTTTCCAGCGTAGTTGGGCCTTGTTGGCACACTAGACTTCACATACCTCACATCATCATACCTTACGACTTTACCTCATGAATACATACACTTATAGTATGTTAATTATTGCCGCAATAAAATATGATAACCAGCTGATACAAATAGACCCAGGTGACAGTTTTCGATTTTAAAGTTTTATTTTGAATCCATATTACTTGTTCGTGAAAATTCGAAACTTTTCGAGTAAATTCGAATATTTTCGAGTAAATTCGAATATTTTCGAGTAAATTCGAATATTTTCGAGTAAATTCGAACCATTTCGAGTAAATTCGAACCATTTCGAGTAAATTCGAACCATTTCGAGTAAATTCGAATATTTTTGATAAAATTCGAATATTTTCAAGTAAATTCTAATATTTTCGAGTAAATTCGAATATTTTCGAGTAAATTTGAATATTTTTGAGTAAATTCGAACCATTTCGAGTAAATTCGAACCATTTTGAGTAAATTCGAATATTTTTGAGTAAATTCGAATATTTTTGAGTAAATTCGAATATTTTTGAGTAAATTCAAACCATTTCGAGTAAATTCGAACCATTATGAGTAAATTCGAACCATTTCGAGTTAATTGTTTCGAATTCTAATTCAACAATCTTATTTATTCTAAAAACATTCGAATTTATTCGAAATCTTTTGAATTTATTCGATATCATTAGAATTTATTCGAAATCATTTGAATTTATACGAAATCATTTGAATTTATTCGAAATTATTTGAATTTATTCGAAATCATTTGAATTTATTTAAAAACTTTTGAACTTATTTGAAAACATTCGAATTTTTTTCGAAAATGAAAGAATATTGGAAACACATTGATTGATGATATGGATGTGAATGTGATGTAAGTATGTGAGGTGATGTGTCACACAAGGTAGCCCATCGCTATATGGCAAATTTGTCATCTAGCAATACCGGCAACAGGAGGAATTTTTTAGATTAAGTGAACCCCGATCGTCCTGAGCTAGCTAAACTAGCTGGGATCCGATCGGTACTCGATAAGCTATACTCTGCACTTATAAATATTTATTTCACATTTAGTTTCGTGGAGCAGAGGATTTGCTTGTTGTGCATACTAATTTGTATTTATAAAAAAGGCTGCTGTACGCAGAAATTAAAAAATGTAACATGAGACGATGGGAGGGGAACTGGGAAAATCATTGACTTGTCGTTAAATTGGCCATTTTGGCTTTTAACCATTTTAGCTGGCGGTTCAAATTGTGGGGTGCATTAGGATTTATAAAAATAGTAATACTGAAATTGAGTGATATGAATTAGGCATTTTTTAGAAGAATAAACACTTATTAGGATCAAAGTTTAGGTAGTATCCTTTTGTCGCTGTCACTCTGCCGGTCGTCCTCCGAAATGATTAATACGTATATCTTTGGAACGACATAACTTATTCCAATTCTGCTTTTTGCATATGGTAGCATATATATTCTGGTTATCATTACAATTCAAATTCGACGCATCTCCTTGGTTTGTGGAAATATATAAATACAGCAGGTGAGGCAGACAGTAGTACTACAAGTACAGCAGGTGAGGCAGCGGCAGGCAGCGTAGTAGTAGAGGACTGTGGATGTGCTGTACATTAACATAAATACATGTACAATATACACAATACACCATAGAGATCTTCCATCGTGTGTGGGTCAAGGTATTGATAGACCAAGGTTTTTATAGAAAAAACCCTCGACCCCCGGTTTTTTATGGTTAAGGGTTTTTTAAATACTTATAAGCATAAATACAAGCCTATACCACAGCATATAAGAAAACTATAGCTGACAATAGCAACAATCATGTAATCCTAAAATTACGATTATTTACGTCTATAAAAACAAAAATTAAAGCATAAAAATTTAATTTTTAACATTTTTTAGCCAAGTTAACACGCACGCAATATTTTTTGGAACCACCTATATAAATTATTATACTGTTTGATAACAACAACAACTAGTGAAATAAAATTCATTATTATTACTGATTAAATTGACTTTAAAATATTCCTTCGTTAATGTGGAGTATTAAGCATTAAGGGAAGCGTATGAATCTGAAAGTGGGAAAACTCGATAATTTTGTATATAGTACAATAACCATGGATATAATTTTAAATGAAGCAGAATAGACAATTTATTGAACAAAAGTAGTTTGTAAAGCTCTTTCTTGTTCTATCTCTTCTTGCTACTCATCACTTATCACCTTTGAATTTAAATAGCTCCGAACCGAATATTACTTATTGGGACTGTGTAGACCAATGTGTTATAACCTCGTAAGGAATTTTTAAGTTTTCTTCTCTCGACTAGGTTGAATCTTGAATTTAGGCAACGGTACCTCGTTGCCGTTGTTGATGGTAAACATTGTTGCCAATTCATCTTTTACCACCGGCAACAAAGGCAACACTCTCATTTGGTTATATAATAAACTTATCGTATATAACAAACCTAACCTAAATGAAATAAACAAATTCGACAGTTATCTATAAAAATTATTAGGTTAGGTTCATTACATTCAAAACTGGTGGAATGTCATTTTTCCCCAGATCCCCCTTATAATTTGTTTATTTCATTTAGGCTAGGTTTGTTTATCCGTAAAATATGGACCGGTATGACTAATTTATTATACGATAAGTGTTAGAAGTCATTGATGAGGGTGTTGCCGGTGGTAAGTTGTAAAGATGAATTGGCACCAATGTTTACCGTCAACAACACCCTAACGGCAACGAGGTACCACTGTCTATAATCAGTCCTCGACTGTGAACAAACTAATTTTTGATACTGTTGTTATGCTGTTTTCCACTCCGACACTTTGGAAACCCATTCCACCACATTGGAAACTCAATCCAACACAACTGTCATGTTTTCAAGTTGTTTTTTGCATATTCAAACTTTGCTAGTTTGTGTAAGATTGAAATCGATTTTTGAAAAATCATTTTTACATAAATAAAGTAGGGAAGAGAGAGAAGTCATGCCTCATTCGCATGCCTCAGTCATTCATTGACTGAGAGTTTGGCCCTACCTAAAGGATTTTGGCTTAATCTATCGGGGTCATCTAGACCTGTAGACACCCTCAAAACAAATACCAGGAGAATATCTTAAAAATTTGATTATATAATTATATTCGAGCGCTTCAGGATATTTGACTGACTAAAAAGGTGGCAAGTACAGGCAGTTTATTCACTGAGCCCCAGTTACAGTTTTTTAGATCATGAAGAACATATAATACAGATTACATCCGACTTCCTTTACAGCAACCGAATCAACTCAAAAACCAATAGACCTACAAAAAAGTTTAAATAGGGAAACAGATAGTCCACAATCCCCTGCATTAGGCTGGCTCCGAAAGAATATTTCAAACATATTGGTCCAATCTGGAGATATAAACGTTTTCGTGCGGAATTTGCAATTAATCGTAACTACAAAGAAAAGTTTAAAATATTCTTTCGGAGCCGAATGCTGTGGGTTAAGAAGCATCTTTTTCCCTATTTAAACTTTGTTGTAGCTCTTTTGGTTTTTGAGTTGATTCTTTTGGTGCAAAAAAAGTTAAGAGGCAATATGATAGTCAGAATAATTTGCCGGTTGCCAACATACGCTTCCCTTAACAGTAATAAATAATAAATATGTAAGTAATTAATTAAAATTCAGCATAATAAATGTTTTTATTTATGTACCTAAAAGCATTCTTTCGCGATTTGTAAGTAGAAGTTAATTATAACAATATATAATAATCTTCACAACGATTAAAATATACATTAAGGTTCAGGTATTTTCAAAATACGGGGAAATTCATTAAAAAAGGTCAAGTAAAGGTTACGGGGAGTATCTATGGCTACGTTTTAAAAGTACATAGAGGCATAGAAATTTACTGATGACAATACTGAAAAATACTTTTTTGGAAAACTTGTAACTCCTCCGAGAATACTGGTCGTAGAAAGATAAGATTGGACTCTAAAATTCCAGAAAAGGTTGTTTTAACTAAGTACGTTGGAAAATTTTAAAATTTTACCTATGGTTGCGAGATATTACCTCTTTTTCCACAAAAACATTAATATCTCAAAATCGGAAGTAAAAATGTTGAATATTCCAACGTACTTGGTTAACACAACCTTTTTTGGAATTTCAGAATCCAAACTTGTCTTTCTACGAGCAGTATTCTCGGAGGAGTTACAAGTTTCCAAAAAAAAAGTTTAGAGCTATTTTGATAGTCGAGTTCAAGTCACGTGACTTGGTAACCGGGAATCTTAAACAAATATATAGACATCAAGATACAATGATTGCAAGTATCAATAAATTTACCAATCTATCTATGTATATAAGTCTGGTAGGAGAGCCTTACATTACGTAACGCAAAACCCCCTCCAAAATTTGTAACGCAAGTGCTGCCAATTTTGGATACCACCTCCTTCTCCCTTAACAACTACACACGTAATAATATATGCAGGTTCTTTAAAACCAAAATGCGCATGCTCACTTCCTCTAAACCACCAAAATGAGTTGTTTCATAAATTAGTTCTCCCCTTGGCTGGGTTCACTAGTTAAAGTATAAAAGCTATTTTGTTTCGACCTGATTATATATTTGTTTACATTTTTGAATAGTAATATGATTGATTGATTGATTGATTAGCTTTATTGTCAAACATTGTTCAGCTAGCAAACATAACCTAACCTAACCTAACCACAAGTCCCACAAGGGACATCAAAATATTACAAAGAAAATGTCAATATGTAATAATTACAGTAAATACAATATGAATACAGGTAACCTTTATTAATAGTTAGTTATATTGATAGCAGTAAAACACCTACAGCAAGCCGTAACAGAAGCTCGCCTGAGTAAAGGGGACGTGTGCACATTTTTGGTATATCAATACAGGAAATAAATTGATTTTGATTATTAAAGTGAACACTAATCCGAATTAGATAAATATAATTCATAATTCACAATAAAAATAAATAATTGATTCATATTGAGTATTAAAATCAACAGAATATCAAAATCAATTTTGATTTATATTGATTATCAAAATCAACAGAAAATCAAAATCGATATATATTTATATTGATTATCAAAATCAACAGAAAATCAAAATTAATAATTATTGAACATTAGAATTAACAGAAAATCAAAATTGATTAATATTGGCTACTGAAATTCAACAGAAAATCAAAAATATATCAATATTGAATGTCAAAATCAGCAGAAAATAAAAACCTACGGCAAGCCGTAACAGAAGCTCGCCTGAGTGAAGGTCAACAGAAATCAACAGAAAATCAAAATAGATAATTGTTGACTATGAAATTCAACAGAAACTCAAAATAGATTAAGATTGACAATGACAATCAACAGAAAATCAAAATTGATAATTATTGACTATGAAAATCAGCAGAAAATCAAAATAGATAATTGTTGACTATTAAAATCAACAAAAAAACCAAAATAGATAATTGTTGACTATGAAAATCAACAGAAAATCAAAGTAAATAATTGTTGACTATGAAAATCAACAGAAACACAAAATAGATTAAGATTGACAATGAAAATCAACACAAAATCATAATTGATAATTATTGACTATGAAAATCAACAGAAAATCAAAATAGATAATTGTTGACTATGAAAATGAACAGAAAATCAAAATAGATAATTGTTGACTATGAAAATCAACAGAAAATCAAAATTTAATCATGTTGACTATGAAAAGCAACAGAAAGTCAAATTTTATTAATGTTGAGTATGAAAATCAACAGAAACACAAAATAGATTAAGATTGACAATGAAAATCAACACAAAATCATAATTGATAATTATTGACTATGAAAATCAACAGAAAATCAAAATAGATAATTGTTGACTATGAAAATCAACAGAAAATCAAAATAGATAATTGTTGACTATGAAAATCAACAGAAAATCAAAATTTAATCATGTTGACTATGAAAAGCAACAGAAAATCAAATTTTATTAATGTTGAGTATGAAAATCAACAGAAAATCAAAATTGATTAATGTTGGCTATCATAATGGAAAGCAATTCTAAAAATATAAATTTAACTATCTATTTGCATATAAATGCGAAATAGATTTATTTTCGTCCTATAATAGATATTTTCCAGTTTTATTTACTTTATTATAAAATCTTAAATTTGGTCGAAGCGGCACTTAATATTATGTACTATCCCGCTAACAATCCATAGGAAGCACATTTGAACTTTTAATGTCCATTTAATGTCACATTTTCATTTTGAGTATCAAAATGAAGACAAAGTGAGCGCGCGTCATTTCAGCAACCTGTGAACCAATGTGGCCCATTTTCAATAGGCTTTGTCACAGGTCCATAGGCAATGTTTTTGCCAAGTTTAGTTGAAATCCATCAATGTCTTCAAAAGTTATCGTGTAAACGGACGGACGCACGGACGGACGCACGCACGGACGGACGGACTGTGCGATTCTATAAGCTGCCTTTTCAGGCGAGCTAAAAATAGATCAATATTGAGTACCAAAATAAAAAAATCAAAAATAGATCAATATTGAGTACCAAAATAAACAAAAATCCCAAATTGATTAATATTGAGTATTAAAATCAACAGAAAATCAAAATAGATTAATATTGAGTATAAAATCAACAGAAAATCAAAATAGATTAATGTTGACTATTTAAATCAACAGAAAAACAAAATAGATGGACATTGACTATTAAAATAAACAAAAAATCAAAATTGCCTAATATTGAGTATCAAAATAAACAAAAAATCAAAGTTGATTAATATTGAGTATCAAAATCAAAATACAATCAAAACCGGTTAATATTGACTTTTATAATGAAAAGCAATTCGAAAATTGTAAATTTGACATCAATTTGCATATAAATGCGAAATAGATTTATTTCCGTCCTATAATAAGTATTTTCCGGTTTTATTTACTTTATTATTAAATCTTAGATTTGGTCGAAGCGGCATTTAATATTTTGTACTATTTTGCTAACTATCCATAGGAAGCACAATTGAACTTTTAATGTCCATTTAATGCCACATTTTCATTTTGACTATCAAAATGAAGACAAGTGAGCACGCGGCATCTCAGCAACCTATAGACCGATTTAAACGAAAATGAATAGGGTTCGTCACTGGTCCGTAGGCACTGTTTTTGCTAAGTTTGGTTAACTTCCGTCGTTGCGTTCGAAAGTTACAGTATTGACGAACGGACGGACGGACTGTGCGGTTCTATAAGCTCGCTTCCTCAGGCGAGTTAAAAATAGAAAATCAAAGTAGATAAACGTTGATTATGAAAATCGACAGAAAATAAAAAAGTTGAAGTTGACTATCAAAATCAACAGAAACCAAAATTGATTAATGTTGACTATGAAAATCGACAGAAAATAAAAAAAGTTAAAGTTGACCATCAAAATCAACAGAAACCCAAAATTGATTAATGTTAACTATCAAAATCAACAGAAAATCAAAATTGATTAATGTTAACTATCAAAATCAACAGAAAATCAAAATCGATTAATGTTGACTATCAAAATCAACAGAAAATCAAAATCGATTAATGTTGACTATCAAAATCAACAGAAAATCAAAATCGAGTAATGTTGACTATCAAAATCAACAGAAAATCAAAATCGATTAATGTTGACTATCAAAATCAACAGAAAATCAAAATCGATTAATGTTGACTATCAAAATCAACAGAAAATCAAAATCAATTGATGTTGACTATCAAAATCAATTGATGTTGACTATCAAAATCAACAGAATATCAAAATCGATTAATGTTGACTATCAAAATATAAATATAAATATACTATCCTTATTGAGGCGAGCTAATACGTCTGTGTACAATAATGGATTAATATTTTCTACCAAATGAAATCGTATCGCTTCGTTAAACAAAAGCACATTTAAATTTTCAATTCAATCTTTTGCACCCTCGTTTTTCGATAGGTGGAAGCAGTTTTAACAAACAAAAAAATCGCATTATTGTTCTTACTATTGAAAAAAATCTAATTTAGAAACACTCAAATGTTTTTATTACCATTTTTAATTTCCACTAACAGGATCAGTTTTAAGTAGAAACCTTTATTGCGACTATAAAATTACTTTTTAAAAGCAAGCAGAATAAAATGGAAAATATGTAGGTTGAATATGTTACCAATAATTTGACAATTAATACTCTATTAATACTTGTTATTTAAGAGCAGAAATTCATGTTTGACAAGCATAAGATTTATTTTAGTCTGTGTTTTACAACCATTACAAATATTTCAACAAGTTTTCAAGAAAAGCGGCATTATGGCAATCAACAGTAACACCGAAGATTAAATCATATATATTTTTTCGGCTGTTATTTGCGAACCGTAGGACATATTTTGTCAACAATCAATCGGGATCGTCACAAGCCCATAGACGACGTTTTTGCCAGGTTTGGTCAAATTCCGTCAATTCCTTCGGAAGTAATCGTGGGGACGAACTTGGTGTAGTTTCATCGCGCGGACGGACAGACTGTGCGATTCTATATAGCTCGTCAGGCGAGCTAAAAATCAACGGAAAATCAAAATTGATTAATGTTGACTGAAAATCAACAGAAAATCAAAATTGATTAGTGTTGACTATGAAAATCAACAGATAATCAAAGTTGATTAATGTTTACTATGAAAATCAACAGAAAATCAAAATTGATTTATGTTGACTATGAAAATTAACAGAAAATCAAAATTGATTAATGTTGACTATGAAAATCAACAGAAAATCAAAATTGATTAATATTGAATATGAAAATAAACAGAAAATCAAAATTGATTAATGTTGACAATGAAAATCAATAGAAAATCAAAATTGATTAATACTGACTATCAAAATCTATACAAAAACAAAATATATTAATATCGACTATCAAGATCAATGCATTAGAAAATATATTAATATTGACTATCAAAGTCAATACATAATAAAAATATATTAATATTGACTATCAAAGTCAATACATAATAAAAATATAATAATATTGACTATCAAAGTCAATACATAATGAAAATATATTAATATTGACTATCAAAGTCAATACATAATGAAAATATATTAATATTGACTATCAAAGTCAATACATAATGAAAATATATTAATATTGACTATCAAAGTCAATACATAATGAAAATATATTAATATTGACTGTTAAAATCAAGACAAACTTGAAGCAGATTCGTTATTTTACTTTTGGAGGTGATTTTCCGTTTTTGTTATTTTACTATATAATTTCAGTTTTAGTAGAAACGGCATGATAAAGTTTATACTATCTCTCTAACAATCTATAGGAAACAGTATTACAATTTTCAATGCTCATTTTTCTACTTTGATTATCAAAATGAAGACAAAGTGAGCGCGCGGTATCTCAGCAACCAATGGACTGATTAACACCAAAATCAATATGAATCGTCAGTCGTGCATAGGCATTGTATTTGCCAAGTTTGGTCAATATCCGTCTTTGTGTTCGAAAGTTATCGTGGGTACGGACGGACGGACGTACGGACGGACAGACTGTGCGATTCTATAAGCTGTCTTATTCAGGCGAGCTAAAACCGAGATATGAAAAGACTATTGTATCCGTTTAAAACAATGACAGTCAGACAAATCATTTTTAAAGTTACTGAGACATTGACACGTTTTTAGATCATACGGCAAATCATTCCATAATTTAATACTTCTAAAAACAAAGGAGTTTTAGCTCGCCTGAATAAGGCAGCTTATAGAACCACACAGTCTGTCGGTACGTCCCTCCGTACATCCATCTTCACGATAACTTTCGAAAGCAATGACGGATATTGACCAAACTTGGCAAAAACAATGCCTATGGACCACTAACGATCCCTATTGAATTGGGGTTAAATCTGTCGATTGGTTACTGAGATAACGCGCGCTCACTTTGTCTTAATTTTGATAGTCAAAGTGAAAATTTGGCATTAAATGGACGTTAAAAAGTTCAATGGCGTTTCCTATAAATTGTTAGCGGGATAGTGTAACATATTTCAATCCGCTTCTACCAAATTTGAGATTTTATATTAAAGCAAATTAAACCGGAAAATAACTATTAGACTTGGAAAAAAATTTGGATTTATTTAAATCTTTTTTTCCCAATGACGGGTTAGAGATTTAGGGTAGAACGTTTTGTGAACAACTAACGGATACAATGTTACAAGGACGTATTTTGGATGGGCATTTTTTTCTCAAAATAGCAAAAAAATTCGCATTTTTTGGCCATTTTTGAATCATTTCCTTCAAAAAATGCCAAAAATTTTCGCGCTATCCGCGAATGTATGCACTTAAAATATCTATTGAAAATCTAGCCCCCTCCGAAACTCAGTTCTGGATACGTGCTTGCAATGTTACAAGAAAGAGTGGTATAAGTAATAAACTATGATACAGATAGTAAACCAAAACTATCATATAGATTAAACATATTAGGACAGCTAACGTTACCTGCATTTACTCGTTGAAGAAATTTCTTACTGTATGTATACTCCAAGAGAAAATTATCAATAATATTTTGTATTTTATTATTATATATTTGCTGTTGATGTAGCAGAATAAATAGGGAGACCATATTCTACTAGCGATACAACTAAAGCACGAAATAATATGGGCATTACCTTATGAGGAATGAATCTTTTATATCGCAATAAGTTTAAAGCTCTGAAAGACATATTATGTGTAATATAAGTAACATGTTCATCAAAGGAGAGCTTTTCATCAATAATTATTCCTAAATATTTAGCAGAGGAACATCGCATTAAAATATAAAATAAAGATAAAATTATTATGTTCTGCTTATCTAGATAGAGCTTTAGTGCATATTATTGTATGTTTTATAAAAAACCCATTAAACCCAGGGTTTTTTAAGTGAAGAGTGGTGGGTTTTTTGCCAAAAAACCCTAACTCCTAAAAACCCGACCCACAACCCTTGATACAACATTGATTAGGACTTACGGCGTTTGCTAAAAATTAATAGAATCTATATATAAATGCTTTTCTAAAATGATGAATCGTGGCAAACTTTGCACGTTTACGTTTACGCATTTATAACATACTCATTTTTTGAGATTACTAATTTCTTGATGGGGAGGCTGAATGTGATGATGAATTATTTGATTTGTAACAGTCCACCGAGCTCAGAGGGAGGAATTGGAAAGCGTTTTGCATCTGCTGGAGAGGATTCTGATGCTCCTGCCCGACCTGCTTCATTGTCGATGGCAACTTCATTCCATGTCTAGGCTCATGGCTAAACTTAACCATCCGGCCAACTCACTCAGGCTCCGAAGGGAAGCAATTAGGTAAATAACTATTTTGCAAAACTATCAATTTGATTTACCAATATGTCCTTTGCATTTTGCCAAATTGACCTAAAACTAGAACCTAATCAGGATTTGGGACTTCTTAGCCCAATCCAAACTCCAAAAAACAGACCTATAGTAGTCAGTAGGTCTGATCCTAATCATCTCTCTATATTATAACCACCGTTTTAGATAAAGCAATAAATTTACCTACCTATGTATGTAGTGATCTATGTGTGGTAGGGCAAATCCAGGCGCGTATATACAAAGAGGTGATTTGGGGGAGCTGCCGCCCCTCAAATCACCTCCCAGGGGGAGTCAAATTCCTGGATATAGCGGACTATAAAGTCAGGGTCAGGTTAATACCAAAAGGGAAATACTAATGTTTCATAATATTTCCAACTACCTAGGCAAAGTGAATAGAAATGTTTCATAATAATAGAAATTAACATAAGAAGGTTGAATGGTGGTGAGTCGTGATTGCGATTGGATGGAAATTATTAGCGAAAGGGGACATGTTGTAATGACCGTAATGTGGCAAATAGCATTTGAAAACTTTCTAATACAAATTGGTTATGCTATATCAACAAACTTAACATTTTTTAGTAGAGCTGGGTTTACTTTTTTACTAACCCTCTTGATTCTTTTGGCAGTTGGCGCACCTTTTTGTAGAATTAAATAACAGTGCTGGGTTACTACCTTTTCTCAAAAAATATTTATTCGTCAGTTGTACTCATATAATTTGTACGTTTTTCCAAAATCCCAGGGGTAATATTATTTTTCTGATTTAAAAGGGAACTTTTTGGTGAATTTGTGGGATTTTGTTTCAAAAATGGAGTCTTTCATTTTTCCCTGCATTTGAAGCTACGATCTACAGTTAATATTTTGGTTTAGGAAATTCCTTTTTATCAGGAAGTTTGGGCTGCAGCTAATTTATCCACCACTATAGACGTTAAAGTTTTTTAATTTAAATATACTTAGTATTTACAAAGTTAACATAATAACCTAATGGAATGTTTTCGAAATTGTTTTTATTAATAATAATATTTATTGTGAACGGTGGCCTGCTGAATTTCCCTTGAGTGCTAGATTTGCCCCTAAGCTGGGTTCACTAGTAAGTAATGTATGTTGATCTATCAGCTTTCAATGGAGCTATCGCATGACTACGATGAAAATAGCCAAAGTTACATCGATTTTTAATTAGTTTAATAAGTTTTTCGCCCACTTCCCCTGTCAAGGGAAGGTTAAAACTCATTTAGTAGTGTCAAATCAAATGATTTTTCCAGCGGTGCTTTGATTCCGGGGAGGAGAATGTTCAAATGATGAATTGCGGGACTTGTGTCTAGATTGTTCGTGATGTGGTACCAGTGCCTTGGGACGGCTGCCCCTTCGTACGTACATGCGATGTTTACATCCCTGATTCCTGGAATTGGGATATCAGATAATTGGCCACCAGCATCGACAGACTCTTCTTGGGGAATCGTTCCGTTGGAGATCGCCCCTGTGCTACCGGCCAACCCTGGAGAAAGACAACCAGAAGATCTGACGTCGTACTTCATGGAATGTCTGTTGGATTTCATGGTTTCTCAAGCTCCGAAAATACTCTGGAACGACGGGTCTCAGATGTGGGCCAAGAGCATCGACTTTTTGTATGAACGTTTCAAAGAATTCTACCTACCCAGAATATTCACGGATTTTGAAGTAGCCACCAATATATACAAACCCAACTTAGGTAACTACCATTTTCAATCCTAACAATTTTTATCGTTTGGGCGGGGCAATTATGCGATAAGTTTGGTATAAAAATGTTAGTAAAAATAATTGTAAAGTCTACATAACTTCGTTAAATGGCTTTGCGAAAATAATGTATATCAAAATTGTGTCTAAGTTATAGTTGTCATTGTACCAAAAACTAAACTAAATAAAACCTACTTTGTTCACTTATTTCGCCCAACTTTTATCATCCAACCAAAACCTTGAAGGAGATCGAACCAATGGTTTCAAAATTTAATCCAACTTTTCCAGTAAATGAATAAAATCAAAACCGAACGGAATTAGTACAGGAAAAACTTGACTAGCAAAAATATTTTGAGTAAAACTGAATTTAAACGAATGAATGAACAAGCGTTCAGGTTTAACTAAAAATGAAATGATCAAGAATAAATAGTGAATAAATGTGGGGGTATGATGCGGTGATCACATTAATATAGTCATGGGCTAACCTACTCCTGTGAATTTATTGATTGTTTATTATTGTTTATGTTGTTTGTAGATCTTCCAGAGCCTAGAAAAAGTGCCGATTTGTCAAATAACCCAATATTGAACTGTCAGGTTGTCTTTGTTAAATGGATTGCCAATTACGCACATTCTGTCTACCGGGCCATGGAATATTCCCAACCACCGCCAAAGTACTATCTAATTCTCATGCAACTAAAAGTCACTTCCAATTTGTATTGCATTGACTGGCAAAACGATGGCAAAGATGATTTGTAAAATCATCCTGCCGTTTCCTATTGGGCGGTAGAATTGAAATATTGAAATAGAATTATTTTGGCGCTATTTTGTCAGTTTGTATCGGTACCAATGCTAATGAAAGTTTTTGCCAAATGTGTAATATTATCATTTCCCTTTTGAGTGTCTTGAGATTTCTGATATTTGTTGTGTCGATAGTTGGAGTACAAATCCGGGTTTGGTTCATCAGGACGATTCTTCGAAAACCCACTCAACTCCTCCGTCATCTCTTTCTGGGGACAGAGATTCCATTACTTCTTATTCCAGCATCCACACGTACCGGATAGTTTATTGGATTTTAATATTCGCGATGATTATGCTAATATTATGCTAATTAGTTCTAATTGCACTTCAGGGATGTTGACGCCAATGTAATTGCCAAAGATGTGATTCTTGGGAGTAGAGAAAATGTCAATTTTCTTCATGAAGTTTTTCGCCGTGCCCTGCTTATGAATTTTGTTCATTCAGCTGCTATAAGAAGAGTAATTTGTGTATACAAGGACTGGATTCAAATCAATGTATGTACAGTCAATTACAAATATTTTAATCGTCATACTTCGCGTATTGTAATCAAATATTAAAGGTAAAAACCTTAAAGAACTCATAAGGACGCAAGGAAAACCAGAAAACAAGGAAAAGTAGTTTGTGAATAATTAAAATAGGGCGTAATTTAATAAACATTTATACCCCAGTCTCCCAGTTGAAATTGCTTTTGTATCGTTTTTAGCATATTGTGAAATGTGAAAATTAATAAGTACAGCCCTAATAATATTATGTGATAGTTATTGTATATACTACAATTTTAAATAACGTATCCAAACGATAAGCCTAGATAAAAATCAAAAGAAGTCTGGGGTCTTTTCCCTCTTTTTTCATTTTTCCCTCATTTCCCCCCTTCTTTGTTCTTTTCAGAATAAATGGGCCACTGTATTCTTGTGTGATTATCACTATGAACCACTGTAAACACAGTTTTGTGTAAATTTATTCTAACGAGAAGGGGAGGGATTTTAAATTAAAATACCTCGTATCTAAATTTTCAAAAAATTTACTCAGACACTTGATTCCCTTATTATGAAATAATAAGAATAGAATACAGGAAGTCTTGATTAGTATTTACCGTGTTTATATTTCTTTATTATGTATTTTATTGGTTTGGAGCAGGTACCTGAACTTCCTGTGTTTATGCTGGAACCGGAAGAGCCTAGCGAGGAAGGGGAGTGCGAGAATAGCTTGAGGGAGGGTCCTAAAAACCGTTTGCGAACTGATTCTTACTACGGAGCTATAGGAATAAATGCGAATAATAACCGGGAGGAATATTTGTCCCACCTGCGGGCCGGTGCTCAGAAGGTCCTTCAAGTATTTTTCTGCAACTCAGCGTCTGTCTTTCTCCTTTTCCAAATCCCCAAACACGAAGCTGCCGTCGCTCTCCTCGAGGAACAAGTCGACATCTGCAAAAGAGTTTTAAATATCTATCGCTATGCTGTCATGAACACCCGAATGGATGCCAAAACATGGTAAACTACTCCAAATCCATCTAAAATCAAAAAAGGGGTTTGGTTTAGCAGAAAATTGGTTTCCGCACGTTAAAACTGAGTTTCAGAAAATGGGTATATGGTTTAACCGAAAACCGGTTTGCGGTTAATTTTATAGACGGATGCAATTTTGAGTCTTATAGGAAACATGATTTAATCTATTATTTTTTCCGATTTTCAAAACAAGTATCAGCTGAAAATGAATGAATTGCATGATTTTAGCTCATCTGAGGAAGCGAGTTTATAGAATAGCACAGTCTGTCCGTACGTCCTTCGCCACGATAACTTTCGAAAGCAATGACGGATATTGACCAAACTTAACAAAAACAATGCCTATGGACGATCCCTATTGAATTTGGGGTAAATCGGCCCATTGGTTACTGAGATACCGCGCGCTCACTTTGTCTTCATTTTGATAGTCAAAGTGAAAATTTGGCATTAAATGGACATTAAAAAGTTCAAAAAGTTTTGTATTTTTATTCAATTTTATAGTCAAATTTCCATTTTTTTATTTCCTTTAAATTTTGATAATCATTATTAACCGATTTTAATTTTCTGTAGATTTTAATACTCATAATCAATCAAGATTGAATATCTGTTGATTTTCATAGTCAACATTAATCATTCTGTTTAATGAGATTCTGAATATTAATCAATTTTGATTTTTTTGTTTAATTAGATTCTGAATATTAATCAATTTTGATTTTTTTGTTTAATTAGATTTTCAATAATCAATTTTGATTTTTTGTTCATTTTGATAATCAATATCAGTCAAATTTGATTTTTTGTTTATTTTGATACTCATTATTATTTAACTTTGATATTTTGTTTATTTTGATACTCAATATTATTCAATTATGAATTTTTGTTTATTTTGATACTCAGTTTTATTCAATTTTGATGTTCTGTTGATTTTCATAGTCAACAATTATCTATTTTAATTTTCTGTTGATTTTAATAGTCAATAATAATCTATTTTGATATTCTGTTGGTTTTCATAGTCAGTATTAATCTTTTTTGATTTTCTGTTGATTTTAATAGTCCATAATAATCTATTTTGATTTTCTGTTGATTTTAATAGTCAATAATAATCTATTTTGATTTTATGTTGATTTTAATAGTCAATATTAATCTAGTTTGATTTTCTGTTGATTTTAATAGTCAATACTAATCATTCTGATTTTCTGTTGATTTTAATAGTCAATACTAATCTATTCTGATTTTCTGTTGATTTTAATAGTCAATACTAATCTATTCTGCTTTTCTGTTGATTTTGAAGATTTTTTCAATAATTATAAATATTAATATAATTTGAATTACATTTTACTAATAAATATAAATCTATTATTATTCCACCAAAAATGTGTACATGGTCCCCTTCACTCAGGCGAGCTTCTGTTACGGCTTGTCGTAGGTTTTTTTTATCATGCATGATCTCTTTGTATCAACACACGTCAAGTTATGTGAAGGAGTGTGATGTGGATGTTTAAAAGTTAAATTGTGGTTTTTGAATGCAGGGAGCAGTTGCTTGTTGTTATGCTGCATGTGACTTCGAAAGTATTAGACCAAAACCAGCCACACTGTGGGTTAAAGTATCCTGACACCTTGGGATACAAATTGGCATCCGCTTTGTTTCAAGTGAGTTCACTTCTCATCCTTCTTCCTTGAATTTAATGTCAATTTTCACTTACCTTTGATTTGTTCAGACGCTGATTGTGAGCTGGGTGAAAGCGAGCTTGAATGTACCCATTAGCATTGAACTGTGGGACCAACTGAAGTCTGTCTTATCACAACTAAGTTTTTGTGATGACCTAATCACCGAGTGGGCGGTAAGACAATCCTAATACTAAAACTGGTGCGAAAAACTTCATACTAAAACTGATGCGAAATTCTTACCTTCAAACAGAAACAAAAAACCAAAAAGATTTTTGGAGACAATTTTTTTATTCAACCACAAAAATTTTTTACTTTGTCACTCTCCAGTCTTTTCAACAATGTCTCAAAATTGACTTGCTATTAAGAATTTTGGGGGACATTTGCTTCGTGGTAGCAATAGAGAAAATTTTGTCTTTAAGGAGGCTCACCACGCAAGCCTGCATAGCAAACGGGCCTATCTGAATGCATGTTAAAAAATGTTTTACTTCTGGCTTTATTCCTCCCGAAGGATAAGCCCTATTTTTATGGGACTTACATTTTTGAAATCCTGGACTATCGAGGAACACGCGAGGGCGGATGGATTTTTGATATCGTTGCCTTAAATGCTTTAAAAAATCAAATTCCAAAAAAAAGTTAATCAGTTTTAGTTTTTATACAATGTTGATTTTTTTAAAGCAACGATATCGAAAATCCAAGAACCCTCGTGTGTTCCTCGATGGTCCAGGATTCCAAAAATGCAATTCCCATAAAAATCGGCATAAAGCCTGATGTAAAACATTTTTTAACATGCATTTAGATAGGCCCATGCGGTTGCTTTACAGGCATGGTGAGCCTTCTTAAGGAATTTAAGGGTCAGGTATATTCAAAATACGGAGGAATTCAATAAATAAATGTCAAGTAAAGGTTACGGGGAAGTATCTGTGGCTAAGTATTAGAAGTACATAGACATAGATATTTACTCTATGACAATACAGAAAAATACTTTTTTGGAAAACTGGAAACTCCTCCGAAAATACTGGCCGTAGAAAGACAAGATTGGTCTCTAAATTCGCAAAAAAACCTGGTTGAGGTCTGGTATTCAGCGCTTATTCATATTCATCTCCAATTTCGAGATACTAAGGGTTTAATTTTAAATTCGCAGTTTTTTCTGATAATATGAATTTCTTGCAGAAAACAATGGAGACGTTGACGCGGGTGTTATCTAGACACGTCTATAATTTGGACTTGGCCAATCTACCTCTTGATCGGTTGACGGAACAAAAAGCGAAGAAAAAGAGAGCCGGTGGTGGGACTCTGCCTGGAACCTTTACCAAAGACACTTTCAAACGTAATTCCGATGTGGCTGATGGTATTAAATAAGTTTTTAGGATTTTTTTCCATCTCTGAATTCCTCTCAATTTCCGGGTAAATTATTATCGTCCTAATAATTATTGAAATGCTTTTTTGTTGTCAAATTTTCAGCTCCCGCATTTGTTCGAAACCGCCATTTGTCATCGGGGACTTCTTCGGATCGAAAGTCCTTGATATTTTCACCGTCCACTCCCCTTCCGCATCGGAAGCTTGCGTTGAAAAGAAGTTTGAGTGAAGGGAATATTCTGTCCTCTCGGTTAGAGAAGGGAGCTGAGGGAGTCGGGCATCGTGGGAGAGAAGGCAGCTTTTCGTACTCAGTGAAAACAGAGGACATTTCAGACAAATACGTAAACCCGGAGAACAGGGCGAGGAAAAGATCCAGATCTGTCGACTCTCTTCGCAAATTGTTGCCACATTTTGGACACCTTGGACAGCCTGGAGCTTTGCATCCCGATTGGGCAGAAATATCTTCGTCCACAAACAGCCTTGAAAATGCCTCTACAATTCACATCGATGGAGACTCCAACAGCATAGGTTACTATACTTTATTCTATAGGCACCCTCTATTCCTTAGCGCGTAAGTATAATATGACCAAAGCCACACCGAATAGGAAGCTGTATTTTAAAGCACACTTAATGCTAAAAAATTAATTCTGGTCAACATATGAACATTTTGAAGATTGTTTTGTTCCTATAATAATTGCAAAAACGAGCCAGTATTTTTAAAAAACATTTCATATTTTTATGATATAAAACATGGAAGATAGCATTTTTCATGCTTAAGCTGGCCAAGAGTAGCGCCGCACCAACGTGTGTTTTGTTTGCCTAGAATCTATACCCCTATTTGCCTAGCAAATGGAAAAGTACTAGACCCATTTGCTAGGCAAAAAGGGGTATAGATTCTAGACAAGTGTTTTGTAGCATATACATTGCACGCTTTTTGTGGATCACACTCGCAATAAGGTTTCAGAATAGAGGATCACTATACAGACGTCAAGAATTTTCCATAACAAATTTTTCCGAGAGTATAAAAATTCTAGGTTTTGGAACAATAATTGAACCACTCAATTCCAAAAATACACATTTCAGAATTCTTTTTAGTTTTCAACGGAAATGAGAATTTTGAATTATGAAATATCCGAATGAAGTTTGACATGTATCCGACACTTGACTCAAGCTAAAATGTAAAATCGAATCTATTCAAACTAGGGCAAGTCGCGACCACATTACATTTTGTTTTTCCATAAACAGCTTTGCAATTGAAAATATTCCTGCAGTTTGTAAACCAAAAAAGAGACAAAAACACGAAGCTTTGTGGAGAAAAAACCGCATAACTCGGATGAAAGCTACTGCTACAAACATCATTCCCATTTTTAACGTTTTTTTGTAGCAAAAAAAGTATTTAGTGAAGAATTATATGGTAAAGATATAAAAGTATGTTATGGGGCCTAAAATATATATACAGGACAAGCGCATACTGATTTGCTTCTCGTGACTGCCTAAATTGAATCTCAAAAATAGAAAATTCTTTTCATAATTTGTGACCAGATTTCTGCATCCGTATCGACAAAGAACATCGTCCACTTCCCTGCCCTGGCAGGTACAACGACTTATGCATTAAAAAAGGATTGATTGATTGAGATGATTTATGTAAATGACCAATTGAAAACTATTACAAATACAAAGTATAGCAATGTGTTATCTCCCCGTCATGGTCACTCTAGACTAAATGAAAATTAAAAGTTGTATAGTAATAATAACAATAGATACATGGTAAATTTTGTATAAATAATAATAATATAGATATCCTATTAACAGATTCTTTTACTCAGAAAATATTTTCTAATTTTTTTGTCAAAAAGTGAATAAGAATCAATTTCTTGTATGGTTGTGGGAAGAGAGTTTGACAGATGTTTCCCCGAATGGCTAGGCAGTAATCTAATTTAGACAAAATCAGGGAGTTACATATTATCCAGAGATTATTCTTACTAAAAAATCTAAGGTATTTGTTAATCATTGCCATCCTAGCCCTCATTTCACTAATAACTTTGTCTGCATGTAAATACCATTTTAAGTTTTCATCTAATATAACTCCCAGGTATACAAAATGAGTCACTTGTTCTAGTATTTCATGATTGACACTTATGGCGATGTTCACTTTTTTCATGTTTACTGGTCAAAATACCATAACTTTTGTTTTAGCACTGTTCGATTCCAGTCCATTTTCGATGCCCCATTTATTCAATGCTAGTAGGTCTAATTGTAGGAATGCTTCTGCTTTTTTGAGGTCCGTGGAGGAATAGAAGAGACAATAGTCGGCATAAAGAACACTGTTGCAGAATATGGGAATTGTGGGGGCGTCGTTGATATAAATAGTGAACAATAGGGCGCTGAGCGAATTCCTTGAGCTGTTCCACGATGTAGAAATTGTAGTTCTGACATTGTATCTGTACGTGGTAATTTTACTTTGATAGTCCGATGCATCATAAATGAGATCAGCCATGACTTCACATCACTTGTTATTCCTAAACTTTCGAACTTTTCATCGACTTTGTCCCAATAATTGTTTCGAATGCACGTTTATAGTCAATAAATGCCGATACAGTGTACTGCCTATTTTCTCCTGCATGGTAGATATCGTTTGTCAGTCTTACGATTGCGGTGAAAGTGGAGAATCCGGACCGAAATCCGTGTTGGGACGGCGTTAGTTGTTTTTCATTGTGTAGATGCCTTTTGAGTTTAGTGTAGACAAGATATTCGAATATCTTAGATGTGGCACACAGAATGGAGATGGGCCTGTAATTTAATGGGTCAGTTTTTTCACCTTTCCTTTTATAGATTGGTATGACAGTAGCTTGTTTATACATATTTGGAAGCACTTTATGTATTAATGATAAGTTGAAAAGTTTAGTAAATACTGGAGAAATTTCAGGTCTAATTAATTTGAGGTATTTTGCTGAGAGTCCGTCTATTCCTGCAGGTTTGTCGGTAGGACTTTTTTGTATTGCTGGAAGAACTTCCTCTGTAGTAAGTTTTATTGTTTCTAGATTCGCAGAATTGGTAGAGTAAAGTAATTGTCTTTGCTACTAAGAACCGTTGGTAATGCTTTCCGTATCACAAATGACCTACATAGTTCATTAGCAATCTCTAATTGGGTCGTGAGTGTATTTCCGTTTGCTGTGAGCTTCTCAATTGTAGTTGTTTGTTTAACTCTGCCACTTTCGTCATTAAAAATTTTCCAGGCATTTTTGGTGGTATTTTCATTGTCATCTATTTGAATTTCGATTTCTTTAGCTTTCAGCTTGTCCTTTTCTCTGTTTAAGTAGTTTCGCAATTTTTTGAATTCTTTCCATTTTGTTGGGTCATTTGAATTTTGAGCAGCTTTTTTTGCTTTGTCTCGTTTTCGGCAGCAATTAATGTATTCCTGTGTAATCCATTTTGGCCTTTTGGGTTTAGCTTGGGTTGTCTTCTCGGGGATTACAATGTTGAGAATTAACGTTAGAATATAAGTATAGAAGGCAAAGGCACTTTCAACGTTTGGGCAGTTGTCTAGATTCCACCACGGCGCAGTTTTAATTAGGTCACTCAATCGTTTAGAATCCACCTTATTATAATTTCGAAATTTTAACTCAGAGGTTTTTGTCGCACAATGATCTTTGTTGGTTTGTCGTACTGCATAGATTATGGAGTGATCAGCTATTCCTGTAGTTAAAACACCACTGTTTATTATATGTTCGATTTTGTTTGTGATAATAATGTCTATAAGTGAGGCTGAGTTTTTTGTGATCTGTGTTGGTTTAGTTATTAGTTGCTGTAAGTTATATTGTGTTAGTAGTGATTGCATATTTTTCGTGGCACTATCGAACGTAAGCAACTGGTCTATGTTCATGTCTCCAATCATGTAGAATTCATTTTCAATTCCAGTTATTTCATTTTCCAGCTGTGTAAAGAAGGAATTATTAGGCGTTTTTGGTGTACAGACGGCGAGGAAAGTGATCGGTTTAAGGAATGGTTTCTTTATGGAGAATTTGATTGTTTCATGTGGGTGAGAAAGGGTTGAGGAGTGGTTCTCGATATTCCATACATTCTTAATGTATATAACGATTCCTCCCCCACCTCCCTTAGTGGTAGCATGATTTCTGTCTTTTCTTAGGAGTTGGTATCCTGAAGTTAGGTATTCTGTATCTGATATTATGCTATCATTTAGCCATGATTCGGAGATTATTAGTATATCTAAGTTGTGTTCATATAGCAGTATCTTAACGTCATTTTTCTTGCTCAGTGATTTTAAATCTCGAACGTTTATATGAGCAAATTTTAAGCCTTTTTGTTTCCCAAATTCAGTAATTGGATTGGTGTTGCTTTGATTGATTTGTGCGGGTATACAAGTTGAGCTGGTCCATCCATCTGTTTTACATTTGATTGACAGGTTATTCTTTTTGAGGCATGACTTGTGGTATGATATTTTGCAGTCATTACAGGTGAAGATTATGAAATTTTTGTTTTTTCTGTCGCAGAGAGAGCAGACGTTTGTCTTTGCTTTTAGGCAGTCATTGCATTTCCATTTATTAGACTTTTTATGATCATTGAATTCTTTATAGTTAATGTTTAGACAGGTCCTATGGTATATATTGTTACATTCATTACATAATATTGTCAATTGATTTTTTCTTACTTTGCTTCCGTCGGGGCATATTGAGCAGGATGGTCCAGGGTTAATTTGATTTACTCCGCACTGTAATATGAATATCAGTAGAGCTTTCCTTGGTTTTGGAATATTTCTGTAGCATAGCATGACAAGAACACAAGCCACAAATAATATTTTTTTCTTCTTATTTAGTCGGTGTGATATTGACCAGCATAGATTGCTCGAAGGAAGGTTAATGATGGGGACATTGTGTTGTAGTATTTGAGATAAGAAAAACAGGTAGGAGATAAGACTGGCTTCAATATTTGTATTCGTATAGGCTATTCTGTGCTGTGTCTGTGAGTTTGGGTATATTATATGACTATCTGATTTCCATAACGTCACCGAGTCATGTTTGGTTTTGTGTGACGTGTATATGTCTATTATTTCATAAAAGTGAAATTTTGCAAAAACCTCAGCAAACACTTCCTCATCAACGAAATAATCGTATTCACAGTTTGAAACTACACATTTACCGTAGTTTTCCAAGTTCGCAAACACAGTTTTAAGCACGGTATTAATTAAAGTCACAGAGCACAGAACAGACACTCCAATCGCCATCACGCCACACTTCTCTTCTAAGGATTAAAATTAACAGATAATTTTTTTAATTGCTTGCTACATTTCTACAACATCCTATGCATGGGGAAAAAAATAAAATACTTACCGAATCAATATAATGATCGTGTACCAAATTCAGCATCATTTAACCAAACAAAGTTAATGTTTGTAGTTTGTAGTCCTTTTATCAGCATCCTGATTTTCATTATATCATTAATATTATATATCTTAAATCACTTTGTTTTCAATAACCCCGTCATTTTAACTAACCCCGTTATTTTAAATAACCCCGTCATTTTAAATAACCCCGTCATTTTAAATAACCCCGTCATTTTAAATAACCCCGTCATTTTAAATAACCCCGTCATTTTAAATAACCCCGTCATTTTAAATAACCCCGTCATTTTAAATAACCCCGTCATTTTAAATAACCCCGTCATTTTAAATAACCCCATCGTTTTTAATAACCCCGTCATTTCAAACATTTCCAATATTTTAATTAACCTCATTATTTTAATTAACCTCGTTATTTTAATTAACCTTTTTATTTTCCAATTTTGTATTTTAAATCATGAATGATTTGACAGATATTCAAAGATGAAAACTGAAGAACCAAAAAATCTATTTCTTTTTCACCTTTATTGAAACTACTAAACTGTTCGTTTCTCGCAGCCCCAACAACGGAGCAGGTTTAGGTGTAGCTAAAGCTGTAGGGAAAGAGATCATGCGCCACCTATGTGAGCCATGGTCGCATTTACAGTGCGTAGTCACTGTAGACCCTTATACACGGTGAAGCACGAATGGATAATTGAATTTTCTAAATTCATTTAAAAATCGTAGAATCAAAATATCAAAAATCCGTTACTTAAGGACCTCAATATTGGTCTTTAGAAGCTTCAAAAAAAATTTGATTGTGATTGGTTGAAAACTGTAGGAGCAGATAGGTTTGGCAATTTGAATTTTTCCCTATCCCTCCCATGTTAAAATTTGATTTTCAAAAATTCAGAAAACGATTTCTATGAAACCTATCGTTATTTAAATGATCATTTAAGGTTCTGACTATGAGATGAACATCCAGTAAAAATTTGAAGCTTGTATGTTGATGTTAAGAGGTATACATGGCCACCCAGAATTGGAATTGGAAGTGTATGAATTGCTATTATTATAATGATAATCCACATTTTTAAGCAGTTAATTTGTGTTTAAATCTACTAATATTGAATGGGCCGGTGCCCATCTCCATTGGTTTTCATATTCTCACATTCTCTATCCTTTCACAAAATTTTTTTTGCCATTCTCTATATCTTCTCATTAGTACATCTACGTACAGAAAGGTATGAATCCTATCAAGGTTTTTCAAGTATAAACTGGGAGCTTAAGGTTATTCAAAACCTGGGTAAATTTTGGTCCTCATCTGAAATTATAAATCTAATCTTGAAAACGGATGTAGATTCTGAAATGTTGGTTGAATATGTGCGGAGCCAAAAAAGTCCAAAGACCAAAAAGGAGATGGGAAAATTAAAAGTCCAAAGACCAAAAAGGAGATGGGAAAATTAAAAGTCCAAAGACCAAAAAGGAGATGGGAAAATTAAAAGTCCAAAGACCAAAAAGGAGATGGGAAAATTAAAAGTCCAAAGACCAAAAAGGAGATGGGAAAATTAAAAGTCCAAAGACCAAAAAGGAGATGGGAAAATTAAAAGTCCAAAGACCAAAAAGGAGATGGGAAAATTAAAAGTCCAAAGACCAAAAAGGAGATGGGAAAATTAAAAGTCCAAAGACCAAAAAGGAGATGGGAAAATTAAAAGTCCAAAGACCAAAAAGGAGATGGGAAAATTAAAAGTCCAAAGACCAAAAAGGAGATGGGAAAATTAAAAGTCCAAAGACCAAAAAGGAGATGGGAAAATTAAAAGTCCAAAGACCAAAAAGGAGATGGGAAAATTAAAAGTCCAAAGACCAAAAAGGAGATGGGAAAATTAAAAGTCCAAAGACCAAAAAGGAGATGGGAAAATTAAAAGTCCAAAGACCAAAAAGGAGATGGGAAAATTATATGATTAAACGAACGATCGTGACATTCGATCTGAATTATGTAAGTCTCGCCTGACAACCTCATAATAATCTAATAAAGTAGTCTCTACTGTAAAGGTCGTTCGTCCAATATATTTTAAAGCCCAAAAGCTAAAAAATCTTCCCAAATCCGGCTACCCGCCCGCTCTACCACTCTTTGTTTCTCATTCTTTTAAAGAGTTTTTCGTCCATATTTTGGGTGGGTAATGAAAATATTCTTTTCATTTAGTGAGGGTATTATGAGGTTTTCAGGCGAGACTCTTACATTACTCGTTTAGGTATATTACAATAAAGATTCCTATCTTTCTTATAAGAGCCACGACTGGCTTCATCTTCATTTTAGTGAACGCTCTTGGTGCTGAACACAAACCAAATGGCAAACATGTAAATTCATACAGCTGGCTTTTCCAAATAAATCTTAGATATTTTCTGTCCTTAGATCTAATCGGTATGAGATAGTATGCGTCCTTCAAATCAATTTTGTTTAAATACCAATCTGGTTGCATTATTTGTAATACCGTTTTATGATATTCCATTTTAAATTTCTCTTTGATTACGAATGTATTAAGTTCTTTAAAGTTAAATATGAACCTATGAGACCCGTCAGGTTTGGGGACAAGAAATATATTTGATAGAAACTGGTCGTGTTCATGATGGCATAGTTTAATTGCTCCTTTAGCTAGTCATTCATTAATTGAATTCTGCATATTTTTCTCCTCACTGGGACTAAGTGTAGGAGAAATGGGTAAGTTCGACTGAACTGGTTTTGCACTAAATGGAATTGAATATCCCTTGATAATACGCATTACTGCTTAATCAGCACCAATTTCTTTCCATTCGTTTGAGAAATGATGTAGCCTTCCTGCATGAATACTTACCTCAGCAGTCAACGGTGATACTTCCTCTGCCCGCTCCGTTCCCCCGTCTTTTTGATGGGTTCTTGGAACGGGCGTTTGTAGTTTAAATACCGGGAAGGCTGAGACCCACTTGTGGATTTTGTAGAACTTCTATAATATTTGTCGTTTGATTTTGTAGATGTGACAGAAGTCTTTCGGCTCTCGGGAGAATAAGGTCAAATAAGGGGATGGGGATGTATCTATGGCTACGATTTAAAAATACATGAAGGCATGAATACATGAAGGCATACTCTATGACAATCCAGCAAAATGAAATGATATAACTTTTTTGGGAAAAAAGATTCGGCTCCGTGAATACTGGACGTAAAATGACAAGATTGGTCTCTAAAAACGCAGAATTGGCTGTTTTACAGTAATTCCCAAAAACATTCTTGATTTTCATCTTTGCCTGTGGAATATAAGGTTTTTACATTCAAAATTGTAATATCTCAAAACTAGATTATAAAATCAAGAATGCTTTTGGGAATTACTGTAAAACAGCCAATTCTGCGTTTTTAGAGACCAATCTTGTCATTTTACGTCCAGTATTCACGGAGCCGAATCTTTTTTCCTAAAAAAGTTATATCATTTCATTTTGCTGGATTGTCATAGAGTATGCCTTCATGTATTCATGCCTTCATGTATTTTTAAATCGTAGCCATAGATACATCCCCATCCCCTTATTTGACCTTTATTTATTGAATTCCACCAACAATTCCCCTTATTTTGAAAATCCCTGAACCTTAATCAAAATTTTTGATAATAAATTTTGTTTATTTCGATGCGAATCGAACGACCACTAGTACACAAGTACACAAGTAATTTTTGTTGCAGACTGTGGGAGCGACAGCACGAAGACGGAGGTGAAGGGAGTAATCGCAGGAGGCCAAGTGAAGGGATGGCTCCCTAGTGTGGCCGCTATTCTCTGGAGAAGAATGCTCGGGATTTTAGGGGATGTGAACGAATTCACGAATCCGAAAACGCATACGCATTTCTTTCAAGTTTTGAGTGACATGTGGAGCACACTCTACAAAGTAAGTTTTGGCGTTTGGCAAATTAACTTGACGTTTGCCTTTAACTTACTAGTACTTAGACGAAAAGTTGAAGTATTTAAAAATGGCTGGCAATTAATGAACTTTTAAAAAAAGATCATGCCTATAACTTTATTAATTATTATGGCTTGCCCTATTCTCATAAATACATATAGACACATACGTACATACAAATGTTTTTAATGATTTACCCCAAAGCAGTTGACCCGAAGTCCACTGTAATCAAAGTGCCTTTGTCAGGTAACTTCAGTAGGCATCAGACAAATGCACGTTGCGTGTGGTGGACATCGGGTAAACTGCTTTGGGGTAGATTATTAAAAACATTAATTATTCAATACGCGTGCGCCAGTTTATCTTTATACTTTAGTCATGATGGCAAATTTAATGACTCGTCTTTACGAAACAAATGTGTGCTCCTCAAGCAATAAAGTAATGAGCCTGTCCCGAGGAAAGATATCGCCCTTTAGGGCGATATCGGGATCTTTGTTAGCTTTCGATTAATACCTCAGACGGTGAAATTCTTCACAATACCAAGTTTTGACCTTTGACACCGGGCAGGGGTCACCAAAAGTGAAATACTTGATATACCCTCAAAGTGTTTGAACCGAGCAGATTTTCGAAAAACCTTTACTTTTGGTAAAACCAGAAAAAATCCACTTTTTAAAACATCGTTGGGTCTTTTGAAATCGAAAAACTGAGACGTTATAGCTCTTTCAAAAAAAGCCTGGAGATATACTTAAGGTGATTCTCCATACCAAGTTTCATCATAATTTGTCCAGAGGTTCAAAAGTTATTTTGCATTCCCTTTTAAGAGATTTTTTTCATATAACTACTGACAGGGTCAAAAATGATTTTATTTTCCTGAAAGTTGTTTGTTCCTATTGCCATTCCTCACATGTAGAGACAGGGAAATGGCATTTTGGAAGCCATTGGGAAAAACATTTATCTATATCAAATAAAATCTGTCATTACTTAACTTGAAAATTAATGTGGTTTTGATTCAGATTCGTCAAAACCAGGGAGTGAGTCCAGACAATTCCTGCACTCCTCGACCGCCAGATTTAGTACCGCCTTTGACGCTATTGGCTCCTTGGTGTCTTCGAGCTCTGGACCTTTCGGAGGAATTCCACAAGGGGAAAGTCCTCGCCGTCGCCCTTCTCTGTGATATTACAATTACAAATCAAGACATTCCATTCTATCAAGAATATTTATGCAAATTCTACTCTGCAATCCACAAAATCGTTATTTCTAATCAACAGGTGAATTAATTAAATTGTAAAGCTCAAAAAGGCAATTTATATCAGCCCAGCCTTTGCCATTAATAAAAGGTTTATTGCAGATTGCCAGAATTTGTAGAACTTAGTAAAATATATTTACAAGAATCGTTTATAAAAATTAAATTAAGCCAGTTTATTAATTTTACAACTTTCATCTTCGAATATTCAAACCTTTCCCTTTTTAAAAGAAACCCTCAATGCTAAATTTAAATATAGCTTTAAATCTAAGATAATTTAAACTTCAAATTTAACTATTCGGTCGAGTTTATAATAAAAATAATTATTTGTGAATTGTTCAGGAAATGGTGAATGAAGTTGTCAAACGTTGTGGCTCTAGATTTGTGTCCAAAATGCTTCCAGGTTTTTCTGTTTTGAACTTGGACTTTGTACAAGCATCCCATTCAGTTTTGATCAGTGATGATCTTAGAAAGGTAAGAAATAAAATGCAATGTATCTCCAGTCTATTTTCCCCTCTCTGTAGATCAAATCCATTGAAGATGAACAGTGTTCATCTTCAATGGATTGAATGTAACGGGACAATGGATATAGAAATCGTGTGCCAGGCAGGAATCGTGTGAAGCGGCGGGATTTCGTCTTTTATAATTGTATTTGCGAATTTCTGACAGGCACCCCGAATGGAGGCGGCGACTCTCCTGGGCACAGTCTTGTCCGTGTCGGATGTCTGCAAAGAGCTGCCAATATTAAAACCAACTCTTCAATTTCAAACTGTTAAATCTCATCAGACTAAAGTCAGTTTCAATTCAACTATCACTTTTCATTCATGATCTGCATTAAAATCAGCAAAATGTTATTAACGAGTCTGCGCGTGCGCAGGATTAAAATCCAAAAAAATGAGTAGAACTAACAATAAAATCAATGCTTAATAGTAGAATGATTGGAAAATATTTTCTATGTAGGAAGTTGTATTTTCGTGCTTATTACAATTTGCAAAGACGGAGCAGACATCTCACGCTAGATCTGTTGCTCTACAATCGCTAGCAATTTGTCTGTGTAAAGAGCTAATGGAAATTCGCCATAACGGCTTTCCGCACACAAACCATTCTCAAAACTCCGGTCAGACAGAACAAGCCAACCGAGTCTTCTCCATTTTCGCCGTTTTATTGTCATCAATGAAGGTAAAACACTTCAAAAGTAACCAGGCGTGCAAAATCTCCAGACTCTAGGATCTTGAAAAGATGCGGGGAGGAGATGAACGAATTATTATTTATTTTTAATCGCCTAATTTTACAAACTGCCAAATTAATTTTTATCCGTTACATTTTATAACGGTAGATATGTTTTTTATTCACGCAAACCGCAAAGTGCAACCGATTAAAGTTATTGTTGGCCCACCTCAACAATTGTCTAGTACTAGACCTTATTTGCTTGTCTAGAACCTATACCCATTGCCTAGCAATACCTATTTCTTGGCAAATGGGTATAGTATCGTTGGCTCTAAAAAATGGCTCCTGTTTGCCACGGAATCCGTGGCAAACAGAGGTGATGGCCGACAATGAGGCAAGGTAGAAATGAAAGTAGGCGGCCAAAATTTATTATTTATTATAATAATCATTGGCCGCCTCCCTTTATAAGGCTTGAGCGGTAGTGTGTCTTTGCTACTCAATAGTATTGATCATACTCTCCCACTAACACACACACCTAGCAATGTAGCTTGTGAATGCAAAAATTTAACTAGTTTGCCGTGAAAGATTGGGCCCTCCTCTTTCAACAACGGTGAAGTGGCTCATAATTATTGATATGAACCGTTTGGGCTAAAAGGGAATTAACTCGTTCGTACTATTTTAATTTCGTAACTAAGGGGCATTTTTCAGGAAAATTTCAACATGGTTTCGTTTTGGTAATAAATTATTGCGGAATAAAATCGTGCGTTTCGATTTTATTGAGTGCATCTTACAAAATGTTATCTCTTCGCCTTGGTACAGTCAAAACAGTTCCAAATTACTCATTCCGTCACTTTTGCTTCGTTGACAGGGTATCATGGGCATAAGATTACGGTAAATGCGTTGCAGAAGCTAACTATACTAGCAGGTAACCTCAACTCAAGCAGCAACAGAAGCTCGCTTCTGTTGCTGCTTATTCTAACATTAAAAGGCTTTTATGCTAACATTAAAATCAACAGAAAATCAAAAAATATTAACCATTAAAATCAACAGAAAATCAAAAAATTTGACCATTAATATCAACAGGAAATCAAAAAATATTGACCATTAAAATCTATAGGAAATCAAAAAATATTGACCATTAAAATCAACAGGAAATCAAAAAATATTGACCATTAAAATCAACAGAAAACCAAAAAATATTGACCATTAAAATCAACAGAAAACCAAAAAATATTGACCATTAAAATCAACAGAAAATCAAAAATATTGGCGATTAAAATCAACAGAAAATATGAACTAATTAATATTGAGTATTAAATCAACAGATAATTAAAGTTGATTAATATTAAGTATTAAAATCAACAGATAATTAAAGTTGATTAATATTGGTATTTATAATCAACAGAAATTAAAGTAGATTAATATTGGTATTTAAAATCAACAGAAATTAAAAGTAGATTAATATTGGTATTTAAAATCAGCAGAAATTAAAAGTAGATTAATGTTGGTTAAAAATTAGATTAAGGGTAACCTGTACAATGCCCTTTAATAAGCGTTCTCATGTATTTTTGTGCTCTAAATGATCATAAATAACTCAATAAATACATTATAAAAATTCTTTGGTTGAGATTTTTGGAAACTCTGTCCTAATAACTAGGACTTGTGTGTCCAATATTTTCATAAAGGTTGGTAGTTTAGGAGAAATTATTGTTTCAAAAAAAGTAGTTGCCAGAAAAGTGGCGCGGTTCCTTGACTAACAATTTTGACGAGAGACAAATAATAATATTGGAATTGGAGACACAAGTCCTTGGTATTAAATCAGAGTTTCCAAAAATGCCAACAAAATGTTTTTACATAAAGTATTTATTGATTAAATCAATTAATAAAGCAATGAGCGTTTAAAATTTTCGAATTTGCATGGAAAGTACTGACAAAAACTGCGAAGAACCACTCAGTGCAGAGTCGTGCGCTGTACTTGTCTGTCGAAGGAGGCAGAGCGCTTCGGCAGAGTACAGCACAGAATGTGGAACTACGCAAACTAATGCATAATGCTTTCGTTAGCACTCATACCATGACTGAAGCAAAATCGCTTGTGAAGGGCCGTGCATGGGTTACCTTTAATATTGACCATTAAAATCGACAGACATTTAAAAAGTGTAATTTTGACTATCACATTTACTAAAAATTCGAAATTTCGGTTAGAATGTGTTAGAAGCGGCATGCAAAACTTTATAACTAACAATCTGCTGCGAACACGTTTAAACTTTGTTTTGGACCATTTTTCACTTTGACTATCAAAATTAAGACTAAGTGAGCTCATGGTATCTCTGCAACTTATTGTATGAATGGGACCATCACCATAACGTCACAGGTCTATTAGCAACGTTTGCCACGAGTTTGATCAATTTCTGTTAATGCATTCAAAAGTTGCAGGGTTGGCGGGCAGACGTACATACTGTGTGGTTCTATAAGCTCGCTTCCTCAGGCGAGCTAAAAAGTAAACTATTTTCATGGCCTGATAACTATTTTCAAAAGTAGTGTCTTCTGCCCTGCAATTTTTTTCCAAAATACGAAACCATGAAAATCACTAAATTATTCCAATTTTTGAACTCATAGCAACTGATTAATACATTACGAACGAGTTAATTCCCTATTCGTCCCAACCCAACATATGGTGACAGTTTAAGAATAATCATTTATTTAGTTTGGAGTTGATTACCGGTATCAAGATGGATCGAACGTAAGGTGATGTCAATAGCCAATAAAGCCTCTTTCTGCAGCCAGTTTGAGGTTTGGGTGAATTAAGTAAAGTTTTAGTTGGGAAAGAGCCCGTGGTCGTGGATACAGCCACCGATCCCCACTGGGTCTGCACCCAGTTTCCTATTCTAACTGGCTGCAGAAAGAGAGCAAAACATCCTATTGACTTTTCACCTAACGCCGGTACGTTTACTAGTTTTACGGGTGGAGAATTAGAGGGACGTATTCTACCTACTACCCCGAGAAGTAGGCAAGCAAACCATATAACCATGGTTACTTTCGACTTGGGTACCTCTCTGTGGCAGTATGGGTAGAATTCGAATTGGCATACAGGAAATGTTTTTCTGCCCGGTAACCAAAATATTTTGGGCTTCCCTTTTCGGGCAGGAAAAAAGCTGCCTGTCCGGTAACCAGGTTAGGGCAGCCAAAAATCGTTGCCTGCCCGGTAACTACGTTAGGTCTTGCGTCCGCAAGTCCACATTTGTCAATATAAAATCTGTTCAGGCGGGCAGCACTTCGGACTGCCTGTTCGTTTTTGTAAAATTACGAGTGCTGCCTGCCCGATTTTACAAAATTACTGCCCGAATATTTTTTTGTCTGCCCGGTAACGAGGTTACCGTAAAATTACATTTTCTGTATGCCTATTAGCAAAATCGGGGAATATCTCTCAATGCCTTCACCTTGAATGACATTTTGATTTTTACATTACTGATAGTTTCAGCCGAGCTTGGTACTGGCTATTTTGGAGTATTTGGGAGTTGTACCTGAATACGCACTTTTATTGGTCGACTTTTTGACATCCAGCAATCTGATTGATTATTGCTATAACAATAATCTCTATTCTATATGTTATAGATTCCCCACATGGGAGGATTTTTGCAACATTTTGCAATACTATATATGAATATTATGCACACGTACAATACAATGCACACTAGATTAAAACTTACGTAACTTGCGTGCAACAACGGAGTCTTATCATGAATCATTTACCCATAAACATTCGTTTTGCAATACACCAGTAAAGACCAGAGCAAAAATTAATTTGTAGCCTTTTGAATCGGAGGCAGTTTATTTTTAGATAGGTAGATAATTCACATTTCAACTTCGGGGTTTTAAATTACTAAATTACTAAATGATTCATAATAAATAGTTGCATGCACGTATCACGAGGGTAGCAGTAGTATCTAGTATGAGTACGATTCTGTTGTAGGCAAAGCTTTTAATCTTTGTGCGCATTCTGTTTGTAATATTCAATTCATGTATTGTGTTGTGTTTTGCAGTAATTGCAAAATGTTGTTAAAATCCCACCCCCCCTATCTGGAAAATCTGTAAAACATCCGTTATAGCCAACTCGTGGCAACTTCCCATATAGAAAATCTCAAAAAATAATAAATATTTTTGAGACGTCATCTGCAGTACATTTTAAATGGGAAATTCTCATTTCGAAAAATTGATTTCCAATAAATCCCACTTAAAACGTACTGCAAGGTACATTTTCCACTAGCAACAAAAAATATTTTTTGCCTCTCTTATGGGACCTCACTCTACTGGACCCACCTGATGCGGGGAAGGGGAGGGAGGCGGGACTGGTAACAGTTTATTTTCCTTGGTCAGCACCAAGCTCGGCTGAGACTATCTATCAACATGCAAAAATACGTCTATCTATATGGAAACATAAATAGTTACTGCATAATGATGGCATGTACCCCTATACTGTCCTTAGTATAAAGCGGATGCCCGTCAATTTGGCAAAATTCAAATTGGCAAATGACCTATGATCAAATTGGCAAAAGGCCTGTGGATAAAATGGCAAAACGCTGTGGATAAATTGGCAAAAGTAACATTTATTAGGTTAGCAATACAATTGCATGTCATGTAAAACCAAAAAGGCATAACAAGTAATGAATATAATAGATAATTCATATCATATCAAATTCATGGCATTAATTTTGATAAATTTAGAAAATGGCAATCGTTTCTTTCTTTAGTTTCTGCTAGTTTTTCGAAGTATGTTGTTAATTTTGACGTACAAAGCCTTCTTTCGCGCTGGAAAGGTGCCATTTAGAATACGAAGAAGACGGTTTTCCGTTCATTGTTTATCTTTAAGCATAATTAAAGTAAATCTTCACAAAGGAGGTTTTTCACAGCCCATTTTAATTAAAAACGATTATGTCACCCTTCCATTGATTTTGTGGTCCTTATTTGAGCAACATTGCGAAGGAGATCTCTTGCATTCTAGAATTTGGGTGAATATTTTACCGGTGGCCAGTCTCTACCTATATAAATATTTTCAAAACACTCGGCCACTTTAGTAAGGCAGGGCTTTAAGTCCTCATTAATATGTGAAGACTTAGCCATTGTCTGAAGGCACCTGACAGCTAAACTCAAGTTTATTAAGTGAAGCCAACTAAGACATTTATGCAATTACATTTGACTATTTTGGATTTCCATAGATTACCAAATAGAATGCTTCGCTGCATCACTACACAGGATACATAACACAAGTAAAACTAAGATTATGGTTCTAACTGCTTTTGCCAAATTATCCGTACATACTTTTTGCCAAATTCTCCGAACGGTCAAAAACGTCATTTGCCAATTTATCCACAGGGGTTAATTTTTAAGGTTTTTTGATTTTGCCAAAATGACTTTTGCCAAATTGACCTACATTCGTATAAAGCTATATAAGGATATAGAGATACGTATTGTGCTCTTGGCCAAACGTCGGTTGTACAGATAGGTATGGGTGCTATCCTTTATATACTAAATCAGTTTCCATAGGGTTAGATTTGTCGCCCGTCCGGTGTGTGTTAAATTGGGTTTTAACCTGTGACAGCTATGTCACGCCTTACTGCCCTGTACGAAAGTCATTTTGGATATGAGAGCTAGGCTGTTTCCAGTTTCGGGGCAGGAATGTGAAAAACATATAAAATTGGGCAATGGTTATTTTCAGTCTACACTCTGTACATGTTCAAACAAATTACCTTTTTATTAACCTTAATTGTAATTATCAATTATTGAAACGTAACTCTTTACAAATTAATGATAAAAACATGAAGCTACGGATGATGGATAGTTGTTATTAGAAGAAATCAATGAAATATTTACATTTTACGTATTTAAATGAGAATACAGATATAGCACTGCACTTTGAAATAGTTGTGGAGGTCATTGTTGCGTCTCATTGGATGTTGCAGCCAGTAAGTCCAGGAAATAAATAGCAAAGACCGGGGACGAAAGCGGTGAGAAGGCCGAGTTAAATTGCAATAAGGTACCCACATATTTAGAGTTGATCCACATATTACGTAATCAAAAATTTATCGTTTTTAGAAACACCTTTTCCCTCTGTCATCAAATGTCAACATTTAATTAGTTAATTTGAATTGAAAATGTTTATTTTTATTTTTTGGTTTATTTATTACCCGATTCTATTTAGTACTTATTTAAATGAGAATATTGCACTGTACTATCTGTAATATAATAAGATTTAGTACAGTGCCATATATCGGTATATCGGACGGAAGGAATATATATTGTCACTTCAACCTACCCATTCTTCTATAAAACATAACTGTAAGAAACTATGAGGTTAATTGCCCTAATTATAATTATTATCGTAATTCACATTATCATTCATCTGATATGCGATAGTGGCACAGTAACTCTCACTTAGCTTATTACACATTAAGTACATAGTAAATACTATTCGTATATAGTATATTCACAATTGCCACAATGTGTGTAAGGGCAGATATTAGATATTGCATAGAAGAATGGGTAGGTTGAAGTGACAATTTTTTTTCCTTCCGTCCGATATACCGATATATGGCACTGTACCAATGTGGATCCATAACCATGTGATGAAACTTCGGAGTTTTACCTTTAAAAATTTGGAATAGCCTACGGGACGTAAACAAAGGAAATTACGTATGGAAACCATGGAAACAATTGTATGATTACGTCATTACGTCCCGTAGCCTATTTTTTTATAAATCCGAAGTTTCATCACATGAGAAAGGAGAGGTCATAAGTAGTTGTAGAAACACATTGCACTGTACTATATCTTAGTGCAATATTCTCATTTAAATAAGTACTAAATAGAATCGGGTAATAAATAAACCAAAAAATAAAAATAAACATTTTCAATTCAAATTAACTAATTAAATGTTGACATTTGATGACAGAGGGAAAAGGTGTTTCTAAAAACGATAAATTTTTGATTACGTAATATGTGGATCAACTCTAAATATGTGGGTACCTTATTGCAATTTAACTCGGCCTTCTCACCGCTTTCGTCCCCGGTCTTTGCTATTTATTTCCTGGACTTACTGGCTACAACATCCAATGAGACGCAACAATGACCTCCACAACTATTTCAAAGTGCAGTGCTATATCTGTATTCTCATTTAAATACGTAAAATGTAAATATTTCATTGATTTCTTCTAATAACAACTATCCATCATCCGTAGCTTCATGTTTTTATCATTAATTTGTAATGAGTTACGTTTCAATAATTGATAATTACAATTAAGGTTAATAAAAAGGTAATTTGTTTGAACATGTACAGAGTGTAGACTGAAAATAACCATTGCCCAATTTTATATATTTTTCACATTCCTGCCCCGAAACTGGAAACAGCCTAGCTCTCATATCCAAAATGACTTTCGTACAGGGCAGTAAGGCGTGACATAGCTGTCACAGGTTAAAACCCATTTTAACACACACCGGACGGGCGACAAATCTAACCCTATGGAAACAAATTTTGTACATACAGGATAGCACCCATACCTATCTGTACAACCGACGTTTGGCCAAGAGCACAATAGCTATACCTAGTCAGTTTTGCAAAAAAAATAATATCAGTTGATCTAAAGAGAGCCCGCACGTAATTTTTGGTTGATTTATAGTGCACATTAGGGGCTTTCGGCCAAAAAAAGAACCACGCCAAAAATTTTATGCGAACACAGTTTTATACGATTTTGAAGTTAATAAAATGATATTTCAATGTTATTCTTATGGGAAAAGGTGTATACTTTCAACGCAATTTTTTCGGTAATTAAGCTGAGCCCGCATGTAATACTCCTGTTATGGGTACATAAGACTATGGACTTTTAGTGGTAAAAGTTTCATTGTCTACATTTCATGCGAACTATGTAGACATAACGGGTAGCCTACCACAAATAGGATTTCCCAAGGCATCCTTTGATCTGTTTTTCACACCCCTCTATGGAAACAGCCTAGAGATGATATCCAAAGTGACTTTCTCACAGAGCAGGACGTTGTGACAGCCTCACATACGTTGTTATCACTTTAGCATAGGCCTTACGGGGGACAGCTCTGACTGACTTCGACAAAAATCAATAATTTTACTGTTTACATGAGTATGAGGATAGTGGATCGTGTCCTCTCCTGTACTTAGAGGTTTCACTAAGACAAATATAGATTCAGTCAACCTTAATGTACAGGAGAGGTTACGATACAACCTATACTCACTGTAGAAAGTAAGGTAACTGTTAACTTTGTTAACAGAGTAACGACGCCGGTAATCCCTTCCATAGTAACTGAAATAAAACGAGTTTAGATTTGTCGCCCGTCTGGTGTGTGCTAAAAGTGATTTTAACGTGTGAAAGCTATGTCACGCACTTCTGCCCCGTGCGAAAGTCATTTTGAATATCATCTAGGCTGTTTCCATAGGGCCGTAAAAAACAGATCAAATTGGATATGACTTTCGTACGGGGCGGAAGTGCGTGACATAGCTTTCACACGTTAAAATCACTTTTAGCACACACCAGACGGGCGACAAGTCTAACCTCGTTTTATTTCAGTTACTATGGAAGGGATAGCAAGTATATTACATAGGTCTCTATCTCTTCTGTACATTTAGGTTGACTGAAGATAACAATATTAACAATACCATTATCGTCACCACAATCACCAGATATAATTGTTTGGGTTGTAGGTTGCAAATCGGAGCGTGGCACTGGTTGCTGCAGACCTTGTTCTACTCCTTGCAGACTTCGCCCCTGAGATTTCCACTTATTTTCCTCTTCTAACTTCGAAAATCATAATTGTAAGTTTTCTTCTAATAATTAATCCAAATAATATGATTTTGGAAAGCTAAAAAATATTTGCTTGAAAGCCACAAAAAATTTAAATCGCAATTCATTAAAAATGCACATTTTTCTATTTATTTTTACTATGCATTTATTTGCAACGCTTGCCACTTAAAACAGAGGCTGGTAATAAATCTCCAACGAGTTTTATAGTGCATATCTGGACGACACGCCTGGCAGTATTGTATCCACCAAGCCATACAATAGTAAATTTTACTGTTTCTGAAATTCTTGGGATAAAATGCATTTTTGCATGAATTTGTGCCATTTTGTTTTAATTCATTTTTTAGCATGGAACTTTGCCATTTTTATATTAAATAAGTATTACCTCTGTTATTTTTGTTGCAGGGTTTGAAAGTGAGTGTGCAGCAGGCGCTGCCTCTTAAGAATTCGTCATGGGCGAGTGGGAAGCCAGTGGAGATGGAGAAAAGACTTTTGATTTCTTTAATGCTGACTCTGGGGGAGTGGTGCATGCGGTTCCCCCTCGATACTCTTCTCTTCGAGAGAGACAACACGTCCCTCCTCTCCTCCGTCTTTGAAGTAATCACACTTTCATAATACTGATTGATTATAGGGATTTTAATGTCCATTTTTGCTGGACAGGTGTTGTTGATGGTCGTCAAAGGATTTCAAACTGCAGGGGAAAGTAATCTTAGTAGTCCCATTAGCTTAGACGATTTTGATCCAAGTATACCATTTGATGACTTACAGGTACGGCATCTAAATAACAACCCATAAGCTAAAAAATTACACTTTGGAATTTTGCTATAATAATTGAGTGATAACTGTGAAGAACCACCTAAATGAGTGTCATAATTTTAAATAAAATTGTAGTCATAGAAAATGTCCAGGTTTTCTCAAAGGGGAAAATATTTCGAAAGTAATTCATTTTGCTTGCAACTGAATTCATTTTGTATTTAATATCATTTCAATAGATTTGCTACTAAAAATGTATAGAATATCTCTCATTCAATGTATTTCATTTAGGTTTTAAAAACCATCGAGTATTTTACAGTGACATGTCAGTGTCGTGTAAAATACAAAATACTCGATTATTAAGTAGCGGCAGCTGCTTTATAGGAATGCCCAATCTGTCTGTCTGTCTGTCTGTCCGTAAGCACGATAACTTTCGAACGGAATGAGATAATCCGTTGAAACTTTTTTTACGCATTCTAGAGGTCAAAAGACAGATCAAGTTCGTGAATGGGCAAAATCGGCAACACCCCCTGACCAGGGGTGGGGTTCGAAAATTAAAAAGTGACGTAACTTCCGTTCTGTGCGTCCTAAAAATCGTTTAATACCTCGTTCGATATCAGAATGACTTAAGGAACACTATTAAGTAGGTTACAGTCATCCCCTTACAGGGGAAGGGGGTAAAATCATAAAAATTGACGTAACTTCCGTTATACTCGTCCTAAAAAATCGTTTAATACCTCGTTCGATATCAGAATGATTTAAGAAACACCAGTAAGGAGGTTACAGTCATCCCCTAACAGGGGAAGGGGGTAAAATCATAAAAATTGACGTAACTTCCGTTCTGTGCGTCCTAAAAAATCGTTTAATACCTCGTTCGATATCAGTATGATTTAAGGAACATCATTAAGGAGGTTACAATCATCCCCTAACAGGGGAAGGGAGTAAAATCATAAAAATTGAAGTAACTTGCGTTATACTCGTCCTAAAAAATCGTTTAATACCTCGTTCGATATCAGAATGACTTAAGGAACATTATTAAACTAAAAATAGACGCTGTTTTACTCTTTTGCCGCTACTTTTTTACATCCATTTGTACATGGTTTATTTTTATAAATCAGGGTTTGAGTCGGAGGGAATAGTACCTATATAATAATCAACACATCTTTAGTCTTTAGTGGTTAGGTTAAGTTAGGATGTGGGCTTACATTAGGAACGTAGGCTGGTTTTCGAAAGTCGAAACTTTTTTCCTGGCAATCAAAGGAACTGGATCCTTAAAGGTAAACTAAAACTTTTTTTAAAAAACCGATTTTAGTTTTCCAAATTATGAAACACTGATAATTTCATAATTTTTCCTGACTACATAATATCATATTTTAATTTAATTTCGAGGTGGTTCTTCACAGTTATCACTCAATTGTTAAGGAATTACTGTTAGAATTATCAATTCGCGACCTTTTTCAAATAATAACCGCAGTGAAAATTGCTTCTGATTGGTGGATGCATTTTTAAAATTGACCAATTGGAACACAGAATTCCATGGCAAAAATTTTATATGATTTTCATAAATCATTCCCAGGGGAAATATTTATATCAACATTGAACTTTGAACTACAGTCGGTTGTGATAGGAAAATACGGACTAACACTTTTAGCATCATCGCAAACTATTACACTGTATCCAACTCTATGATGTAATTTAAATTATATTGAATTAACTTAAGCAGTGAACTTACAATAGACGGTAGACTAACTAAATGACTTGCTGGACTGAAAATGTTATGATTATATGTTTGTTCAGGTTCAGACTGCTTATTGTAGTGAAGTAATAGTCAAATTTGTAACATATGCAAGCAGTTGCTTTGTTCCGCAAGTAATTTAGTCTATAATAGTGTATTGTAATCTTTTCACAGTTTCAAGTTCACCGTTGAAGGTATAATCCAATATAATTCTAATTACATCATAGAGTTGGGTACAGTGTTGGCAATGATGCTAAAAGTGTTAGTTCGTATTTTTCTATCGCAACCGACTGTAGTTCAAAGTTCAGTGTTGATATAAATATTTCCCCTGGGAATGATTTATGAAAATCATATAAAATTTTGCCATGGAATTCTATGTTCTGATTGGTCAATTTTAAAAATGCATCCACCAATCAGAAGCGATTTTCACTGCGGTTATTATTTGAAAAAGGTCGCGAATTGATAATTCTAACAGTAGTAGGTTTACGTGTAAATTGATTTGGTTTATGTAGACATTGGATCCAAGTTTAAGGAGCTTAGGCAAAGAAAATGTGTTCGTGCGACCCGAAAGTACAAATAGTAATTCCAGCTCACAAGATATCGAAACTGTTAGACTCGCTGCCCGTACCGTAAGTACTAACTAACTCCCATCTTTTTATACGTATTTTGGTAAATAATGTCTTTATATAGGTGCACAGGAAATCATATTTGAAAGGACCCGATGGAGACCCATTTAAGACTTTAAGACTTCTTGTTACGCTTGCATTGCATCTGTAACTGTGTCGCCTATTGCCTATAGCTGAACATTATAAAAAACTTCAGAATTTTTTTTGTTGTCTGTTTTAGTTAATGCTTCACTTATTAACCCAAATCGGCCATTTCCCTGCTGCGAGTGGTGCTGCCCGTTGTGGATCTATCGTCTCCGAAAACGACGACCTTCCGGGAATAAATTCAGAAGTAGATGAGCTGAGCTCATACATCTTTTCTTTGCCCAATCTGCAGGTACGTCAAAACTTGTCACAAATACAGTCAATTTTAATCATCATTCAAAAACGATCATAAACTCTACCAACTATATCTCAGTCTTTCCCGGACAGGGGCAGTGGTAAAGTATTTGTTCTGGAAATTGCTATAACTTTCGTTCTTTTCATCACAGAATCATATAATTGTTCGTTTGGGAGCAGGCAGGTTTTGTAGAGGTCAACGGTCATGTGATTTGACCCTGGAGTTTATCAATAAAATATTTTACCGCTGCTTTAGTACAACGTACGTTTACCACGCTTTATTGATTATGACTTATTACATTGTATGTAGATGTTTGCTCTGGACAACAACACGTTATTGTCGATGGTTGAGTTGCCAACGGGTGACGGAGGTGGTGGAGTTACTTCTGGATTCGCGACATCGCCGTCGCAAGTGAGGATCATTTTGCGGGATCTGAACGGGAAGGCTTCGTGGGACGCTGTTCATCTCTTCGCCCCTCCCACCACTCCAGGGACGGAGGACGAACACCCACTCCTTCCACCCATCATCCACCACGCCGAAGACATCTTCTACCCCTCCACAATGACAGGCAACTTTCTACCTCAGATGGGCCCCAGACTCACCCAAAGACGACGCCCCTATGGAATACTCCCGACCATCCACAATTCCGCTGAAGACCTCGACAACCTCGACGATGTAACCAATAATACATACTAATTATAATTTAAGGCAGTATGCATTTGTTTTCGTGCCCAACCCTTATTTCAACCTGTTTTCCATGTTGTTTTCCAAACAGTAGTGACATTTTGAGTTGAGAAGACGTCCAAGAGTGTGCTAGAGTAAACTATTTTTAATGTGCTGATTGGCAGGTGCTGCAGTACGTGGGTTTCACGAGTCCGGAATGTCTGCTTCGTGTCGGGGAGTCTTTGTCCACACCCTGGAGTCCCCCTCCCTCTTTGACTCAAGACAACGAAGATGACATTGTCGCTGCCGTAGTCAACCAGCGAAATACGGAACTGGAGTACTTGATGAAATTCGATTTGGATTCAACGTTCGTAGCCGAAAAATTGAAATGAATGCCATTTGGTACTATTTCATTTGATGGTATTTTAATTTGAGATTTTGGTATTCAGAATGAGAGCTATGCCGGTGTGTGCGGGATCAGAGCCGCAGAGTGATGCAGGGAGCGAGCACGAAGAGAATCTGTCATCTTTGGCGGCTTCAACAAAAAGTACAACTTGTGGCTCTAGTTTTCTGATGAGTCGACGCCTTTTCAGCCAAATCGGACTCAACGGTTGGGACAAAAGGGCAACCGTGGATCTGCTGAATAAGGATGAGAAATTGTTGAGGGAGCTCAAGCATCTGGACTCACAGGTACCACAATATATTTAATTAATCCTTGCCATTAATCCAAAATTATTTATCTACTGGTGGCTGTCGGCTCAAAATATTCAATACTATAATGAAAGAAGAAAACCCAAGAGATATGTATATAAGGTCAGGAACACTTTATTTCTGAGAGTAATGAGACTTCTAAAATCGATTGGTGGACCTCGAAATTGAAATAAAGACATCCATTTTCCAAATCCACCGTTTGAAAGTTACGGCGGATTTTTCGAAAATGCCACATCTCTATCTTCCTAGTTGATTTATTCCGAGAGTTGTGCACCGATTTGAGTGGAATTTTTTTTGATTTGTTCGCAAACAAATTCTGCGCTGGGGGCATTTTTCCATTTTTGAAATTATTTTCAAAATTTAAAAATATATTGAAAAGAAGTTTTTTTTTCAAAACTTGTCATTTTTACTACCGATTATCGTTTAACAGCTGTAATTCAATACATTGATAGCATTTTGGGCTGATAGAAAAGTTTTGGATATCATTTCCATACTTTATACGCATTTTACCAAACAAATTTTAAGTGTTTCAACTTAAAATCTTTGCGCCTTAGTTCGTGCTTAATCTGCTAATAAATGAACTATTTTAAGTGTAAATGCCTCCTTATTGTTAGTAATACTTTCTAATGTAACATGGTGTTACATCGCTTTTGGGCGGAATCAGATTTTTGGGGATTTCAAAGAGACAGCCAACAAAAGTTGCCTTGTTGTCTGTCTCTTTTAAATCCCGAGGTAGAAAGGTGGCATTTTCGGAAAATCCGCCGTAAATTTCAAATGGCGGGTTTTTGAGAAAAGTGAGTGTCTTTATTTCAATTTCATATGAGGTCCATCAATCCATTTCTGAAGTCTCATTACCCTCCGAAATAAAGTGTTCAGGACCTTACACATCTCTTGGTTTCAATCATATTAACCCTTGTGGATTATTTGCGGCCAGACTAAAAGACCCCGATCTTGGGATGGGGGCCTAAAAACCTAACCTAATTTATCATAAATTGGACGCCACAACCTAAGACGGCCTTTTAGTCTTTACGATTTTTTCCTTCGAAATATCAAGCCGTCTTAGCTATCTTGTCCATTTCTACCTATACTTTCCATTTTGTGGAGCCATTACATGAGTAAACGAATGCTAAAGATGTTAAAGAATCCATTTAAATTAAATCAATCCCGATACCCCTAACTTTGCAATCAAAAATGGTTTTGTTTCAGAAATGTCGTGAGGCGCATAAATTAGCTGTGATTTACGTCGCTGAAGGACAGGAGGACAAGCAGTCCATTCTGTACAACAATGGGGGCAGTGAGGCTTATGAGGATTTCGTTGCAGGTCCGTCCGTGTGGACAAAGAAACCATTTGCTATTTAATTACGAATGCTTAGTGGAAAGTTGTCAGTAACAATGTGAATTTGAATGATCAGGTCTTGGGTGGGAGGTTGAGCTGGAGTCACATACGGGATTCATGGGTGGACTGCAACGGAATAAGAGTTCGGGTGAAACAGCGCCCTACTATGCCACTTCATTCACTGAAGTCATCTTCCACGTCGCCACCAGGATGCCCTCTAACACAGAAGAGAGTCTTCTCCAAAAGGTACTTGCATGTTGTATTGTTTATGGTATCAGGTCGGCAGTTTATTTTCGCATTCGGAAAGTTAGCGACATTCACCAGCTGGTTGTCTAGAGTACCCATTATTGCTTTCCAGCAATAGGGTTTTCTAGAATCTATATTCATTTGCTGGCAAATGGGTCTAGAGAGTTTCCCTCTAAAAATACAGCAGTTTTGTAATGATATTCATTGCAAATTAGTTGATAGCCGATGCGGAAATGAGGGGAGGCGGCCAAAATGTCCATGGTTATAACAATAAAAAATAAATCAGAACACAGTATTTAATTTCAAAATTTTATATGATTTTCATAAACATTCTCAGGGGGAATATTTATTGCAACATTTGACTTCTGCATTACAGTCGTTTGATATCAGTATTTATTACATACCTTTTAGCATATCATATTACTACCACCATCCTAAGCTACACTTACTACATTGCGTACTTAACTCTATGAATAATACAAACTATGAAAACAACATAGACTAAATCGTATAAGGCTGTGATTATTTCCCTATGTTTGCAACTAGGGCTCTATGGCTGCATACACAGGGATTTAACTCTGTGTTTCCATTTTACTCTTCCACTCTCAGCGGCAGAAATTTTTGCGTTCCATTTACACCCAGAACATCGACACTATACACACTTACATAATGGAAAATATTGTAGGTAAATAATTAAAATAAATTTCATAATTTATTCGGATATGCTGTAATGTAATTCGAAATTATTTATGCAGTGACTTGTAATATTGATGATGTATAACCGAAAAATCTACCCTAACTAAGCCCTTTAGTATGCCTACTGTCTACTTGGTATGTCAACATAATAGTAGTTGTGTCAACAGTTGCTCCTTACAGCAAGTAATTAAAATGATTTAGTCTATTGTGTTGTTTTCATTGTTCGAAAGTTAATCCAATAACATGATTATAACTTGTACTATTCATAGAGTGGAGCAGTGTGATATATGATAAGTGTAGCTTAGGATGGTATGCAAAACTTATGCTAAAAGGTATGTAATATATACTGATATCAAACGACAACGACAGTAATGCAGAAGTCAAATGTTGTAATAAATATTCCCCCTGAGAATGTTTATGAAAATCATATAAAATTTTGAAATTAAATACTGTGTTCTGATTTATTTTTTATTATTATAACCATGGACATTTTGGCCGCCTCCCCTCATTTCCGCATCGGCCATCAACTAATTTGTAATGAATATCATTGCAAAACAGCTGCATTTTTTAGAGGGAAACTCTCTAGGCCCATTTGCCAACAAATGGGTATAGATTCTAGACAAGCAATAGGGTCTAGTATCGTTGGCTCTACCAAATGCATTCTGTTTGCCACGGAATCCGTGGCAAACAGAGGTAATGACCGACAATGAGGCGAGGTGGAAATGAGAGGAGGCGGCCAAAATATCCATGGTTATTATATTAAACTACCCGGTGACAGGACCTAGGCCCTGTTATAAATAAAGCTAGTTTGCATTTCGGGGGCAATATTGTACGATGTAATTCAGTATTTCAGATAAATAAAATATTCCAAAGCCACCTCTTTTGTCAACATTTTGTTTAGAAATAGAATTGTGGCTAATAAAGCAAATTACTCAGTTCACCCACCATGATTACATTTTTGACTCGGATAATTTGATTCACCATAATAATATTATACATACGGTCATCACCAGTGGGAGTGAAACGGACTCTCTTTTTAGGAATCTATCTATTTTTGAAACCATTAAAAACGTCAAGGTAAAAGGCCAAATTGAATTTTCCGCACATGAAATAATGGAAACCTTGAGCGCACTGAAAGCTGGAAAAATTTGCATACAGAATGCATGCATTGTTTCTGTTATGAAATATTTTTGTGCCCTGTAAGTCGTAGGAGACTATAGAGTGCGCAGTGTATAATTCCTCACTGGCACGAAGTTGTTCTGCTTCGGACGTGTTGGAATTTGCCTCATAATATGCGTTATTGTGTGCTTGGCTAGGTTTTAGAATTACGGCAAATCAACAGACAGAAGTATAAACAAACCTACGGAATTAGACTTTTGCCGTTTATTTATAAGGATGCATAGCTTTCTCATTTCTCTAATTGAACTTTTCATGGTTTCTCATTTGGTGGGTCGGAGTTGGAGGTAGAGGTTTTATATTGATAGGTACGGTCCGTATCTCCGGACAGGGAAGATGTACTTGGCAAGTGTATTGTCTTGTATCATAATTTCAACAATGTAAATGGCCAAATTTTAAATTTTCCCGCAAATGAAATAATAGAAACTTAAGCGAACTGAAAGCTGAAGATTTGCATACAGAACGCATTAACTGCATTGTTATACGGTTTACTAGTAAGGTTACCCGTCCTACGGACGGGGCAGTAACAGGGCGCTTGAATATTCGAAAAAGAAAATTTAAAAAAATTGAAATAATTAGTTTTAAAGTTTAAAATTTGATTTAAAAAATTTTAACCTTAAGGCTACTAATTTTACACTGAAAGTATTTGACAAAACTTTATTATATACTCTTATAAGCCAAATACAACTTATTTTGTGGAAAAGTACCAACCAATGACCGAGTCTAGATGTAACAGACCACACTTAATCTACCCAAATGTTTTACATTTTTGTCTTTATTGATAAATAATAAACCCTTAAAGTAAAGATTCGAATCTATAACCGTGTTTACTAAGTTTCGAAATTGAGTTTTAAGTCTCCCACTCATGCTACACCGTTTAGCAATTTGAGTTGGAAGTCTCCCAATCTTGCTTCACCATTTAGGAATTTGAGCTAGAGGTTTCCGACTTATGAACTCACTCCTCTCCCTTCTCCTATTAAGTTTATCAAGCCGAGAATATTATTTAATTTCGTGTGTGTGTTGAAAGCCTGTATTTGTTTGTAACATTTCAACGCTACTCAGCCAAATTCAGGCTCTCGAACAATAACACACACACCCACATTAAATGCAAACAGCTTATATAAACTGATGATGATGATCATTAGGATCATATTAATATAGAAAGTAAAAATTGTACCATCTTTCGTTATTTAATTCTGTATGCTATTGTTTTTGCCATTACCTACTCTTAAAATTTAATTTTTAACTTCCTGATAAGATTTTCATTTTACCCTCTTTTTAAAATTTTAATTTTTAACCGACTTTTATCATTTTAAATTCGAACCCCCTTAATACTTAACATTTTCATCCAGTAAAACCATACTCTTAACAATTTTAATTTGAACCAACCCTAAACAATTTTAATTTGAACCAACCCTTAACAATTTTAATTTGAACCAACCCTTAACAATTTTAATTTGAACCCACCCTTAACAATTTTAATTTGAACCAACCATTAACAATTTTAATTTGAACCCACTCTTAACAATTTTAATTTGAACCCACCCTTAGCAATTTTAGTTTGAACCCATCCTTAACAATTTTAATTTGAACCAACCCTTAAAAATTTTAATTTGAACCCACCCTTAACAATTATAATTTGAACCCACCCTTGACAATTTTAATTTGAACCCACCTTTAACAATTTTAATTTGAACCCACCCTTAACAATTTTAATTTGAACCGACCCTTAACAATTTTAATTTGAACCCACCCTTAACAATTTCAATTTGAACCCACCCTTAACAATTATAATTTGAACCCACCCTTAACAATTTTAATTTGAACCCACCCTTAACAATTTTAATTTGAACCCACCCTTAACAATTTTAATTTGGACCCACCCTTAACAATTTTAATTTAAACCCTCCCTCCCCCCTCCACTTTCCTTACCAAACAGATGACAGCCCTGACCGCTGATAGCAAATGGACAACAGACATAAGATGGACGACAGACAGCAGATGGACAACACATAGGAGCAGAGACGGAGATCGTATCCGATCTCGCTTCAGTTCAAAACTTGGCTCGGCCAGTTTGAAATTGTTCGCTTACAATCCGTTTGATGCCACTTCTTTGCTACTTCTTGAGCAAAGAAGTGGAATTGGAATGAGCTGTGAGCTGAGAACTGTGTGACTTGTGTGTGCTGAGAGCCTGGATTTGTTTGTAACATTCCAACGCCACTGAGCCAAATTCAGGCTCTGAAATGTTAACACACACACTTTACATTAATCTTATTGATAGGAATTGTATTTTGTAGTAAATTGCAAAGTGTTGCTAAAATTCCCCCATCTGGGGAATCTATAAAATATTCGAAGTACTACAAAATACAATACATGAATATAATACACAGAATGCACACAAAAAATTAATGTTGCAAGGTACAACAACGGAATCATATTCATTCTACTTTTAATAATTTTAAACCGATTCAAACATTCACAAATGACTCCGTTGTTGTACCTTGCAAAGTTATAATCTTTGTGTGCATCCTGTGTAGAATATTCATATAGTGTATTGTATTTTGTAGTAAATTGCAAAGTGTTGCTAAAATTCCCCCATCTGGGGGATCTATAAAATATTCGAAGTACTACAAAATAAAATACATGAATATAATACACAGAATGCACACAAAAAATTAATGTTGCAAGGTACAGCAACGGAATCATATTCATTCTACTTTTAATAATTTTAAACCGATTCAAACATTCACAAATGACTCCGTTGTTGTACCTTGCAAAGTTATAATCTTTGTGTGCATCCTGTGTAGAATATTCATATAGTGTATTGTATTTTGTAGTAAAGTGTTGCTAAAATTCCCCCATCTGGGGAATCTATAAAATATTCGAAGTACTACAAAATACAATACATGAATATAATATAAAGAATGCACAAAAACCAAATGACACATTCGGTTTATTGTACTCGGTTTTCTGCCCAAGTACAATCAACCGAATGTGTCATTTGTGATTGTTTGAATCGGAATTACCAATGCCAGCTGGGATGAAGAAGACAGCAGTTGGACAACAGACAGCACTGGACAACTGACATCAGTTGGACAATAGACAGCACTGGACAACTGACAGCAGTTGGACAACAGACAGCAGATGGTCAACAGACGGCAGATAGTCAACATACAGCAGTTGGACAACAGACAGCAGTTGGAAAGCAGATGGTCAACAGACGGCAGATAGTCAACATACAGCAGTTGGACAACAGACAGCAGATGGTCAACAGACAACAGATGGACAATAGACGGTCAACAGATGGACAACAGACGGTCAACAGATGGACAACAGACGGTCAACAGACAACAGATGGACAACAGATAGGAGCAGAGACGGAGATCGAATACGATCTCGCTTCATTTCAAAACTTGGCTCGGCCAGCTGAAATTGTTCGCTCAAAATCCCGTTTGATGCCACTCCTTTGCTACTTCTAGAGCAAAGAAGTGGAATTGGAATGAGCTGTGAGCGGAGAACTGTGTGACTTGTGTGTGTTGAGAGCCTGGAATTATTTGTAACATTCCAACGCCACTGAGCCAAATTCAGGCTCTCAAATAATAACACACACAAACACACACAACAAATTCACCCAAAATATAAGAGAGATTTAATTGAAGGAAGGATTTTCAACTACCACGTAGCAGCCAGCAGCGTAGCACAACAGTGACTTTAAAGATTTTATCATCGCGCAAGCGTGTATGCATAAAACAAAATTCCATCTGGATGGAATTTAACATATTTAGCAATGAACCAAATATATATCAACTATATGAATAATCTATATGAAACATTGAGAAAACTACAATAAAACTCATATGATATGGCTAGCCCTAAACCACAAAAAATTTCAATGCTCATATGAATATGGGGTTTTAGTCGACTATTAATATATTACAGTACAGTTTAAAAGATTGCAGAATAGGTCTCCGCTAAGTAATGACTTACTCCAATCACAAGAACGAAAATTTTTTAACTTTGGCGGTATAGACAATGCTTCATATAGATTATTTGTAGTGTAGTTTTATACAGGGTGGCCGCGAATGAATGACTCACACTTTGACCCTAAATAACTTCCAAACGGTTCAACATATTCTAACGAGACATACACCAATCGAAAGACCAAGCGAAAACTTAGAAATCAGCTAAATATGAATATTAACAAAAAATTATTACTTAGTAAAAAGTTGCTTGGACGAAAAAAGGTGAATTCGCACTCCGTAAATGACTAAACGCAACTTTGATCTTTAATAACGTTTGAATTATTAGGTTCAAGTCAACAAAGTTAACGGTATCGAAAAGAGCGTGCAATTTTGAGTAAAACCCAAATGTTTTAAATAAATTTAAAAATAAGAACTCCTTCCTCTGGAAAGTGACCTGCGAAGAAGATTCAATGCGGAATTTTTGCAAAGACATTAAAATCTCGATTTTGTAAGGGAAGTGATTTGGAAAGTTTGAATCGTAGTTTCGACTGTTTTTCTGATTTGGTTACAATCAGGGTCGGATATTGCTGAAAAGTTTCAACGTTTTAAGGTCCCTCAAAAAAGTACCAAGACAATTCCGAGACAGTATCCCAGAGGAGTCAAAAACAAATCAAGCACTGACACAGTGAGGTTAATTTTAAGTCCCTCGTTATTCGTAATTTTAGATTCGTATTTAACCACGTGCATTAAGATTTATGAATTAGAAAAACTGTCCAAAAACGACTCTTAACTGTCCAAATTACCTTCCTTACAAAATGGACATTTTAATCTGTCTTTGCAAAAATTCCGCATTGAATGTTACTCTTCTTCGTGGGTCACTTTCCAGAAGAAGGAGTTCTTATTTTTACAATTTAAAACTTTGGGGTTTTACTCAAAATCGCACGCTCTTTTGGATTCCGTTAACTTTGTTGACCTGAATTTAACAATTCAAATATTATTAAAGACCAAAGTTGCGTTTAGTCATTTACGGGAGTGCGAATTCACCTTTTTTCGTCCAAGCAACTTTTTACTAAGTAATAAATTTTTGTTAATATTGATATTTAGCTGACTTCTAAGTTTTCGCTTGGTCTTTCGATTGGTATGTCTCGTTAGAATAGGTTGAACCGTTTGGAAGTTATTTAGGGTCAAAGTGTGAGTCATTAATTCGCGGCCACCCTGTATATATGGCGTACATACAAACATCCGTACATACAAACATCCGTACATACAAACATTCCTATCACGTTTATATTATAGATGATAAATCAGAACACAGCATTTAATTTCAAAAGTTTACATGACTGTCATAAACGTTCTCAGGGGGAATATTTATTGCAACAGTCGTTTGATATGATATACTACATACATTTTAGCATACTATTACATTATTATCATCATCCTAAGCTACACTTTCTACAGTGCGTACTCAGCTCTATGAATAATACTAGCTATATTTTATTAGATTAACTTTCGAACTATGAAAACATCATAATATACTAGATTATCTTAATTAATTACTGTTTGGAAGGAGCAACTGCTGACACAACTATTATTATGTTGACACACAAAATAGAGAGACACGGTAGATTTTTGGAAACATCAGAAATCATCAATATAGCTAGTCACTGCATAAAAAATTTCAGAACTAATAACGTAATAACAACATTTCCGAACAAATTACAACATTTCCGAACAAATTACAACATTGCCGAACAAATTACAACATTTCCGAACAAATTACAACATTTCCGAACAAATTACAACATTTCCGAACAAATTACAACATTTCCGAACAAATTACAACATTTCCGAACAAATTACAACATTTCCGAACAAATTACAACATTTCCGAACAAATTACAACATTTCCGAACAAATTACAACATTTCCGAACAAATTACAACATTTCCGAACAAATTACAACATTTCCGAACAAATTACAACATTTCCGAACAAATTACAACATTTCCGAACAAATTACAACATTTCCGAACAAATTACAACATTTCCGAACAAATTACAACATTTCCGAACAAATTACAACATTTCCGAACAAATTACAACATTTCCGAACAAATTACAACATTTCCGAACAAATTACAACATTTCCGAACAAATTACAACATTTCCGAACAAATTACAACATTTCCGAACAAATTACAACATTTCCGAACAAATTACAACATTTCCGAACAAATTACACATTTTCGAACAAATTACAACATTTCCGAACAAATTACAACATTTCCGAACAAATTACAACATTTCCGAACAAATTACAACATTTCCGAACAAATTACAACATTTCCGAACAAATTACAACATTTCCGAACAAATTACAACATTTCCGAACAAATTACAACATTTCCGAACAAATTACAACATTTCCGAACAAATTACAACATTTCCGAACAAATTACAACATTTCCGAACAAATTACAACATTTCCGAACAAATTACAACATTTCCGAACAAATTACACATTTCCGAACAAATTACAACATTTCCGAACAAATTACAAGATTTCCGAACAAATTACACATTTCCGAACAAATTATAGTATTTCCGAATAAATTATAGCATTTCCGAACAAATTATAGCATTTCCGAATAAATTATAGCATTTCCGAATAAATTATAGCATTTCCGAATAAATTAGCATTTCCGAATAAATTAGCATTTCCGAATAAATTATAACATTTCCAAATATATTATAACATTTCCAAATAAATTTTAACATTTCCAAATAAATTATAACATTTCCAAATAAATTATAACATTTCCAAATTAATTATAACATTTCCAAATAAATTATAACGTTTCCAAATAAATTATAATTTAGTCTACTAGTGAACCCATCTAAGGGGCAAACTTAGCACTCAAGAGGAAATCAGCAGGCCACCCAACACAGTAATAAAAACAATTTCGAAAAGATCCCTTAGGTTATTATGTAAACTTTGTAAATACAAAGTATATCTATCAAATCCAAACTGGTTCTGCTACATCGACAAACTTATTCAACATTATAATTTAGTAGAGCTGGGTTTACTTTTTACTACCCTCTTGATTCCTTCGTGCCAGTTGCGACATCTTTTTGTAATTAAAATAAATAACAGTACTTGGTAACACCACTATTTATTCTTTAAAAATATTTTATTCGCAAATTGTATTTTCCAAAATCCAATTTCGGGGAATCGAATTTTTTTGATTTTCAAAGGGAGCTTTTAGTAACTTTGAGGGATCTTTTTCGAAAATAGAGTCTTTCATTGTTCTCTGTATTTGATGCTACAATCAACAGTTATTATTTTGGTGTAGGAAATTCCGTTTTATCAGAAATTTGTGGCTGCAGCTAATTTTACCTACCACTGTAGAAAATAAAAGTATATTAATTTAAATATACTTTGCAGTTACAAAGTTAACATAATAACCTAATGGGATGCTTTCGAATTTTGAAATTGTTTTTATTAATGTGATGCGTGGCCTGCTGAATTTCTCTTGTGTGCTAGATTTGCCCATTAGCTGGGTCTATAATATAAACGTGATAGGGATGTTTGTATGTACGGATGTTTGTATGTACGCCATATATATAAAACTACACTACAAATAATCTATATGAAGCATTGTCTATACCGCCAAAGTTAAAAAATTTTCGTTCTTGTGATTGGAGTAAGTCATTACTTAGCGGAGACCTATTCTGCAATCTTTTAAACTGTACTGTAATATATTAATAGTCGACTAAAACCCCATATTCATATGAGCATTGAAATTTTTTGTGGTTTAGGGCTAGCCATATCATATGAGTTTTATTGTAGTTTTCTCAATGTTTCATATAGATTATTCATATAGTTGATATATATTTGGTTTATTGCTAAATATGTTAAATTCCATCCAGATGGAATTTTGTTTTATGCATACACGCTTGCGCGATGATAAAATCTTTAAAGTCACTGTTGTGCTACGCTGCTGGCTGCTACGTGGTAGTTGAAAATCCTTCCTTCAATTAAATAAACCGTATAACAATGCAGTTAATGCGTTCTGTATGCAAATCTTCAGCTTTCAGTTCGCTTAAGTTTCTATTATTTCATTTGCGGGAAAATTTAAAATTTGGCCATTTACATTGTTGAAATTATGATACAAGACAATACACTTGCCAAGTACATATATCTTCCGTGTCCGGAGATACGGACCGTACCTATCAATATAAAACCTCTACCTCCAACTCCGACCCACCAAATGAGAAACCATGAAAAGTTCAATTAGAGAAATGAGAAAGCTATGCATCCTTATAAATAAACGGCAAAAGTCTAATTCCGTAGGTTTGTTTATACTTCTGTCTGTTGATTTGCCGTAATTCTAAAACCTAGCCAAGCACACAATAATGCACATTATGAGGCAAATTCCAACACGTCCGAAGCAGAACAACTTCGTGCCAGTGAGGAATTATACACTGCGCACTCTATAGTCTCCTACGACTTACAGGGCACAAAAATATTTCATAACAGAAACAATACATGCATTCTGTATATGCAAATTTTTCCAGCTTTCAGTGCGCTCAAGGTTTCCATTATTTCATGTGCGGAAATTTCAAATTGGCCTTTTACCTTGACGTTTTTAATGGTTTCAAAAATAGATAGATTCCTAAAAAGAGAGTCCGTTTCACTCCCACTGGTGATGACCGTATGTATAATATTATTATGGTGATTCAAAGTATCCGAGTCAAAAATGTAATCATGGTGGGTGAACTGAGTAATTTGCTTTATTAGCCACAATTCTATTTCTAAACAAAATGTTGACAAAAGAGGTGGCTTTGGAATATTTTATTTATCTGAAATACTGAATTACATCGTACAATATTGCCCCCGAAATGCAAACTAGCTTTATTAATAACAGGGCCTAGGTCCTGTCACCGGGTAGTTTAATATAATAACCATGGATATTTTGGCCGCCTCCTCTCATTTCCACCTCGCCTCATTGTCGGCCATTACCTCTGTTTGCCACGGATTCCGTGGCAAACAGAATGCATTTGGTAGAGCCAACGATACTAGACCCTATTGCTGGAAAGCAATAATGGGCATAGACTCTAGACAAACCAGCTGGAGGAAGCCATCAGTTTTCAACAGGTTGAAAAAATCCTGGGGAAAAATGGCGATGGCTTAGAAAAAATCATTATACACTACACAGAAGCTTGGTTATGGCCGGCTTATTCGCCAATAATTTAATTGCCTAGCTGCAATTTTCTTGCTTCTTCGATGTATTGTGGTATGATAATCCGGTGGTGTTGATTTGTTATAGACTCGGCATTTAGGGAACGACGAAGTGCACATTGTTTGGTCAGAGCACAGCAGGGACTACAGAAGAGACATCATACCCACTGAATTCTGTGACGTCCTTATCGTCATTTATCCCCTCCAGTTTGGAATGTTCCGCGTACAGATCAACCGAAAACCCGAGGTGTGTCCCTAGTCCAAATTATTGATAATGAATTTACTGTTAGGTTCGTAACGAAGTCAACCTTTTTCTAAGAACTCGCCACTAGATACGCATTCCTATTGGCTGATAATTTTTCATAGGGAGACATTCGAGGCAGACAATCTGCTATCAGGATTTGTCAATCCCTATGTATGAAGTTGAGTGGGGGTTAGAAAATCATCAGTAGTGTTTTCTCGAAAACTTGAAACTTCTGGGCAAAAATTATAGAGACAAAATTAGTAAACAATTCCTCGACGGGCGCTTTAATTCAGCAACTCTGTTGGAGGACCGGTTCTCCCGCTAGAGCCCGAAGATTCGGTTGTAACCTTGTTTGGTTAGCATAATTCAATTATCCTATTCAGTTTCCGTAGATACAGTGCATTACTATGTACTACTCTTTCGAATCCGTATCATCACTATCACGTCCTCTCAATCCACTCTTGTCATAGTAATACACAAGGTTACTGAATACCGTTGCATAATACTAATCCAAAGGATTGAATTACTACTGGTACCACTACTAACTGCAAACGCAACACTCATCTATCATTCCCCTGGCGGGGTTTGGGGGGCAGTACCGCCATAACGTTCAATAGCAGTACATTGCATATAAACAATAAAAACTATAAAATAAATTAAAAAGTAAAAACTTAAAAAAGTCATAGGGAGACGAGGAAAACCAGAAAACAAGAAAAAATAAAGATTCTGAATAATCAGAATATGGCGTACATTTAAAAAAACATGTATGCCCCAGTCTCCCGGTTTTACATTGTACAATTGTAGCAAGAATAAACGCAGTGGTATATTTATGAATCATATACTTATTCGTATTAGTTTCCCTTGCAATGCATTACAATGTAGACATTCATTCTGAAATACGATATTGAGCAATGAGATAAGCATGGCGAAGCTTTATGCATCCCCCTAATCATTATGTTAGTAGAAGTGGAGCGAATTTAAAATGGTCACTTATGCAAAGAGAATCTCGTATTATTAAGTAACGGAGTTACTTTATAGCCATGACCAATCTGTCTGTCTGTCCGTCCGTTAGTGCGGACAGCTTTTTCACTTCCCATGTACATTGCATTATACACGAGTGAGTGGAGTCAAGGTAATGCACACAAGCACAGCAGAGCTAGGTGGGGAGTGAAGGATATACACAAACAAGCACAGCACTGTGGATTTCTAGAGTGGGGCCATTGCACAGACAAGTCGGCACTTTGTATTGGAGTGCAGGAGTTTGCGGGAGACGCGTTGGTTCTTGAGTAGCATCAGCTTTTTGGAAATTTGAGTGAATGTTGAAGAATTGGTTCAAAGCTGGGACTGGGCTGTAGACCATACACGGTGAGTGAATTTTGAAGGAATTGTACATTAGTTTTGAGTACACGTGAACAGTAAATACTGAATTCATTATTACAATTGATATTTTGACGACTATTATACATTCTTTCTAAATTTTGCAGTTTGGTCTGCTGATATGAATAAGCATTACTTCCGCGTTATCTACAGCAGTATACAGATTAGCGATAAAGGATCTGACTGGGTTTTAATTCATTTCGACCGGCCTATTTTGACATATTTTGAATCAAAAAATTAACTGTACCATCGCATTGTCCACATATCATTAATGTGGAATCGACACTTTACTTATTTTTCAAAATTTGATAAACCCCCTTAATGGGGGTTCAAAAGTACACTTTTTAGAGTCTTTATATAACGGTCATGACAAAACAATTTATTACCACGAGATTTACAATCAGTGGTATATTACGATAATTGTCAATTGTCCGGGACCATTCATTAATGATTGCAAAAATATTTTTATTGAAAATTTTTCAAAACGGAAATTTTAAAATTTAAATTTATAGAATTTGAAAATGATTTTTATAAAACCCGCAAGACCTGGGCGCCAAGTAGAGATAATTTTAAAAAATTATACAGAAAAAATGCTACAAGTTTGTAATTTGAAGTTTTTGGCGCCCAGGTCTTGCTGATTTACTACAATCGTTTGAAAATCTCTGAAAAAACTTCGTTTTAGCAGTTTTTTGGCTATTTTAATCCAAGGTTTCCTGTGCTGGGGTTTTAGATAAATTAAATGGAAAAATTATATTCATATATATAAAACATCCGTACATAAAGTAAGTTAAATAGCCATAATTTATTTGCATGTGTATATGTCGTAGCCCGTGAGAGGACGTGGGCTGTCACCGTGACAGCCTAGGCTACGAGAGTGGCATCTCATAGCCTAGGATTTGAGAGGACAGCATGTCAGGCTCTGAGAGGACGGTCAATTCCTTAATATAATATAACAATAAAATTATCCTAATACCAACAAAGTGAAGTTAATTCACAACGAACATAACAGGATATGTTTTACTAGCATCTGTATCTTGAAAAAAATTATTTTGTAAGTCAAAAACAAATTATTATCATTATTATTGCCAATTATTATTTGCTATTAATAAATTATATTATAAGAGTGACATTATTTAAGGGTTTGCACTAGCACACAAGATTTCAGTATTCCATGCAAATTACAACATTAATAACACTCATAACACAACTTCTTTCTATAGATTCAAAAAAATAATTCTGTGGAAAGTTTTGGAAATATAGCCATACCCTGAAATGGGAATATAGGAAGTTTATATCTTTGAAAATGAAGGAATGAAAATATGCCCCCATTTACTTCAAAATTAAAATCTAAGTCATTAAAGTTTTAGGACCTCTACAACATTTAGAATGTGTTTTACTACCATTTGTATCTTGTAAAAAATTATTTTATACGTCAAAAAAATTATCACCATTATTATTGTAGGCCAATTATTATTTGATATTCATAAATTATATTATTTGAGGGTTTGCACTAACATACATGATTTCAGGAAGCCATAAAAATTATGACAGTAAAGTCGTAATATTCATAGCAAAAACTGAGGTATAAGATGTAGCTGAGCGAATAAATTTTTTCAAGATACAGTTGCTAGTAAAACACCTCCTAAATGTTGTAGAGGTCCTAAAACTTTAATGAATTTTAATTTTGAAGTACCTAAAAGGGGGCAAATTTTCATTCCTTCACTTTCAAACTTCCTATATTCCCATTTCGGGGCATGGCCATATATCCAAAATTTTGCACAGACAACAGAATTATTTTTTTGAATCTATAGAAAGAAGTTGTGTTATGAGTGTTATTAATGTTGTAATTTGCATGGAATACTGAAATCTTGTGTGCTAGTGCAAACCCTTAAATAATGTCACTCTTATAATATAATTTATTAATAGCAAATAATAATTGGCAATAATAATGATAATAATTTGTTTTTGACTTACAAAATAATTTTTTTCAAGATACAGATGCTAGTAAAACATATCCTGTTATGTTCGTTGTGAATTAACTTCACTTTGTTGGTATTAGGATAATTTTATTGTTATATTATATTAAGGAATTGACCGTCCTCTCAGAGCCTGACATGCTGTCCTCTCAAATCCTAGGCTGTGAGATGCCACTCTCGTAGCCTAGGCTGTCACGGTGACAGCCAATGTCCTCTCACGGGCTACGACATATATATAAATTATATATGTGTTTATATATGATATATATGCATGTATATATGCTATATATGTATGTATATATACTATAGATGTATGCATATATGCCATACATGTATGTATATATGCTATATATGGACGTATATATACTATACATGGACGAATATATACTATATATGGACGAATATATACTTTATATGGACGAATATATGCTATATATGCACGTATATATACTATATATGGACGTATATATACTATAAATGAACGTATATATACTCTATATGGGCTTATATATACTATATATGGGCTTATATATACTATATATGGGCTTATATATACTATATATGGGCTTATATATACTATATATGGGCTTATATATACAATATATGGGCTTATATATACTATATATGGGCTTATATCTACTATATATGGGCGCGTATATACTATTTGTGTACGTATATTTACTCTATTTGTGCGTATATTTACTATATATGGGCGTATATATACAATATATAGGCGTATATATACTATATGTGTACGTATATTTACTCTATATGTGCGTATATGTACTATATATGGGCGTATATATACTATATATGGGCGTATAGATACTATATGTGTACGTATATTTACTCTATATGTGCGTATATTTACTATATATGGGCGTATATATACTATATATGGGCGTATATATACTATATGTGTACGTATATTTACTCTATATGTGCGTATATGTACTATATATGGGCGTATATATACTATATATGGGCGTATAGATACTATATGTGTACGTATATATACTCTATATGGGCGTATATATACTCTATATGGGCGTATATATACTATATATGGGCGTATATATACTATATATGGGCGTATATATACTATATATGGGCGTATATATACTATATATGGGCGTATATATACTATGTGTTAATATTCTTTGCTGACTTAGAAAACGAAATCTTGTAAAAAACACATTTAATTATTATACAATCATGCCATGTTCTATGGGCTTATTGCCCGTCAAGTACATCAATAAACAAATTATCAATCAATATACTATATGTGTACGTATATACACTATATATGAGCGTATATATACTCTATATCGAGGTATATAGACTTTAACAGGTATTGTAATATGCACGAAAGTCTAATCCAAAACGGGACCCTGTTCGCATTTGGATGTACCTTAAAGCGCTATGGGAGAATCGCGTACTTTAGCTACTCTGCCTAGTAGCTAAGAAAGAGACCAGCGGTCGAAATGAATTAAAACCCAGTCTTCTGTCGACATTCGAATAAATTCTACAAGTCAATGAATTGGAGTTTTGAACAAAACATTGACTTCCAGGTGGCATTTAATAGTACAAAGAAAACCGACAATAGATTGATTCCAAGATAATATACGGTGAGTTAATTTTGATGGAATCGGACATAGTTTTCAAGTACACGTATACAATAAATGCAGAATATACTATTGCAATTGATATTTTGAATACTATTATCAATACTTTCTTTCTGAATATTGCAGTTTGGTCTGCTGATATCATTAAGCTTTACTTCCACGTGGTCTACAGCACTATACAGATTAGTGATAAAGGATTCTGTCGACGTTTTCTTTAGTAGGTGAATTTTGAAGGAATTGTATAACGGTCAATGAATTGGAGTTTTGATCAAGACATTGACTTCCATGTAGCATTTAGTGGTGCATAGATAACTGACAATAAATTCATTCGAAGATCATATATCGCGTACGTGGGATTGCATTTTACTGACATTTTACTATATTTGAACACTGCTATGCATAAGCCCAATGACCCAGTTACTTTCACACATCTCTGTATGTTTGCTCACTACTTTGGCTTTTTTGAATATTCGTAAGATGTAAGCAGACTGGAAATAAATTGTATACTAATCGGTATAATTTCTTACCTTGCTCCGTTACTTTTTTACACCAGTTACTATGGTTTATTATATTGATGTAAAATTATTTATTTAGCTAGTAAGGAATGCGTATCAAGTGGCGAGTTAGCAAAAATAGGTTGACTACGTTACGAACCTCAGTAAAATTGAATTTAGAAGTCGATCATGTCAAACTTATTTATCTAGGTTCCTTATTTCGGTCCGTTGTACAACGACGCCGTGGTTGAGAGAGACACTCTAGCGACGTTGGTTCGAGCGACAGCTATCAATGCATCCCGGGCGAGAAGATCTTCTCTCCAGTATTTCCAGCACCAGTAAGAAAAACATTTCCTGAGTGAACATTTGATGACGACATAAACTAAAAGTTTCTGTTTTGATTTTAGTTTCGAAGAGCGTGCCAAATCCCTTGCTACAATTATTCAGAATCACAAATCCAGGACAACCTTTGAGCAGTTTGCTTCTAATGTCTTCTGCCCTCTACTCCCTCCTACCCTTTTCCAGAGTGGACATACTAACAGAGCTTCAGGTATTTTTGGCTTTGGCGACACGTTATTTAGTGTATATGTCAAGACCATTTGAATCTTCCCTTGTAAATAAAATTTGCCAGTGAATCAAGTGTTTCAAAAGGTTAACATGACATCTTCTACTTCAACTTCAGGCAAATTAGACAAATTGGTTATATTGAAGTATTTAATCTTCAGACTTAAAAGGCAACCAAAACGGTTGTAGGTTAAAACATCGAAAGCCATTTGGTTTATACATTCTATCATTTTGTATTCGGTATTCGAACATTTGCTTTCTATCATTTTGTATTCGGTATTTGAACATTTGTTTTTGAATTCTATCATTTGGTATTCGATATTCGATCAATTGTTTTTGCATTCTACCAATCACTCTACCAAATGACTTTCGATATTTTGGTTCCACACCACCAAAACAACTAGAAAAATCAATGAAAAATTAAAAACTCATAGGAGACGCGAGGAAAACTAGAAAACAAGGAAAATTAAAGTTTCTGGATAATTAAAATATGGTGTAATTAAATAAATGTTTATGCCTAAGTCTCCCGGTTGAAATTGCTTTTGAATCGTTTTTAGCATTGTGCAATGTGAAAATTGGTTTTCAATTTGCAATTCTAATAAAATATGGGGTATTTATAAGTAGAATTTTTAATAACGTATCCAAAAGATAAGCCTACATTAAAATCAAGAGAATCATAAAAATCAATTATTTTAAATTTTCCTACACTATTCTTTTCTCAGATATTTTGGGAGGAAATATTCTTTTAGGTAGAGAGAAGTTGTAATATGTAAGTTATAATTTCGTTGTTATCAAGATGCCCTAAATCTCAATGGCACCATATCCACTAGATACTAGGTGGAGAGGAGACTATAGTGTAAGAGAGTATCGCATAGTATTAGGTACTTTGCGTTTCAGTGTCAACCTTAAAAATTTACCTTAAAATACTTACTTTCACCAGATGGTAAATATTTAGTGTCGAGACAAATTTTCCACTTGCGTGATAAGGTATGTTACTTTACCCAAAAATATCAGCGCGGATTTCAACTTGAATTGAAATTTCAATTACTAAATACACTCGGATTTTAAATTGCTGAGAAGATGTCTGAATTGTACTTATTGCCACTGCTTGAGGAAGTTGAAGCTGACGATCTATTAGCTATATTTAAGGACGAGACAAACATTTCTGAAAATGAACAATTTTTAATGCATGTACAAATTCAAAGTTCTTAAGAGTTTGATATTTAATTTATTGACCCATGATTAAAAAAAGATTTTTAGTAGTTGAAATCAGTTAAATTAGCGTAGTAGACTAAGTAACAAGACAGCAGTCAACGGTACATTTGGGGAACGAGGTTCCACTGTTGACTGCTCAATTTCAGCCGCTTTTTAATCAGATTAGTTTGTAAAAACAAATTTAATTCAAAAATGAACAAATATGCTGCTGTAAAACGGTTACTTACAGTTTACTGCTGAAATTTTCGTCACTTGCAAATTCGTCGAGTAGTTCGGTAGTCCGTTTTTTGCAACTTCTTTCTGTGACTGGCATTTTTAACTCACTTCAAATAAGTTTACTGGCAAATGTCTTCCTAAATCGTTTTTGGTTTGTTAAATGCAAACGGATTGTGCGATTCAACTTCTTGTAACAATGTAATGTCATAATTTATGTTTGTTTTAAACGAAAACCGAGATTTTATACCATTTTTACCAAATTTTGAACACCTAACTGCAAAATGTAGAAGGACCGAATAGAACACTAAAATTGAGATTTAGTGTTCAATTTAGTGTCAAAACACCGCACCTTAGTTTCAACCTTAGGTGAAAGTTGGTAACGTGGTATGAAAATACCCGCGGTAATTGAATTTAAGGCCAATTTTTAAATTTAAGGTAAATTACTCTGTAACGCAAAGTACCTATTAGTATAGAACTCATGACAATGTACTTATTCGCTGCAAACAATTAACTGATTGTAGAAGGCCAAATTGTTTAATGTCTCCACCTGGTGACATTCACACTGTTATCAGACTATGCAATCACGATTTAAAAATATTTGATATGTCACAACTCCTGAATTTCTCCACTAAAGTAAAAGATATATACATATTCTTTCTATATAGTCTGGCATTTTCATAATTTTTTTACTACATTTCAGGAGAACCTTTTTGAATCAGTCAACCAATTTTCAATATTATGATTTACATTTTTTGTGTTACTTTCTTTACTAATAAACGTGAAAAGACGATTTCGAATTTGTAATTTCAACCGGGAGACTTGAGCATAAATATTTATTTAATTACACCATATTTTAATTATCCAGAGGCTTTAATTTTCCTTGCTTTCTAGTTTTCTTCGCGTCTCCCTATGAGTTTTTAATTTGTTATTTTATTTTATAGTTTTTATTGTTAATATGTAATGTAGTGCTATTGAACGCAGTGTACAAAATTTACCACTTTTTAGTCTTTTTTACCATCACAGTGGTAGAAATGCACTTAATGGTAAAAATGCATTTAATGGTAAAAATGGTAAATTTTAGCGATTGATTAGACAGCTGAGTACAGATACACTAGACTTCCTAAAATATAAGTTTTTAAAACTTTATTTTCTATTGGCTGTGGATCTAAATCGTCCAATTTAGATCCACAAATGAAAAAAGTTTTTAATATTTCAAACATCCTGAAGAACAAACCTGATACTCAACTACAGCAACTTTGGTTGAATCCTACTCTGATTGATTGACACTTATCAATTTGTGACAACAATGACCATCTGCTAAGCTATTTCATACTTTGGCACCGAATTTTATTCAAAATTCAAACACGAAATTTAAATGAAACTATTTTTTACCATTTATACCATTTATACCACTTACCACTACTTTCTAGGTAGTGGTATTTAACGTTTAATACCATTAAAAACCACTTACCACTGGTAAGTGGTACATGGTATTTGGTACACTGATTGAACGTTATGGCGGTATAACTGAGAATATTTAGGAACGCTGTACACAAAGCAATATTGTTTTATCCCTGGAATATTTCACCAATAAATTCCATCCCTTAAGCTATTTTCAATTTCTAAAAATATTCTCCATCCATAGAATTTTCCCCCATTTCGGAAATATTTTTCTATCTCTGCAACCTTTGCCTGCGAAATGTCCATTTATTCACAAAATTATTAATAAATACTATCGAATGATATCAGTATTTGGTTTTCTGGGGGGCTCTGTCCCCCAACCCTCGCTAGGGGAATGAAAGGTTGGTGTTGTGGTTAGTGGTACCAGTAGTAATTCAGTCCTTTGGTTTAGTAATAGGCAACGGTATTCAGTCACCTTGCGTATTACTATGACAAGAGTGGATTGAGAGGATGTGATAGTGATTATACGGATTCGAAAGAATAGCACAGTAGTACACTAGCCTACTACTGCACTACTGAACTGTATCTACGAAAAGTGAATAGGATAATTGAATTTATGCTAACCAAACAAGGTCACAACCGAATCTTCGGGCTCTAGATGGAGAACCGGTCCTCCGACAGAGTTGCTGAATTAACGCGCACTCCATGGATTAATTATCTACCAGTACTGTCACTATAATTTTTTCCCAAAAGTTTCAAGTTTCCGAGATATCCTCCCAGAGGATTTTTGAACTAAGACTGGAATGCTTATCATAGGGATTGTAAATCCTGAGAGCAGTTAGCCTGCCTCGATAAAAAAATAGTTCATATTAATTCATGTTTACTCAAGTGCCACTTACTGTTGAAATAAATTTTTAAGTCGCAAAATTGCAGTTCTATTGTTCTAATTCGACCACCGGATTGGTTAAAATTTTTTAAAATAACACATTTTATTGGTTGTTTCCATGGCGAGAATTCTGTAGGTGACATCTATTTTTTGGAAAGGGATGCATTTCATAATTTATTTTTCCATTGGGCAGACAATGAAGTACTTTGTAAACTAAATCACACTTTGCTTTTTAATTAACAATTTTGCAAGAGATTTTAATCTTGAAGTGAAATTATAATTATCTTAGAGATATGAAATATATTAACACATGCGACACCTCTCGGCTCCTCTCTTAATCCCAGCTGTTTTAAAGTTGAATTTACCACTAAAATGAAATGCGAATACCGGTCAACCTAGTCCTGTCCTGTGCTCCTCACTTATCTCGATGCGAATATGTTCCTCATGTCATAATAAAAAATGAAATTTTTTCCAGTTACAAATTGTTTAATCTTTATAGTTTATTAATACGGTTATATCAATAAATGCCCAAATTTTTAATTATTTACGACAATTTTAGCCTCTGCCTGACAGTCGGTTTATTATAATGATGTCATCTCTGTCTATCCTCTCCGTTATCCAAATCAATTAAGTATTTCCTTGCGTAGTGTCACGTCGTGGACCTAAAAGAATGAGAAAATTATTCCCCTCATATAATAACTGTTTGTCATTGTTATTGACGATATTAAGAATCAGGGAGGGTTTGGGTGGGCTGTGTTAATATATTTCATATCTCTAAGATAATTATAATTTCACTTCAAGATTAAAATCTCTTGCAAAATTGTTAATTATCTGTCGAGATCTTCCATATATTAACACATGCGATTTTGAAGCTCGTTTACCATTTTTTGATAATACACCCACGGCAAAGGCATCTGAGTAGGAGGGTCTATAGTAGAATCTTCGAAAAGTACTTTCTGTAGACCAGTCGGCACAGCGTTGTATATCGGCCATGCTAACACCCGATATCTTTGCAGCTGTCGTGGATGCGGACCTTATCGAATGGGCTGTAAAAATGTTAGGCACCCCAGATATCCGAATCATCTGTAAGAGCCATCTTGATACTGTGGCTGTTGAGACCTCCTTGTTGGGTTTTATGTACGAGATAACCAATTGGTCGGTTGATCTTAATTGCCTTGTTCTTTCAATGTACTCTTCCAATGCGTTTACGGGGCACAACTTCGGATTTAAAGGATACTTTGCATAAAACGAATCAGGTCGGAAAGACGGTCTTGAAGTCAACCTTAACTCATTATGTTGAAACACTACTCCTTCTGGTTTACACTGCATAGTTGATAGATTTAATTTTTGAATATCGGATGCTCTATCCGCATTAGTCAGAGCTAAAAGTGATACTAACTTTTTAGAAAGGAGTTCTAATGATAACTTCTTGTTTTCTGGTAAACTCTGTAAGTAATTAATTAAAAGGCTTACATCCCAGGTTTGCCTGTATTTTGGTACTGGTGGTTTTTCGTTAAAAATTCCTTTTAACAACTTGATCACTAGTGGATGATTTCCGATTCTAAAAGTCTCTATCGGAGGTAATTTGTTAGATTGTGCTGATCTATGAACGTTTATTGTTTGATAGGTTAATTTTTTCTCACATTCCAAAAAAGAAAGAGTTGAGGACTTGAGTTATAGAAACTGAAACGGGATTAAACGCCCTATCACTGCACCAGCGTATATAGGACATCCATGCGGACCTGTATGTTTTAGCTGTTCTGCTTCTGATAGACAGATTAAGGAGTTGCAGAGTCCTTTCTGAAAATTGATGTTTTTCGTCACATCTCCGGTTACTGGCCAAGCAACTAGTTTCAAATTCCCTTGAATAATCATTGGGGGATTCTGACCGTTGATTCCCGTTAACAAGTCGTTGTCCACTGGGAGCATTATTGGAAAATCGTAAAGGCTCTGTAGTAATATTGGGTACCAAGGCTGATTGGGCCAAAACGGTGCTATTAGCAATATTGTTGCTTTTGTTTTCCAACATTTGGTTATGCACTTGCCCAATAAGCAAAACGGTGGAAACCCATAACAGTTTTCCTGACTCCAGTCGAATGTGAAGGCATCCGTTCCTTCGGCTTTGGGATCTGGTTTCCAACTCCAATACCTTGTCAACTGGTTGTTGTTGCGATTGGCAAATAAATCCACTTCCGATTGGAATTGGTATATTAAGGTTTGAGCAATATTCTCTTCTAGTTTCCAGTCGCTTGCGTCTCTTGTATTGCGAGACTCCCAATCGGCCCATATGTTTAATCTCCCGGGGAGGTATTCCGCTTTTACCCATATGTTGTTTGCTATGCACAAATCCCAAATTTCCAATGCTACTTCGTTTAATGTCGATGATTTTGTTCCACCTAAGTGGTTGACGTATGCCACCGCCGATCGATTGTCCATTCGTAAGAGAACTGTTGAATTCCTTGTTGCAAAAGTTTGAAGAGCTAGTTTTGCCGCCAACAATTCGAGGTAATTTATGTGACTGTAGGTTAACTTTTCTGTCACAGACCAACTTCCTCCAGTGGCTATACTCTTGCTTTGCGCCCCAACCGGTCAGACAAGCATCTGAATCGATAATAATTGTTTCTTCCTCTTGGTTGATTGGGGATCCTTGTAATTCGAGAGCATTCCGATCCTACCACGCTATTTCTTCTACTGCTTTTTGTGTTAACGTGATGTCTGAATCCCAAAATTTCTTTACTTGAAGATTTTGGATTAATTCCCTCTGCAAGTTTCTCATGTGTAAACTGTTTGTCCGAACGCTGATAGATAGGGAGTTCAGATACCCTATGAACTGGGCTAACTTCCTGCAAGTTAACTTTGTGCCCTAAAGAATAATCACACATTGTTGTTTCAATTTCTCAAGTTTACACTTAGGAGTGTTAAATGTCATTTGCTTTGAATCAATCTCCACCCCTAAAAATTTTATGGATTGCGTCGGGTCTAACACAGACTTTTTAACATTTATCACAAATCCTAGTGATTCAAAAATTGAAACAGTTTGAATGATAACTGAATTTAAATTCTCTGCCACCTTATCCATTATTAGTAAGTCGTCAATAAAGATGATCAAGTTTGTTGATTTTAGTTGTCAACATTAATCAATTTTGATTTTCTGTTGAGTTTCATTGTCAACATTAATCAATATTGATTTGCTGTTGAGTTTCATAGTCAAAATTAATTAATATTGATTTTCTGTTGATTTTGATGGTCAGCATTAATCAATTTTGATTTTCTGTTGATTTTCATAGTCAACAATTATCAATATTGATTTTCGGTTGATTTTCATAGTCAACATTAATCAATTTTGATTTTTGGTTAATTTTTATCGTCAACATTAATCAATTTTGATTTTCGGTTGATTTTTACCGTCAGCATTAATCAATTTTGTTTTTCTGTTGATTTTGATATTCAACATCAATCTGTTTGGATTTTCTGTTGACTGTAATAGTCAATATTGATTTGTTTTTAATTTGTGTTCATTTTTATTTTGAGTTGTGATCAATGCTGATCTAATTTGATTTGAATTGTTGTTCATTTCAGTAATCAAAATAGATATGTCTTTACTATTATTCTACCAAAAATGTGTAAACGGTCCTGTTTACTCAGGCGAGCTTCTGTTACGGCTTGCTGTAGGTTTTATATATTATGAGTACATATCATATAGTTTGATTTAATACAATTGGAGTATTCCAAGAAAGTGTTTTGTCATATGTAAAAATTTAATTTAGTAGAAAATACTTTAACAGAATCACTTTTCGACTCGTGAGTGGGAGAGAGTCATCCTAGATTTTATAGCATAACATAAAGGGCTTTTGGCCAAAAGCGCTTTTTTATGTGTGAGTCCTGTGAGTATAGTTAATACATTAATTGACGTTTGTAGGGTTATAAGTCTTCTAGCGGAAGTGGTACTCCCTACAGCAATATTCCTACTACTTAGTGTCTCTGCTCTTCATAGATGCTTCACCACTGCACTCAAGAATATGTGAATGTAGAGTCAGCCGGTCAGTTATAATATACAATTCTGTGGGCTGACTCTACACTCACATGTGCCTGAGTGCAGTGGTGCAGCATCTATGAAGAGCGGCAACACTAAGTAGTAGGAATATTCCTGTAGGGAGTACCACATACGCTAGAAGACTTATAACCCTACAAACGTCAATTACTTTGTCTAGTTTTCCTGGAACTTAATGGATCATGTGATTTTATATATATATGGATTTGATACGAAAGACTCATATAGCAATTGGACTGGTGATCTATGCAACATTATCACTCTATAATATAATCGTGTTGTTCGAGTTGCGCAGTGAAAAATTCCGTAGGGATGCTTGTTTATATCATCGTGTGTTAATGTGGTAAATCCCAACAAGTCTGTATATTTCATAACAAAGCAGTTCATGCGTTCTGTGCGCAAATTTCCAGCTTTCGGATCGCTTAAGGTTTCTATTATTTCATGTGCGGGAAAATTTAAAATTTGGTCATTTACATTGTTAAAATTATGATACAAGAAATCAAGAAAATACACCGAGCCGAAGTCCCTATACCTATCAATGTAAAATCTCTACCTCCGACGCCGACCCACAAAATGAGAAACCATGAAAAGTTCAATTAGAAAAAGCTATGCATCTGAAATACTTTCTTCTCATCGTACAATATTGCCCCTGGAATACACACTAGCTTTATTTATAACAGGGCCTAGGTCCTGTGACCGGCTAGTTTTGTATAATAATGTTACAGAAAATGGTTTGGTTCAGGCCGGACATATGCAAAATGCCTAGGATAGGATGATATATGTAAAGTGAAAACAATTTTGATTTTTAACGAATCTAAACTAATTTAAACAATCAAAATTACATGAAAGTACATTTGGCAGTCAACAAATATGTTTAAATTAGGTTAGGTTCGTTAAAAATCAAAGTTTTGGTTTTTCACTTTACATATTACCGTATTTATCGATATAATTCCCCTCATCGAGATAGTTCCCCTGCCGGGGAACTATATCGAGTTTTCCCCGTAAATGTCAGCATTCGAAACTATAATAATTCCCCTATTCGAATTAATTCCCCGGTCAAAATTTAGGGCATTTGGTCCGTGTACACTTACAATAAGTACATGTGTACTAAAAGAGAAAGGAAGCAAGAACATTGATATTGAAAGGTTTTGAATAGTTGCAGTCCACAGTAAGTCTGAAATGGCAGAAGGAGGAGAACGATTATATTTGACTCCAAGAAGACCCTGTGCATACATATCTCGAAATTTAACTTTTAAATTGAAAGCTATCAAAAGTGAGGAAACTTCCATTAACAGAAAAAGTTACAAGTTGACCAAAAAAGCATAAGAGAATAAGAGTGAGTCCACTAAAAAAGAATTACGCAAATTACATGTCGATACTGCTGTCATTCCTGGAGGTTGCACTAAATATGGACAAGCGGCTGTGTGTTGGAACAAACCTTTCAAGGACTCCAAGGTATAATACAATGAATGGGTGACAACACCTGGAAGCATTGAATTAACCGAAGGAGGAAACCCCAAGCCACCCCCATTGCTTATTGTCTGCAATTGGATCAAGGTAGCCTGGGATAACATTCCTAAAGTGTAATAAAAAATTCCTTTTATTCTTGCGGAATTGTTAATGCTGTGGATGGAAGTGAGGATCATTTGATCACCGCCTTTAAGCCAGGCAAAGATTGCAGTGAAGGACTGGAAAGTTTAAAGCAGCAATTTTCACAAATGGAACAGCCGTTGATTAACGAGGATGACATTTTGCTGCCCTCGGACGATGATGATATGGATGTAACTATCACGGAACATATGGAAGCATTACTGTCCTCTGACGAAGAAAATTAATTACATTTCAATAAAACTTTAATTTTATTTTTAAATAATGCATTGATAATCTAATAAATATTGACTTTGAAACTATAATTCCCCTATTCGAATTAATTCCCCATCCGGGGAACTACATCGATTTTTCTTGGACTAAAAGTGGCCATGAAACTATAAGTCCCCCGAGGTGCTAATTCGATAAATACGGTAAACATTTACTAGTGAGGGTTAGAAATAAAAGTCTTTCCTTTACAGTTCAAGATTAAACTCCAGATTCAATCCACTCAGTCTAGATTAAAATAATTTCAGGAAAGGAAATCACCTTTTAAAACAGTTGAATTGAAGGAAAAGTTAATTAAATTGAGGGATTAGAAAACCTCGACTTTAGGAAATAAACTTTATTTATTTATTTGGAGTGATAAATCTGATAAATTTTTATCGTGTAGGGACGAGTTTCAGCTCTTCATCGAGAACGACGACGTCGACGATTACCGCAGCTCAGTCAAATCAGTTAGCATCCGCTCTATTAGACTCTGCAGTCACATCCGCCAATTCCAGGAGATTCCCTAGCAGTTCTGCAGTTGGTCCCTACCATGATGTCGCTTTCTCTCCACCCGGTAAAGATTTTAGTCTTTCTACTAAATTACACCGCCACTTACAAACGAACCTAGATTTTCAAAACTGTATTTTATAATATTTCATCGATCAATTGTGAGTCAGTCTCGTTCATAAAATGCCTAAAAGTCAAAATAATTCTGTGTTACTTAACGGCGTCAGCAGCGTGGCTGATAAAATACTCACCAGCGAATAACCAACCGTTTGTATTGATATTCCATTTGTATTTTAAAAAAAGCCTCGTTGATTAAATAATATTTTCTACTTTACTAATTTTGACCTGTGCCCCATGTACTGTCAAAAGATCAAATCCATTGGAATTTTCAAATTCAGACCACACTCAAAAACGATTGTGATTGGTGGAAATTTTTTATGATTTCTAGTTAACACCCCAAGGGGTAATATTTCATGAAACAATGCTCTTAATAGTCAATATTGTGTGCACAAGGTTAGAAAATGCAATAAACCACGCGGTTTTAGCTCGCCTGACGAGTATATAGAATCGCACAGTCTGTCCGTCCGCGCGATGAAACTACCCCAAGCCCGTCCACACGATAACTCCCGAAGGAATTGACGGAATTTGACCAAACTTGGCAAAAACGTCGTCTATGAGCTTGTGACGATCCCTATTAATTGTTGGCAAAATATGTCTTTTATTGAAAACGGTGTTGAAATATTTGTTAAACACAGACCAAAATAAATCTGTAAGCTTTTCCAACATGAATTTCTGCTCTTAAATAACATGCAGTAATAGAGTATTAATTGGAAAATTATTAATTAAGATATTCTACTTTCAAATTGTCCATTTTATTCTGCTTGCTTTTAATAGATATTTTTATAGTCGCAATAAACGTTTCCACTTTAAACTGATCCTGTTAGTGGAAATCAAAATTGGTAATAAAAACATTTGAGGATTTCTAAATTAAACATTTTTCAATAGTAAGGTCAATAATACTATATTTATTAATTAAAACTGCTTCCAGTTTCCAAAAAACGAGGGTACTAAAAATTAAATTGAAAACTTTTGTGTACTTTTAATTTGCCAACTCCCGCACAGACCAACCTCCTACCATATTCATATAATCTTGTAGTTGATTAACCATACGTAAATAAGAAGAGATCTTATTTACGTTGATACTTCCAGCCAGCAACCTCGAGGAGAAAATTTTGAAAAAAGTGACCACGTGATACATGTATTAAGAGCCAAGTGGATGGAGGCCTCCATCCACTTGGCTCTTAATACATGTATCACGTGCTAACAAGTACCGCCCACTTGAAGGTGGGCTCCTTCACTAATAATCTTGGTAGTCTACGTCAGAGAAATAGTAGAAAATAGCAATTCCAGAATTACTTCTGTTTCTCTGTCTACGGCATTTCAATGTGCAGTGAATTTCTTATAGTGTAAAAACTCTTAGTTTGCATTATCTTACCATAAATGCACACGCGGTTCACTACTGAGAGCATTGTTTCATGAAATATTACCCCTTGGGTTGGGTATTGTCCTTTTATCTAAAGGTGATCCCCATCTAAAAGACACATTACATAGAAAGGATACAGCAGAAAATTTGCACAGCAGGTATCTGTAACCAATACATTTCTATGGTAATTGCCATTTTTCGTCGTTTAACATGTGAAGGTTCTGTCCGCCCGAACTGGCTCGTGATGATCGCCTAGTGATGATATCCAAATCCCTTTTACACGAGCCAGTTCGGGCGGACAGAACCTTCACATGTTAAACGACGAAAAATGGCAATTACCATAGAAATGTATTGGTTACAGATACCTGCTGTGCAAATTTTCTGCTGTATCCTTTCTATGTAATGTGCTATTAGATACGATCAATCTTATCGTGAAACCATAATATTAGAAATCATATAGAATTTCATCAAGATTGGCTGTAGTCATAGTGATTGCGTATCATTAGCTTTGAGTATATTGAATTGAATTGAATTTTCATTTTCCCAAACACCCAAGTGAGCCAATCTTACTACACACACACTGTCTCACTAATACCACATGAATTTTGGAATTTCATCATGGATATCTGCAATTTCATTGGCTAACCGAAAAAATTTTCATTGACCAACCAAAAAAAATTTCATTGACTAACCAAAAAATCACAATCGTTTTTGAGTGTGGTCTGAATTTGAATAACATATCTTATATTTTATACATTGGGATGGTCGACATTATATTCAGGATTTCAAAAATACAAGAAAATCGGGTAAGAACTTTAGACAGAATTCTAAGAGTTGTGAAGTAAGATCCCCAGTCCCCAATAATGTTAAAATGCAAATTAGCATATAGATTACAAAACTGGCAGGTCACTTCGTACCCGACACAGAAATCTTATCTTCGATTGCGTGGTATCCTTGGTTTATTTTCTGCTTTATCAGAAGGGTTGAGCTAAACACCTGAGTGACGGCAGTATACATAATGACGGGTTAGGGTAACGTAACCCTATACCCCGAGTCCAAAATGTGACCCCGGTGGACGACCATGGTAAGTTGCCAATAGTTCCAGTGCTATTAAGTTAGTTACAGTGCAATACAAAAAAGTTGACCCTAGGTTGTACTTATAGGTCAAGTTTTCAACTATTTTGTGACTCCGGGTTCGGAGTTACGCCATTATCAGTATACACAATTTACCACTTTTTAGCCTTTTCTACCATCACAGTGGTAAAAATGCACTTAATGGTTTTTAGCCTTTTCTACCATCACAGTGGTAAAAATGCACTTAATGGTAAAAATGCATTTAATGGTAAAAATGGTAAATTTATTTTAGACAGCTGAGTGCAGATACACTAGACTTCCTAAAATATAAATTTTAAAACTTTATTTTCTATGAAATATTTCCAATTAGCCACTTAATCAATTAAATTATTCATATTTATTTGATTGTACACCCAAAGTTATAAAAAATGAGAAAAGAAAGATTGTATTGGTATCGCCCATTTAAAATTGATGCTAATTTAATTGCAATTAATTTCTCAATCGGCAAGGGTAGTTAGCGCCCCCATTGGTTGAATCCTACTCTGATTGATGAACACCTATCAATTTGTGACAACAATGATCAATGAACAATGAGCTATTTCATACTTTGGCACCGAATTTTATTCAAAATTCAAACACGAAATTTAAATGAAACTATTTTTACCATTTATACCACTTACCACTACTTTTTAGGTAGTGGTATTTAACGTTAAATACCATTAAAAACCACTTACCACTGGTGAGTGGTAAATGGTATTTTGTACACTGGCCATTATACATACTGCCATTATAGGTATTCACGCAAAGTGTCTAGCTGAATCCTTCTGATAAAGCTGTAGACACCCCTTGATTAGAATGACATAATTCATATTCATTTTTCATAGGCAGGCTAATCCTTACGACTGAACTCATTTGTATACTTAACGTCATTTCATTATAATTGCATTCAAGGGCGTATCTAGAAATTGGATCTAGGGGGTGCTAATTTCCAAAAATGGGTATTGCATGAATCAAACAAATTAGAGTACCAAAATCCATTGGATAAAACAATACGTTTTTGCGCGAAAAAATTTATGATTTTTAATCTTCTTTGACAAAAAAATCCTTTATCTGTAGGTTTAAGGGGGTTGTCCCTTCTAAATACGTGATTTACATGTCATCAGCCACTCAGCTCGGCAGATTTAGTTTTAGGCGTTTTAAACAGAAGTTAGAAGAAGTTCTCATTTAGTTAAACATATTTCTATTTCTGTAAACATAAGATAATCTCAGTCCTAAGGGTGCTGTAGTGAGAAAAAGGGTTCAGAAATGCTCGAACAGATTCGAAAACGCTCAAAATGATTCGAAAACGCTCGAAAAATTCAAAAAATTCTCAGATTCAAAAATGCTGAAGCTGAAACAAAAAAGAAAATACTCGAAAATAAGATACGAAATGTAATGTCATATTAATGTTATAAGAAAATGAAATTATGTTTCCCAATTTGGAATTAAATATATCTGTTTGGTAAAAGCATGATAATATCTAGTGGGTTTTCATAATATTTAGGGGGTGCTTAAGCACCCTAGCACCCCCCCCCCCCTAAATACGTCCTTGATTGCATTGGCAACTACTAAATATTTCAATCGAGTATTTTACACTAGGGTTTTTCACTTATTGGTTACATAAGTTACATCGGTCGGGTAACGTTTAGGATGTAACGATGTAAGCCTTCAGCCTTTTCCAATGTCAAAATCAAGTAAACCGAAACCACGCCGTAAGGCATGTTTTTCGGCGTACTTGACTTACATCTACAAGAAAACGCAACATATAGGTTGACTTATTGACCAAATGAGAGCGTAAATTCAAAATTCTTACTCCTTTCACATGTTTTGGAAGGCATTTTTTATCTTACTAGTGAACCCAGCTAAGGGGGCAAATCTAGCACTCAAGAGAAATTCAGCAGGCCACCCATCACAGTAATAAAAACAATTTCAAAAACATCTCATTAGGTTGTTAACTTTGTAAATACAAAGTACATTTAAATTAATACACCTTTATTTTCTACAGTGGTTGGAAAAATTAGCTGCAGCCCCAACTTCCTGATAAAAAGGAATTTCCTACACCAAAATAATAACTGTAGATAGTAGCATCAAATACAGGGAACAATGAAAGACTATTTCCGAAAAAACTCCCACAAAGTTACCAAAACTTTTAAAATCGAAAAAATAAGATTCCCTTTAGGATTTTGGAAAAACGTTCAAATCCCATGAGTACAACTTACGAATAAATATTTTTAAAGAATAGTTAATTACCCAGTGCTGTTATTTAATTCTACAAAAAGATATCCCAACTGGTACAAAGGAATTAAGAGGGTAGTAAAAAGTAAACCTACCTCTATTAAAAAATGTTGAATAAGTTTTTCGATATTATAGCAGAACCAATTTGGGTTAGAAGTTTTGAAATGCTATTTAATACGCACATTACGATCATTACGAAATGTTCCCTTTCGCTAATCATTTCCATTCGATCCCCAGTCACCATTCAACCTTCTTATGTAAACTATTATTATTTAGATGTTATGACAATAATATGAAACGACTCATTTCGTTGGTTTTGAGGAATTGGGCTTGCGCATTTTACTTTTTTTGCTTTTAAGGAGGCTGCATATATTCCGTGTGCAGTTGATGGGAGCAGGGGATACCCAAAAGTGTTGCAGTCAGCACTTGCGTTACACATGTGGGAGGGTGTTTTGCTTTACGTAATATATGCAGGTTCCCTAGGTTCTCCCTACCACACGTACATACATATATATATATATATATATAAATATATATAGACAGGTAAATTTATCAAGTCTGCGATTATATATAGAGATTATTAATAGTAATAACTGTAAGATAAGACTTGCAACAAAGAAGCGCTCATTTATTGCCCGCCTTATATGTGTTTATTTAGCTTTTGGGAGATGTAAGGCCAGTAGCTATAAGCCTGTAACGAATAAGTGAAAAACCCTACTGACGTGTTAGTGTCGTGTAAAATGCTCAATGATTTTCATAAACTAGGGATAGTTTGAACTATATATTTTTAGTGTGTCGGTTATGTTAGGATGGGGATTTCGGTTAGCATTAGGAACCTATTTCGTTTTTCGAAATTCGAAACTTGTTTCATGATTGTCAGAGGAACTGGACCCTTAAAGCCCAGGTGCATGGAAACGAAAATGATTTCTCGACTATCATATTTGCCAGTAACTTTTTTTTGGAAATTCCCTAAGGATCTGAGACCACTGGTCCTACACCCATGCAATAATTTTAAAAAAATTCTTCGAAACTTATTCTTCGGTAGTTATATTGAAAATTCTACATTTTGGGCTTTGACTTGAAGATATAAATTCGCAATATATAATGCACAAAATACACATTTTTCGGGTTTCAAACGATGATATCTTCAAGTCGAAGACCAAGATGTGGAATTTTCAATATAACTACTATAGAATAAGTTTCGAAGAATTTTTAAAAAATTATTGCATGGGTGTAGACCTAGTGGTCTCAGATCCTTAGGGAATTTCCAAAAAAAGTACGAATTTTTCCGATTCCCATTTACCCTCTATGATAATTTTTACTGGTTGCCCAGCAACATCCCCATTTGTGTCCCTAATAATTCTCTAAAATCTCTAAATATAAACTTCCATATGATAAAAATCAATGTGATTTGTGATCCAGGTGATTAATTCCCAAGGCTTGCAGAACATTTTAATACAATTTTTATTCATAGGCAATCGCGCATAGTTTAGAAGATATTGTTGAGGTAAACCACGGAAAATAAGGGAGGTGAAGGTGGTGGAGGTCCTGGAAAGGGGAGGAGGAGTGTCTCGTGGAGGGTCTTGGGGAGGTGTCGAGGATGCGGAGTGTCTTGTTCAGACCAAGTTTATAAAGTTTTTGTGAAGGCGGAGTGTCTTGTCCAGGTCTAGTTTACAAAGTTCTGGTGGAGGGCAAGCACGCACCGTTTGCTGCATTCCAACCCTGACGAATGACACTTGATTTCATCATGCATGCGATTATTAAACTCAAATTCGGTAACAAATTAACTTGCCGGACGAATAAATTAATAAATATTGTTCACTGATTCATTAGACGTGTCGTTCGTCAGGCAAGTTACTAAGTGAGTAAAATCAAGTGTCATACGTCAAATAAGTTAAGTTTATTGGAATGAAATCAAGCCCCCTCCACAAGAACTTTATAAACTAGGCCTGGACAAGACATTCCGCCTCCTCAACACCTCCCCAAGACCCCCCACGAGTGACGAGACAATCCTCCTCCCCCTTCAGGTCCTCTATCCCTCATTTTCCGTGTGGTTTACCTCAACCGATATTTTAGATTGTTTCTGTATAAATCCATTGACTACATAAAACCTGAAAGATTTATTTTCGCATGTTCAGTAGAAGGAAGGGATATTGTTTATTTTTGTGTTGCATATGGTATGGCATGAACTTATGCATGAACTGACTTTTTGTTTGTAATTTGTATGCCTGTCAAATAATTGTTTGGTATTGATGTAGTATTAAAGCTATTCGTCCTACTGTTTCTAAAAATTCAATTTGAAAGATTGTCCATTTTGATGTAAAACAATTGTGAATTTTTAAAAAAAATCAGAAGTATGAAAGATAGTTTTCTGTGTGGTGTGTTTTGTGAATAACAATTGTCAGTTTGTTTGTGTATGTGGTTGTCGGTGATTGTGGTGTTCATTTTAGAGATCCGATCGGGACGGATGAGTGGCGAGTCGTCGTCAGTGCCTCAGTCACCGACGCCACCGGTGCCTCCGAAGAGACTCTCCATCAAGTTGGGTCCCACTTTCAAGCCAAAAATCCAGACACCTCCTTCGAGTCCAGCGACAAATCGGGTTCCGACGACCAACTCTTCTCCTGCTCCCAGACACTAGATAATTCCAAATACATTCTTTATCAAATCCAGGAAGAGGCTTCAGCAAACAGTATTTTTAGACATCTATCACTCTCCAGTCTGATACCATAATATTGTAATTCCATCTTTTAGTATTAAGAAGGTTGCTTTTTTATATTTAATTTATTTAGTGTCATTAAATCTCTTTAGAATAAATCAATTTTCACTGATAAAACCACACAACCTTTTCAGCAAGCACTTTCCGGTTGTCATTATTTGTGTTAGTTTTAATTTATAATCCAAAATTAAATCATCCGACGTTTTTCCATTTAAAAATTCCTTTATAACCTTTTCGCCATTTAAAGAACTTTGTTTATTTACAAGGATTAAATAGGGGAAGGTTCGGACACTAGCTGTTATTTTTACATTTTTATTGCCAATGGCGATGTGACGTAAGTCGAAGTCAAATTCCCTAACCCCAAAGGGGAGTAGTACGTAAATCCCCTTTAAAGTTAGTTGCAGGATTTTGGCAATAACTTGTGACTGGGCCATACTATTGTCTTAAAAGTGGTCTCAATCGATTTCTAGGAGCCCATTTGCTATTTTGACAAACTTTTCTCTACTTTAGTCTAGTCGCTTTACTTGCTATACTATGCATATAACCTTTAGAACTTTAGACTAGACGAGTTAGAAGGATAAGGAGGATGCGGATGAGGACAACGAAGAATGGTGAAATAAATTAGTGAACAAATTGGTGAATTCAACACTATAAAGAATAATAAAGGTTTATGTAACGAAACAAACTTAATACGAGCCATTCATAAAATACCTATATTAATACAGACTACCGACTAGAACATTTACACCTTTTCCTTCCGATTCTTTCTTTCTTTCTCTTTTTTGATTTAGTGTTTTGACTTTAATCTTGTAAGGTTTAGATGCCAGGCTATCGTATAGAGACAATAGCCCTCAACCAGCTCAGGAGAAAACGAAATGAAATAGAAAGATGGAATTAAATTTTAAGGTTCGCAGTACGGTATTGGTTTGTAAAAATCTACGGCTAGTTTTATTTACACCAAAGCAAACCACATTCACTCATCAACATTTACACATACTAAATACAATCTTCTGTAAGGCCAAATGTTGGTCAAATGCTATCACAGCATAAGACTGCCAGACTCTCCAGTCAGCTTGAAGTGTTTAGCTCTCCAGCAGAACCAAGAATGATCACAGAGCACCAGAGACAATTCAATTACATCAAGCAAAATGCCTGTGACATTGGAAATCATATCTATTATCTTTATCTAACAAATTATAATTAGCTAAGCTTAAGAAATGTAAAGATATGGGAAAAGGTAGGAGTTAGTTTAGCTGCTGTCTATTAGAATGCGAAGTTCATTGAATTGCATGACAATTAGGAGTCAGACTGTCGAGGTCATCTTATCACTTCTTTAATCTGTTTGGTGTCACGAGTCTTACAATCTTTAAGCGTATGTTCAGGAACTCTTTTACGATGTTAACTTCTAAGGAAGGTTAAAATCGTGTTAAAATAGGTGAATAACAGCATGAAAATAGGCAGCAAAAATCGAAAAATTAGCAAAAACTCTTAAAGTACTGACGAAAATGTTTTCACCAACGGGGTCGAAAATGTATTTACAATTCGGACAGCTATCAATCCTGATATGTATGTATGTATGTATGTATGTATGTTATATGGGGTGTACTGCCTCACTACAAAATGATAGTACTGGGCGAAGGCCTCATTACGGGCCTATTGCCAACTCCCTCCACACTGGTATTGTTATCAATTAATACCCGAGAAGCCTAAGGCTGTCATTTGCGACTCACTGTTGTGGGACTGTTATTGGAAGTGTACTAGCCCAACAAAGAAAGGTTATCCAAGCTACTCTCGAGCTATCAGCCAGGTATCCATGTGATGGCCCTTGTAATTGCGAGTTAACTAGGTATAACTCAAACACTCGGCTTTAAACAGCCCTCGGCCATTTAACCCAGCCAAAAAATCGAACTGGCAGTGGAAGCACACATTGGTTAGTCAGACGACCGAGTACTCCACCAAGCAAACATGGCTGGGTAATCCTGATGTCACGCCTTCGCTGGTCACTTAGCTCGCGCTTACTTTGACTATCAAAATCAAAACAAAGCAAGCACTTTCATAGTCAACATTAATCAATTTTGATTTTCTGTTGATTTTCATAGTCAATGTTAATCGATTTTGATTTTCCGTTGACTTTCAAAGTCAACATTAATCAATTTTTTGTTGACTTTCATAGTCAACATTAACCAATTTTGATTTTCTGTTGACTTTCATAGTCAACATTAATCAATTTTGATTGGAATACGCTTTGATATTGATATGCGTGGACTGTTAGAATTAGAGTTTTTGACCACTGTTCACATTAACCTAGCCACGTAGAGTACTCAGTCGTCTGACTAATCAATATGTGCTTCCACCCAAGCATGTAAAGTCCAATACTAGGCTTAACTCTAAACTTTTAATTCGCTGGTGTACTCTGTAGATGGAAACAGAGTGGCTACTTGCGCAGCGTTGGGAGGTTCCTTCGATGTGATCATGGATACCTCGCTGATAACTCGAAAGTAGCTTGGATAACCTGTCTTTGTTGGGCTAGAAGACTTCCGAAAGCAGTCCCACAACAGTGACTTGTAAATGACAGGCTTTGGCTTCTCGGGTATTAATTGCCAACACTACTAGTGTTGAGAGAGTTGGCAATAGGCCCGTAATGATGCCTGTGCCAAGCACTATCACTTTGTAATGAGGCAGTACACCCCATTATACCGTATAACATACAAACTGTTCACTGCACACTGGCCATTGCTTTATAATTGTTTGAGACACGCTAGTAAGAGGGACCTAAGAGGGGGCGGAGCATAGCTAATTTCAATTAGCTATAACGGGAGCATCTCCAGTCGTCTCCTCTTCTAACTCTCTTCTAGAGTCGAGTCGTTGTGTCAGTCGAGGTAGGTACGTTTGTTGTTTCTCTCCACCAAAATTATCGTTTTTCGGGTGTCAAAGTGCAGCTAAGTACCTGAATTTTGGGTCCAAAATTTCCCCTTGAGAAGAGCTACCTGGACTGGTGATCGTCTATTCAAAAGGTCAGTGTATTTCCAAAAAATCTGGAAAAACAGGAATTTGGCATGCTTTGGATTGTGTGTAAAATGGCGTTGATACTGAAAACCAGACCGGAGGGGGACCGTCAAAACATGCAAAGGATATGCAAATCGAATGCAAATACGCTTATCAAAGACAGAGCCATAGTGAACGTGTCCGTTTTTCTCAATATACAGATTGCACACATCTTACTTTACCGCATAACAACCTTTCTTCTATAACACAAACGTACTTATTCATGTTATGTCTCGTACACCACCAACTTATTCTAAAACACAACGACTCGGCTCCCCCAACATTAGTTTGGGCGAAGGTAAAATATATACTATATAGCGTAAGTAAATCTGGCCTAATACATACTGTAATTTCATTACGAGTATATAAATTTAAAGTTTATTAAGCAAATGTTCTTCGAATAGATTGTAAGGTGAATGTTAGCTCCTGCTGCAAGTTGCGCGGGTTGTCGGCTGCATTCCTTACTTAAAGATCTTTCCCTATTTTGTTCTTAAATTCGCTATCTGTATTATTGCTACTATGAATACCCAAGATACAATATACCAGTGATTATGAATTTGTCTTTAATCTATCCTATCATTTTTGTACTTATAGGTTGTAATTTCAGCTGAGTATTGTAATATGTACTTGTATGTGTGATAATGTAAAGCTGCCTACGACTGTTCTGAAAATAAAACCAATACCAATACCAATACCAAAAAAAACTTACATATGTTGTCAATTTCGACGAGACGGTTCTAACTATGTATATATCATTGCGTTGCGCCGAATTGACATACATCAAAAACCAATTGGAAATATTTAAGTAGGGAATTGCGTTGTTAAGCTCGAGCGAGAATTGAAACGTTCTGTACTCTGCTGTGTGGTCTAAATGTCCCTTTTCCCCTACTTCGAATTGCCACTGTGCACTGTGCCTATTTATCTTGGGATTGGACCACTTAGCGTATTCATCATGTAATGTGATCACTGTAAGCAGAATGTGGTTGGATTTACTAGTATTAAGGAACATATGGTTGGATTTGTGGGTATTAAGGAACATATGTCCCTTTTCCCCTACTTCGAATTGCCACTGTGCACTGTGCCCATTTATCTTGGGATTGGACCACTTAGCGTATTCATCATGTGATCACTGTAAGCAGAATGTGGTTGGATTTACTAGTATTAAGGAACATATGGTTGGATTTGTGGGTATTAAGGAACATATGGTTGGATTTTTGGGTATTAAGGAGAATACGGTTGGATTTTTGGGTATTAAGGAGAATACGGTTGGATTTGTTAGTATTAAGGAGAATATGCTTGGATTTATGGGTATTAAGGAGCATATGCTTGGATTTGTGGGTATTAAAGAGCATATGCTTGGATTTGTGGGTATTAAGGAGCGTATGCTTGGATTTGTGGGTATTAAGGAGCGTATTCTTTGATTTGTTAGTATTAATGAGCATATGCTTGGATTTGTTAGTATTAGTGAGCATATGCTTGGATTTGTTATAATTAATGAGCATATGCTTGGATTTGTTAGTATTAATGAGCATATACTTGGATTTGTTATAATTAATGAGCATATGCTTGGATTTGTTAGTATTAATGAGCATATACTTGAATTTGTGGGTATTAAGGAGAATATGCTTTGATTTGTTAGTATTAATGAGCATATGCTTGGATTTGTTAGTATTAATGAGCATATGCTTGGATTTGTTAGTATTAATGAGCATATGCTTGGATTTGTTATAATTAATGAGCATATGCTTGGATTTGTTAGTATTAATGAGCATATACTTGAATTTGTGGGTATTAAGGAGAATATGCTTTGATTTGTTAGTATTAATGAGCGTATGCTTTGATTTGTTAGTATTAATGAGCATATGCTTGGATTTGTTAGTATTAATGAGCATATGCTTGGATTTGTTAGTATTAATGAGCATATGCTTGGATTTGTTAGTATTAATGAGCATATGCTTGGATTTGTTAGTATTAATGAGCATATACTTGGATTTGTGGGTATTAAGGAGAATATGCTTGGATTTGTCAGTAATAAGGAGCATATGCTTGGATTTGTGGGTATTAAGGAGCACATGCTTTGATTTGTGGGTATTTTTGAATTTTTGTTTAAATTTTTGAATGCAATTTACTGGTTTGTTGGACACGCGAACCTGGTCGGAAAATTATGCCCACCTCTACAATTTTGGTAGGTTAAGATTCGGATAAGTACCGAAAGCATTTTTATTCGGATTCGTCTAGGTAACACTTCCGATTCGGATATATACCCTTTCGGGAGCTTTCGGATTCGGCTAAATACCATTCGGCTTTCGCATATGTACCTTTTGGCGGTCGCCTATATATCATTCGGCGGTCGTATATGTAACCTGACCCTGCTGAGAGCAGAGAGAGAAAAGTGTGGACCGTCTGCTTGAGAGCGTTCTTAGCTATTTGAATTATAACATAGTAGAACAGAGCGGTTCACGCCAGAAAAATGCTTACAACTAGAAAGAGCGGGAGGTAAATGGTAGGTACAGTATCTAGTACCAAACATACCCCCGAGGTTGAAATAATGATTTCAAAAAAAAATAACATGAACATATTGATAGTAAAAACATGATTAGCATAAACAATGTGATATAAAAACTTAATTAAACATCAATACACAGCACTTAAATTTCTGCATCAATAGGTAGAGGTGAGAGTTTGACGACTGGGCGTATAAAGTTGCCAGTAGCGGTCTTGACAGTCACGGCTCTAACTATTTCATCTTCTCCAGGATAATCTGAAGAATTCTTCCTAATTTCCACTTAGTTGGAGGTAGGTCATCATCCTTCAAAAGCACTAATTCGCCAATAGGCAAGTTTCTTTTGGTTGTCCACCACTTGGGACGTTGCAGTAGTCGAGATAAATACTCTTGAGTCCATCGCTTCCAGAAATGCTGCACGATTTGTTGAGTCAGCTAAAATCTGGATAGTCGATTTTCTGGTAGATGAGTCACGTCAGATTCTGGAATTGATTAAGGAGCCAATCAAAAAATGGCCAGGAGTCAAGGCTGATAAATCTTGAGGATTGTTTAAGAAAGATGTCAGTGGACGCGAATTCAAACAAGCTTCGACTTGATTGAGTATTGTCAGCATCTCTTCGTAATTAAGTAGTCGGTCTCCAACAACTCTTCGCAGGTGAAATTTGACAGATTTCACGCCTGCTTCCCATAGCCCGCCAAAATGAGCGCAGAAGGAGGATTAAAATGCCATTTAATCCCTTCAGGTGTCAGCTAACTTACCATGACATCGTTGTGAACTTTGGATTTCACTAGTTCGAGAAATTCTTTTAGTTGACGGTTCGCACCGATGAAATTAGTGCCACAGTCACTACACACGTCGCTGCGCTTGCCACGGCGTGAGGTGAATCTTCTGAAGCTTTTTAAGATATGTTCAGATGATAGGGAAGTCACCAATTCCAAATGAATTGCTCGTGTGGCTAAACAGATGAAAAGGGCGATGTATTCCTTCATGGTTTTCTGAGGTCCTCTTGTTCTCAGAAAAGTTGGTTTCAGATTCCAAGGCCCAGCATAGTCGACTCCACAATGAATAAATAGCCTGGCATTTGGTAAGTTTTTCATTAGGGGTTATACTCGTTATATTCGTTGACGATGGCATTGAACACACTTTTGTGACGAACGACGTCTCTTCGATAGAGAATCCAGTATTGTTGCTGCAAACTTGACAACAAAAGCTGGGGACCAGCATGGAAATTCTTGACATGCTCATGATTCACAATAAGAGTTGTCAACATACTTTTACGTGGCAGAAGAATTGGATGCTTACTGTCAGGAGTCAGCGAAGCTTTCTCGAGGCGGCCACCAACTCGTAATACACCAGCTGAGTCCAAGAAAGGTGTGAGACAACTTGCTGTGGCTGGGTAAACTGTTTTTATCCTCCAAGGCATGAATCTCTTTTTCAAATTCAATGCGTTGCGGGGTGAGAGGTCCTATAGTTCTGTCACCAGGACTTGCACACAGACAGTTACTAATAAACCGTCGACAGTAGGCTGTAACATTGACAAGAGTACGTAAATCAGATTATTTTTCAAGTAATGAATTATCTACTTGCGTAAAGTTTACAGTAGCGCTGAGTCTTTATTCTTTCGTTACTTCGATCTCGTTAGGATCAGCTGGGACGGCATTATCACTGATATTAATTTCACTGATCCAGCCAATCCGGTCCATGCCACCAAAGAGGATGAATAACAAGTTCGGAAGGAGAAATCCCACGCGATGCACAATCAGCGGGGTTGCATTCACTGCTTACGTGATTCCATTGAGGCACAATACTTGTTTCTTGGATCTCTGCCACTCGATTGGCGACGAAAGTCGATGAAGCCATCGATGAGGCGGAGCACTAATCCATGCGAGGACAATTGTAGAGTCAGTCCAGAAAGAAATCTTTTCAAAAACTAGGGACAAAGATTCACGAACAGCTTCGGTGAGTCTTGTCAAAAGAACTGCCCCACAAAGTTCGAGGCGAGGAAGGGTAATTTGCTTTATGGGAGCCACCTTGGTCTTGGCTGCCATCAACTTGACTTTGACTTCTCCAGCAGGATTCCAAGAACGAATGTAAACAACAGCTGAGTATGCCTTTTCGGAGGCATCGCAGAATCCAATGAGCTGGTGCTTAGATTGTTCTCCAGGCTGTAGACAAAAGCGTTCTAACTTGATTTGTTAAATGTCTGGTAAGTTTTGAATATAATCCATCCATTCTGCTGTAATGTCATCTGGTAATTTGTCATTCCACGATAATTTGCTCTTCCACAGAGACTGGAACACAATCTTGGCTTTTATAGTGGTTGGAGAGAGCCAGCCTAGTGGGTCAAAGACCTTAGCCAAATCTGAAAGTAATAAGCGTTTAGTTAAACTCACGATTGGGTGGAAGGACAACAGAGAATGAAAAAGAATCTGTGGCTGGATTCCACACAATTCCTAACGTCTTGATTGTTTAGTCGGTATCGATTCTTAAAGGAAGTTCTTGAGGGAGTGATTGTAAAACAGGTGTAGAATTGGAAGACCATTTCCGTAATTCTAAGTTGCTACGTTGAGTGTGCTGCATGAGTTGCTCCTTTAGTTTGATAGCTCTATCGTTGTCGGCGGCTCCTGTCATAAGGTCGTCGACATATAGATCATTCAATAACACCTTTGAGGCTTCTGGAAATTCCTTTTCGTCCTTGGCTAATTGCTGAACACACTTCACGGCCAGATAGGGCGCAGCAGAGGTGCCGAATGTTGCAGTCAATAAGCGGTAATCCTTGATTGGCTCTTCCAAAGATTTTCTCCACACCATCCGCTGGTAGTCAACGTTATCTTCGTGTACCCGGAACTGGCGGTACATCGTGGCGATGTCTGCAGACAGAGCAACTTGATGAATTCTAAAACGGAGTAATATGGACGTCAAATCTTTCTGGAGACGAGGCCCAGCCAAAAGATATTCGTTGAGAGATGTCTTTAGGGATGTGAGAGCTGAAGCATCGAAAACTACACGATACTTTGCCGTAGTACTCGATGGCTTTATGACGACATGATGTGGGAGGTAGTAGACTTCCTTTGAAGTGTCTTCTAACTCGCTTGCTGGAACTTCCTCCATGTGATTAAGATCCAGGGGGGCTATTCACTATGGTTTGCTTAAGATTTTGGATTAAGTATCCGAATATAAGATTGGCTTAGCAAAAAATTAATCCATTTCTTATGTTAATTCAGTAAAAAAAATGCTAAGAGTCGGTTAGCAAAAATTGACTGCTAAGTAAAACTTAAAAAATTATTAAAGTAATTCCCAAGCCTGCGACGTAACCAAGCGCGACGTTTCAAAATTCAAAACACAAACATTATAAAAGTAAACCTATTCTTAATAAATGGAGCTGCCAGTTTTGCCAGCTTCTTTTCCTGCGGACGTGACTACCCTTGAGAGATCAATGGCAAATCCGTCAGTAGGCAACATGCTGTTTTTAGTTGTAGTTAGTTTTGGAAATGGCCGTCTTTAGTGTTAAATTGGTTACGTACGACGGAGTATCTTGATGCAATTGAAAATTGAGTAAATGTGATAATAAAAAACTCAACATTTATCAACTAACTCCTTCGACAAAAAGGCTACCCTCCTCTACCCTACTTTCATCATAGTCACTCACTGCCAACAATGTCATCCTGCTACTTCAAAATCACTCATTGCCAACAAATTAATCCTCCCCCTTCACAATCAGTGACGGCCAACAATGTCATCCTCCTCATTCAAAATCACCCACTACTAACAATGCCATCCTCCTCCATCAAAATCTCCCACTACTAACAATGTCACCCTACTTCAAAATCACACTGGTTACAATCACATCTTTCACTTTCAAAATTGTCCACTGCCATGCAAAAATGTCATCCTCCTCCTTCAAAGGCACTCATTGCCAACAAACTACTCCTCTTCCACTCTATCCCCACCATAGTCACCCACACCCAACAATGTACTCTCGTTCAAGTCAACCCTTCAACATGGTACGATGTATGTAAAATTTGTAAAATCTACTCAAAGTTCATTTAAAAACATTACAATCCCACTTAAGGTAACTCCGATCATCTCTATCTTTTTGCTCAAATAATCTGTCTTATGTCACTATCTTCGATTCAGTAAAGATACTGAATTAAATTTCTGACTTAAGTCCGAAAATTGCTCTCAAGCTTGACTTAATCACTTTTTCAGGCTTAAGTTAATTCAGTAAGCATCGCAAATAAATTTCTCACTTTTTGGATATACTTAGCAATTTTACTGAATCAAAAATTTCTTAGAAATAGCAAAATTTTGAAAAAGAAACCATAGAGAATAGGTCCCCAGGTACTCTTGAATGACATCTGAATAAGTCGTCTTTAATTCAGAATTAGTAGAAAAACGACGTTCAAGCTGGTTGAGACGCTTAACTGCATTGTGCCTTGATTCTCCAAGGGTTTCCTATTTTCACGAAATGGTAGACGGACTTTATATCTGCCAGTAGAGTCTCTTGAATGCGTTGCCTCGAAATGTTTTTCGCAGGCTGCCTCTTCTGGAGAATAATAATTCTTTTTAGGGATTTCCTCCATTTCCCAGAATCGCTGGAGTGTTGCATCCAAGTTGCAATCGATGTGATTAATTGACACCGACCCTGCACTTGTAGTCTTGCCAATTAATTCCCCACCGAACACAGTTAGCATTGCATTTGGACTTCCTTCGGCTCCTTTCAAAACTCCGGGGAGGAATAATTCACCAAACACATCACCTCCAAGTAGTACATCCACATCGCCAGGATTATTATACGTAGGATCAGCTAGTTGAAGGCCATTGAGATGCGGGTATTTCTTGGGGTCACTATAAAAATTTGGAGATTTATTTGTCACTCTTGATTTACTTGAACCGAAAAGTCTTTATCTTGAGATGATTAAACTATAAATTGTGTGTAGCTTCGAGAGGATCCCACGGCTAAACTGCAGTTATCCGGCCAGGATTTTCTAGGACCCTTGCACCCCACCACCCTTGCACCCCACCACCCTTGCACCCCAGCACCCTTCAGTCTTGTCTTCAGTATATAGCCACCCGTCACTATTCGCTTTTTTCTAACCTAACCTAATAAAAATTAATATAATAAATGTTTGGTTGTTTCAACCTAATAAAAATAAATATATTAAATGTTTGGTTGTTTCAATTTTATTAGGTTAGGTCAAAACAGAAGCAATAGTGACTTGTTTTGAAAATGCTTGCTGGAGTGCAGGGGTGCAAGGGTGCAGCACCCTTGCACCCCAGCACCCTTGCACCCCTGCACCCCAGCACCCTTGCACCCCAGCACACTTGCACTCTTGCACCCTTACAATCCAGCCAGTATTTTCAAAACAAGTCACTATTTGCTTCTTTTTTGACCTAACCTAATAAAATTGAAACAACCAAACATTTATTATATTAATTTTTATTAGGTTAGGTTAGAAAAAGGCGAAAATAGTGACGGGTGGCTATATACTGAAGACTAGACTGAAAGGTGCTGGGGTGCAAGAAAAACCTGGTCGGATAACTGCAGTTTAGCCGGATCCCACTCCGTGTCCTGCCAATCCAGTAATTGGTAAGTAGATATTGTGCCGCTTAAGCCCAAGACGTTGCACACACTTACTGCTAATGATGCTTGCCGTAGATGCAGTCAATCACAGCACGGCACATATGTTCATTTCCACAAAAATCAACTATTTTGACCATAGCCGTCATGATTATTACTTCGCCAAAACGAGAAGTGTCAATCATGAGATTTGTGAGTGGAACTGAGTGTTGACATCCACTTGCTTGACTTAGAGTTTCACTTGGCTGATTTTGAGTTTCATTTGACTGGTTTGGAGTCACTGGTGCTTTTCCTCGGTATTCACGATGAATAGATGTGTGATGTCGCTTATTGCACTTACGACATCCGCCACTTTCGCAGTCCTGTGATCCGTGACCATACTTCAAACAATTGAAGTATAAACACTTTTCTTTAATTATGTTGGTACGATCATCTACAGATAAAGTAAGATAATCTTTACACTTGGGGAGACTGTGGTCTCCTTTGCACATGACACACTTTTTTTTCCTTACATTGTCAATTGTACCGTGATACACTGCAGGAGTAGCATTTGGCTTCTTTTGGCTCTGCAGGTCTTTTGCTTTACTAGTGCCCACCTGTGTCCGTGATTGCCGTAAAAACATTGATGAAGTATATGGAGTAGGTATTGATAAATCAAAACCTAGACCCATAGTAGTAGTATTTACTGACGAACAATACAAACAAAAATTTCTATCAGCATATCGAAACAAGCGTAGAGACATTAGGGAACATACTAACTGTCACATAGCCAGAGACCTAACGAAGTTACAACTGGAGGAGCTGAAGGAAAAAAAGAAAAAAAATTGCAAAATTCTAATGCATCTAGCTGACAAACCTCCTCACAACCAACTAATACCTCATCCATCATATATTCCAATGCACTATCTCTACCTATTAAACTTAGCTACATTAAAAATGACATTCAAAAAACAAATCCAGTCCTTATCTGTATCACTGAGACCTGGCTTGATGATTCCTACAGCGATGCACAAATAGCCATCAATAACTATAATGTCTTTAGATGCGACCGACAAGAAGGTTCACATGGAGGCGTAGCTATTTATGTAAGATCTGGTGTCTATGCATGTAGAAAAATCCTCTCATTAAAAACAGAACACGTTTGCATTGTAGTCACTATAGATAAAAAGCAAGTCCCCATAGTGTGCATTTATAAACCACCACAACAGAATAAAAGTGCAGAAAACCCTACTGACATTGATATGATGGAAACCATTCGCACATACCATGAAGCCATGCCAAACACAATCTTCAAAGGAGATTTTAACTACCCTGAAATTCAGTGGATACATTCGCCAAATTATGTGCACCCTCAACATGCAGCTGGATATTTTCTCAGACTATTAGATGTCCTATACCTTGAACAAGCCTTTGACTTTTACACAAGAATTCGAAATGACAATCAAAGTACACTTGACTTGTGCTTAATCCCAGACAAAAACATGATTCCTAGGATTTAGATGGTCCTAGGATATGGTCCTAGGATTTACAAACCTAAATGTAATACTAGGATCAGGAGACACTTCTTTACGCAAAGAATCATTAATGATTGGAACTTCCTTCCATCATCAGTTAAAAACTCTACCACAATTAATAACTTCAAAAATAATGTTGATAAATTCTTCAACTGGACACGTAACGATCTCAATCTCAGCACAGAAAGTGATTAAGTGAATAAAGTGTCTGGTGGGCCCATAAGAGCCGTAATAAAAATTAACATAATAAATGTTAGGTCGTATCAATTTTATTAGGTTAGGTCAAAAAAGGGGCAAATAGTGACTGGTTTTGAAAATACTTAGAAATTTGTTGACTGATTTTTGCATTGGGAAAAGAACTTTCCGATTACTGCGTAACGTTTGCAGCAACCCAACCCCGAGACACTGATGCGCTGTGGGACTTTGCCATTTGGGGCCCTCTATCTTCGTCCAATCCAACCGTGACAGTCTGATGACATGTAATTCTGGTGTTATTTATAGTTGTGTAAATAGCCCAATAATAGATTTCTAATTTGTATTTGTAATATGTATACGTGTTTATCAAATAGGTAATCATTTTGTAATGTTATAATGATATAATTAAGCTTGTCCAGTCTACTGATGTATTATACGTCAAAGTTGTAACCAAGTTGTAACAATTTAGCTAAAATCTACTCTATTATAACGTTCTCACAGTTTAAAGTTAATCCATTAACGTGTTTTAATTACATGAGTTTAGTACAAATGTATCTATACGATTTATGGTGGTGGTGATGGTATTCATACATGCTAAAAAAAAGTTAGTCCGCATGTCTTTATACACAAGTCACAATTCTGTAATGCAAAGTTAAGTATTTCAATAAATATTTCCCCTGGGAATGCTTTGTGAAAATCATATAAAATTTTGAAATGAAATGCTGTGCTCTGATTGGTCAATTTCAAAATTGCATCGACCAATGAGAAGCCAGAGATTTTTCCGTTTCGATTTGAAAATTATCTCCATGGGATAATTCGGACATTAATCTATGGATATCTGTTGATTTATTATAGTTTTATGTAATGTTTGAGTTTTTAATTATAAGTCTTCTGGTGTACTTGGGACCTCACTAAGGGAGAATCATCGTTAGTGTGCTAATGTTGCATTAAATATTCCCCCTGAGAATGTTAATGAAAATTATATAAAATTTTGAAATGAAATGTCGTGTTCTGATTTATTATTTATTATAATATCCATGGTTATTGTAGCCGCCTCCCCTCATTACCGCCTCGCCACTGTCGGCCATCATCTCTGTTGGTAATGAATTTAAGGTACTTCTTCGCATCGTTGGGGACACTCTGATTCCGCTGTAGCCGACTATGAGCCACTGTAGACTTTATTCAGGATTAAAACAAAACCAATGTCCTCCGAGTTCTCCAATGGCTCACGGTCAATGCCACTTACGTTGTGTCGCACTGATCGCTTATCATTTGCTGTCGTGTTGCAGTCAAACATTTCAATTTCCAATTCAGCTGGAGTTGGAAATGATAGAAAGGGAATGGAATTGGTGTGATGGTGGTGTGAGTTGTTGTGATTATGTGGCCGGTCGGTCGCAGGATCTAGGTCCTGTTAATGTTGGCCCAATGAAACCTTTGAGGACAGGAGAGGACACGATCCACTATCCTCATGTAAACAGTAAAATTGACTTTTGTCGAAGTCAGTCAGAGCGGTAGCCCGTAACAGTGTTCCATTTTAGCCGGTTAAAAATGATTTTGACCAGCCAGCCGGCTAAAGTGGCTGAAATAGCTGGTGGCCAAATTGGCCAAAAATCATGGTTTTTTAAATTTCCCGCCAAATCAAGGATGATTTTCTCAGTTTACATTGCCTTATTTGACTATTTTTGGCCATTTTGACCATTTTAGCCACTGGCTAACAAAGAATTTCAACCAGCCGGCCGGCCATTTTAGCCAGCCATTTTAACCAACCAGCCGGCTGGTCATCGAACACTGGTCCGTAAGGCCTATGCTAAAGTGAAAACAACGTATGTGAGGCTGTCACACTGTCACACCGTCCTGCCCTGTGAGAAAGTCTTTTTCGATATCATCTCTAGGCTTTACGGTGATAATGATAATAATAATATGCTAAAGTGCAAGGCCACACTTCCCTATCACAAGTCTATAATACTGAGTTCATGTTGCATTGCAAGTAAATAGTTTTTATGATTTTGTAGTTTTTGATGCAGTGATACTTTCCCTGGGAATCATAAAATTTTGAAATGAAATGCTGTTTTGATTGGTCAATTTCAAAAATGCATTGAACAATGAGAAGCGATATTTATTTCCGTTTGGATTTGAAATTATTTCCAATTATTGGTCAAATTGATAGAATATGCAAATGTGCTGTTTGTGGAGCTGTTAAAGTAAGATTGGCCCTAAAACCGATTAACTTGAAAAAAAAGTTATTTTGGAAATTAATTTTTCATAAAGGAGTTCGAATTTTGAAATTTTGCCACAGATCTACCCTCCGAAATATTATCTCCTTCAATTAAAAAAAATTCATCCAAATCGGTCGAGTGCACCTTCGGGGGGTGTGTCCTGCGTAAAGGGGGCGGTATATAGAAAATCGGAAAGAAGTTATTTTTCACAATCCTCTTTCTCATTAGGTTAACACTTGTTGCAATCCGATTTGAAATTTCAAATGATTTTTCTTACACATCTCATTCATACACCACATTGTTGAAAAGTGTGAGCCAGGATGACGAGGATGAGGAACAACAATAATCAAAACAATAATAATATAGTAATTTCATGTTGTCCCACTCAACAAGTACTCACAATCTCACGTGACTGCAACGGTTGCACTAGTGCGGCACCTAAGTAAGGATGCCCAAACTTACAGGAGCTAGGAGTTGCTATTTGTACCAAATTACATGCAATTCATTTTCGAAATTTATTTGCAGTGTTCCTCCAGTTCTACGAAAGCTACGAGGACAAGTAATAGCTCAAAAAAAAGAGAATTTTGTAACTTGGTTCCGGGCGGGGACGATTTTTCGAAATTTGTTCTGTGGCTGCCGTACTGATGTCAATTTCAAATGCCTTAATAATTTGTTATCGAAATAAAATTTCGAAATTTCGTCCGCGCCCGGAACCAAGTTACAAAATTCTCTTTTTTTTGAGCTATTACTTGTCCTCGTAGCTATCGTAGAACTTGGCTTGCAGCGACACAAAGTTAGCTGAAATTCAACACAATATATGTGTGGATCGTTCTTAATTACAAAAGTTACGGCATTTTTTAGAGGGAAACTGTCTAGATTGTAGATCCATTTGCTGGCAGTTGGGTATAGATTCTAGACAAACTGGAACTGGATACCTAGGCTGGATATTCTTTACAACCAAACACACAACCCAAGTTCCTAGCACTCCTTAAATATCTATTTCAGAATTCCTCCGACAGTCATTCATATTCCTAACTTAGATTTACAGAAAACTATTTTAGGCATGTCAATATATATGCGATAAGCATGTTTGCCGTTCTGCTAAGAAAAGAATTTATATCACATTTCACTACCATGCATCATCACACCAGTTCTAAACCACTTTTAGCCGATTTACCAATTTAAATCAGTTTTAGCAGATGTAAACGACTTTTAGCCACTTTCAGTGTTTTTTTCAATTTACTTCTGCAGACTTGGAGATGCAGGAATAGGATGGAGTCGGGTTGGTACGACGATGTGCCTTTTCAACTTTGATGGACCCGATAGACCCAAGGTTGAAAGGAATTTAGGCTTATATGACCGCAAATCCCTGGGATAGGTCATTCGAAATCTGTCCAAATATGTCAGTCTTGTCACTTAAATTTCTGAATTGCTGGGAAGTTTAATTATTATTGGAGTGTGTTTATATAAAGTCAAAAGTGAATGGCCTAGGAGTATGGATGGTTATTGATGGAATGGGGTCTGCTAGAAATTGGTCTTGGTCATAGCATTGAGAGTCCGCGCAGACTTTCTCTCTCTCTCTCTCTGCCTACAAACAATCGTTTTCATTCTCGTATCAACTGCCCGTCACTTCGGTCCTCCACTCTCCGTCCGCTACTCCCACGCACTAACCTTTATATAGTGCAAAACAATATTCTACAGCAAAATATACTTGCTGGAAAAACACCTCCCAAGAAAATTTCGAAACAAAGTAACAAAATTCTAATAAATTCTCTCTCCATCGATTTTGTAACGACCGCGAGAGAGTATTTTCACGTGCAATTCCTGGAGGTTTTATCACGGGTGAAAGTCAGTGAAAGTGCCACAAGTGAAAACTTGTATTTTAATACATTTGTACTACGTAAAAATATATTTTTGCCACTTTTCTTACTAATTCTCGCTTTTATCATAATGAAAATGGATTAGTTTGAGGACTTTAAGCCGAAATTGGGGGAAAAATGACCATGGTTTAATTATTTGAATTCCTAAGCTCCGTAAACCAGAAATTACTAGTTGAGTGGAACTCTTTCTTGTAGATGTTTTGTGTAATGTTGGTATTGTGAAAAAGTGAGTGTAAGTGGATAAAAGTCAAATAAACAAAATATATCGCGTGTTGAAAGATTGGAAAACAACGTTTGAGGGGTAAGCAGTTAACTTAATGTATTCATTATTCATTAAACTGAAAAAGATAAAGTTGATGAATATTGGCGGAATAAACAAGTGTATCGTCCTTGCATATGAAGATATACTACTAGGAATATATGCATTTAATAAAGGTATACAAGAGAAGTGGGGCACAGATTTTTTACGCATCTCCGATAGATCTAGTTCAATCTGAGTCTGGTACTGGGCGATTTAAAAATGCCGTGGATCCAATTTGTTCAATTTAGATCCAAAAGTGAAATACCATTTTCAATACGCCTGGAACGGCCAACTTTACTATGCTAGCAACCATTTTAGCCATCCACTAGGCCATTGTATTCACTTCCATTAGAACCACTATTCAGTGGCTAGGCAAACACTGTTTAGCAAGCCACGTCGTAACATTATTTATCTGTAGAAATACCCATACAGTGTCAATAGCTGAACAGGCACATTAATTTCTGCATTTACTGAAAGATTTTATAATTGTCTCACTCAAGTATAGTATTGTTATAGACATTGTAGTTCAGGTCAGTTGTCTGCAGTTCGGTAATTGTAAATGAATTCCCGAGAGTCTAAAACATTGAAACGCGCATTTAATGTACTAAACTTTATAGGCAGTGTATGCATGCATACATATTTAATGCTGCTATGCTGGTGCGTGCTTGTGATATTAGCCGATTGGATCCTGTCTTGCTGATAGCTTTCTGAAGGTTAGAACTGTAATTGCTATTTAATGTTATGTCAGCCCAATCGATCAATACTCCCTTCGACTTTCATTCAACTACCAATAATATTATTTCTGCTTTCACAAATACTCTACTAGTAAATCTATTTCAGAACTGGTTAGATATCTACGATTTAAAACAATCACCGGTATTGCTGTATTACCAAAATATGGAAGCCATGCACTGCTTGCTGTTGCCTGCCATCATGCCACAAAATTATTTACTTATCATATCCAAAATAGAAAAACATTTGGAGATTTTAATATTCATAATGATTCTATTTCTGTAGATTGTCATTTTCAAATTATTTGCTTTCGTTGTTGTTGTTCAGATATTTATTGTGTATAAAATGAAGTTATTATACATACAATCAAAAATACTTTCCTATATTTATAAATATGTGAGATTAATTCAATTTCCATAAAATGAAAAGGCTGTAGCAGGATGCAGGAATTCTTATGTGTTTCTGAAATACCTATCCTACTAATATATTTTGTGGCTTAAAGTATTTAGTGGCTATTAGCCGCAAATTGTGACCTTGTGGAATGAGATCAAAGTGTAAGCATGTTAACACAGAAATGGATCAAATAATTAGATTGGAAATCTGCTAGAAATCGTGTCAAGGTGGAGTGCAATGAAATGATGCAAATCGAATATGAGGGATTTACGACTTAATAGCACTCAGCCTTGCAATGAAATAACAATCAGACACCTCGAAGGAATTAAGGAATTCCTTCCCCTGTTGATTTCTTTATTTTTTCAGGGCCGCAGCCAGGAGACCCGTATATAGAAATCGAAGAAAAAAGACATTTTTGTATAAAAAAACAATTTATACAATATTATATGAATATAGTAGTATCATTTAAAAAATATATTTTTGCGATTTACAAATAATACCTGGGACCAGTTGCACCATCAACTTTTGCTTTTTAGTTTGCACATTTGTAGGTCATTTTGCAAAGTTGGGTTGCATTGGACGAAGAGGGCCCCAAATGTCAAAGTCCCACAGCACATCAGTATCTCGGAATATTTAGACATGATCCCCCTATATTATTTCATCGGATCTTTACCGGACATGACCTGGAGAGTACGTTCCACCTGATTCCGACGAATTTAGTCTTCAGTATATAGTCGCTTTATAAGCCACCTGTCACTATTTTCGCCTAATAAAAATTAACATAATAAATGTTAGATCGTTTCAATTTTATTAGGTTCTTTAGGTCAAAAAGGAGGCAAATAGTGACTGGTTTTGAAAGTACTTAGAAATTTGTTGCCTGATTTTTGCATTGGGAAAAGAGCTGTGGGACTTTGCCATTTGGGGTCCTCTTCATCCAATCCAACCGTAAAATTGTCGTTGCACCAAAATTGGAATAATAGTAAAATGTGAAAAGTAAAAGTTACATGTAAAAAGCCCTTACTTTGCATCTTTGTTGCACGGACAACAAAACGCAAAAGTTGAAAAGAAAAAGTTTAACAACTTTGCAGGTTTTTTGCAAGGTGTCCAGAGGCTTGTCAAGTATAATAATACTAGATGAGCAATAGGAATAGGGTGCAATGCAAATAGGGATTTTCTTAAAGTGTTTGAGCTTTAACGGAGTTACCGCAGCCACGGAAATTAAAAAGTTTGCAAATGTCTATGAGGATGAAAGTCGAAGTCGAGAGCAATGTTGCTAAGAAACAAGGCACAGTTTACATGTTCAACTTTTTGGTTGCAAAGTGATTATAGTCCATCCGTTTTCTTTAGACAATTTATTTTTTAAAAGGTTATCTGAAAATGTCTTTTCGTTTTTCTTTTATCAACAACACAAACAAAATAAATTTCAAGGGGGTAACTGCTTACATCCTTACAGTTACCATGGGGGTAACTGCTTTTTGATAAAATTCTTGCAATTTAACCTTATGTAATTGTATACACGGTAGAAACCTAGGAAAATTGTCTAAAGAAAACGGATGCACTATAGTGAGGCCAAAATTTTGGTGCAACGATTTTACTTTTTACTTGAAGAGAGTTCAGAGTTCAGCTTTATTCAAGTGACAAGATGGCAACTTTGCAAAGCAAATGTGACAAGTGAAAAGGGTAACTATGGTGCAATCGGCCCCTGGTTGAAGTGTCCAACAATCTGTACTGTCCCAATATTGAATCCATGGGGATTTTCAAATTCTGACCACACTCAAAAACGATTCTGATTGGTGGAAATTTTTTTCGATTAGCCAATGAAATTGCAGAGATTCATTATCAAATTCTATATGCTCCCTAGTTACTACCCCAAGGGGTAATATTTCATGAAACATAATAGTCGTAGACGCAGTGTGACAGAGAACCGAGTTTCGGAAGAGTATGATTTAAAGCTACAGAAGTGTTTTATTATACTACAAACAGTGAAAACTGAATAATATATCAATCCGTATATTATAACGGGCCGGCAAGTACTTACTGACGTGAATGGTATAATAATAAATAACATTACATACAATGCTATACATAGCTATTCATGCAGGTGTGCTGTACTCGAACTATGTACATAATATAATAGTTTACATTTTAGAAATGTTAGAAAATTCCAGATTTCTATAAATGAATGGGTTATACGAATGACCAGCAAACTCAAATCGTAGATAAATTAGGAAAATTTTTTAATGATTTAATCCTTGACAACAAACAAATAAAACACCCGAAATCACTTGGTAATTTATCCAGCCGAACAAACCTGAACAAAAAATTATCAGTCCCCTCTGGATATTAAATTTTATTTTTGCAGGCAGAATTTAGGCAGCGGGATCTCGTTTCCTCCCCTGTTTCCTCCAAGAAGCATAAACGCTATGTTGTTGGAAACCAAAGAGGTTCTAATAATATTAAGGGAATAGAGCAAAAGTGGAGAGTATTTTCTTTGTAACATTTGATGAATAGCTACTAATTTACCGATACCCACTAATGCATCTGACTACTTCCGCCGCGAAATTTTTACGATACCTACTAATGCATAATCGAAGACAATAGAAATTGATTTTTGTACCATTGAAAGGCATTACGGTTTTGGCTCTACATTTTACAACCTCTTTGTTGGAAACGGAATAAATGCAGAACGTTTACTAGGATGCTGGAATGGGACAATCATTGTTGAAGCATTATAGAAAAGGTAGAAGTAAGGGATTTTTCTCAGAAATAATTCCTTATAAATCTTCAGAAATCTATGTTTAGCAAAATTCGCTAGTGTACTCTCCTTACACCATTATATATCAATGTTTTATACACAAACAGTTTAATAAGATTAGGTCAGAAAAGAAGCAAAAATAGTATGACGAGACGTAAAATTATGTTAGAATGATAGGCAATGTTGCAACTTGGGATTCTATTTCCTAGCGTAAACCGTCTCCATAGCAAAACTAAAAGGCCATGGTAAGGCCCCATTCTGTTATTTGGTTCCCGTCAATTTTTTGCTTCTTTTTTGGCATTACTTAAAAAATTTAAGCCTAACAAGTAGCATGTTTCTTTTTTAAAGTTTTTTGTTAGGCCAGAAAATAGATAAAAAATAGTGACGGATGTTAGGGTGTTTTATTTAGTTTGGAGGAAACAGATAATTGTTTATTTGGAATCGATCATTTGGAGGAAACGGGATGGGAGGATACCGGATCCCGCTACCTAAATTCAGCTCAAATATAATAATATTGAAACAAGAAACCAACCAACCAACATGTTTCGTTTCTTATTCAGATTCGAAATTTAGAGCAGCATACTACTGTTCGTTCAGGAAAATTAGCTAGTCCTGTGTGGCTTTTTACATGTTGATCATTTTGAAATCTTAGTTTAATGGTAAATTTTATTTCACTGAAGACAAAAATCTAAATAACCATGGTAACATTTAAATATCCAAAAAACCTTTCAGATTTTGAACTTTCCAATTTTTCTGAACGAACAATAGGACTAAAAACAAAGTTGGGGGGGGGGCATAGGGGGCAAATGCCAAATTTCCCCAAATACCAAAATAAAATCGATGTGATTTTTAGGCCATTTATACATATTATGAATGTATGACATCCTTGCCGTCTCCGAAATCGACTTCTAAGGTCAACTGCATAAATTGGGGTTTGCGATAGAATGCGTATTGGCTTTCGGGTCTCTGCTCTTTCAAAATAAGTTTTGTTGTCAAGAGAGATTTTTCATAAATTTATCTAAGATCTGAGTTTGCTGGTTGTTCGTATAATCCATTCAAATATTGATACACGCAGAATAACAATATCACGGCACTATGAAAATTCATACATAGACTACAGCATGATCAAATTAACTTTTAACTTTAAATTAGAAGATATAGTATACACTTCTGTAGCTTTAAATCATACTCTTTCGAAACTCGGTTCTCTGTCACACTGTCTACGACTATGCCTTTCAATGTGCAATGAGTTTCTGATAGAGAAAAACTCTTAGTTTGTATTATCTTACCATAGGTGCACACGCTATTCACTATATTGAGAGCACTGTTTCATGAAATATTACCCCTTGGGGTAGTAACTAGGGAGCATATAGAATTTGATAATGAATCTCTGCAATTTCATTGGCTAATCGAAAAATATTTCCACCAATCAGAATCGTTTTTGAGTGTGGTCAGAATTTGAAAATCCCCACGAATTCTATCCGGCCACAGTACATGGATAGAAATACATGTCATCCTGATGTCCCATATTTTTCACCTTATGAAAAAGATATATTATATTGAATTTAATATGCTTGTGAGAAGTAGTTTTCAAAATTGTTGATCTTAATTGAAAGTGAAAACCCGTTCTATATTGAGTTCCATTATTCCATTCAAGTCTATTTTAGTCCATTCTATATTAAACTCCGTTCTAAGTTGAAATCCCTATCCGTTCTATGTAGGGTATTAAAATTGATGCAAACCTGGGCAACATGAATATTATTTCACCTTGTAGGGATAATAAAGTGTAAATTGATGAATGTAGGAAATTTCCTGTAGCGTAGCACTGACATCGTTATATGAAATACATTCAGACAGACATTGTGGACCACCAATATAATAACAATCAAAGCGGAATTTTCGCGTGCTGGCATTTGACCTAGAGAGACAGGAACAATCCCTTCTAATAAACAGACTTTTAGCGACTGTAATAGTCATCCATAGTAAAGATTGTGACATGTCGAGGTCAAGGAGTAAATGGACGTCATTGATGATTGAGATAATCAACCACCAATTCCTTTATAAGGCTACCTTTTGGTGTACATAATGATAGATGAATGTATCTGCAATTATTTATGGGTCGAGTACGTAATGGAATTTATGGACAAACAACCAAACTCTGTTATATTATATACAGCAAAGTGAAAGTTCAATGAATACACAAAAAATCTAGATTCGGAAATAAATCTCATTTACAGAAACGCTCAATTTCGGTTTAATATAATTTTCTAAATTTATGCAAAGACTTACTCCTCTAACTAACCAAATACGATAATAATTTCTTACGATCTAGGTAAAAAAAATTCATAATGTACTTAATAATTTACAATAGCATTTTTAACGAATATTATGGCATTATTCTACAACATCTAAAACTATTGTTATTATACCCAAGCATTTTTATGTGTGACCTAGCACTATGAACAAACTGGAGAAATCTTCCACTTTCAGCAATTGCCACAAAGCGAAAAATTCCCATTGTTAGCGACATTATGGGACAGATTTAAAATTTTTATTTAAATACAAGAATAATTTTCAAAGCATCTTAAATGCTTTTTAGAATGATTCCCAAAACTTGAAAATTATTGATTAAGTGAAAGTATGAGAAAATAATGATTCAAATTATGACCTTGTTCAGTTTTCCTATACTTTTACATGTACTATGTTCAGAGAGCTCGGAAAAAAATAAGGATGCTGCAGGGTTATAACATTAGCATCAAAAATTAATTTAGTTAGCATAGTACAATGTGTGTTAATTTCATCTGCATTTGTTTGCCCATTTTGGAGAAATAATTGTTTTAAAAATAATTATTTTACTAGTGTACCAGCACAAAAGCAACCTTAAAAGTTTTCAAGTAATGCATTGCTTGTTTTTCTGATTTGATACTGTCAACTCAGAGTTGGTAACTCAAATGTAGTAAACAAAAATAAACATTCCCCCTTGGGGTGATTTATGGAAATCATATAAAATTTTGTAATTGAAAGCTGCAATCCCATTGGCTAAAAACAATTTGAATCCACCAATGAGAAGAGACTTCTACTGCGGTTTTTATGATACCCATATCCCGAATTCGTGATAGCAACAGTAAATAAAAATCATGAATGTTATGAAATGAGATGGCCCTAGAAGTGCGAGCGTTGGTGTGTAGGTGGTAGGCTACCTAAGCTAGGCACTTCCATGTACATTGCATTGCACCTCTACATCACCAGCTAGAGCTACATTGCTACTTGCTACATTCACGGTTTTTATGGTGATTGAGCGGGTCTAACCAATGGTGCAAAATCTTAACTCTTATCTGAACTTCTGATATGCATTTGCATTGCATATCAACAACAACCGCTTATAATACTATTGTTTCGCTTTAACTTCTTACACAAAGGATACAATGGAAACAATGAAACAGCATCACTAATTGGATATTTTGTATTGTGTTGCTAATTGCTTTTTAATTGCCTTTCCTCGACGCTCGGCGAACCGAATGCAGTAGTGAATGTGTTGTAGACAGCAGCTCAATGGCGGGGGCAATAAAACTGGCGAAGTTGTATCTTCAATATACCGAACGTAGATTATAATACACAATCTCACACACAAAGTACCAATATAGTAATAAATAACATATTAAGAAGAACCACGCATGCCTGCATAGTAACCACAACCACATAGACCTTGCTAAATGTTTTACATCTGGCTTTATTCCTCCCGAAGGATAAGTCCGATTTTTATGGGACTTAAATATTTGGAATCCTGGAGTATCGAGGAACACACGAGGGTTGCTGGATTTTTTATATCGTTGCTTTAAATGGTGCAAAAAGTGAACATTCTATAAAAACGAAAACTGGTCCACTTTTTTTGGAATTTGACATTTTTTAACATTTAAAACAATGGTATCAAAAATCCAGCAACCCTCGACTGTTTCTCGATAGTTCAGGATTCCAAATATTTAAGTCCCATAAAAATCGGACTTATCCTTCGGGAGGAATAAAGCCAAATGTAAAACATTATTTAACATGCATTTAGCAAGGTCTATGTGGTTGTGGTTACTATGCAGGCATGCGTGGTTCTTCTTAATATGTTATTTATTACTATATTGGTACTTTGTGTGTGAGATTGTGTATTATAATCTACGTTCGGTATATTGAAGATACAACTTCGCCAGTTTTATTACCCCCGCCATCGAGCTGCTGTCTACAACACATTCACTACTGCATTCGCTTCGCCGAGCGTCGAGGAAAGGCAATTAAAAAGCAATTAGCAACACAATACAAAATATCCAATTAGTGATGGTGTTTGACCAAGGCACTGTTAGAGACCTCTCACAAAGGGCTCTAACAGTGACTGACAACTGGTGCAAAAGGAGATCACTATCTTTCCACCCAGACAAGATAGAAGTCATACTATTCACCACAAATAGAAATGTAAAGATGAAGCCTCTTACACTAGGGGATAAATCTATTCCATTCAAAACGGAAGTGAGGTACCTAGGTGTTGTCCTGGACAGCAAACTAACATGGAAGCCTCACTGCGAATTAAAAGCCAAGCAAGCAAATGCAAAGCTATTCCAATGTAGAAGGGCCCTGGGGAAAACCTGGGGACTTTCTCCCAAAACTACAAGTTGGCTATACACTGCTGTAGTGAGACCAGCCCTTGCTTATGGCATTGGAGTATGGATCACTGCAGTAGAAAATGGACAACGGATGAAAATTCTTGGGTCAGTACAGCGCACAGCACTGTTAATGACTACAGGGGCTATGCGTAGTACTCCCACAGCGGCAATGGAATGCATTGTAGGTATTCCACCGCTGGATATATATCTAAAAGAAATGGCAGTGTCGATATCGGCCCGACTGCGCAACACTGGGCAGTGGCTGTATTGGCAAGGCCGAGGTAGTAGCAATCGTACTAATCATGTCGATTTGCTAACCAAACTCTGGAGGGAGATCCCTGGATTAGCACTCCCTTGGGAAGCAATTCCTAAGGCGGTGCTGACTAGAGATCACCTTAAGACATGGACAGGAATATTCGAACCTTTTGAAAAGGAAATGATTCTAGAACCATCAGAAAAGCTTGCAATATGCTATACTGAAGGGTCCAGAATCAATGAACACACAGGATCAGCAGCAGTACTGTTTCTACCAGAGGGGGTGCAAAAAATTGCGCACCCGCCGGGAAGCTACAGTACCGTTTTCCAATCTGAACTGTATGCTATAATGATGGCCGTCAATGGACTAATCGAAAAAGATTGGGACAGTGAGGCAATAATTTATAGCGATTCAAGGAGTGCCATTCAGGCGCTAGGAGCAGATACCACAGTGTCTGCCCTGGTCCTTGAATGCTCTCAAACCATAGCAAGAGCCAATGGAAACATAACTCTGCACTGGGTACCAAGTCATTCAGGCATACCAGGAAACGACGAAGTCGATGAATTGGCGAAAGAAGCGGCGCTCTCTGAAAAGACAATAAAATCAATGGTTGGGAGCTGGGCTTCGGCACAGCATACCAAGATGTGGAGAAGTAGGAATGACTGTCGGCAGGCAAAAATTTTTCTGCCCGCTCCGAGGAGAGGGATCAGTAAATACTGTCGAAGTCTGAAAAGAGAGTCTTTGCGGGCTCTCGTACATATGATCACAGGTCATTGTTACCTTGCAAAGCATGTGAAGAACATCAACGGGCGGGGGTCTGCTCTTTGTCCACACTGTGGCTTAGAGGATGAGACACCTGTTCACCTGGTGGCATTTTGCCCGCGATACTCAATGGTAAGAAACCTGAACATGGGTTACTGCGTGATACCGACTAATACTCTGTCTGAGATACCCTTTTCTTCGATGCTAAGGTTCTATATCATGGCTAGTCGAAAAGATGGTTAACCCTACAGTAACCTGTACCGAGGAGTTGGCAATAGGCCCGTTTTTGCGGCCTGCGCCCTGGACGGCATATCTTATCTATAGTATGTCGTCCACCTCTTATAACAGAACAGAACAGATGGTGTTTCATTGTTTCCATTGTATCCTTTGTGTAAGAAGTTAAAGCGAAACAATAATACCTTTGCTTGCTGCATTTTGCATTCTTGGTATTCCTAGGCAGTGTTTGATGACCAGCCGGCTGGTTGGTTAAAATGGCTGGCTAAAATGGCCAGCCGGCTAGTTGAAATTCTTGGTTAGGCAGAGGCTAAAATGGTCGAAATGACCAAAAACAGTCAAATAGGGCTATGTGAACTGAGAAAATCATCCTTGATTTGGCGGGAAATTTAAAAATCCATGATTTTTGGCCATTTTGGCCACTAGCCATTTCAGTCACTTTAGCCGGCTGGCTGGTCAAAATCATTTTTAGCAGGCTAAAATGGAACACTGTTCATGGGTTCGCCACCCAGTGCTCAGTGACTAGCCGGCCGGATAAATTGGCTGGCTAAATTGGCTAGCCGGTTGGTTGAAATTCTTTATGAAAAATTTTTAGATTCATTCAAATTTTGTTAGTTTTCGAATAACTTTCGGACAGAATCTATAACCAATAATATCTATAATTTCTTCTAGTAAAGTATGATTTTCTCAATTTCAACCGGCCGGCCACCTAAGCCAGCCATTTTTCGGCTGGTCACCGAAAACGAAAACTAGTATAATAATATTACATGAAGAGTAAGAACATCAACAAAATGCGTGTAATGTGTAACAAGATGATGGAGTGGAGGAGGGAGCCTTGTATCAATATCAATATTATTATCAACAATCAACATATAACAACTAATGCGTTGTAGTGGTCTGGTAAAGGTAACATATACTAAGAGGTGAAGTGGCGGTGGAGGGGTGACGAGGCCTGAGCTCCCAACAGCTCCGGAGCTCCAACAGCTCCAACAGATCCAACAGCTCCGGAGCTCCAATCCAACAGCTCCGGAGCAGTTGGAAAGGTTTGGAAAGACTCCAAACTCATTTGACCCCATGCGCCTATGTGAGAAATAAACGAACTTCTTGAGGAAGCTCAATCTCTCCATCGGCACTTTTGATTTTTAAATGCGACACCTGGATAAGTAGTCAACAAGTGCATGCGTAGAAAAGCCTTAAACTGGCAATTACCATAGAAATGTATTGGTTACAGATACCTCATGAACAAATTTTCTGCTGTATCCTTTGTATACTACGTATGTATTGAAAGTGGGTATACATAGGAGTTTATGGGTATACATAGGAGTTTAGTATCCATAGCACTTTCATCGTTAGTTCACAGTACAAAAGCTCAATATGGAATTTTTACCAGCCAGATTTCCCTTTTATTATTTTATTGTTCGTCTCTCTATCCTTCTTTTCGCAATAAATAATGCGTTGATTCAATCTGAAGAACTCAATATGGATAAACTTTCAATAAGTGAGCGAATTGAAATTGTAAAGATGCGGACAACAATGTCGTTACGAAAGGTGGCTGAGAAATTCACTACCTGGAAAGACAGTTAGCATCAGAACAGCTCGGTTTGATAGGACTGGTTCCGTCAAAAACTTACAAAAAGTAGGAGGACAATTTTTTGATTTCTGAATTGGATGCTAAGGGAGTGGATCCTTACAACATTTGGTTTCAGCAAGGCGGTGCTCCCCCACATTATGCCATACAAGTTAGGAATTGGTTAGATGAAACTTGATCATGATGATCATGATCAAGTGATCACGATGATCATGATCAAGTGACCATGATGATCATGGTCAAGTGACCATGATGATCATGGTCAAGTGACCATGATGATCATGATCAAGTGACCATGATCATTATGATCTGTGGTAACTGCTACTGTTCTGATACTAACTGTCTTTCCAGGATAACGAATTCCTCAGCCACCTTTCGTAACGACATTGTTGTCCGCATCTTTACAATTTTAATTCGCTCACTTATTGACAGTTTATCCATATTGAGTTCTTCAGATTGAAGCAACGCATTGTTTATTGCGAAAAGAAGGAAAGAGAGACGAACAATGAAATAATAATTGGCTGGTAAAAATTGCAAATTGAACTTGTGTACTGTATACTAACAATGAAAGTGCTATGGATACTAAAATTCTATGTATACCCATAAACTCCTATGTATACCCACTTTCAATACATACTGTATGTGTTATTAGATACGATCAAAGTGATCCTGAATCCCCAATACTTGACTTGAGCTTGACGATTTTTAAAACTTAATTCCCGCTCAATTTCACTAGAAAGTAATTTTGAAGTTCAACTTCATTAAGTGGGCTTCATGAATGCTATCCCTATTTGCACTTGAGCCTAACTTCAATCAACGCTTTCTGAAGTTAGACTTGAAGGTAAGTCTTAGTAGCGATTTAAAATTCGACTGTAAATTAGATGCCCACAACTTGTATAATATTGTATAGCAGAATAATATTATTACAACTTTCGTCCATTTTATAATCGCAGTCATTATCTGAGCAAAAATCTATGAAAACGAGATTTATGTCCTATAAAGACCCAGCAACATCCATCTAATAGTTTTAAGACGTCTTTTAAGTTCTGAAGTTGTATTGATTTGTTTGTTTTGAAGAAACCACGGGCTAAGAACGAAGTGTAGAATAGTGTCAGATTTCTATTGCAATGAACAAATACTGAAATCAATCCAGATTGCAATAGACCCTAGATTATTAGGTATGTCATTTATATATCTGAATAGTGCACGCAAAAAGTCAATTTGTCCATGCTTGACTGTCCATGCTGCTTGTCCACGATCCTTGGATCGTTTCAACTACAACATTTTTTCACGTAAAACCATAATATGTATGCAATAAATTTAAACCCTAAAAATGTGCATGCCTAGTGGTGGATTCTCTTTGTTGAGATGCAAGAATTGCATTTCGTAACTTTAATAATAAATATCATTTAATCACTAAAATGCACTGTTACAGATTTTCTCAGACTGTATCACTGTATGTAAACCCATGCACATCATGCCCAGACAAGAAGGAGCATTTACTCCTTTGTTGTGTATGTTTAGAGTTCAGAGTTCAGCTTTATTCAAGTGACAGGATACGCCCTTCAATTACACGAATCGAAATCGGTGATAGTTAATAAAAACAATCACCGCTCACCAACAATCACAATAAAATATAAATATACATTAGTAACTAGTAAGTATAAAAACACACAATGGCTTCAGTAAAAAATAAACATATCATCCCGCTTCGATGCTAATATTAATTTAAATTGATCAACCAGCATAACTAAACACATGTCTTTGTATACCCATTTACGCGGTAACCTATTCCATGCTGCCGCAGCAGTATGTTTAGCAGAGGTCAATCTAGATACAATATTATACTCGTGGAAAGGTACCACTATATTTGATATTTACATTGAACCAACCTTCAGTTCCTGCTAGCTTACCATTTAAATTTTTCCATACCAATTTTGCCAAGCTTATTTCTCGTCTTTCAAGTATAGTAGAAAGTTGTAGCCTTTTTAGCAGACAATTAATCTTAATTTTGTTAAACTAATTACTGACAAGTATACTTCCAACTTTTCTTCTTATCCCTCTAAACTTACCTATTCTAGGATAAAAGAAATTTATCACAAACCTATTGATTCTACTTTGCGTAAACTGCAGTTATAATCTAGTTTGTATAGCCCAGACGAAAATACAATATCATAAATACTTATTACATAACAATGAATCAACATACCCACTACTTTCTCAGTTACCCGCCTCTTAAGTGAGTGTAACTTGGCTAAAGCTACTTTTACTCTTTTATCAACATACTCTGAATGCAATTTAAATGTTAAGGTGGAGTCAATAATTACTCCTAAATACTTAAAATTATAAACTCTTTCCAACGCTTGTAGAAAGGCGTACAGGTCTGTCTAGTGGTCTAAACAGCCGCTTCTCAGGCTGAGGTCTGGAGTTCGAATCTCTGGAGCGCCTCAGGTCTAAAAGGTAGTAATCTGTAGCTGGGAGAAGCTGTCATTGCCGTATATTCGTTATTAGCATTGATTTGCCTATCTTAGTGACAATATGATTATCTATCAATGCCCTGTCTTAGTGTATGGATTGTTCTGTTGGTCTGTATACGTGCTACGAGTTCTACCTAGCTCAAGTCTGGACAATGGGATGCACATGAGGTGATAAGGTGGGTTGAAGTAGACTGCCATAAGTGATTTGAAAGTGGTCACTGGTGGTCGGCTTACATGTCCCGGTCCCTCTCTGCCTGCTCACCAGATCGAGTTGCGGGACAGTGTTGAGTCGTTCCGTCTCATGGTTCAGTACTCTTCACTAAGTCTCTTCGTGTAAGTCTGTACACTTAGTAAAGTTGTTCCGGGAGTCACTGCAAGTAAGCCCTCGCGGCTTGAGCGGTAGCATAGCTCTACTAATCAATAGTAGTAGCTGTGCTCTCCCCTAACACACACAACGCTTGTGGAATATCAAATATTCTTATTTCTCGACATCAATTTCTTTTTTTCACACCATACATACATGTTTTTAAGATTATGATTAACTACATTGATAGCATCATTAACATTAGTGGCAACAGCCCAGAAAACTAAATCGTCGGCATATAATGCATAGTCAGTTTCTAAAATAGTACCAACATCATTTATAAAAAAGACTTAATAGCAAAAGTCCCAGCTTAATGGCCCAGCTCCAGTTTCTATACTATAGTCATTAGAATAAAATGATTTATTTTTATCACTATACTACTGTTCTATCGGATATATAGATGTGCAACACTTTTAGCATGCTAGGAGTAAGATTAAGTTGTTCAATTAATTTATTTACTAACAAATCATGTTGCGCACTATAGAACGCCATTTTTAAATTTACAAATACTACTACTACTACTACTCTATCATTCACATTTTTGGTGAACTTATAAATGGCATTATCGCAGCTCCTATTCTTTCTAAACCCAAATTGATTTGCATCTAATTGTTAATCAACCATTGTTTTTAAACGACAATGGTTGAAATTGAAATGAGAACCACGAAAAGATAACTTTTCCAAAGATTTTACATAAAAACGTAATGCAGGCTATTGCTCTGTAGTTCCTAGCACCAAATCTAGAACCTTTACCTTTGTACAGTGCTGTCACATAAGTCTTTATCACTCTTTATAAATTGTGTGGAAATGAAATGATATACAGTATGGCACATTAAAAAGTTATCATAGGAGTTTGTATGTATAAGCAATATATGGCTATTTTACTACAGACTAATTTGACTTACAAACTTTTACTAATCAGAGGTGCTCAATATCTTGTCCTGCAGGCTGCAGTTGGAATGCATAAAGCTAATTGCTCATTCCAGTTTCTATCCTTGTTTCTCCAGTTCCATTTCTAACACTTAGGGTGCAAGAGAACGACTGGTGACAATTAACCGGACAACGGAAATTATGGAGTGATTCACGAGTCAATTATAGGGGATAGAAAATCGAAAAGAAGAGTACCTCAATCATGAGGTAGGCATCTCCCACAACAGCGTACAAAGAATCTTATCCAAAGTCAAATCATGTTTTAATTGGGCAGGTTAAATGGTTGTCTCATTGGGCCTTAATTTTTTGATGCCATTGTAAACGGACACTGAGATGTTCGATCTCTTTTGTGCATTGCAACTCCAGGAAAAGAAATTGAGCACCTCTGATTAGTAAAAGTTTGTAAGTCGAATTAGTCTGTAGTCAAATAGCCATATATTGCTTATACATACAAACCCCTATGATAACTTTTTAATGTGCCATACTGTAGTTACTTAGTCAATGAAAGGAATACATTTAAGTCCCAGCCAATTTACATGCAAAACGAGAATAAATGAAACAAAAGCTTCCTTGTAAACATAAATAAATAATTTGTAGAACTGTATTAGACTCCATTCGGCGGTTGTTTTATTACAAACCACTTATGCATTATATTTTGATTTAAGGTTGCTCATCACGCCTGCATAGCAACCGCATAGGCCTATCTAAATGCGTGTTAAAAAATGCTTTACATCAAGCTTTATTCCTCCCGAAGATTACGGCCGATTTTTTTGAGACTTACATTTTTGGAATCCTGGACTATCGAGGAACACAGGAGGGCGGATGGACTTTTGATATAATTGCTTTAAATGGTGCAAAAAAATCAACATTGTATAAAAACTAAAACTGATTCACTTTTTTTGGAATTCGATTTTTTTAAAAGCATTTAAAGCAATAATATCAAAAGTCCATCCGCCCTCCTGTGTTCCTCGATAGTCCAGGATTCCAAAAATGTAAGTCTCATAAAAATCGGTCGTAATCTTCGGGAGGAATAAATCTTGATGTAAAGCATTTTTTAACACGCATTTAGATAGGCCCATGTGGTTGCTATGCAGGCGTGATGAGTAACCTTAAATAGTAACCCAGTTGTTTATTATTATTTGTTACCTTTTTATCTATTTACTAGTAATGTTACCCGTCCTACGGACGGGGCAGTAACAGGGCGCTTGAATATGAATATTCAAAAAAGAAAATTCAGAAAAAATATAAATAATTAATTTTAACCTTAAGGCTACGAATTTTATACTGAAAGTTTTTATCCCTTTCTATAAATTATTTATTTTCTCTTAGAAGAATTTATTTGCTCAATGAGTATCTTATAAGCAAAATACCACAACTATTATTGTGGAAAAGTACCCACCACTGACCGAGTCTAGATGAAACAGATCACACTCAATCTTCACAAATGTTTTACATTTTTTGTTTATTGATAAATAAGAAGCCCTTAAAGTTAAGAATTTAACTCCACACATGTGTGTTTACTAAGTTTCCGAATTGAGTTTGAAGTCTCCACTCATGCTACACCATTTAAGAATTTGAGTTGGAAGTCTCCCACCATTGCTACACAATTTAGGAATATGAGTTGAAAGTCTCCCACTCATGCTACACCTTTTAGGAATATAAGTTGGAAGTCTCCTACTTATGCTACACCTTTAGTGAATTTTAGTTGAAAGTGTCCATATTATGCTACACCTTTTAGAAATAAGTGGGTCAAGCCAAAAATTTTGAATAACAAACCCTTAAACTTATGAATTTAACTCTATACCCGCGCGTTTACTAAGTTTAGGAATTTGGATTGAAGTCTCCCACTTATGCTACACCTTTTAGAAATATGAGTTGGAAGTCTCCCACTTATGCTACACATTTTAGGAATATGAGTTGGAAGTCTCCCACTTATGCTACACCTTTTAGGAAGATGAATTGGAAGTCTCCCACTCATGCTACACCTTTTAGGAATATGAGTTCGAAGTCTCCCACCCTTGCTTCCAAATTTAGGAATATGAGTTGGAAGTCTCCCACTCATGCTACACCTTTTAGGAATATGAGTTGGAAATCTACTACTTATGCTACACCTTTAGTGAATATTAGTTGGAAGTGTCCATATTATGCTACACCTTTAGTGATTTAGTGAATACTAGTGAACCCAGCTAAGGGGGCAAATATAGCACTCAAGAGAAATTCAGCAGGCCACCCATCACACAGTATTAAAAATTATTATTGTATTAGTAAAGATTCTGTAGTGACAAGACGCACAAGGCAAGCTAATGACTTGCCAGTTATTTATCATCACACAGCTACTTTTGCCAAAAGTCCGGTATTTTATGCCAGTACCACTTGGAACTCCCTCAATCAAGTATTGAAATCTAAAAATTTATCTGTGTGTAATTTTGCCTTGTTATTGAATCAATACTTACTTGTATTGCGTAAGGACGATTATGTGTACTAATTTTACGTTAATCTACTCTATTATTTACTATTAAAATGTGGCATTATATTTTACTATATAATGCTAATTGACTAAGTACTAATTACTGTGAGATAACACGATTATGTGTACTAACTTTACGTTAATTCACTCTGTTCTGTAGAAATGTGGCATTATAATTTACTAATACTAAGTAACTAAATACTAATTACTGTGGGTTTACACATTAAATTTTTATGAATGTTAATGTATATATTGACTTTCGATATTGATCTGGGTACGAATCGGCTTTGATTAAGGGAGTAAGGTAACGAAACTGGCTTGCCTTCGGTGCTGATTGTTGTTAAAACATTTCTTTCTGTAAGATTTGAACTTTTTGGCACTCAAATAAATACGAATTGAATTGAACAGTAATAAAAACAATTTCGAAAACATCCCATTAGGTTGTTAACTTTGTAAATACAAAGTCCATTTAAATTAATACACCTTTATTTTCTTCAGTGGTTGGAAAAATTAGCTGCAGCCCCAACTTCCTGATAAAAAGGAATTCCCTACACCAAAATAATAACTGTAGATAGTAGCATCAAATACAGGGAACAATGAAAGACTATTTCCGAAAAAAACTCCCAAAAAGTTACCAAAACTTTTAAAATCGAAAAAATAAGATTCCCTCTAGGATTTTGGAAAAACGTTCAAATCCCATGAGTACAACTTACGAATAAATATTTTTAAAGAATAGTTAATTACCCAGTGCTGTTATTTAATTCTACAAAAAGATATCCCAACTGGCAGAAAGGAATTAAGAGGGTAGTAAAAAGTAAACCTAGCTCTATTAAAAAATTTTGAATAAGTTTTTCGATATTATAGCAGAACCAATTTGGGTTAGAAGTTTTGAAATGCTATTTAATACGCACATTACGATCATTACGAAATCATTACGATACCGTTTAAATTATTATTCAGGGACATTTTAAATTATTTCAATTACCCATTAAATATATTCCTATATGTAGAACACATTAATGATTCCCTTTTATATTAATGAGATCTGTCTTTGGCCAAAATCAATGGCTTACTAATTTTGGAAATTAGGGCTATTTGTAGATGATACATCCCATTGCAATGTTCTGTAATACAATAAGAGAATAGAAATTTGCCATTTTAATTTTCCTTTGTTAGATTTAATAAACTGATACAACTACTACTACGTATTATGGAGCGAACGTGTGACCAATGTCACGTTTTAGCCGGCAACAAATGTTTTTGACCAGGCAGCAGGCTAAAATGGCTGAAATAGCTAATGACAAAAATGACCAAAAAACCTTTTTTTTTATTTCTCGTCAAATCAAGGATGATTTTCTTAATTCACAAAGCGCTATTTCACAATTTTTAGCCGTTTAAACCATTTTAGCCATTTTAGCCACTGGCTAAAAAAGAAATTCAACCAGCCAGCCATTTTAGCCGACCAACCGTCTGGTCACCGAACTGCGTGCTGCGTGACTGTGAGGGGAGCTTCTGTTGCGGCTACATTTTTAGAGTACCACTAGCGATATACTTTACGATTATATTTCAAACTGCCAATATTCCAATGCAGTTTAAATCCTCCTGTATTACACCATTGTACAAAAAAAGGGGTCCCTTCTTGGAGCTCGCAGTTATCGTGCAATAGCGTGTCTTACTTTTCTAGCTAAAGTATTTGAAAATATTATGTATTCAGATTTGTCAAATCAAGTTGAAGGTAATCTTGATAAATGTCAATTTGGGTTTCGTAAGAATAGGGGGTGTGAAAATACGTTGTACTTTGTAACACAGGATATTTTTAATGATATGGATAAAACTAATGGTAGGATAGTTGCTGTATTTATAGATTTTAAAACTGCATTCAATTTGGTGCAGCATGATTTACTTGTTTTAAAGCTAATTAGAAATTTTAATGTGGAACCATATATGTTACGTTTGTTAAAAAATTATCTGACTAACAGAACAGGTAAAATAAAAAATGGTGTTTACATATCAAAATATTATGAAATAGAGTCTGGCACTGGAGCTGGAACAGCATTAGGACCATTATTGTTTTCAATGTTTATAAATGATATTGGTAGCATATTTGATGTAAAATATGCACTTTATGCAGATGACCTAATTTTATGGTGTCACAATTCGGATGTCAATCAGGCAATTAGTAAAATTAATGAGAATCTAGAAAAACTGCATATTTGGTGTGTAGAAAATTATATGGTAGTTAATGTTGAGAAAACTAAATTTATGATCTTTCATAAGTCGCATGACACTACTGTAAATAAGTCTGTATTTGATGATGTTCTACTTAACAATGAGAAAATAGAGAGAGTGTATTCTTTCAAGTATTTAGGTGTAATTCTTGATTGTAATCTTACGTTTAAGGAACATGGGGAGGCAGTAGATAAAAAGACTAAGGTGGCAATAGCTAGAATTTATAGTTTAAAAAGACTACTCTCCACCAAAGCGTTTGTGTCCTTATTAAATGCCTATGTATTTTCTATTTCGAATTATGCTATTAATATTTGGGCAGTGTTGGCTAAAGATAAACTGGCTACTATTGATAATCGTATTAATAGATGTATCATTAATTTCTATTACCCTAAATTGTGTAAGTTAAGTCGTAATAAGGACAAAAAAAGATTAATGTTAGTATTCAGCAGAAAATCAAAAGTGATTATCCTAAATTAAATTTGAATAAGCTTAAAACTTGTTGTAAGGTGTTTACTATTTTGGAAATTATTTATTTAGTTAAGTTGGTCTGGAAATCGTTGAAATTACAGTATATAGGCACTGAAAACTGGTTTCAAATAGTAAATGATAATGTCTCCAGATCTTTTCCTAAATTAAAAGTTAAAACATGTAATTCGAATGCCTACAAAAGATCTGTGCAGCATGAGGCAATATTGACTTGGAACAAACTACCAAGGAAATGGGCCTATAAAGAACTATCATTAGGTCAACTGATGGATCTTGTCAAAAATGAAATCATATTGCAAAGGGAAATGGATATGGTATATTACTAGAACTACTGATTGTTTTATCTCAAATTGCATTAGGATAGTGACCATAGAGGAGGAGCAGCCGCAGTAATATGTTAGCTGAGTTTTAATTGTAAATTGATTTTGCAGTTGAATATGTCTTTTTTGTCACTCTAATAAAACTAACTTTGAACTTTGCTGTAAGTTTTGCCTTATTTACCTTTTTGATGTAGCAGCTTGCCCCGTTTACTTCCTTTTTACATGTGAATAAGATTAAAAGGTAAAAAGGATTGCTTTTTAGAAAAAGTGGTACTTTTTACCTTTTTTATTCCCTGCATCTGTACTGGTATTAAATTTCAAAAGGTTACTGTGTCAATATTTTTTGGTTTAATTTTGAAATAAGGTAATATTTACCCAGAGTGTGGGTAATATGTAAAGAATACGCGCTTGCGCATTTTGCATTTGGGGTCACCTTACCACACGTACGTGTAGTTTGTTCGCCTTTTTGGGTTTTTCATTTCTTAAAAACCAGGGCCTCATTTTTGATCTATAGCTTCCTATACTATTTTTGTCCCATTTTAGGCTATCAGAATAACCCCAAATTGAGAACTTGTACACATTGCACAGGGTCCTTCCCATAGGGAAAAATGAAGTTTTTTAAAACATGTGGATACTATGGAAATGAAACGTATGTTCTTTTTCACATGTAAATACGCATGAAAACAATTATAATTGGAACAACTTTTCCTTTTTTGTCGCTATACAAATAAATCAAGTATTAACATGTATTATAAAACATGAAAAAACATGTTTTTATGCAAATGAATTGATGACAACATTGATAACCATGATTTAAATAGAAAATTTAGTGTACTGATAAATGTAACACACTGCAAACAACTAATTATCCGGCAATCCGAAATTGCTAAAACAATACTTATTCAGTGACTACAATGTCACTGATCAGTTTTTCACCAAGTTTCACCTTACTACGAGTTGGCATAAATATTTATTTGATGTAAAGCAGGTTATAACTCACTGCCTATTATATGAAAAACTGTCGACAACTGATTAGCCAGTGATCCGGAATTGCTCCAACTATTCTTATTCGGTGACTATGTCCTTGATCAGTTTGCCACTAAATTTCACCTTACCCCGAGTTGGCATATGTATTTATTTAATGTATAGTATGTGGTAACAGAGTAACTATCATGAAAAACTGCTGACAACTGATGACCCAGTGATCCGGAATTGCTAAAACTATACTTATTCAGTGATTGCAATGTTACTGATCAGTTTGCTACCAAATTTCAACTTACCCCGAGTTGGCATAAGCATTTATTTAATGTATAGCATGTTATAACACGTTGCCCATTATATAAGAAACTGTCGACAACTGATTAGCCAGTGATCCGAAATTGCCCCAACTATTCTTATTCAGTGACCAAAATTTCTGTTTGTCAGTTTGTCAGTAAGTTTCACTTTACCCCAAGTTGGCATACGATTTTATTTAATGAAAGGCATGTGACAAAAGGGTGCTTATCATATAAAAAACTGTTGATAACTGATTAGCATACGTCGGAATTTTATTTATTTAAAATCGCAAAAAATTTACACGAAAATTTACCAAAAAATGGCAAAAATTTTTCATAAAATTTTACCAAAAATGGCAAAAAATTTTTTATAAAAATTTATCAAAATTGGAAAGAATTTGCTCTGAACATTTTTTTTTTTGATTTCGGTAAAAATATTATCTATAATATAACATATTGAAAAATCAAAAGCCAGAAACTCTGCCTAAATAATCAAGTGATAAGAATTGTACATTTAATCTTCAATTTTAAATTCCAAACTTACCATCTTAAAATCATACACATTTCAATAATATAAAAATTTAATCCAAACTTACCATCTTAAAGCATATATATTGCAATATTAAAATTTAATCCAAACTTGCCATCTTAAAATCATATAAATTGTAATATTAAAATTTAACCCAAACTTAATATCGAATCTTAACATTTTAAATTCAAGACCAATTTAAAATCGAATATTAATACCATAAAATTTATTCTAAACGTAATATCGTGCTTATTATCTTAAATCTTAAATTAAATTTTTAAAATTGAAATTAAATAAAGTCAACAAAACGGTGCAAAATTACACCCATGGCAAAATCATGTGGATAAATAATAAGGGGAAACCATTGACATTTCAATATTTTCCATATTACATTTTTTTGTCGCCGTGGACTCAAAAATGTCTTGTGCATTCTAAAATGTTATACCAATAATTGGTATAATAGAATAAATTCAATCAACAAGAAATAAAGACGAAAATTGTTAGTTTTACTTTCTGCATTTTGCAATTTTTCTTGTAATTTAACTCTAACTACAGCGACACTAAAATGTAATGTTTGAAAGCTCTGCTTAACCTTGGATAATCTTGTCACTGTAGGCTTATTGAAAAGATAATTTATGCAAATGCATTTATTTTATTGTAAGTTTCATTTTGAGAATTTTGGTAAAAAATTTTGAATACCTATACAATATTCTGGAAATTGCCAAAATATTTTCTTAAGATTTTTTTATGTCGAAAATTTTATGTAAACTTTTTTTTATATAAAAAAATTTACTAAAACTTTAAATTTTTTTATAACTCAAAAGTGTAAAAAAGTTTACTAACACTTTTATATTTTTGAAATCCTCAGTGCATGATTCGTGTAGATACGAAGTCTCAGAGCTCTATGAGAAGGCTGTAAAAATTTTACTTAAATAAAATTCCGACGTCTGCTGATTAGTCAGTTATCCGGAATTGCTAAAATTACATTCATTCAGTGACTGCAATGTCACTGATTAGTTTGCCACCAAATTTCTTCTTACATCGAGTTGGCATAAGTATTTATTTGATGTAAAAGCATGTTATAACACGTTGCCCCTTATATGAAAAACTTTCGACAACTGATTAGCCAGTCATCCGAATATGCACCAACTATAATTATTCAGTGACTAGAATGTTAATGATCAGTTTGTCACCAAGTTTCAACTTACCCCAAGTTGGCATACGACTTTATTTAATGAAAAGCATGTGATAAAAGTGTGCCCATCATATAAAAAACGGTTGATAACTGATTAGTCAATGATCCGGAATGGCTAAAATTGCATTTATTCAGTGACTACCAGGTTACTGATTAGTTTTACATCAAGTACCACCTTATCCTTACTTGGCATCTAGTTATATTTAATAAAGGTATGTAATATTTTAGTACTCATCTAATAACTGCTGCATCATCACAAAACTGTATTCAATTAAGTTAACATAAAATATCCAAATAGATTTTACGACATTCCCATGATGTCCTAAAAGGTAATATGGCAATTTAATAGTAGTATTATTGCATAATGGTCATGGCTTCCTGTCATGGTAACTGTTTCTACAAAAAGTTGTTTAACATAAAGCTAAGCGGACGATAGCGGACGATAGATCAGTTTGGAAAATCCTGTCATGTCCTACCAATAGCTAACATGTTAATGATTGAGAGTCGTGCAAAATCAAAGGTTTGGCATACAGCGTTTACCTTTACGGAGTCCATCGAAGACCAAAATCTCAATATGGATTTTGGTCTAAAAATTTAAATTGATCCACACGAGGAAATGTCGACCAATCAAATTTGTATGCAAAGGAGCATTGTATATTGAAGGTATTAATAGTAATGTATTAATTAAAGCACTATATAATTGAAGTTTTGTAAGTACTGTTTAGAAAATATTTCATTGAATTTATGGTCTCTATATCCAAAATCCAGTCTTTCACCGTTGATGCTAAACCTCTAACCCTTGAATAATGCTGGATCGATGTACCGGGCTATTCAAAATAATGTTAAAGAGGTCTACCCTCTCTACCTCCCAAACGGAGGCTGAGACGACCACCATTGGAAAGCTAACAGTATCACCGACAAAATAGGGAATAAGAATTATTTTACTGAATTTTATTTTGCACATTAAAAATCAGGAAGTCGAAGTCCAAAAATGTGCCTAAAATTGTGTGTATTTTAGACTGAAGTTTTTTGGTTGTAAGTGATTTATTTTTAACACCACAGTAAAATGGTTGGCACCATTCGAAAGGAGAAATTATTTACTACAGAAATGACTGAAAGAAATATTTTGTGGCGGTTAGTTTTAGGCGATAAAAAATTAAATGTTTTAAATATCAAATTTTTAAACAAAATTGGGCATTCAAAGATAAGATGATCCCTCTTCAATGAATATTTCCTATTGGAATGAAACCATGCTGATTTACACTAGAGTCACCTTGGACGTCTCCAATTGCGTTCATTGCGGAGTAATATTGTTGTCTTCTCATTCTGAGCTCTTTATACACTTTAAACTACACACAATTTTAAGCACATTTGGGCTTCGACATTCCAATTTTTAATTTGCAAAATAAAATTCAGTAAAATAATTCGTATATCCTATTTTGTCGGTGATACTGTTAGCTTTCCAATGGTGGTCGTCTCATTCCCGTAGCAGCCTCCGTTTAGGAGATAGAGAGCTCTTTAACATTATTTTGAAAAGCCCGGTATATAGCGAACAAGTCGCTCAACGAAATAATAAAGCAGCTGTAAGTGATATCGAAAGGTAGGTTTTACATTTGATCATTTATTCACAATTCTATCATTCACAATGTGAAGGTAAGGTAAGTAACTGATTTTAAATATTGTAGAAAGAAGCGTCTAATTTCGTCAACGTCAAGTAAGAAAGAAGGAGGTGACTTCAAGTCATTTTAGGTAATAATATTGTCAGCAGAATTACAATTGTCTTATTGCAGTTTATTGAATTAATATTCGTTTATTGTATTAATCAAATCGCTGTATTTAATTTTAGATAGTTGAAGTTAAAGAAACTATTACTATTAATTCCAGCCTTAGTAGTATTACTAAGGCTGGATGTCTACATTTCTTGGTTCAAAAAGCAGCAATTCCTTTGTTCGATAGTCCAGATGAAGTTCAAACTATAGGATTAAGAGGAAAGAAAGGCCAGCTGTTCCTGGTCCTTCGAATTCTATAAATAGTAAGATTTTTTTCTATTTAACTACTGTAAAAGCAGTACACGTTTATTATCCGAAAATTAATTGCTAACTGTTTTAATATATTTAGAAACTTTCTCACGTTTGCCAAAACTGAACCGTTTGAAACTTGAAACACTCTGTCTCTAAATTATTTTGGGCAGAATAACAGCGGACAGTACAATTTCTTAAACAAAGATGCCCAGGGGGATTGGCTAAATGGAAGGCCTAGAAGAAGTGCTTAGATATCAGCGAGATACAAATTAATGTGGGATAATATTGATTACCAGCAAATCTAGCTTACACTATAATTTGTTTGTAGTTGATGTATTGTATTGTAATATTTCTGCATTGAATTGGTTATATTTTATTTATTATTTTCATATATAAATTCATATTTTCATTTTTATAGTGCTAAAATGCGGCTAAAACATGTAAATAGTAACATTGGCGTATTGTGTGTACCAATTTGTTTTTGCTGTTTTTGTGGTGTCTGAAATGTCACAAATGGTAATTTTTAAGTGCACCTTTGTTTTCCATTAATTTTCAATACATTTCAGTAATGGTTTAAGGATCAATATTAAATTTATGGCATATTACATGTATTTAGTAGTTCAATGGTATTCATTTAGCTGTACTTGTCTTTATTCGTTTTAACATGTTTAAAAAAACATCTATAATACAACAAATGTCCCATAAACACTAGTTTCTACATGTTCTATCTAACGCGTTTTCCACAGTTACTAAACACTTGTGTAGCCATAGTTATATTTCCCTATGGGTTTATTGCTTTATCAAGTCTACGATTATAATATAGAGAATATAGGAATGAATAAATACCATTCGAATGGTATATTCATTCTACTCTTTCTTACTCTCCTTGTCCTCCCCTCCGCACTCTTCTATATAATATTATATGCACTTTGAGATATTCTACTACTTATAGTATAGGTTGTGAAATGTTTAATTCGGTTCTGTGAATATAGCTACCAGCCACCGTCATCTAGACGGCCATAACCCGTTGACCCACTTACTATTTTTCTAACACTCCTAATCCAATCAGATGAAATAACATTACGACTGTAAAACGACCACTCCATACATATATTATATACAACATATAATTTCATCTTATAATATAAACATTTACTCTGTTAGTGCGTACGATGACGATTTATAAGACTTCACTTTTCCCATAGAAATTTTTGCAACCCTGCAGAGAAAGCAAGAACTCTAAATGAATTTGATAAACACCCAGTCCAGTCCATCCCCTCAGTCTCAGGATTGTAAAATGCAAGACCTGAGTTGGACTACATTTACATATTTTACTATAGCCAAATAGGTATTTACACATAATATATTATATATGGGCTTGATTCCAGCGTTAATGCATAATTGCTATATATTGTTCAATGGCGAACAAATAGCACGAACAGTTCTCCAATTTTTAGCTCGCCTGAATAAGGCAGCTTATAGAATCACACAGTCAGTCCGTGTACATGATAACTTTTATTGAAGACATTAGTGGATTTCAACTAAACTTGGCAAAAACATTGCCTATGGACCTGTGACCAAGCCTATTGAAATTGGGCCACATTAGCCCATAGGTTGCAGAGATACCGTACGCTCACTTTGTCTTCATTTTGATAGTCAAAATGAAAAATTGGCATTAAATGGACATTAAAAGTTCAATTGTGTTTCCTGTATATATAAATGGTATATAATATTTAAATCCGCTTCGACCAAATTTAAGATTTTTATAATATAATAATTTAAACCGGAAAATATCTATTGTAGGACGGAAATAAATCTATTTCGAATTTATCTTCAAATTGACAGTCAAATTTACATTTTTCGAATTAGCTTTAGCTCGCCTGATAAGGCAGCTTATAGAATCGCACAGTCTGTCCGTCCTTCCGTCCGTCCGTCCGTTTACACGATAAATTTTGAAGACATTGATGAATTTCAACTAAACTTGGCAAAAACATTGCCTATTGAACCTGTGACAAAGCCTATTGAAAATGAACCACATTGGTCCATAGATTGCTGAGATGCCGCGCGCTCACTTTGTCTTCATTTTGATAGTCAAAATGAAAATGTGACATTAAATGGACCTTAAAAGTTCAATTGTGTTTCCTAAGGATTGTTAGCAGGATAGTGCAAAATATTAAATGCCGCTTCGACCTAATTTAAGATTTACATTTTTCGAATTGCTTTTCATTATGATAATCAATATTAACCGATTGTGATTTTCTTTTGATTTTGATACTCAATATTAATCAACTTTGATTTTTTGTTTATTTTGTTACTCAGTATTAGTCAATTTTGATTTTCTGTTGATTTTCACAGTCAATATTAATCTATTTTGATTTTCTGTTGATTTTAATAGTCAATAATAATCTATTTTGTTTTTATGTTGATTTTAATAGTCAATATTAATCTATTTTGATTTTCTGTTGACTTTAATGGTCAATATTAATTTATTTTGATTTTCTGTTGATTTTAATAGTCATTATTAATCTATTTAAATCAAAATAGATTAATATTGAACTAATTTGAATAAAAATTTACTAATCAAAATAAATGTATTTCTATTATTGTTCCACCAAAAAATGGATGCTATTTAATGGGTCAATGAAATAATTTAAATAGTCAATGAATAATGATTTAATCGGTAAATGCTGAAGATTTAAATGGAGATAATTTGAAAAAGTCAATACAAACGCTGAATGGGTAAATGGCAGTTGGTTTTACATATAAACCTTAGAGCATATCCAAAAAACAGTAAGAGACGGCCGTCTGAGAGTTTGAGATAGCAAAATTATGTCAATTTGTTGAACGATAAGACCAAGGTTGAGGTTAGATGTTAAAGTGAAGGGAAGTGAACGACACAATTCTCCACTATTTTCCACTCCCTGGGCCAGTAACCACACTATCTTCCAATGGCTTCACAATTAATTTATAGTTCCAATTCGGAAACCGAAAACAGTCCCCCGAAGAAAATTTCACTGTGATCACGGCAATATTTCTCAACTGCCCTGTAGTTGGAACAGCGATATTTTTTGGAATATCATAAGCGAACAAATAACGACAATATAGTTAACACAAGTGACATCGACAAATATTGCCGTGATCACAGTGAAATTTTCTTCGGGGGACTGTTTTCGGTTTCCGAATTGGAACTATAAATTAATTGTGAAGCCATTAGAAGATAGTGTGGTTACTGGCCCAGGGAGTGGAAAATAGTGGAGAATTGTGTCGTTCACTTCCCTTCGCTTTAACACCTAACCTCAACCTTGGTCTTATCGTTCAACAAATTGACATAATTTTGCTATCTCAAACTCTCAGACGGCCGTCTCTTACTGTTTTTTGGATATGCTCTAAGGTTTCTATGTAAAACCAACTGCCATTTACCCATTCAGCGTTTGTATTGACTTTTTCAAATTATCTCCATTTAAATCTTCAGCATTTACCGATTAAATCATTATTCATTGACTATTTAAATTATTTCATTGACCCGTTAAATATATTCCCCAAAAAATGTGTACACGGTCCCCTTTGATCAGGCGAGCTTCTGTTATGGCTTGCCGTAGGTTTTTATTATGACAGTCAATATCAACAAATTTTGATTTTTGTTTATTTTGATACTCAATATTAATCGATTTTGATTTTTTGTTGATTTTGATAGTCAACATTAATCTATATTGGTTTTCTATTGCTTTTGATAGTCAAAATTAATCTATTTTTATTAACTGTTCATTTTTATACGGGGAGAAACTGCAAAGCAGGCAGCGCATTGCCCGAAGGGCAATGTGTGGTTTCAACACTTATTATACGGGGAGAAACTGCAAAGCAGGCAGCGCATTGCCCGAAGGGCAATGTGTGGTTTCACCACTTATACTGCATTTAACTGAAGGGTCAAAATCTATTGACACCGATTGCTCGTAAACTAGCAGCTTCTGTGAAATAATGCAAGATACCGAAAACGTAGAGCCATTCTCTGCGGGGTGTGCTCCAATTCAAAATCAGCTGTCCGGTGTCAACTTTAGCCGTAGGAACCGGAAGAATGAAATTTGAAATTGTTTGGTCACCAATTTATCTCCTTGGCTACTTGGTACAATGCATCATAGTCATAGTCAATTGGGTACTGGATGGAGTGGATGGACTCATGATCGTGGAACTAGGAATACACAGTGAAACATTCCATTTCCTAATTCAATCTCCGTAGATACGGAGTACCAAGGAAACCAAGGGATACCCCAACCAATTAAAGCTCCTTGCGGAGTACGTAGTGCACTGAATTGGTTCATTGGCTGGCATCATCCAATAATGATAATAATGTCGGATTTAAACATGCATTATTACGTAGTATTCTCAATAATCCCAGTTACATTCACAACTCAATGCAAATACGGAGTACTGAGAACAATTCCAGGGATGGAAAATATATTAGGCTTGAGGTTACTTACAGGGATTGTAACAAATAAACAATAAGGTAAAATTTCAGGGATGAAAAAATATCATTGAGTGCGATTCCAGGCATCGAAAATGTCTAAATTGTAATCGGCATGCATATCTATAATGCTCATTATTACTATATACTAATGCAAATATTTACGCTTTGCTGGCTACTGTTTTACTAACTACGAGGATACCAACTATTTATCTCCCTCAAGCGGGGGTTTGGGGGCGGCAGCCCACTAAAAAATAATATATTATTACATATATAATATATTATTAATAATTTTGCGAAAATATCAAATTTATAAAGATCAAATAGCATATTATATATCATTTTTCCATAAACGTAATATTTACATTATAACCTAGGCAGTGATAAATATTTCGGAAATGACAACTTTACTCGAGTACTGTACATTGTCATGCATAGTATTGATACCTGCATAATTAATTTCGAAATATTCATAATCTAGTTAAACATTTTGTAGTTCCTAGTTATATGATAGTTATAACCAGATATATCAAGAAAAACAATAAAATAAAAAATATAACCGGTAAAAACCCGGAAAAATATACGGTGAGAATGCCAGCAAAACTTAAAAACAAGGCATTATTTAGAGATTGCGGTATGAGAAAATAATGAAATTTTCCAAAAGTATTTTCCTAAATAATCTCCCCGTGCGTTTAAAGCTATTCCCTTGTAATTTTTCAACACTGATATCGAACAGACTTTGTAATTGTTATTATAATTGACAATAATTTCAAAACGAGATATCAAATTTCAACTTAACATAAATCTAACGTTTGGTAGATTAAAAGTTGAAAACTAAGGTCCAGCTTCTTTAAATGGCGACTTCAATAAACATCAGCATTTTCTATGTAACAGTTATGAATGAAATTTTGACATTACATTTAATTTTTTATACACCTTCATATTAGGAGTGCAATCATGTAATGATTTAAAGAAAACAAATAGAATATTTTATCTAGAATATAGGCACAAAAAATTGCCATATCGTCAAATCTCCTTAGCTTCGTTATTGACATTAATTCCGTTATGCTATTTTACAAAGGCGTACAAAGATATAAGGGCAACAAATTCCCATTTTACGAAATATTTTTCATCCCTACAAGGTTAACTACTTCGACGGGCCAGGAAAACAAATACATTTTGAGGTTTTGGCTCATGTACTCATGTCACAAAACAAATGTTCAAAGATGAATTTCGATTTTCTGTTGATTTTCATAGTCAACATTAATCAATTTAGATTTTTTGTTGATTTTCATAGTCAACATTAATCAATTTTGATTTTCTGTTGATTTTTCAAATAATATAGCTTCGTTTCCTTATAATATCAATGTCTGAATTTTTAATATATCTTAGCTACATATATAAAGACCCAATTCTGAAAGTTTGGTCAAAATCCGTACGCTCGGTTTTGTGCTACGTGCGTGTACTTTGTGTCTATCAAAATGTGTACACGTTAACCTTTAATCAGGCTAGCTTCTGTTACGGCTTGCTGTAGGTTTTTGTCCTTATATATGTTGACGCTGATTGTAATTAAAAATCTTTTTTATGTAGTAAATAGAAATAATATAAATTACCTTTAACAAATTATTCCATTAGTAAATTGCAAGTAACTTGTACATACGCAAGATTATGCATTCGCGAAAAATTTTCGCTTATTTTGTCTAAAATGAGTCAAAAATAAGCCTAAAAATGACAAAATCGCACCAAACGCGAAATCTTTTGGTATTTTGAGTAAAAAATTTTTTTCCTTGGATTTCGCTTCTCCCCAATTCCCCCACCCCCAATACAATCTTGCAATGGACAGACTGTGCGTGCGGTTGTATAAGTTAGCTTCCTCAGGAGCGCTAAAACGGGAAGCCTTTTGAGAAGCTAGACATGATTCTAGGTTTGGGGATTTTGGGTTATGATATATTTTTTATTCCTGCATTAGCGAAGAGGCCTAAATTAACTTTTTAGTAGGATGGATAGTTCGTACAAAGAGCGCCCTGGCATCATTGGCAATTTCACTCGAGTTAATATTGTAGGCAGTCGATTGCATTTGGATGAGCCATTTGGCTAATTGGCTTGTTGTGTGTCCGAATGGAATAATTTAATACTCCATAGTAGTCTAGTGGAGTGGTGGGACTGGAGGTGAGGGTGATGGGGGAACGAACCACATGCATGCACAGATGCACATAATATCACACACACACTGGCTGTACTATCAACTGGGTTAACTCTGGTTACGTAGTAGTCCATAAATCAAAACATGACCTTATTCGCATTCATAGCCACTAACTCTAAAATCCAAATGCAAACAAACCTACACAATTCCACTTTTACTACATGCTATTACATTCCATAGTAAAGAAAAAGCTTATGTTGCATGGGGACTCATACATGCCTATATATATAATTATTATTATACTCTCATGGGTATGGTTGGGGGAAACGCTGGAGGAATTATTTCCCACTCCGAAATTCGGAATGAACTAAATGAGTGCTGTTCTCCTTCTCTCTCCTTCCTCTATAATGTGGTATTTAAATAGCAAATGCTTTCCAAATAGACATTGATAGCGATATGATATTATACTATGATGTGTGTATAAGATCTAACTTCAATGTTCAATTTATCTAAAGTGCCAAAATTACAACTCAATATTATAACAATATGCTCTCCCAATGCAGGCACCGAAAGTATTTAACAATTAGAATACACACATCAGCATAAAATTGTTACTGTATAAACGGAAATTATAAATACTCTGACGTCATAATAACTCCGCCTGATGTTATAATATACTATTGTGTAGTGAAGTATAGTAACGCAAGCAACTGGTAACAGTAACACTCAAAAATTTGCGCGAAATTCATAATCAGTCCCGATATTAAACGAGCGGATAGTACATACTTTACTCCATTAGACGGTCCGAGTCGATCCCACAAATCCATCCGCAATTTTCAAATTTTACCATTTTTATAGTAGGTTGGAGGCAAGCACGTATCCAGGAATTTGACCTAGGGGGGGCACACGAAAATATATTGGTAAAATTATGGCATTTTCGCGCGAAGCGCGAAAAATTTTTGGATTTTTAACCGTTATTGACAAAAAAATCGTCTTTTTTTGGCGGCTTAGGGGGGGCCCGGACCCCCCCCGGCCCCCCCTCTGGATACGTGCTTGGTTGGAGGGCTACTGCCCGATTTAATTAAAATTTTAGTATACATGACCACCGACCACCACACATATATATAGAAACTATAATACTATATTAAACATTGAGAAAACTACAATAAAAATCATATGACATGGCTAGTCCCAAACCGCAAAAAAATTAAATGCTTCCATATGAAGATGGGGTTTTAGTCACCGGTTTTAGTCACTGTATGTAAATAAATTGCACTTCATTTTAAAAGATTGCGGAGGAGACCTCGCTCAATGACTCCCTCCAATCACAAGAATGAAAATTTTTTAACATTGAAGGTATAGACAATGCGTCATATAGAAATATCCTTATAGTATTATAGTTTCTATATATATGCCACCACATGTATTTGACTATGCTAATAAATTAATTAAATTAAAAGAAAGCTGATATATCTAGCAATTTTATCCTAACAACTTTAGGCGCGCAAGCAAAATGCTGGGAGCCGACTGGTTGTCTATAAATGGATTCTCTCATATTCATTTTTCCTATGATGTTGACATTTAACAGATGGTCCCTATATATCCCTGTATGCAAATTTTAATTTGAGCCATTTTAGGCGCTAAAGTTGTTAGGATAAAATTGCTAGATATATTAGCTTATATTAGCCAGGTTAAAAAACATTTTTGCCATAGCTATATTATGGTCAAACACATGTGGTGGTCGGTTGGTGTGTTCGTGGTGAAGAAATAATCCTGCAGTTCTGTTAATACAAACCAGGCGAAGGTGGTCATCAACAACAGAAGGGATACAAAAATTACTTATGCGATGAAATATGAAAATAAACAAGAATTTATGCTGATTACAATGTATTCGTTATGAACAGGAGGTAACCATCGACCATATTCTCTACAAGCCGACTTAGGGCGAAAAGCAAGGATGAACGACGAAAGCACATCTGATATTCCAGGTGGACTGGAGAATTACAAAGAATGGAAGTGAAATTAGGAGTGAGAGGGATGGAGTAATACAAGGGGAGGGAGGGAGAAACGGATCCAACAAGACACTTAAGGGTCCTACTATTATGGCTGCAGCCCAAGTCGTTCAATTCCGTTCCGATTCGAACAAAAGTCCCGTCGTTCAGTCGTCTCCGTCACCATTACTGTCCACCACCACAACAACGAAAATGGCCCCGAACTACGACGGTATCACCGTCCTCATGCTCGCCTGTCAACAAGGTCGCCCCGATGATGTTCAAAAGATTCTCAGACAAAAGGTAACATATCGAAGCCACTTATTAATTTATTTAACTGGTGGAGTTGAAGTTTTTTTAAAATAAATAATGAATTTTCAGAAACTGATGGCGAAAGAGCGGACGCGTGGCGGGAAAGTAGCGCTTCATTTTTGTGCAGAGTCTGGGAGCGTGAAATGCTTAGAGCTTGTTCTGGGGGCAGAGCCCTACCTTTTAAACGCTCAAGACGAAGAGGGCTACACACCCCTCCACCTGGCTGTCATCACTGGCAACAGGGATGCTGTTGTCAGTCTCATCTCCACAGGGGCTGATGTCAACTGTCTCGACAATGAAAGACACTCCCTCGTTCATTGGGCCACAGGTCCGTTTGCTTTCAACTTTCCTTTAACTTCCCGCCAGTAACTGTTAAATTATTCTTGGAGCCCTAAAACATTTAAAAACGTAATTGATTCCCTTAAATCAAATATTCGAAAAACAAATTTACATTTTCTATACTCAGACGGTATAACTAAATTAGAAGTCGATTTCGGCGGGGGCAATGACGTCATACACCAATATGTATTAGGCATATAACTTTTGCCTTATTTTGTCTAAAATGAGTGAAAAATAGCCTAAAAATCACAAAATCGCAAATTGTTTGGTATTTAGAGAAAAAATTTTCCCTGTTTTTTGGATTTCGGGGGGGGGGGGCATTGGGGCACATGCCCCCTTCAATACAGCCTTGGTAAGCCACACCCTATCCTTAGGTTAGGTTAGGTTAGAAGATTTATTAGGTTATGTTTGTTGGTTGGCGCGGGTTGATCGCCACACCCTGGGATGGGGCCGTTTAGTCTAGCCGATGATATTATTCAAAGAACCAAAAAAAGAAAGTAGAGAAAGTATAAGCATGATACAATGAAGATATTTGTACGTTATTTAAGCTTATCCTTTGTAGTGATTCTGAAATATTTATTCAGTGTGTGGTGAAGTGGAGATTTTGGATGTATTGTTGGCGAATGGGGCTCCTGCCACGACTCCCGATATCCACCTGGCCCACCCCATCCACTACGCTGCCCAGATGTGCGGAAGTGCCAACGGCGTCAATTCAGGCTCTCGCGCCAGAGTACAAAGCACTGTCTACGGTGTAAGTCCTAAGAAGGGCCTGGCCATACTTAGACGGCTGATTCAACATGGAGCTCCAGTCGATGTCCGAGATCAGGATGGCCGACAACCTCTACTATGGGCCTCTAGTGCAGGTATCTATTATATTGTTTCGGACTTGGAAAAGGTATTTATTTTTTTAATTAGAAATGCATTTTTTTCCACCAAAAAGGTTTTTTATTTTAAAGCCTGGTACACAGATTGAAATTTCGCCACCATGAATTCCGAGTCAAAATTTTAACTGCGTCATGGTGACAGGAAATTTTCTCTGATTCGGAATACCAAACCGGAAATCAGTTTTCCATCACCTAGTACACAGATCATGTCAGCTTATTTGAACGAACAGAGTTTGGGTTAAGGTGGCTGTTCCTCTTTTATTTCGAAATTCAAAATTTTGAAATATTTCAAAATTCAAATAAAAATATGCTTCTAACGGTAGCCGAAACCCATAGCGCTACTAACCGAAAAACTAACTGGAGATAACCACACAATCGCAGTATTCGACGCTGGGCAGTATAATAGTGCAATACTTCAAAATAACAAAAATGAAAGTTCCCAACAAGGAAGTTCCTAATTTTGAATGGTATGTAGCTATTTAACACAGGGAGCCAATAGCAACAGCAATCTGCACTGCAAAATCTTCATCCAATGTGCACAGGAATTTGTTCATGCCATGAACTGGCTACATTTGGATGTAGAGGCACATTTGCATTTCCACACATATTATTTCGAGTATTGCACTGCTATCCCTTGGGTGGGACATCAGTAACCATGGGATCGAATTACTACTAACTGTGATCAAGCAATGACACTATGAAAATTATGACACCATCAGCGTTGGCATAGATAAAAAGCTCTAGCTCATGTCAAGTTGAAATCAGTCCATTGCTTCAATGTCGGATATTCTATGACTTGCACATCCGGTCAAGTATGAGGCAGTTTACATTTCAACCTTTTTCATGAAACTCTCTTTGCTATTTTTGATATAACTTCCAGAGTTTAACTCCGATTTTCTAATGATGTACATTTTCGGAAAGGTAAAAACATTGGCTAGGATTTAATTTGGGAAAATGTTCGATTATTGCCTCAGTTTTTATACATGTCACACTTTAATGATGACATCTGGATAGAAATTCGCATAAAATTTTGAACCATTGCTACTGCTAAATAATCAAAAAAATCGAAAATTTTCCCAAATTAAATCCTAGCCAATGTTTTTACCTTTCCGAAAATGTACATCATTAGAAAATCTGAGTAAAACTCTGGAAGTTATATCAAGAATGGCAAAAAATTTTAACATGTATTTTGATAGTCACCAGAGATTCCCAAATCGTATACACAGTCACCTTAAGAAATTCACAGCTTTCAAGTCACCTTATTAGTACCACAATGCCGGAGTAGACACGTGTAAAAGAGCCTCAACTTCCGTATATGACATCATAATCTAGGCATTTTTACGTGTCATCTCCGATAATTATTTGCCAAAATCAAGTACATTTTTATCACACTTCTTTTGGTGGGATAGGTTATCATACTTCGCAATCGCAACATGCAATACATTTGAAAAGCATGACATGTAACATTTTGATCCCATAGTTACTCCCAGCGATCAAATTACATATTTCACGGCGAAAAAATAGATCCCTTTTCACGCTACCGAGCTGGCGAAATTCATGATTTTCACTTCCGTGAAATGAATATTTTGATTTCACAGGGGAAAATTGATCAAGTGTGTACCGACAAAATGAAATCACGGCGGAATTTTAATTTTTTTCCCCACGGTGAAAATTTGCCTTAGAAACTGCATTTCGCTCACTATCTGTGTACCACGCTTAAGACAAGAAAACGAGAAGAAGGAATCAACAATAAGCTACCTACTGATATTTTTCAATTAAAAAAAATTATGCTTTAACCAAGGTGAGTGTAATTGTCATGGTAATAGGCTTCTGAATAGAAGCCCAGTCCCCATAAAAATTTCACTCACCTTGGCTTTAACTAAAAAATGTATTTTAATAGTTACAAAAAAGCTTTAAAGGAAAGGCATTTTTGCACAATTTTTTTAAAAGAAATAAATGTTTTGGAGCCTAGCTGTTTTTACAGTATTGGTTTTGTTCGCTATACAATTTATTTAGCAAAATGAAAGCTTTTATGGCATAAATATCGACGAAACCCTTTCCCAAAAATATTTAGTCTGACGGAACGGAATACTGATTAGAATTCTATTTTCCAGGACTCCAAGATTTTTCCACTGATATGCCAATTCCACCAGCAAATAAAAGCTAATTGACATTCTAGCAGTTCTATTTTTATTTATTTAGCATTGCACTTTTGAGTAGGGATTTTTCAGACAATTGGACGGATACTTCCTGTTTTACTTGGAGATTAGTAGATAATTTTGATGTGTGATGGAATGGATTGATATGCTTTTTATTTTAAGCGGGAATCCACTTGTACCAACGGAAATTCGAACCCACGAAAATAGTTCATAAAGGCTATTCATTTGTAGGTAGGTTTCTAACTAACTGATCTCCCAATCAGTCGGCACTTTCATCTATAGCTTTGGCTGATATTTCCAATCATCATCGACACTTTCTTACTTTGATTCATTCTACTGGTAGAAAAAACATAGATCAACCCCTTCTAAATATCCCCCAACAATTATTCACTCCAACGTCTCCAACATTAATTTTTTTAAAACTATGGCAAGAATATTTAGGTATTCGGGCCTAGTAAAATTGTTTACATTTTAATCTTTCTTTCATCGGGGCCCTCAGATGTTTACTGCCATCGACTGTAAAAAATCCTTGTCGCTTCATGGGAAGCAAATATTTCCAGTTTCCCTGGGCCGGGTCAAACGAATTGAATTCTTTACCTGTCAAAAATAGCCAAGCCATCTCCCATTTTTCGAGGGCACGCTTTTCTCCTTGTCCTTCCTTTCACATTTTTCTGGTCTCATATCTGCACTTTTCTCCCCCACCCTATAAAAATGAATTTCCCCTTTTCCACCTCCTTTCCATTTTACCTAGGTTTTTGAAATATGGGGCGGGAGAAAGAACCATGCAGGCTCCTTTCTGTTTGTGACGTTTTTTCCACCAGCCCCTCTCCTTTTTTCATGAACGCTTTTTTTCTGTAGAGATTGATGTTGTTCAAATCCTTTCGATCCAAATGGATTTCTAGTTCTAATCCTAGTATTAGAGAATAGAAAACACATGCAAGTAGTCTATTTATGGAAATGCATTTTTCTACCTGACTGCATTGCATATTGAATTGAAATGATAGTTTAATTAATCCTGACTGCATATTGTATCGAAATAAGTTTCTCACGTTTTTGATTACACACTTAACTGTAGACCCATTATTATATTGATGGAATGGTACCAGATAACAATCAATTAAAGCTTACAGCTGGCTGAATAGAATTGTGACCTCACTGATTGTCTATTATTATCATCTGTACCTAACCAGTAACATTTGTTCTGTAGTCAATATGAATGGAATGTCTGTTTCCGAAACGTATAATAAAATTCACCCACTACCCACAAAAACTATAATATTTAGATTACAATCAATAGTAGTTTTACTCGTAATAATTGAATGGAAAACGCTGGATCTGTAATTTAATGTTAATTCATGAAAACTGATGGAATTACAGGAAGTGGAGACGCCATTCTATCCCTTGTCAATGCGGGAGCCAGAGTTGATGCCGAAGATAAAGACGGCCTCACAGGTACCTTTGTTATCTTAATATAATTATCCTAATCTTTCCCACTTTATCCGAACTATTCGTCCTTCCTTATAGATCCTTATGAACCTCGTCTTAAATTTTGAGGGCTATACTCTTTCATTTTAAAATCGATAATTGGCTCTTACAATGGTAATCTGGTATTTAAGTCCGACTTAAGTTTTAGGATGAAGTTCGTAATACATTTACATACATACCTTAGATGTTCAAAATCCGTCCCATAAGCCTAATCGTCCCGTAAATTTTTGTCTCCTGACGACCTTCATTGCCTGCAAATCAATCAGTCAACATTTTTCATTCCCGTTTAGTTTACTCGAGTTATGTGTACAGTACAGACCAAACGTGAGAAAATTGACTAAAACTCATAGGCGTATACCGAAATGATTTTCCATAGGAGGGCAGTTTCATGTAGACATTATAAGCAGGTATATATATTAACGCGTGGCGCGAAAATTTTTGATATAAGAAAATAATATTTTTTTTCTTGAATTTAAGAGAGGGGTAAGAGGTGCTTCTGCCTTGATAGCCCCCCTGAATACGCGACTGGACCAACTTAACCTAACCTAACCTAACCTAACCTTAATTTAAATTCACTTTACAATTTCCCGCCAAAGAGCTGCAAAACCCAAATTGACCACTAGTCATTTTTTGTCTATAAAATAAATTATAATTCAAAAATTTGTAGTTTTATAATATTTTCAGAGAATGTTAAGTGAAATCATGGCTCGGGCGTAAAATCCCTGCTTTTTATAATTGATCAATTAGCTATATAGGATGTAGGATATATAAAAGTGAATTCCTTAATTCCTCTGATTAATTCCAAAGAGCCTAGAATAAAATAGACTGATGGATTAAAACCCAAAATATAGTTTTTAAAGGATTGAATGGACTCTTCAAGAAGTCAGATTCTTTTTAGATATGCAAATATGAGAATCAGCTTTCGAAATTAGTTTCGTCGCTGTGTAGAGAGTTATTGATTGTTTGCAATCGATTCTAATGTTCACTGCCACTAAGGACGGGATCCCCTACAGATATATCTACATTTTTACACCAAACACAACCAAATGAACCCCGCTGAACTATTACGGCAGGACGAAAGAAAGAAACTTTTCCCATTTCGTTACCGACAGGGTTGAAAAAATAAATCAACGCCAATCAAATGAAATTTTGAAATATTATTTATTCAATTTATTAAATTTTCTTATCTATAGATGTCATAATGAATTATTAATATTGAAATATTTATTGAAAGTTTAAATATTGAAATCAGTACTGTATTTAGAAATCGATTTCGGTGGGGGCTATGATATCATAGGACAATATCTATTAGGCATAATCGCGCGAAGCGCGAAAATTTTTGGCTTATTTTGTCTAAAATGAGTCAAAAATAGCCTAAAAATCACATAAAATCGCGCGAAGCACGAAATTTTTTGGTATTTTGAAAAAAATTTTCCTTTTTTCTTGGATTTCGGGGGGGGGCTTTAGCCCCCAAAGCCCACCCCCTCAATACAGCCTTGATTGAAATGTAAAGGGATTCAATCAAACCCAATAACCCAAAAATGTTTATAAATGCAAAAACCCACATGGTTATGATTATAGTTCCAAATAATTCATTTTGCGGAAAAACAATGTTATACTATATATCGGATTACATGCTAAATGAAATGGTTTTGTGAAAATTGCATTAGACTATTTCAAATGTTGTTGGAAAACGATGCATTTTGTAGACGAAAGGGGGAAAGGGAACCCTGTTACAGAGTATCCACATTGGATGAAAAATGCAACTCTGTTACATTCGTCCGTTATGTTATGTTAGACAATAATAATCAGGTTTAGGTTTCGTCTTCGTCCACTCGCACGCACGCACGAACGACATAAACATAATTAAGGAGCCAAAGTTACATATTAGAATGTTTGTAGGATTTCCGACTTCAGTAAACTTCAGAAAATGCCATTTAATAGTCTATATACCGAAGAATATATGCAATTCCTTGGTATTCCTTCTGTAAAAATCGGGAAAAATTATCAAGACTTTCTTTTATCGGGTTTTTATTTTTAGAAAACTGTTTATCAATCTTAGAATAAGGGAGTCGACAAAGTACACCGCCAAACTCCAAGGATCGTATTCTTACCCTACATATAACTTTTTGCTTGACATGATGACCCTTGCTCCCTATATCTCTGCGAATACTGATTATCTTTTACTCCATCCCCATCCAACTGGAACTTGGCGAAAATATTATCCGCGCATTGATTTATTGGAAGAAATTGACGATCAGTTGCTTTTAGCAGTTACATACAATACATAGTAGAAATTTATGACGTAAGCATAAACAAGCTTATTGCCCAACCAAAGCACATCTGAGTTAAGCGGCAACCGCACTGGCAGTTAGCACGAATTTGTCAAAACATTTTTGCTCAGATTAAACTGTATTAACAGAAAATGGTTGACACAAAAACTTACAGCTGTTTGCACTAAATATGACAATGAAATAACATTATTGTTCATACCATTTAATTTTCCATCAAAATATTTTTGGTGCAAACGACAGTTATTACAAAATGATGCATTCTGCGAATTTCCAAGTCACGTTATCAAATAAATTGATAAAATCAAACATATTGCATTACCCGGGTAGATTTTCGCGAGGGGCATCAGATATTGTTACTTCATAGTCACAAAAAGTTGGATTTTTTCAACTTGCAACTTAAACAGCTTTAACATGTTTTAACATGTTTAAGCATTAATGCTTCTACAGGGCTAATGCAGTGCAAATGCTCATTTCATTTTAGCATTAGCATTTGTGTCAGAAGAACACTTGTCACCAACTGAAATGCTATAACACTTTCTTAGTGCGGATGGTTGTTTTGACAAATTTGTTCCGACAATTTTGTTATAACGTTTAAAAACATCTTGATGCGGATGAGCCTTGTCACGTAACATCGTTACAAATTTGATCTGTTTTTTACAGCCCTATGGAAACAGCCTAGAGATCATATTCAAAATGACTTCCGTACAGGGCAGAAGGACGGGCGACAAATCTAACCCTATGTTAAGTTTGTTATTGTCAACACCAGCAAACTATTTTTGTACAGAACAGATAGGAAGCCTATCCTTTCTATACTAACCAAGTTTCCATAGGGTTAGATTTGTCGCCCTTCCGGTGTGTGTTAAAATGGGTTTTAACGTGTGAAAGCTAAATAAGTACTAAATAGAATCGGGTAATAAATGAACCAAAAATTGAAAATAAACATTGTCGATTTATATTAATTAATTAAATGTTGACATTTGATGAGAGGTAAAAGGTGTTTCTAAAAAGCGAAAAATTTTTTGATTACATAATATGTGGATCAACTCTAAATATGTGGGTACCTTATTGCAATTTAACTCGGTCTTCTCACCATTTTCGTCCTTTGTCTTTGCTATATATTTCCTGGACTTACGGGCTACAACATCCAATGAGACGCAACAATGACCTCCACAACTATTGCAAAGTGCAGTACTATATCTGTATTCTCATTTAAATACGTAAAATGTAAATATTTCATTGATTTCTTCTAACAACAACTATCCATCATCCGTAGCTTCATGTTTTATCATTAATTTGTAATGAGTAGGGTTTCAAAAATTTGATATTTACAATTAAGGTTAATAAAAAGGTAATTTGTTTGAACATGTACAGAGTGCAGACTGAAAATAACCATTACCCAATTTTAAATGTCTTTCACATTCCTGCCCCGAAACTGGAAACAGCCTATCGATCATATCCAAAATGACTTTCGTACAGGGCAGTAAGGCGTGACATAGCTTTCACAGGTTAAAACCCATTTTAACACACACCGGACGGGCGACAAATCTAACCCTATGGAAAATTGGTTAGTATAGAAGGGGTACGATTCGTATCTTTTCTGTACAAACGATGTTAGTTCACGATGACAATACTATAGAAGAGATACGTTTCCTATCTTTTCTGTACAAACGATGTTTCGTCATTATAACAATAACAATAGGGGACTTTTTTCAAATAATTACCGCAGTGAAAATCGCTGATTGGTGGATGCATTTTGAAATTGACCAATCAGAACACAGAATTCCATGGCAAAATTTTATATGATTTTCATAAAGCATTTCCAAAAGAAATATTTATTGCAACACTGAACTTAGAACTACAGACTTGTGAAGGCCACTTTAGACTCATTCTATTTCTATCGTTGTCATATCATATTATTAACAGTTTCGAGTGGTATTCCCAGCAACACTTTACACTATTTTTTAGGTTGTCCTATTTGCATTGCATTCCTATCGTCTTCGTGTATCATTCAAACGTCAAATCAAAGGTATAAAGTGATAAAATTGACAAAATTACGAAAGAAACAGAGGGTGGCACTCCAACTACAGTAGATCCGTAACTGTGGCAACTAAATAGAAAAGTCGTAATTTGAGTCCCTACTACAATACACAAAATGGCTTTCAAGGGAGTTTCAATTTTCTGAAAGTTGAACTTTGTTCAACTGAGGTTTTTCTTGACAACGATAGAATTAGAATATGAAAAGCATGAGTATAAAGTGTCCAAGAATTATATGAATATGAAAGTTATATGAATGTGATAACATCACTATAACGATAGTATCAATCGAAGTATAAACTCAAAAATCTGTATAGAAATAGCATAACGATGGGAATAGGATGAGTCTAAAGTGATGGACTTGTGATAGGAAAATAAGGACTAGGACTAACACTTTTCGCATCATCGAAAACTAATACACGGTACTCTATGATATAATTAAAATCATATTGGATTAACTTGAACTGAACTTGAAACGGTGAAAAGGTTGCTATAGACTATTATAGACTAACTAAATTACTTGCTGAACTGCAAAAGACTTACCTGATATATGTTATTGACTACTTTGACTACAACCAACCTACAACCTTGATAATGCGTGCAATGTACATTACTGCACTTTGACTGTATCCTTGCCTGATGCTTAAACAACCTCACATTTTTGGGATTGTATTTTATGAATGCCAAATTCCGTAGCAAATTCTTTTAGCCAGAGGTACTATACGTGTATTAAACTGTAATATACATGTGAATAATTACCACAGCCCACAAACTGCAGCTCTCGTGTAACGCTTTGGACGATGTACTACTATTTCATGCTATAGTGGGGATTGAAATTCACTCAGGACCACTTACGGGGGAAACGTACAGGCGTCCCTATGCCATTGAGTAATGCTCTATGGCTCCTTCTCCTTGATCCCCATTAGTGGTTCTGACAGATTTTTTAAAAAACTATAAGCATACCTTGTTAGGTCGTCATGGTATTTATTTAAAGTACCTTGACTATTTCACTGTCACGTTAAGGGCTGTTCCGTGCGTGTTCCTTTATTAATTCGAAAGTTTGAAATATTTCGAAATTCAAACAAAAACATGCTTCTAATGTTAGCCGAAACCCAAAGCCCTACCAACCGACAAGCTAACTGTATACGGAGATATGCAAACACTCGACAGTAGTGCAATACTCAAAATAAAAAAATGTTTACACCCAAGCTAAGTTCTGAATTTTGAAAGGGATGTGTAGCTGTTTAACAATGGGAGCCAATAGCAACAGCAATCAGACAGAATTTTCATAAATGTAGGCTCCTACCACTTTTGGTCCTTCTGCAGCCAGTTTGAATAGGATAAAACCAAAGGGAACGGTGCATGGCTGTATCCATGACCACGGGCTTCTCCCAGCTAAAAGTTAACTGAATATCAAACAGGCTGTACAAAAAGGCTGAATTGGCCACGATAATCACCTTGGTGCACATTTGCACTCATGTAATGTTATTTCGAGTTGTCGTATTGCACTTTGCACTCTCCTATGGGACAGTAATCCGTAATCATGAGTTCGAATTACTGTACTGTAATACAAGCAATGACACGATGAAAATTCGCAAGGCAAATTGACTACACCAGCGTTGGCATAGGGAAAAGCTCAATGCTCCAGCTCCATCGCTTCAATTTGTCGGATATTCATGACCTACACATCCGGTCAAGTGCAATGCAATTTACATTTTACACTTTTTCATGAAACTCTCTTCGCATTTGCTTCAAAATTGGCGAAAGTTCTAGCCCGATTTTCTAGTGTAGTACAGTACTGTATTTAGAAATCGATTTCGGTGGGGGCTATGATATCATAGGACAATATCTATTAGGCATAATCGCGCGAAGCGCGAAAATTTTTGGCTTATTTTGTCTAAAATGAGTCAAAAATAGCCTAAAAATCACATAAAATCGCGCGAAGCGCGAAATTTTTTGGTATTTTGAAAAAAATTTTCCTTTTTTCTTGGATTTCGGGGGGGGCTTTAGCCCCCAAAGCCCACCCCCTCAATACAGCCTTGGTGTAGTACACGGTCGGAATGGCAAACGCATTGGCAAGGGCTGTATCCGAGAAAATTTTAGATATTCCTCCCAGTTTTTTTTATATTTTATATTTTAATGTTCAATTCTTGACAAGATTTGGACAACATTTTCAATCATTGCTGATGCCGAATCATTTAAGAATATCGTAAATTTTCTCGGATACAGCCCTAGACAATGCGTTTGTCATTCCGACCATGTATTACAATAGAAAATCGGGTCAGAACTTTAGCCAATTTTGAACGAAGTACAAAAGATGATTCTAACGTATTTTGATAGTCAATTGGGTTTTCCAAAAGTCAGGAACACGGACCTTAAGGGCCCAGTACCTTTAAATTTGGAAATCTCTGATGACTATCAAAATACATGTAAAAATTGCTTTACAACTCTTGGAATTCTGTCTAAAGTTCTTACCCGATTTTCTTGTGTGGCACATTTTTGGAATCCTGAATATATTGTCAACCACCCCATTGTACAAAATATACGATATTTAAATTTTATAGCAGATTTTGTCGTTTACAAAATTATAATCGCAATAAGATATATTAATGAGTAAACATATCGTATATTTTGTACAATGGGGTGGTTGACAATATATTCAGGATTCCAAACATGTGCCACACAAGAAAATCGGGTAAGAACTTTAGACGGAATTCCAAGAGTTGTAAAACAATTTTTACATGTATTTTGGTAGTCATCAGAGATTTCCAAATTTAAAGGTACTGGGCTCTTAATCTCTTTCGAATTCGAAAGAATACAATGCAATACAATGGACCTCCCACGTTCATTTGCTCGACTCGAAGTTTGCGCTGAAGTTAAGCCTTTTGTATTGCAACATATGATCCATTGTCGTTCGTATACAAAGAGATACCATAATAGAAAGAGGGGACAGATTCTAACTTTTAAAGTACCTAACCTACTTACCTAATGTTAAATATGCCAATTTCAAATTGCTATAACGGGAGCATCTCTGGTAGTCGCTCCTTGTAACTTACATATATTGTTAATTAAAACAAGACAATTCTACTGATATATACATCATAGTTCCAGGTTGAACCAGGGAAGGTCAAAAACCGATTGGAAATATTTAATTTAGGGGAATGCGTGGTTAAGCAATGGAAAAGTACAATGCGCAGCTGTGGTTTAACTGACCGCCCGTCCCTATTAGCCCTGCACTTAGTGCATCCCTCAAAATTCAGCATTCTCACCAAAACCCCATTGGATGACAATGCCAAAGCCAAAGACTATAACATGTCGCAGTACTATACGACTGCTGAAGCTATTGAAATACAGCTGCAACCTGCAACTGCCAATTTACCATTCTCCTACCCTATTGGTTTAGAATTACGAATTACCGTCACCCTTGTCTATTGGTAGTGAGTGGGCGCCAGTGATGGGCGTGAGCTCACCTTGAGTCCTCTGAACTCAACTGAGAGGACTCTGTGGTGGGAAAGACTCGTCTCAATTTTTAGTTAATAAAAAAGTCTTCCCATAAGTCTTCTATTAAGTTCTATTCTGCATTTTCGGAACCCAACCCCAGGCCTCGGGTATCAAGTTTCGTGAAAAAGAATGGTGGATGCTGTAAAGATCCCACATCCAGGAGTTTGGGTGCTGACTGGGATTGCAGGATGTTAATGCCAATGTTGGTTTATATTTAGCTCTCCATTGTGCTGCTAGTCGCGGTCACACGGATTGTCTAGAGACGCTGATCGCTCTGTGCGGGGCGGAGGTGGATGTGATAGACAACAACGGTTGCACTTCATTGTTCTACGCAGTGACCCTGGGACACGCCGACTGCACCGAACTCCTACTCAACTATGGGGCTGAGCCTAACCGTCAGGACAGAAAAGGAAGAACTCCTGCCCATTGCGGAGCATCCAAAGGACAGCTGGAGACAATCAAACTGTTGGCCAAGCATGGCGGGAATTTGTGGCTTCGAAATGTCCGTGGAGACCTCCCGCTTCATGAAGCCGTCATATCCCGCCGAAAAGATCTCGTCCTCTGGCTCCTGTCCCAACGTCCCGATGTCATCAATGCCGCTAACAATGACGGACGATGTCCAATACATCTTGCTGCTCTCAATAACAATGTCGAAATGGTCAAGGTAAGCTGCATTCAGAATGACTGGGTAAAACCCCAGCGGAAATGGGATAGAAAATAAATAAAACCGAATCGCGCCAAAAGTAAAATTAAGGCTTTCTTTCTTGTTCTCAGTATTTAACATTTTCCGATATTTCTCAGGTCTCCAGAAAAATGGGAGAAAAAATTTTATGAGTAGGTTTTTAGCTGTACATAATGAAAGTCACTTTTCACCTACTTTAGTGGGCAGCAGCCAGAAAAAAAGTAAGGCGAGGATTTTTCAGCTTATTTCCTTTTCTTCATTGGAGATTTTCCGGGGTGAGACCAAGGGCTGCTGTACCCCCTCCTACTTCCTACTTATGTGCGTTAGGCAATAGTTAAATAAAGCGTAAATCTTCAGACTTAATTTCATATTTTCCTGGCGTTATTTGCGTTTGACGCTAAAATTATGTAATTGGCAGATCTTAATTGACTACCGAGCGGATCTAAATATTTTGATGCGAAGCGGGAAGGGAGGAGCAATGACGGCTCTGGATGCGGCGATGTTCCGAGGAAATAGCGCAGTCGCCAAATTCCTTCAGCTACACGGGGGACTCCCCGCCAATTCTTTAAATGACGCCGCCCTGCAGAGACGACTTAACAGGTAATAAAATAACCCACTATTATTTTTCTCATTGCCCACTTGAATACAGAATAAGAAATTATTTTAATCCACTTAAGGAGCATTTTGTCAAGAAAGAAATGGAGACTTGTTAGGGCGACATTCAAAACGTGTCACTTTTGATGAGTAAAGTGAAACAGTGAATATATAAATTATATATTATGTTAATTAAGGGTAAAAACGTAGAAACGAAGAAATTGAGGACAGCGAGGAACGATTTACGTGCAGACGAACTCGTAATAAAAAGTTCACTTTCGTTGATGGTCAATGTAAAAGTAGAAAGAAAGTGAGTGTTTTTCGTACTCCTTTTGGAATAGTCGACGACTCGATGCCAGTACAATATTAATGCATAAGGAAACGGAGATGCATTTGTTTTAAATAGCCCGGCTTACGTAGAGACGACATCATCGGACCTTTCTCATTTTGATAATCAATGTTAATTTAATCTGGGCTTGCTATTCATTTTACTAGTCCGTATCAATCAGCTTTGAAATATCAGCTCAGCTCAGCTACTACTCTTTTTACCAAAGAAGTGTTCACAGGATTCCCTTCACTCAGGCGAGCTTCTGTTACTGCTTGCCGTTCGGTTTTATGCTTTAATTTGTGCTTGTCAACGTGAACGAAAGATTAAAATATTATAGTCTTGCAAATATATTTCCCTACTCAATACGTGTTTTAAATGTATTTTTGATTAAAAATAGTTTAGAAAATCGGATTTTCATGCTCATCGTAAAAGTATTGGTAGATTTGGAATTTTTTGAAATTGAAAACTTTGTACTTTCTGCCGATTTTCTCCAAAGATATTGGCAAGACTAGCCCAACCCATCTAAAATAATTATATAGATTTTCGACTCGGTTTTTAAACGCTTCTGTTATTTGAGATAGTAAAAAATATATTCAGGCCATTTTTAGGAAATAAATGTATAGATGCCCGTTTCCTGGAAGTGCGTGAGTGATCACGCAGAGGGCTGCATGGAAGTATCTATCTACTATTATAAATAAACTGTGTTACACACAGGTGTAGGCAATAAGAGGTTCAAAAAAGGTCAAAGGTTAAAAAAGACGGTAAAATTTTGTGTTAAACATCGTGGGGCCCCAGGCGGCTGCCCATTTAGCCCCCACGACAGACCGGCCCTGAAATGTATTTTGAATGCATTCTGTAACATGAAAAGGGTATAGGAGTCAAAAGAAGTGGTTAGAATGTACAGAATGAAAGTTACCCACTTCCACAGACGGGGGATTAAGGTATTTGTCATATAGTATTTAAAAAGTTGTTTAAGAAGCTTTTTTCGGAAGAACTATTACACGACTTTATACGATGTACAAAACCAATTGAATTTTGAAAACAGACGCTGTTGACCTAAAAGACCCGAAGTAAATCTAGCCACATTCCACCTCACTGAGTGAGTGACGATAACAACGGCAGTGCAGTAGGAATATTTCAAAGTTGACCTAGGCAGCTGATTTCCACACGATTCACTAAAATAATTTTACGATGACCGTTAAATTGCACGGCTGATAATACTTGAAATGTAATTATGAAATAATTTTTCGATGGCTACCGAATTCGAATGTGATGATACACGGCCTCCAGGAAATATCGCAAATCGGAGTTCCGTAATGTCAATGTGGCAACGTTGCAAAATGATGGAAACGCTGCCCTTCACACGCTTTCGATTTACTGTATTTTGTCAGGGGCTGCATAGTGGATGTTTTTATCTTGGAAAACGTAGCAACGGCATCCTTCTGCTTCTCCGGTATGCACACTAGGGAATTAAGTCTTGCATTTTTATGAGCTATTGCATCCCTCGCTTTTCTGGTGAACGGATTGCTGGATCTAGTCTTGCTATTTGATAAGCCATTGCATCCCATTGCTTTTCTTGTGTTCGCATTACTGGATCATCTCTACATGTCGTCATACATCTAACATTACTTTTCGGTGATAATAATGCAGATATATAACCTTTTGTTTTGATACGTCTTCCCCAGTAATTGAGACTTGAAATAATCACTATCCTTTTTCTGTTTTCGCATTTGCTCTTTCTTGGTCTTCTTGCAGGTTTTCTTGTACACTTTCTTTTTTAATTTGAGCATGATCTGCATTCAAAAGTAAATTTTTATCGTAATTCAAGGTGAGTCAAGGTAGAGTATGATGATGAGTAATGGAATAACAACTGAAGTAAAATAATTGACGAATTTTACCGCTGAGTAAAACTGTTAACGTCAATGGGAGGAACGAAATGTAAAATTATGCGAAAAGTAAAATACAATAAGGGGTATTATTACTTGCGTGTAAAACGAATTCGTCATAAATGGTAGCTCGTGATTACTTCAACGGTTTAGTTTAGTCAAAATGAAGTACCCAAAGGGATGTACCTTTGTTGAGATGTGAAATAACCAACATAATGGGCAGGAGAGAACTGTTGAAATGTGGAAGTAAAATTTTTAATGATGAAATCAACGTAAAATATGTGTGAAGGAAATGTAATGTAAAAATCGCAGAAAGAAAAGTACCTTCGACGTGTGCAACGTGTAACAAACGATATAGAACAAATAATTTTACGATGATTGAGATAACTGTTGAATTGCGAAGATAAATGTAATGACGAAATCAACGTTAAATAGGTGGAACGAAATGTAAAACATAACGAAATGTAAAATACGCGAAAATGAAAGTACGAATTGTAAAAGCGACGCTTGATAGGAACGTAACACAGAATACGAAGTGGATATACGAAAATTTAAGTTAGCGTGGTATGAGACGTACAAGTAAAACATGTGGCTGGTCTGCGGGAAACTGGAATGTCGCATAATATTGCCTCATATTGAAACTGGAATGAAATGTAACGGTCATCGAAATTAAGTCACTCCCCATGACCAGTGGGTATGACCGATATGGCCCATTAACGAACTCGATCTTAAGTTATACGTCTTGTTTTAGGATCCGAAGACAGAATGTAAAAATTTTACTTCTGTCAAAAGTTATTGACCATACAGCTTATGCATGGAGAGGTGGGTACACAGACAGACGGACAGACAGACGGACAGACAGACAGAAACACAAACTACTTGCAATTAATTGTTGTGTAGTGGGGATTGCATGACGATGACCTACTCCGTATGCACATGGACTGACATATCTAGATTGAACCGTAACGTATAAAATGTAGTACACACTGATAATAGCCACGTTGTCCTACTCTATAATACCCGAGTGAGCTATTTTCTTTTTGGTTCATCACATATGAATAAATGATGAGCACTGGCGACGCTTCGATTGACACCATTCTATCTATCGTTTAGGTTATCAATCAATCCTATTGGAGTAGGCAGACCAATATGCTCTACTATAACAAGTATAGGTATACTACTTGTATGTAAATCATATGTAAGGAAGTAGAACAATAATAAGTTTCCCACCTTTCCATACCCAATTTGATTCATACTCTGATCTATATCAATCAACATTCAGTTCAAATTCATCATTAAACATTCAATCAAAATATCCCATACGGAATTACGAAAATATTATGTTCATGTACTTAGGCAATTCACTATTATTATTAACTAATTGGACGAAAACTTACCTCGCCCAATAAATCCTTACTAATGTATTAGTTGTTATTACTATTACTAAGCTGTATAGTGTTTTTCACGTAGTTGATAAATGTAATTCACTTATTAAACAAGCCTGTTTTCGCAATTATTCACAATTAAAGTCTTCTTACCTCCAATCGAAAGCCTCCAATATATTTGGGTGATGCTATATTTTTTCTAGAGCTCAATTTTATTTTTAACAATGAAGCAATTAAAAATTTATCAGGTATGTACGTATACAGAATCGAGTCATAAAGTTAGTTAGGGGAGAGGTAAAATTTCATATAGACATATTTATTTCAACTTTTGGCTCAAGGCCTGAAAAATTTAGGGACATTTTGACCACTAGTAAATAAATATATATATGAATATGATTGAATAATGAAATGAATTATATTTTGTAGGTCTGTGGATAGCCAAGTGAGTGGGGGGAGTAGCATGCAGGGACATTTGCATCATCCCTCGCCCGATGACCCCCGCCACAACTTCACTTCTCCAGAGATGTTTGACAATTCTTTGGTGCAGTACGGGCGGGGTTCAGTGGCGGCGGCGTCTTCCTCCCTGAACAACCAGCGTCTGAGTCCCTTCATCGCCACATCCACGCCCATTATGGACGACAGTGTACAGACAGACTCTAGCCACTACGTCCGCCATGTTGATGTCCAGGTTTCGGACGACTTTGCCGAACAAGTCATCAGAAACCGACAATTGGAAATGGCAGGTGACAGACATTTACTGTCGTCGCAGCATAGGAAGGCGGAGCGGAGAAGACGGCGGAGATCCCCTAGAGACGAAGTTACAAGCACCGACAGCAGCAGTACCGAAAAAAGTCAGCTAATCACCTCGCGTGCGAGTAACAGGTCGTCGCGTAAGTCCCGGCGGGACAGCGGAGGAGAGAAGAAAACGGAAAAAAGTCGCGGGAAAAGCAATGAACAAGATTCAAAAGATAAGACTGGTGTCAGACGCCGGGTGGTGCCCCAGGAGAGCAGCGACGCCATTCTGGATAATACCATGATGAGCGAGAAATTCTCGGAACTGGAGAACGTCGTGGTCAACAGTTCGGAGACAGAAGCCAGGGACGAAGACTTGATTGTCCAGGATGTAGCGCGAAAACGAGAATCGAAGGCCAAAAGCACTTCACAATCTTCGGAGACAGACGACGGAGAGGGAAAAAGTCTTGCAAGATCGGAATCCAGAAGTCCGTCTAGAAAAAAGTCTGAGGGTAGAGAAAATGAGGACAAATCTTCAGGGGCATCATCCGAAAACGATGGAAACGAAGAGACGATAAAAAAATCAAAATCTAGAAACTTGTCTTCGCCTGACAAAATGCGTAAGTCAGGTAGCTCGGCCGAGAAAAGTGACGATGGAGCAACTCGAAACAGGACGAGAAGCCCGTCAAGCAAACGTTCTGGAAATTCAATTTTAAAATCTCGAACCCCTTCTGGCAAACGCAGTTCGGTTTCTTGGCATGACGAAGACTCCAAATCTCAGAATCCAATAAGTAAGAGAAGCTCAAAATCCATTGAAAGGACTCCAAGTCCTTCCGAACCAATAGATAATTCTCCAGAAAAGAAATTAGCCACTGTGGACAGCAACGAGGAGGCTGGAACAGTCACTGACGGCGAAATGGAAGAGACTAAAGAGGTGAAATCTCCAAAGGAAAGATTGTCAAGGAAGGACACCCCGAAGTTGTCCGACTCCAGAAATAAAAAAGGAACATCTCAAAGCACTTCTATGAAACGGGAACATCAAAGCCCTGAAAGCAGCGAACTAAACGACGAGAAAAGTGAAGTTGCTCTGGACGAACATGAAAATGAACAAGAGAATCTTGAAAATCACTCTGTTCTTGAAGAAAATAAATCATCTTTTAATGGGATAGAAAATAGGTCAAGAAGTCATTCCCAATCGAAACATTTATCCAAAAGTCGTTCCCAATCGAAAGATTTATCTAAAAGTCGTTCCCAATCGAAAGATTTATCAAAAGGTCGTTCCCAATCAAAAGATTTAACTAAAAGTCGTTCCCAATCGAAAGATTTACCTAAAAGTCGTTCCCAATCAAAAGATTTAACTAAAAGTCGTTCCCAATCAAAAGATTTGTCTAAAAGTCGTTCCCAATCAAAAGATTTGTCTAAAAGTCGTTCCCAATCAAAAGATTTGTCTAAAAGTCGTTCCCAATCAAAAGATTTGTCAAAAAGTCGTTCCCAATCAAAAGATTTATCTAAAAGTCGTTCCCAATCAAAAGATTTCTCTAAAAGTCGTTCGCAATCAAAAGATTTGTCTAAAAGTCGTTCCCAATCAAAAGATTTAACTAAAAGTCGTTCCCAATCAAAAGATTTGTCTAAAAGTCGTTCGCAATCGAAAGATATGCGACGCTCTCAATCGAAAGATGATCATACTACAGAGGCTAAAGAACTTAATCGATCTCGCTCCATAAGTCTGACGAAATCCGTGTCTAAACATTCGGAGACAAAAAGTCGGTCGGAGTCGAGAGAAATACTTCGGCCCGAATCAAAAAAAATCAAAAGTAGATCTCAGTCTAAAGATGCGTCTGAAAAAGGGGCGAAAAGTCGATCGGAGTCGAAGGAGATACATCGCTCAAAATCCAAAAGTCTAAGTCCGTCTGATTCTCTTTCAAAGGATCGCACCGATTCGGAAGAAAAAGAAGAGGATGAAAACAAAGAAAAGTCCATTGATGTTGAAAAGGGGGTTTCTTCATCAGAAGAGAAATCTTTGGCGGGGATTGAAATTAGGGAGATAATACCTGATAAGATGGAAGAGGAGCCATCGGCAATTGAAGAAAATTTTGAAAATATATTCGGATCATCAAAATCGGAGGAAGACAACAAGGGAGTTTCGCCAGTTTTAGAGGAGCAATTGGAAAACGAAGGAATTTCGCCAGTTTTAGAGGAGCAATTGGAAAACGAAGGAATTTCGCCAGTTTTAGAGGAGAAATCGGAAAACGAAAGGACGTCGCCAGTTTTAGAGGAGAAATCTGAAAGTGAGTCGGGGACTGTAGGCGGAGATGATCAAGTGACATCAGAAAAGACAACGGAAATCGACGAGGAATTGTCGGTGAAGACAGAGGAGGAAGATCTCATCGAAGCGGGAAAACGAATCAATTTGCAAGAAGCCGCAGCGAGACGGCAGAGCAAATCGAATTTGCCACTTAAACCTCCCGTAGCTAATCAGAGATCAATCAAATCGCGGAGTAGGTCGATGCCCCGAAATGAGGTCCGAAACCGAAAGCCGAGAGAACCGATTAGTCGGAGGACGAATAACACAGGGTCTTTAAATGTGTCTCCTCCGAATAAATACCGAAGCAGATCTATCTCTTCGTCGCGGTCGCGGGACCCTGGCGAGTCACGACCTGCAGCTAGGCGAGTGCCGCCGAGAACGAAGACATCCGAAGAGCGGGAGATTGAACTGCAAGAAGAGCTTCTGGCTCTGCGGAGGGATGTAGATAGACGACTGGCGACTCATCAGAGACTGACGAGGAATCCCCGGAGTGGGCGTAGCATTGGAAAGACGACGTCGACAACCACTAGTCGGAAATCCAGTCGGGAAGGCGGGGACAGAGACGAGAGCCCCAATGTCGGGGATTCGGGATTTAGCGATCAAGTAGGAGTCCCGACATCTGCGTCGGAAGATCACGTCAGACTCCGCGCAGGCAAATCCAATATCAAGACTAGGCGGGTGAATCCCCGAAGACCCGTCTCGGGCAAGAGAAAATCCATATTTAGCTCCTCGGCGAAAAAACCGAAACCGAAGAAAGTTGATGATTTCAACGGAGTGGATGGACTGGAAGTAGATGACGATCCGGACCTGGAAGAGTCCACTTCCAACGGGGGAGGCTCCGTGACCAGCGAAGAACTGGAGAAGAAAGTAGCGAGACGAAGGAAGGTGCCTTCCAGACCCAGATCTAAACTTACATTCTCCAGGGGGGAGGACGTCCGCGGGAGTGAGAGCAGGGCCAGCCCCCGCCCCAAGAAAACCACCGACGTCGACACCCCTGTCTCCGTCACTCAGGCTATGCAGGCCAGCATGAGAAAGTAAGCATCACTACAGTACCGTATTTAGATGTCGATTTCGGAGGGGGTAATGATATCATAGGACAATATATATTAGGCATAATCGCGCGAAGCGCAAAAAGTTTTGGCTTATTTTGTCTAAAAAATCACAAAATCGCGTCATCAAAATTTTTTTTGCCCCCCCCCCTCAATACGGCCTTGCATCTATACCAAGGTACTTTAAATAAATACCATGACGACCTAACAAGGTAGTTTTTTTAAAAATCTCTCAGAACCACTTATGGGGAATCCAATGCAAGAAATTGCATCTATATTTTCATGCAAGCATCATAACATTTGGTTTAGTCTTAACACTACCAGTACCATAACCATTGACAGATAAGTCTTCTTGGCGGAGGTAAATAATATGGTTCATTGCTCAGTACCAGGATGTGGCAGTCAATATAAAGCTTTAAAGAATCTTGGACTGTCTAAACGATTCTACAGAATACCTATGAATGTCTTCATAAGAAAATCTTGGATGGCAAAGTGTGGGTTAGCATTCGAACCATGTAAAGATGTTAGAATATGCTCGGACCATTTCGAAGACGATGATGTCCTTATCAATGATCCAAAAAAATCCTTAAAGTCCACAGCTCACCTACTGCTGTTGAACAGAATTAATAATTGTTATTGTTACCCATTTTTAATTGTTGAATACTTAATGATTTTGTTAAACTGTGTGTGATCATACTAAGAAAATAATATGGATATAAATGTGTCTTATCTTATTTTTTTTATAAGAAATTAACAGTAAAAAGTGACAAATAGTACGAATTAAACTATTAGTATTTTCTTCCGTAAATTTACACCTGTCCTGTATACATACTTTAATATGTATTTCCTTAAGGCCACTTCAGACTCATTCTATTTCTATCGTTGTCATATCATATTATTAACAGTTTCGATTGGTATTCCCAGCAACACTTTACACTATTTTTTAGGTTGTCCTATTTGCATTGCATTCCTATCGTTTTTGTGTATTATTCATACGTCAAATCAAAGGTATAAAGTGATAAAATTGACAAAATTACGAAAGAAACAGACGGTGGCACTCTCACTACAGTAGATCCGTAACTGTGGCAACTAAATAGAAAGGTCGTATTGAGTCCCTACTGCAATTACACAAAATGGCTTTCAAGGGAGTTTCAATTTTCTGAAAGTTGAACTTTGTTCAACTGAGGTTTTTCTTGACAACGATAGAATTAGAATATGAATAGCATGAGTATAAAGTGTCCAAGAATTATATGAATATGAAAGTTATATGAATGTGATAACATCACTATAACGATAGTATCAATCGAAGTATAAACTCAAAAATCTGTATAGAAATAGCATAACGATGGGAATAGGATGAGTCTAAAGTGGCCTTTAGTGCGTATTGAATTCCCCATAAATGGTTCTGAGTGAATTTCAATCCCCACTATCAGCATACCTTGTTAGGTAGCCATGGTGTTTAAAGTACCTTCATCTATACTATATTACAATTTCCGGGAGTATATATGTCTGTATGTCCAACCCCATTTTACCCATGTTAACACTTCTAAAAGCAGTTAAATCGTGATGTTGACACTTCTGGAAGCAATAAAACCCTATGTTGACACTTTTAATAGCAGTAAAACCCTATGTTGACACTTTTAATAGCAGTTAAACCATGATGTTGACACTTTTAATAACAGTAAAACCATGATGTTGACACTTCTGGAAGCAATAAAACCCTATGTTGACACTTTTAATAGTAGTAAAACCCAAGATTGACTGTAGTCATAGTGATTGCGTATTAGGTTGGCTCACTTGGGTGTTTGGAAAATGAAAATTCAGTTTTTTCATTTGTGGATCCAAATTGGACAATTTGGATCCACAGCCAAATCTGTCTTTCAATGACCAAGGATGGTTGCCATTGGATACGTATGTCTTGGTGGGTCATAGCTTTGAGTATAGACAAAAAATTGAATTTTATTTTCCCAAACACCCAAGTGAGCCAACCTTACTACACACACACTGTCTTACTAATACTGCATGAATTTTGAGTAAAACCCTATGTTGACATTTTTAATAGTAGTAAAACCCTATGTTGACACTTTTAATAGTAGTAAAACCCTATGTTGACACTTTTAATAGTAGTAAAACCCTATGTTGACACTTTTAATAGTAGTAAAACCCTATGTTGACACTTTTAATAGTAGTAAAACCCTATGTTGACACTTTTAATAGTAGTAAAACCCTATGTTGACACTTTTAATAGTAGTAAAACCCTATGTTGACACTTTTAATAGTAGTAAAACCCTATGTTGACACTTTTAATAGTAGTAAAACCCTATGTTGACACTTTTAATAGTAGTAAAACCCTATGTTGACACTTCTAGGATCAGAAAAGCTTTATGTTGACACTTCTAAAAGTGGAAATTACCCATGTTGACACTTCTAAAAGCGGCAATTACCCATGTTGACACTTCTAAAAGCGGCAATTACCCATGTTGACACTTCTAAAAGCGGCAATTACCCATGTTGACACTTCTACAAACGGCAATTACCCATGTTGACACTTCTAAAAGCGGCAATTACCCATGTTGACAATTCTAAACACAGTAAAACCCTAAGTTGACACTTTTAATAGAAGTAATTACCAATGTTGACACTTTTAAAAGCGGCAATTACCCATGTTGACACTTCTAAAAGCGGCAATTACACATGTTGACACTTCTACAAGCGGCAATTACCCATGTTGACACTTCTAAAAGCGGCAATTACCCATTTTGACAATTCTAAACACAGTAAAACCCTAAGTTGACACTTCTAATAGAAGTAATTACCTATGTTGACACTTCTAGAAGCAACAAATACCTCTTTGAACACTTCTGAAAGCAGTAAAACCCTATGTTGACACTTCTGGAAGCAGTTAAACCCTATGTTGACACTTTTAATAGTACAGGGTGTCAAACTAGGATTCAGGCCCTATGTATCTAAAGAACCGTAAGTAGCACGGCAAAACCGTTGATACCAATCGAAAGCCCGTGCAAAGTTACATTGAAACACCGGTTTTCATCAACTTATTCCTACGCATTCGCTTACACCTGCAGTTCTCCCAAAAAAAGTTGAAAATATAAATAAATTACTAGCTAATTCGTGACCAAATCTCTCGCGGAGGCTGAATGAAGGCAGCGGTACGTTGTTGCCACTGTCTCCGCTGGGAGGTATGGTGGATGAGCGGCAACAGCATAATAGCGGAGACAGTGGCAACGGCGGCAACACGCTACAACCACTACCGGCAACAGCGGCGACACGCTGCAACCACTAGCGGCAACACTGACCAGCGGCAACAGAGACACATTAATCTGATTTCCTCTGTTGCCGCTAAACCTAGCATAAGCCAGCAGTGCACTGTTGCTCTGAGCTCAATGCTCTAAGACAAGAGCAACACAGAGGATACCAGATTAATGAGTCTCTGTTGCCGCTGGTCAGTGTTGCCGCTAGTGATTGCAGCGTGTCTCCTCTGTAGCCGCTAGTGGTTTTAGCTGTGTCGCCGCTGTTACCGCTAGTGGTTGTAGCGTGTCGCCACTGTTGCCGCCAGTGGTTGTAGCGTGTTGCCGCCGTTGCCACTGTCTCCGCTATTATGCTTTTTCCGCTCACCCCCATACCTCCCAGCGGCAACGGCGGCAACAGCGGAAAAAGTGACAACACTGACAACACAGTACCGCTGCCTAAATTCAGCTACCGCGACAGATTTGGTCACGAATTAGCTAGTAATTTATTTATATTTTCCACTTTTTTTGGGAGAACTGCAGGTGTAAGCGAATGCGTAGGAATAAGTTGATGAAAACCGGTGTTTCAATGTAACTTTGCACGGGCTTTCGATTGGTATCAACGGTTTTGCCGTGCTACTTACGGTTCTTTAGATACATAGGGCCTGAATCCTAGTTTGACACCCTGTAGTAAAACCCTATGTCGACACTTTTAATAGTAGTAAAACCCTATGTCGACACTTTTAATAGTAGTAAAACCCTATGTCGACACTTTTAATAGTAGTAAAACCCTGTGTTGGCACTTTTAATAGTAAACCCCATGTTGGCACTTATAATAGTAGTAAAACCCTATGTGGGCACTTTTAATAGTAAACCCCATGTTGGCACTTATAATAGTAGTAAAACCCTATGTTGGCACTTTTAGTAGTACTAAAACCCTATGTTGGCACTTTTAATAGTAGTAAAACCCTATGTAGGCACTTTTAATAGTAGTAAAACCCTATGTAGGCACTTTTAATAGTAGAACCTTATCTTGGCACTTTTAATAGTAGTAAAACCTTATCTTGGCACTTTTAATAGTAGTAAAACCCTATGTTGGCACTTTTAATAGCACTAAAACCCTATGTTGGCACTTTTAATAGTAGTAAAACTCTATGTTGGCACTTTTAATAGTAGTAAAACCCTATGTTGGCACTTTTAATAGTGGTAAAACCCTATGTTGGCACTTTTAATAGTAGTAAAACCCTATGTTGGCACTTTTAATAGTAGTAAAACCCTATGTTGGCACTTTTAATAGTAGTAAAACCTTATGTTGACACTTTTAGAATCAGAAAAGCTTAATATTGATACTTCTAAAAGCTGTAAATACCCTTTGTTGACTCTTCTATACGCAGTAAAACCCTAATTTGACACCTCTAATAGTAGCAAATACCTATATTGACCCTTCTAGGGTCAGAAAAACGTTATTTACATAATAGCAGTAAATGCGGGGATGGGTAGACTACATGTCGATGAAAGATTTTTGTTTGGAAAGGAGCGGGGAGATGGAAGCTATATTAAATTATGTTATTTGGGAAGGGGTTGGGTGGGGTCTTTACATGTCCATTAAAAATTGTTATTGGAGTAGGGGCGTGAATGTGTCGACTACATGTCGATGAAGGATTTGTTGTTTGGAAAGGGGCGGCGAGGTGGAGACTGCATGTCGAAGAAACGTTTGTTGATTAGGAAGGGGCGGTGAGGTGGCAATACTGAATGGGTATGGATTCGCTGAGGTTGTATAGAAAACTGTAGTATGAAATATCAGGGCACTTGAGCTTGGGATTAGTGTTATTTGAATCTTTAATTTTGCTTCATGGGAAACAGAGCCCTGTCGTAGGACGGGCTAAACAGCTAGTTACTAAATATACTCCCTCAGGTGTGCAGCCAAACACATTTTCGAATCCGGAAAATATGTCACAATTTTGAGGCGTTTTGAGACAACAATCTGTTGAGAGCCATATGCCCCCTCGCTTCGGGCCGATTCTACGAAATGCTTGGCAGCTGTATGTAGTCGATAAATATTATAATTTTTGTACAGAAAAATCGTGGCAGCTGTATGATTTAATTATTACTTTTAATTTTCACCTTGGCATGATTTTTTGTAGATATCAGTTGGAAAGGACGATTTTTCAAGAATTGCTGGAGCTGAAGCGACTGCAGATCCGAGCTGGGAAGGCCAACGAGCAAGTGCTGGTGAAGAGATTGGCAGACAATTACCGCAAAGCTGGACTCAGTATTAATTTCAGAGAATACGACGGACCCTACACCTTCCGAAATTTCGAAAAATATCTATATGGTACAGTGTACAAAATTTACCACTTTTTAGCCTTTTTTACCATCACAGTGGGAAAAATGCACTTAATGGTAAAAATGCATTTAATGGTAAAAATGGTAAATTTTAGCGATTTTTTAGACAGCTGAGCACAGATACACTAGACTTCCTAAAATATAAATTTTAAAACTTTTTTTTCTATGAAATATTTCCAATTAGCCACTTAATCAATTAAATTATTCATATTTATTTGATTGTACACCCAAAGTTATAAAAAATGAGAAAAGAAAGATTGTATTGCTATCGCCCATTTAAAATTGATGCTAATTTAATTGCAATTAATTTCTCAATCGGCAAGGGTAGTTAGCGTCCCCATTGGTTGAATCCTACTATGATTGATGAACACCTATCAATTTGTGACAACAATGATCATCTGCTAAGCTATTTCATACTTTGGCACCGAATTTTATTCAAAATTCAAACACGAAATTTAAATGAAACTATTTTTTACCATTTTTACCACTTACCACTACTTTTTAGGTAGTGGTATTTAACGTTAAATACCATTAAAACCACTTACCACTGGTAAGTGGTAAATGGTATTTTGTACACTGATATGGTACAAATGTTTATAAATTAATATAATTCACAAATGATGTAAGAATTAAATACTAATTAAACAATTGATTGTGGCTATATAGAGCAGCTGCGACTGCTGCAAGCGAACAGAAGACTCCTCCCTCGATTTGCGCCGTCGGATGACTTGGAGAAATTAAGTGTGGCTCTCAAGAAGATGAATGCTACGAAATTACCCTTCCTAGATGACGTGGAGCGATCCGAGAGTTCTTGTGACCACACTCAATGCACACACACCACGCATCGATGTCACCATGCTGCCCATGCCTACACCGGAGTCCCTTGTGCTGCTTACAGTACTAAATTCTATTACATTATAGGGCCGGGCAGTGTACGATCTAGACCCCCATTATGAATATTTCGTTACCGCACTGGGCTGTACCCATTCTCGCTATGTCAACCGCTAAAAATGTTGCCTTTGTCAACGGACTGACTACGTCGCCCGTAAGGCCTTAAAGTGAAAATAACGTGGAGTGAATTGTCCACATAATTTTTCAACGGCTCTGACCATCGACTTTTTCAGTTACTCACAAGGTATCACACGGGTTTTTTAATTTTTAGGAAGACACCCACGACCTAGGGTTTTTTTATTATAACTATAGGCATAAATGCAACCCTATACTATACCATATAAGAAAACTACAGCTGACAATATCAACATCTGTCTAATCTTGCAACTGCTATTATTTACGCATATAAAAACAAAAATTAAGGGACAAAAAGTTTATTGTTAACATATTTTAACATCACAGCAAACACGTTATTAACCTTTTCTGACAAAAAAATCGACTTTTCCTGGAAATTTAGGGGGGGGGGCTAGCACCCTCGACTTGGCCAACCCCAACGATACATGCTTGCGATACATTTATTTCACGTAAAAGTGTAAAAGCTACAATTTGTTTCCACCTGAAAGTATATTTGTTCACATTTTTGAATAGAAATATGAGAAAATTGGTATGTTTTGCTTATCTAGATGGAGCTTTAGTGCACATTCTGCACATTAGTGTATGTTTTGTAAAAGCCCAATAAACCCAGGGTTTTTTCAGTGAAGCGGGGTGGGTTTTTTGCCCAAAAACCCATACCCATAAAAAACCCAAACCCACAACCATTACTCAGGACAGTATTATGGACGTAGTCAGTCCGTTGACAAAGGCAACATTTTATTTTAAATTTAAATGGTGGTATTTAACTTTAAATCCCATTAAAAACCACAAGCTTTAAACTTAATGAAATAAAAAGGTATAATGGTAATTATTTCAATAAACATTCGAAGACAATTTTCAAATATTTCATTTTTCAAGGGAAATTCGTTGAAATAAGAAAATTAATGGCATGTTTGGCCACAATGTATTTTGTACACTGTCCCAGTGATAGAAAATAATGATGGTTGGTGTTACAGTTACAAATGTTTGATTGGCAGTAGGGAAAGGTCGGAAGAACGGTTTTCTGCCCCGGGTGAATCCTCTGAGGTCGCCGGGTCCTACCCAGAAGGATCCGCTAACCCGAAGTGTGATTGACGGTAGCGGCCTGTCTTCACAGGCAATGCAGATCTCCATCTCGCCGAGGGCGGACACACAGTCTCCGATCACCCTGGAGGTGCAGCAAGGAGCTAACACCCAAGTATTCTCATTGCCAACGCAGAGTTTGGATCCGACGAAGAACTATTACGTCAGTCTGTCCATCAAACCGAACCCGAGTCCGAACATCTCCACCCCACCCGCCCCCACCCAGGCTGACATCAACCAGGCCCTAATTGACGAGTCGGGCTCCATCAGTGCTCCGCCTCCTCCCGCCGAACCCGATTCATACGTAGATGTAGCTCTAGATAGGGATAAACACAACAAGAGTCTGTAGTAAGTATAAATATTCTGCAAACCAGTATTTCCCACACAACCGTCCCCCTTTAATAAACTTCAACTGACGCTTTAGCAAGTTTATGATTTTTCAATATTCTGGACAACTGACTTTTGTGGATTCAATTTCCCCGAAACTATAAATACAATTGTGAGAATGGTAGAAATGTTACCGTTTGATTCCAATCTGAAACTCATCGGTTTGTATCAGAAGAGAGTTATTGAACGTGATGTGTCCCAATCCCAAAGAAGTTCAGTCTCTACGGAATCAGGTGGGTGGGACAACATCTTGTCGTTTTTATGACTACAAATGTAATCAGCATTTTCTGAAGGTGAAATTTTTTCGGGAGTGTCTGGACGGGACGGGACACACCTACGCTTGACGACTTTCAATAATTGGTTAATTGAAACTTTTAGCAATTGGTTTTATACATAACGATGAGTTTGATTGAGCATCAGTGATGACATTTGGATTGTATTGTAATTTGTCTGATGAATGACGTCGTAAAACATAATTCAAATGTATATTCAAATAATAAATGAATGAAAATGGACTTTCACGGTTTTATTTTGTATATTTACTAGTGTAACAGTTTAAGCTTTGTGTTAGTTGAGGGTGTTGTGAATGAGCAGCAGCCTATGCTAATGAGTCCGACTCTACTATAGACTAGTGATAGACTAGGCGTCTTTGTATTAATCATAAACAAAATTGACGTGCAGGATTCGGTATGGTGTAACGCTGTAAGTGTCCCATTCGTAATAAAGAATATTTATTGACAGAGTAATATTTTTCAATACACGCACGGCGTTTACAATGGGAATATTTCTAAATAAATTACTATAAGTAAGTAGGTCTGAATAAACCTAAAAAAACTTTGAATGGTGGATATACCCCCAGTCAGAAAATTAAGAAAAAAACGATGAAAACTATTCTGAGCGTTTGAAATGAACAATTAATCCGTATTGGCTGGAGATGGTGACCTGGAACTTCTCGGTGGCTATATTTTGGAACTTACATCGTTGACTTGAACTTAAAACGTGTTCAACACGAAAATATCATTACAAATAAAAAAATTTGCACTAATTGCCCAGTCATTGAAACATTTCCAAAAGAGTCATGTCGAGGTAGCAAACTGATGACAGCCAACTTCGGGATATTCCAAACGTTTCTGTAACCAATAATCAAACAAAACAATAATGAAGTAAATACATGACACTCATAATAGTCACTGACACAAACCTCAAAATACGCAGTTCCTATCAATTTAAATTCTTTTTACAAACTCAGAATTTGCTAAAATATGTTTTAAAATGCAACCTTTTTATAAAAATTGGATGAAAGGTTTTTTATTTTCCAAATGAATGAGCTTAAAAATATATTCAAGTATTGTACAACAGCGATCAGAAAGTATTTTTAATATAAATGCCCGGATTCTAATAATGGACTCGAATTTGCCTTTTCATCTTTGTTGGATTCTACATTTCCTCGGAGATCCTCGCCACTCTCTGAACCACTCTCTTCTAAACTCCCACGTTCCTCCTGCTCCATTTCTATCTCATCGTAAAGCAAACACAGCTGGTCATTCACAATCGACGATTGCTGCAATTTGAAAAAAAACTATATAAAAAATAAATTGACACAGAGCCCTGAAACGGGCTCGACCCCTTATCTGTACCTTTCCAAGAATCTTAAGAGCCTGCAAGTCTTTCTGGAGGATTTGGCTCAAATCCGTCTGCGGTATTTTATAGCGGTAAACGATATCTTCGGTCATCTTGATATTTTCCATCCAGGGCGGCACTTTGCTGCGCATCCTTCGTGTTTTCTTCAGTGCAATGCCCGCCATTTCTGTTTTTTCCGCATGATTGGCCCACATCATTTCTTGATCGCCATCCTCCGATTGACACGTGTCATAACTGTCCATCTTTTCTTTATTTTCATTTTCTGAATTATTTTTACGCCAGGACCGGACTGGTGGATCCAAAATGGAATTTGACGAGGAGGATGAACTACACTCCTCCAAATACTTGCTCCCGAATCCATCAGAACTAGAGGCGGGAGAACTGTCGTTTTCCATCTCTGGTTCCTCTCTTTCTAGGGAGTTTTTATCCGTATTCTCCCGCTCATTACTAGTATCATTATCAACTGATTCGAGTTGTGGGCAGTTCTGCTGAGATGTACTATTGAAAGAATCCTGAATGGATATCGATGTACACCCAACAGAACCCTGCGCATCCGTTGTCAATGACAGCCCGGCAGTCGAAGAGTTCAAATGTTTTTCCACCCTGGGGGATTGATGGGCCACGGGGGTCGGCATTGTGATCATGTTGATCGTTGACTGAGTGAAGGATTGAGTACTTGCCCTATTTGCCGTATTTTGTGAACCCGCTTGGATAACTCCCGGGATATTCGGCATTAGAACCGGTGCACTTTGACCCACTACTTGAAACGCTATAGGCTGTAAAACCACCCCACCCGGGACCGCATACTGAACTGAAAATTCCACAATAATAATAATAATAATAAATTGATTTTTGCAAAAGTAGATCCTTTCGTCAGTTCGTATTATGAGCATTCGGACATTCATGACCAAGGCCGCAGCCAGAAAAAAAATTTGGGGGGGGGGGGACCGAGAAAAAATACCATAATTTTCGCGCTTCGCGAAAATAGCAAAAATTAGCATTTTTTTTGGTTTTTAGACAATAATTCTATGTGTCTAAAATCGAAAAAAAATCGCTAAATTCTCGATGCCCCCCGAAACTTTTTTCTGGCTGCAGCCCTGTATCTTTATGGGGTCATTTTTCATTCTAAAATTGGCTGAATTAATAAGTAAACCTGAGGGAAAAATTTTGAAAATCGCGCCATGAATTACACAGGGGATACCTCTACTCACTTTCGAGGGACCTAACCTCCTAACCTAACCTAACCTAATTAAAACAATAACATTGATAGGTTAGGATTTACCCTCTGCTTTACTCGAGCCAGCCAGGATTTGCGTTAAAAGACGATCAGGCACCCGATAACACAACGACTTAACAACCAAACCAACCAACATTACAATTACTCAGAAATTCGCAACCCAAGCAAGCCTTCTATCAAGTGAAATAACTGCAGTGAAAATTTGCATTATTTGCTTAGCTTGAGAATTTAAAACCAATAATTTAGACTGAAAAATAAGTCATTGTTGGATTGTCGGAGGATATTCAGATAATTCAGATCGATTTTTGTTAAACTTACGCGTGCGAAAACCATATGAATATAAATATGCGGAGATAAAATGAGAAAAATCAAAATTTGTTAACCTTGTTGCGGAATGAAATTTTGCTGACCCGGAACAAAGACAAGAGACGGTCGATAATTCCCTTGGTTAATGTCAACACTAACAGGTGAAACAACTTGATTAATTCCGGGAAGTGGCACTGGAGCTGTTGGCTGGTACAAATGATATCCAGGCCCCCCAGGTTGAGCACCTAATTTCTCCGCCACATTTTGCCCACTTTTCAGTTTTAATGATTTTTATTAGTTAGGAGTTTGGAGTCAATACTTAAAATAAAAAAATAATGTTAAGTCTGGATACAATGTAATTAAGAGCCCAGTTCCTTTAAATTGGGAAATCTCTGATGACTATCAAAATACATGTAAAAATTGCTTTACAACTCTTGGAATTCTGTCTCAAGTTCTTACTCGATTTTCTTGTGTGGCACATTTTTGGAATCCTGGATATATTGTAGACCCCCTCATTGTACAAAATATACGATATATTTACTCATTAATATATCTTATTGTGATTATAATTTTGTAAACGACAAAATCTGCTAAAAAATTTAAATGTCGTATATTTTGTACAATGGGGTGGTCGACAATATATTCAGGATTCCAAAAATGTGCCACAAAAGAAAATCGGGTAAGAACTTGAGACAGAATTCCAAGAGTTTTAAAGCAATTTTTACATGTATTTTGATAGTCATCAGAGATTTCCAAATTTAAAGGAACTGGGCTCTTAAGGGAAGTGTATGAATCTGAAAGTGGGAAAACTCGATAACTTTGTATATAGTAAAATAACCATGGATATAATTTTCAATGAAGCAGAATAGTCAATTTATTGCACAAAAGTAGTTTGCAAAGCTCTTTCTTGTTCTATCTCTTCTTGCTACTCATCACTTAGGCCCATATTTTTAATAAACACTCCCACTCTAATCTCCACTCTTTGAGAGTGTAAGGTATGTATCGAGGTACCTTTCACTCTCGAAAAAGTGCGTAAAAAGTGCGTGAGAGTGAGAATCGAGTCATTAAAAATATGGGCCTTATCACCTTTGAATCTAAATATCTCCGAACCGAATATTACTTATTGGGACTGTGTAGACCAATGTGTTATAGGAACTTTTAACTTTTCTTCTCTCGACTGGGTTGAATTTAGGCAACGGTACCTCGTTGCCGTTGTTGACGGTAAACATTGTTGCTAATTCATCTTTTACCAAGGGCAACAAAGGCAACACTCTCATTTGGTCATGTAAAACTTATCATATATAACAAACCTAACCTAAATGAAATAAACAAATTCGACAGTTATCTATAAAAATTATTAGATTAGGTTCGTTACATACAAAACTGATGGAATTTCATTTTTCCCCAGATCCCCCCTTATAATTTGTTTATTTCATTTAGGCTATAGGTTTGTTATATCCGTAAAATATGGACCGGTAGCAAGATTCGTCTATATGGTATTATAAAATATTAGTATAAAGTCATTGATGAGGGTGTTGCCGGTGGACGCGTACCTTAAGGAAATGGTGCATGTTTAAAAGACTCCGATTGTTTTTGCTACAAATGGGGATGTTGCTGGGTAACCAGCTAAAATTATCATAGAGGGTATATGGGAATAGGAAAAATTCGTACTTTTTTTTGGAAATTCCCTAAGGATCTGAGACCACTGGTCCTACACCCATACAATAATTTTTTAGAAATTCTTCGAAACTTATTCTATAGTAGTTATATTTAAAATTCCACATTTTGGTCTTCGACTTGAAGACAAAGCACGTATCCAGGAATTTGACCAAGGGGGGGCCCACCAAAATATATTGGTAAAAGGAAGACATATTCGCGCGAAGCGCGAAAATTTTTTGGATTTTTAACCTTTTTTGACAAAAAAATCGCCTTTTTCTGAAGATTTAGGGGGGCCCAGGCCCCCCCGGCCCCCCCTCTGGATACGTGCTTGCGTTGAAGATATCATCGTTTGAAACCGAAAAATGTGTTTTTTTGTGCAATTTATATTGCGAATTTATATCTTCAAGTCAAAGACCAAAATGTGGAATTTTCAATATAACTACTGAAGAATAGGATTCAAAAATTTTTTTAAAATTTACTATATGGCCTTAGGACTTGTGATTTCAGATCCTTAGGGAATTTCCAAAAAAAAGTTACTGGCAAATATGATAGTCGAGAAATCATTTTCGTTTCTATGCACCTGGGCTTTAAAGATAAGGTCAGCGTATTCCTAGTTACAGCTAGTTACACTGACTATCAAATTTGCCCGTAACTTTGAAAGCCCTACACACACATTGTAAATTTGAAAAAGATACATCGAAACTTTCTTCATCGTTTCCTTATTGAAAATTTCACACTTTCGACTTTGTTTTCTAAGATACCGCAGTTTGTAAATTGAATCTTAGATCTTAGACAACAAAGATGAAAGTGGGAAATTTTCAATAAGGAAACAATGAAGAAAGTATCGGTGCATCTTTTTCAAATTTACTATGTGTGTAGGACCAGTCGTCTCAGATCCTTAGGGACTTTGCGAAAAAAAGTCGAAATTTTGGCTTTGCTTATGACCAACTTGGTAGTCAAGTGGCTTAGTAAAATGTCTGATCTGTCAAGTAATTATATATCCTTGGCTGGATGGGCGCTAAAATATAAATCTTTCAAAACATTTATTGTGTGTGTTGGTGTTTTGGAATACCGTTGAATTGATTACATGGAACGACTTCTACGAGGGAATCAATTTTAAAAGACTTTACTCCTAAAGAAATCCTAAAGCCAGCTAATGGCTAATACTATGTTCAGTGCAGCTTCATCAAGCATACATAACAGATTAAGATTATCTTAACAGTCAACTAACATTAAAGACACTGAAAATTAAACTGATTTGTGAACCAATCGAATAGTCACGATTAGATGTGGTATAAAGGGCAACTCTAAAATAATTTAAAAAATCAGTTAATATATTGCATTGGAGGAAGAAGTACTTTTTAGGAATCCTTTAGGAGTATAGTCTCTTAGGAGTGATTCCCTAGTAGGAATCGGTCCCTGACACCCTTTCTGCAGGCTTTTAAAAAAGCTACTTTGTCCGTATTATCGCATTACTTATCCAAAGCACATAATATCTTCCCTTCATAAATAAGTAGATGTCCTATTATTATAAAACCTACTGCAAGCCGTAACAGAAGCTCGCCTGATTAATGGTAAACGTGTACACATTTTGGTAGACGAAAAGCACTCGCACGTAGCACAAAACCGAGCGTACGGATTTTGATCAAACTTTCAGAATTGGGTCTTTATATATGTAGCTATGACATATTAAAAGCTAAAATTCAGACATTGATATTATAAGGAAACGAAGCTATATTATTTGAAAAATCAACACAAAATCAAAATTGATTAATGTTGATTATGAAAATCAACAGAAAATCAAAATTCATTAATGTTGATTAAGAAAATCAACAGAAAATCAAAATTCATTAATGTTGATTATGAAAATCAACAGAAAATCAAAATTTTTATTAATGTTGACTATGAAAATCAACAGAAAATCAAAATTCATTAATGTTGATTAGGAAAATCAACAGAAAATCAAAATTCATTAATTTTGATTATGAAAATCAACAGAAAATCAAAATTCATTAATGTTGACTATGAAAATCAACAGAAAATCAAAATTGATTAATGTTGACTATGGAAATCAACAGAAAATCAAAAGTCATTAATGTTGACTATGAAAATCAACAGATATTCAATCTTGATTGATTATGAGTATTAAAATCTTCAGAAAATTAAAATCGGTTAATAAAGATTATCAAAATTTAAAGGAAATCAGAAATGGAAATTTGACTATAAAATTGAGTAAAAATCCAAAATAGTTTTTTTTTCATCTTATAATAGTTATTTTCCGGTTTAATTTGCTTTATTATAAAATCTCAAATTTGGTAGAAGCGGATTGAAATGTTTTATACTATCCCGCTAACAATTTATAGGAAACGCCATTGAACTTTTTAATGTCCATTTAATACCAAATTTTCACTTTGACTATCAAAATTAAGACAAAGTGAGCGCGCGTTATCTCAGCAACCAATGAACCGATTAACCCCCAATTCAATAGGGATCGTCAGTGGTCCATAGGCATTGTTTTTGCCAAGTTTGGTCAACATCCGTCATTGCTTTCGAAAGTTATTGTGGCGACGGACGTAGGGACGTACAGACGTACGGACAGACTGTGCGGTTCTATAAGCTCGCCTGAGGAAGCGAGCTAAAACGTTATTTATAAGTGAAAGCTGTGTGTTCATTTCATAATTCATAAATAACGGAAGCGCATCGAATGCCAATATTCAAGGTACTCCTTTTTAGCTCGCCTGAGAAAGCGTGCTTATAGAATCGCACAGTCTGTCCGTCCGTCCGTCCGTCCGTCCGTGTACACGATAACTTTTGAAGACATTGATGGATTTCAACTAAACTTGGCAAAAACATTGCCTATGGACCTGTGACAAAGCCTATTGAAAATGGGCCACATTGGTCCATAGGTTGCTGAGATGCCGCGCGCTTACTTTGTCTTCATTTTGATAGTCAAAATGAAAATGTGGCATTAAATAGACATTAAAAGTTCAAATGTGCTTCCAATAGATTGTTAGCGTGATAGTAGAAAATATTAAAAGCCGCGTCGACCAAATTTAAGATTTTATAACAAAGTAAAAAAAACCGGAAAATACCTATTATATGACGGAAATAAATCTATTTCGCATTTATATGCAAATTGATAGTCCAAATTTATATTTTTCGAATTGCTTTTCATTATGATAGTCAATATTAACCGATTTTGATTTTCTTTTGATTTTGATACTCAATATTAATCAACTTTGATTTTTTGTTTATTTTGATACTCAATATTAGTCAATTTAGATTTTTTGTTTATTTTAATAGTCAATATCAATCTATTTTGATTTTCTGTTGATTTTCACAGTCAATGTTAATCTATGTTTATTTTCTGTTGATTTTAATAGTCAATATTAATCTATTTTGATTTTATATAGATTTTAATAGTCAATATTAATCTATTTTGATTTTATGCTGATTTTAATAGTCAATATTAATCTATTTTGATTTTCTGTTGATTTTAATAGTCAATATTAATCTATTTAAATCAAAATAGATTAATATTGAACTAATTTGAATAACAATTTACTAATCAAAATAAATGTATTTCTATTATTGTTCCACCAAAAAATGTGTACACGGTCCCCTTCACTCTTGCGAGCTTCTGTTACGGCTTGCCGTAGGTTTTTAAACGGTGGGCTATAGTTGTGTTGTGTACAAAGGGTATACAATGTAGTGTCACAGTCAAAATCGCAATTCTTATATTCCCACAGAAAAGTTCAATATATGCATAGGACGGGCTTTGGATTCTGGTTTTTTGAATAGTATTCATAATTTTAAATGATATCCATAGAGATTTTATTATTTACTAAAACATGAAATATTTTTCCTGACCGCTATTCTTAATTCTTATTTCAATTCAAGAAATGTTTTGAAAAACTTCAAATGAAATTATACAAATACGCATGCATTCTCAGTTCAGTTTATTTCAAGGGAAAATTGAAATAAATACAATGCGTATACATGTGAATGGGCATTCGTAGTATCATGAATCATCTATTTTATTGCCTAATAGTTCATTTCAAGTAGACCTTCATTCTGGAATATGATATTGAGCAATGAGAATGAGAAATGTATAGATTGAGCTATTTACATGCACGTCTTATGCAGTTATTACACTATAAATATTATGCCATGAACTATGAATCATCTATTTTTATTACCTACCATACCAGTTTCCCTTTCAATGTAGACTTTTATTCTGTAATACGATATTGAGCATGAGCAATGAGAAACAAGTATAAACCGGAAGAACACACATTGTGGATATATAAATATAGTGCATAATCGAACAAGGAATGATGTGATTAATATTAAAGTATCGTACAAACAAACTCTTCCTACAATGACCTTTAAAATGATAACTCAGCAAGAAAATTACTGATAACTGAAAATTGTGTGAATACTAAATATATCTAAACATTAGACCGTTTCTGGTATAACTTAAAGTCATTATACTGAAATCAGTGAATCACTTTATTTTTATAATACAAACTAAGACTTACCAGGGTAAAGATAGTGTTCCACAATTTCAGATGTAATAAATTTCCAAATTATGGAATCTGGGTTGTGCTCAGGTGGACACAGGCTGGCACTTTGGAAGTTGACAAATCCCATGAGTTTGCCTTCCGTGGGCAGCTCTGCCAAGCAATCTCCAGCAGGGCCGCAGCGAGGGGGGGGGGGCACCGGAGCCCGTGCCCCCCCCCCCCCGAAATCGAGAAAAACAAAGAAATTTTTCTGAAATTTTTTTCTAGCTGCGGCCCTGGTCTCCAGAGTCCATGTCGGTAATGGCATATAAACAGCCGGACTTGACACAATCTTGACAGTTGTAAAATTAAATAAAATTATTCAAAATACCCTTTAATGGAAAGCACGTCGTCCCAGAAAGCAACACCAGGAAGAGAAGTGCAGAACACATATTGAAAATTTTCAAAACCGAATTTTAACATAGAAATTGACTCTGGTAGAACTTAAACTACTATTTAAACTTAAATTAAAAATCCATCAGCGTTTAAATGCTATTAAGAAGTTTACCAAAGCTAAGAAGGAAAACTTGTCTAAGAAAGGCTATCGACACCTGGATACTACTGAGGAACAAGGATCGGGTGGTCAGGAATCACCAGAAACGGTCTAATGTTTAGATATATTTAGTATTCACACATTTTTCAGTTATCAGTAATTTTCTTGCTGAGTTATCATTTTAAAGGTCATTGTAGGAAGAGTTTGTTTGTACGATACTAATTTAATATTAATCACATCATTCCTTGTTCGATTATGCACTATATTTATATATCCACAATGTGTGTTCTTCCGGTTTATACTTGTTTCTCATTGCTCATGCTCAATATCGTATTACAGAATAAAAGTCTACATTGAAAGGGAAACTATGGTAGGTAATAAAAATAGATGATTCATAGTTCATGGCATAAAATTTATAGTGTAATAACTGCATAAGACGTGCATGTAAATAGCTCAATCTATACATTTCTCATTCTCATTGCTCAATATCATATTCCAGAATGAAGGTCTACTTGAAATGAAAACTATTAGGCAATAAAATAGATAATTCATGATATGACTGCATTGTTACTTGCAACAATTCAAAATTTGCTAAAATGTCCCCATTTGGGTAATCTATAGAATTTTCGTCATAGAAATAGCCAATCAGAAGGCTGGATTTCAAGAAATTTCAGCCAATCAGAAGGCTTATCGCCGTACCACAGGGCAACCATAGGTCTGATGTTGGCTGATTCTAACAGTAGTACTTATGTCAAGTGAAATAAATAGGACGCCGGTGTAGACATGCTCCGACAATTTATTTCAAGTGAAAAATAAATTCTATCTGTATTATCTATTTATTTCATTGGTTCATTTTTCAAGAACAGTAAAAGTGGAATATTTTATGAAATATTTCAATAATTTCAGCTATTTATTTCCGATAAATATTTTCAGTGCCACCACCTGATATTGGATCATTAGAGTTTAAGTAGTAAATATTGTCAAATTTAAGTGTATTTCAATCAGTAGAAGACTTGTAATTCGTTAAATAATGAATCACTTAATTGTCATTAATTAATACTAAATACTTTTTCACTTATTTGATTGTAATTAATATTACATTTTAAAATGGAAATTACCAATAACTAGTTGTTGGGTGAGCGGCTAGAGAAATTGAAAATGGCGGCCAGAGATCATTGGAATTCGATTGCACTGGTATGCAACCCGACAAAGATGTTTCGGACGGTCGTTCTAAATGGGGGTATTTTACTGCGGTTTGGTTGTCTTTGTCCCATCCTGAATTTGTCCGCTTCACTCCATGACTCACTTCAGGCTGAAACTCTTTCGCTATTTTCCTTCGTCTCAACTAGGAACAAATCATGTAGACACAGTTTTATGTATTGTAAAAATTAATGCTGTAGACAAATAAAATATTATTGAACATTTAAAAAAAATACTTAATGTTAATAAAAACGAAATAAATAACCTCAGTGGTTTTGTGGCGAATTTCTTTCTGGCTGGCAGCACATGAATTCTGCTTCCCGCGCAGCTCACGATGTCTTTGGATCATATACTTCTCCATGTCTTCATTATGCCTAAAGAATAAAAATAATCTTAGGATTCTGACAAAACAGAAATTTCTGGTTCTGGGAAACCACAGAGGTCTCCAATCATACTAAATTAAAAATAAAATAAAATGGACATCCATATTTATCATTAAACTCAATTATCTCTTCAACAAAATTACTAGTGCCTTTGCATACTCCTGTCATGTAAAATGAAACAAAGGAAAGCCATCCACAATCGACTCCGATTTTAAAATCGCTATATCTAACGCTACGAACGTAGTCGGGCCTTATTACTAATTCGAATGTGACGTTTCGAATGATGTGTATATCAATGCTCTCCGTCGATAGTTTCTGTATTAAAAATGTATTCAAAAAATTAGAATAGGATTTTCAATGTAAAATTCAAACGGAAAAGAGAGCGAACTCAGCTTTTAGACGACCGCTTTAATACATATGTACGCTCCAGATAGTGCAATCTGACAAATTGTCAAAGAACTAGAAACGAACACTAATAAATTCGATGAGGATCATGGATTATTATAGGATTATTATTTCATTGTAATTAGCATTAATTTTATTACACTAAAGAAGTTCTAATATTATAATTTTATTAAGCCTTCGAACGGGTACTCTGAAATAATAGTACTAAAACCAAAACCCAAACCAACCTGCTGAGAACATCTTCAGTTAGAATCATAGAACAGGTGTCGAAAGTCTCCCGGTCGTCACTCTCGTTACTCCCACTCGATTTACTGCCAACACAAAATTCTTGAGCTTTTTGTCTTAAATTGAAGCATATTTGTACTGAGTGGAAGGACTCTACGTACTAAGGATGCAGGTTGTTTTAGAAATTACTCTATTATCTAATTCATTGCAAAAGTGGAAATCGTTTTAACAAGAATTGCTACATATTTACGGTTAATTATTACGTATTTAGATGTCCTTAAGAAGAAATAATTTCTAAGGATTTTAAAATTAATTAAATATTTTTATATTGTTTATACCAAAACATCTGATTGGAGCCGGAGCTGTAGTCAACATGAGGCGAACTTTTAATGTCTTCATCTGAAGATCGATGCTGAGACGATTGCTGTGTTTCAATTTTATTGTTGATTTCCCCCGACTCGTCAGACCGAGATGTTTTGGGTTGACTCTGAAAAAATCTGCAATTTTGGATTGATGGTTAAAATCGAATTTCCTTATGCGGGTCCATTAGTTTTGTTACTTGGTCAATCTACCTCTCAATATTTTCCTTGTAATTCAACTCGTTATAGCTCGGGGGAGTTTCGGAGCTTTGATTACTGCCAGAGTAATCGTCATGATGCGGAGAGATTTCTCCGAGCATGACTGAGTCCCGCTCCTAGAAAAACATTCAAAAATAAAAAAAATATTTCAAACTTTCACTTGGCGTTTGTAGATTAAAGTTATTCTAACTACCGCGAGCATCTTTTTTAATCTAAACTCAAACTTCTGAGTGCGTACAAATAATTTGGCCATTTTGATATCATGCGAAATTGCATACGTATTGGAATTGGCCAATTGAAAACAATTGGTGCATCGGGAACGCCAATGTTCAATTCGACTAAATTCCCGACTTAGTATTTGAGTTTATAAAAAAATATTGAAAATTGACAAGTAAAACTAATTGTGATATACCATTACGCTGTACATGTTACTGCATTGGGAGCCCGATAGTTCCGAGGTTCCTCCTTTCTTCATGTGGTCCAAAAGGGTCTCCATTAATGCACTCAAAATCTTTCGGCGTCGGGACGATTTGATTTTTATAATAGGGTCTGATATAATCCGACGAGTGACCGACTATAATCAAATGAAATAAAATAGCTAATTTACAACAAAATTGATTTATACTATTAAATCCATGTTTTTTATACTTCGGTGAGAATCTTCTTAATTTCCTCCTGCGTCTGTTTCCCATCGTTGATCACATCTTCCGATAGTAATAAATCTTCACTGTCCATTGGCGACATGAAAACATTTGGGTTCAGTGGACCCTGAAATATGTAATCGTTGATATTGCTTTATTTAGGTAGAAACGTGTTTCCTTGCTAGGGAGTTCAGTCCTAACCTAACAAAACTTCGAACTATTCACTACTAACATTTTGGCACTCACTTTTCCGAGCATTTGAATTTATTTTTTATTATCCACAAGTACATATTTTAGGATAAAAAATATATTTGACGACATTTATTATTTCAGGTATTCGACAGTATTTTGGAAATATTTTGCTATTTTCAAAACATAATTTTATTTCCAACACGTTTTCAGGGCATTTAAAAAGTATTTTTGCGCTTCAGGATATATTCTATTTAGCATTATTTGGGATAGTGAACCCAGCACTCAAGAGATATTCAGCAGGCCATCCATCACAATAATAAAAGCAATCACGAAAAAACATCGGTATTTCACTTAGGTTATTGTGTAAATATACTTTTATTTGCTACAGCGGTTGGAAAAATTAACTGCAGTTCCAACTTCCTGGTAAAAAAGAATTTACTAAACACAACAATATTACTGCTAATCGTAGCATCAAATACAGGGGACAATGAAAGACTACATTTTTAATAAACAGCTCAAAAAGTTACCAAAAAGCTCCCATTTAAAATCAGAAAAATTAGATCCCCTGGGATTTTGGAAAAACCGTACAAATCCCATGAGTACAACTTACGAATAAATATTTGTAAAGGATGAATAGTTGCCCCCAGTACTGTTATTTAATTCTACAAAAAGGTGTGCAAACTGACAAAGGAATCAAGGGGGTAATAAAAAGTAAAAACCACATCTAAAAAATGCTAAATAAGTTTTTCGATATAACAGAACCACTTTGGATTAGTAGTTTTGAAATGCTAATTAATACGCGCATAACGATCATTATGAAATGTTCCCTTTCTCCAATCATTTCCATCACAAAATAATCATCTTGTGTAAATTTCTATTTTTGTTTTGATGTTATAATAGGCTAATGTTTACCCATATTGGACTTCCTTGTTTTATAAAACATGCATTGTATACGCCCATGTGCATTGCAACAAAATGCCGCATTGTCCATGGCATAGATAGATACATAGATCCTGCGACATATAGTATAGAATAAATAATTTTTATTATAACTAGGCCCCCAGTACTACTGATGAATTTCAAAATGATTAGGCGTATTAACAATTTTTTATTTTCGAAATACGCTAATGTTAACCCATATTGGACTTCCCTGTTTTATGAATTATGTATGCATTGTGTAAGCGCATGTGCATTGCAACAAAATGCCGTATTTACCTTGACTAGTAACTAGGCTTGATTGCTGGGAGCAAACAGCCTAGTCTCGTTCATTGTCTTAAATGTATTCTAATTTGTAACGATATTCGTTACAAACAGAGTTGATGGCCGACACGAGGCGAGGCAGAAATGAGGGAAGGCGGCCAGAATTAATGTTTACAATTACTGATTGTAACAATTACTTTTGGCCGCCTCCCCTCATTTCCTCCTCGCCTCACTGTCGGCCATCAACTCGTTTGTAGTTTGTACCACGTGAGGAGTGGAAACTAAGACGCAAATAAATACACACAACCAGTCCCGACAAGTATTTACCATGGTATAGATAGATACATACATACATGCGACATACGAAGAAATACTTTTATGTATAGTAATAATAGAGATAATCAGTAGATTTCTGGCAAGTTAGCAGATGTAAAAGTTGCAGTTCTGAGGCTTACTAAATCGCAATTTCGATACTTTTTTATTTGAATTTACAAATTCATGAGTCAATTTATTTGAAATCATGTAAGACGACTACCTCCTGTGACATTGTAATATTATTATACCTATAAGCTAATCGTAGTATGATATTTAAATACTGCATTGCCGTGCCTGGACTCATCGAGCCAATGAAAGTTCGAGTTTTAGACGCGAACTCTCGATGGTTCGAGAAGGACATGCGGCCGCAGTAGCTGACTTGCACAGTCTGCTTTAGGAATTCAGTCGGGTTGGGGCCTTCGGGCTTGGACAGAGTCTGGCTTTGGTATTGGGACAAGAACTTAAATAAATCGGAGTCTAGAGAAGATTTATTGGTGGTTCACTGGGCATTTCAATGGCATTCCGGATCCGGGCATTGTTGCATCCCGAATAAACCGTACCTAGCACTGGCATTTGGGCTAAACCATCCCTAGAACACCGCCTATTTCACACTCCATGACTACAAACATTTTTAGTTCGGTTTATCGCTCATGTTGTGCTTTGTAAATAACTTGGGTCTTGTCGTCATAACGACAAGTCTAGTGGGATTTGATCAAATGTACAAATATTTGCATCTGCCTTTTAGCTTGGCACTCGCGCAATGTCTTTGCAGATGCTCTCCACCAATCACAGTCCGTAATGACTGCCAAACTCCACCTTCCACCTGCCAAACCGCTCAACTGCCCAATTTTCACAGATTTTCAGAAATTGTAATACTTAATCGTACATATTTTCCGTTTTTTTGAAAAGGCTTTTGGTACATCTATGTTATATTATAATTTCCGGGATACATGCACACATGTATGTATGTGTGTGTCCAAAATTGATTCATTTTTACTATGGAAATCAACAAAAATTCAAAATTTATTAGCGTTGACTATGAAAATCTAAAGAGAATCAAAATCGGCCAATATTAATTATCAAAATCAATAGAAATTGGAAAAATGCAAGTTTGACTATAAAGTTGAATATAAATGCGAAATAGATTTATTTCCGTCCGCTAATACTTATTTTCCGGTTTTATTTGTTTTATTATAAAATCTTAAATTTGGTAGAAGCGGTGTGAAGTATTTTATATTATTATGCTAACAGTTTATAGGAAACAGTTGAACTTTTTATTGCCAATTTTTCACTTTGACTATCAAAATAAAAACAAAGTGAGCGCGCGGTATCTCAGCAACCTATGGAGCGATTTGAACCAAAATCAATAGGGTTCGTTACCAGTCCATAGGCATTGTTTATGCCAAGTTTGGTCAACTCCCGTCTTTGTGTTCGAAAGTTATCGTGGGTACGGACGGACGGACGTACGGACAGACTGTGCGGTTCTATAAGCTCGCTTCCTCAGGCGAGCTAAAATGCCTATGGACCACTGACGATCCCTATTGAAATGGGGGTAAATCGGCCCATTGGTTGCTGAGATACCGGGCGCTCACTTTGTCTTCATTTTGATAGTCAAAGTGAAAATTTGGCATTAAATGGACATTAAAAAGTTCAATGGCGTTTCCTATAAATTGTTAGCAGGATCGTATAAAATATTTCAATCCGCTTCTACCAAATTTGAGATTTTATAATAAAGCAAATTAAACCGGAAAATAACTATTAAACGATAGAAAGAAATCTATTTTAGCTCGCCTGAATAAGGCAGCTTATAGAATCGCACAGTCTGTCCGTACGTCCGTCCGTCCCCACGATAACTTTCGAAAGCAATGACGGATCTTGACCAAACTTGGCAAAAACAATGCCTATGGACCACTGACGATCCCTATTGATTTTGGGGCTAATCGGTGCATTGGTTGCTGAGATACCGCGCGCTCACTTTGTCTTCATTTTGATAGTCAAAGTGAAAAATGGGCATTAAAAAGTTAGCTTATAGAACCGCACAGTCTGTCCGTACGTCCGTCCGTACGTCCGTCCGTCCGTACCCACGATAACTTTCGAAAGCAATGATGGATATTGACCAAACTTGGCATAAACTATGCCTATGGACTGGTGACGAACCCTATTGATTTTGGTTCAAATCGGTCCATAAGTTGCTGAGATACCGCGCGCTCACTTTGTCTTTATTTGATAGTCAAAGCAGAAAATGGGCCATAAAAATTTCAATTGTGTTTCCTATTAATTGTTAGCGAGATAGTATAAAATATTTAACTCTGCTTCGACCATATTTAAGATTTTATAATAACGTAAATAAAACTGCAAAATAACCATCATAGGACGAAAATAAATCAATTTCGCATTTATATTCAAATTGATAGTCAAATATCCATTTTGCGATTTCTTTTTAATTTTAATAGTCATTATTAACCGAATTTAAATTTCTGTTGATTTTAATACTCATAATCAATCAAAGTTGAATATCTGTTGATTTTCATAGTAAACATTAATGTGCTTTGATTTTCTGTTGATTTTCATAGTCAACATTAATGTGCTTTGATTTTCTGTTGATTTTCATAGTCAACATTAATGTGCTTTGATTTTCTGTTGATTTTCATAGTCAACATTAATATGCTTTGCTTTTCGGTTGATTTTCTTAATCAACATTAATCAATTTTGATTTTCTGTTGATTTTCATAGTCAGCATTAATCAATTTTGATTCTCTGTTGATTTTTATAGTCAACATTAATGTACTTTGATTTTCTGTTGATTTTTATAGTCAACATTAATGTACTTTGATTTTCTGTTGATTTTTATAGTCAACATTATTGTACTTTGATTTTCTGTTGAATTTTATAGTCAACATTAATGTACTTTGATTTTATGTTGATTTTATAGTCAACATTAATGTACTTTGATTTTTGGTTGATTTTGATTGTCAACATTAATCAATTTTGATTTTCGGTTGATTTTGATTATCAACATTAATCAATTTTGATTTTCGATTGATTTTCGTGGTCAACAATCATCAATTTTGATTTTATGTTGATATTTGAAATGATATAGCTTCGTTTCCTTATAATATCAATGTATGAATTTTTAATATGTCGTAGATACATATATAAAGACTCAATTCTGAAAGTTTGATCAAAATCCGTACGCTCGGTTTTGTGTAACTTTTCGCTACCAAAATGTGTACACGGTAAACTTTACTGAGGCGAGCTTCTGTTACGGCTTGCTGTAGGTTTTATTAATAATATTGACCGATTTTGATTCTCTTTAGATTTTCATAGTCAACATTATTCAATTTTAATTTAATGTTGATTTTCATAGTCAAAATTATTCAATTTTGAATTTATGTTGATTTTTATAGTCAACAATTATCAATTTTGAATTTCTGTTGATTTTCATAGTCAACATTAATCAATTTTGATTTTCTGTTGATTTTCATAGTAAACATTAATCAATTTTGATTTTCTGTTGATTTTCATAGTCAGTCAACATTAATCAATTTTGATTTTCTGTTGATTTTCATAGTCAACATTAATCAATTTTGATTTTCTGTTGATTTTCATAGTAAACATTAATCAATTTTGATTTTCTGTTGATTTTCATAGTCAGTCAACATTAATCAATTTTGATTTTCTGTTGATTTTCATAGTCAACATTAATCAATTTTGATTTTCTGTTGATTTTCATAGTAAACATTAATCAATTTTGATTTTCTGTTGATTTCCATAGTCAACATTAATCAATTTTGATTTTCTGTTGATTTTCATAGTCAACATTAATCAATTTTGATTTTCTGTTGATTTTCATAGTCAACATTAATCAATTTTGATTTTCTGTTGATTTTCATAGTCAACATTAATCAATTTTGATTTTCTGTTGATTTTCATAGTAAACATTAATCAATTTTGATTTTCTGTTGATTTTCATAGTAAACATTAATCAATTTTGATTTTCTGTTGATTTTCATAGTAAACATTAATCAATTTTGATTTTCTGTTGATTTTCATAGTCAACATTAATCAATTTTGATTTTCTGTTGATTTTCATAGTCCTATAAAATTTAAATATTTTTGTAAATATTTTGTCTGTAGATATATATTTTCGAAAAATAAATGAATACAAATATACAAATCACGGCTGTCTGCTAATGATAAGATCTTATAATATTTGATAATACTTAACTTATAAAATATACATAGTTTCTTTAGTAGATTATTTTCAACACAGTGTGTGACCCTCGTTAGTAATTCGATCACATAATTAGCTCGCCTGAATAAGGCAGCTTATAGAATCGCACAGTCTGTCCGTACGTCCGTCCGTCCGTCCGTCCGTACCCACGATAACTTTCGAACGCAACAACGGAAGTTAACCAAACTTGGCAAAAACAATGCCTATGGACTGGTGACGATCCCTATTGATTTTGGAATAAATCGGTCCATTGGTTGCCGAGATGCCGCGCGCTCACTTTGTCTTCATTTTGATAGTCAAAGTGAAAAATGGGCATTGAAAAGTTCAATTGCGTTTCCTATAAGTTGTTAGCTGGATAGTATAAAATATTTCACCCCGCTTCTACCAAATTTAAGATTTTATAGTAAAGCAAATAAAACCCGAAAATAACTATTAGAGGACGGAAATAAATCTATTTCGCATTTATATTCAATTTTATAGTCAAACTTGCATTTTCCAATTTCTATTAATTTTGATAATTAATGTTGATCGATTTTGATTCTTTTTAGATTTTCATAGTCAAAGTTAATAAATTTTTATTTTATACTGATTTTCATACTCAACATTAATCCATTTTGATTTTGTGTTGATTTTCATACTCAACATTAACCAATTTTAATTTTATGTAAATTTTCATAGTCAACATTAATCAATTTTGATTTTGTGCTGATTTTCATACTCAACATTAACCAATTTTAATTTTATGTAAATTTTCAGTCAACATTAATCAATTTTAATTTTATGTTGATTTTCATTGTCAACAGTAATCAATTTTGATTTTATGTTGATTTTCATATTCAACATTATTCAATTTTGATTTTATGTTAATTTTCATAGTCAACATTAACCAATTTTGATTTAATGCTGGTTTTCATAGTCAACATTAATCAATTTTAATTTTATGTTGATTTTTATAGTCAACATTTATCAATTTTGATTTAATGCTGATTTTCATAGTCAACGTTAACCAATTTTGAACTTATGTTGATTTTGATAGTCAACATTAATCAATTTCGATTTTCTTTTGATTATGATACTCAAAATTAATGAATTTCGATTTTCGATGATTTTGATAGTCAACATCAATCTATTTTGATCTGCTGTTGGTTTTAATTTTGGATTATGAATTATACTAGCCTAATTTGAATTAGTGTCCACTTTATTAATCAAAATCATAATTATTTCCACAATTGATTAACAAAAATGTGCACACGGTCCCCATTACTCAGGCGAGCTTCAGTTACGGCTTGCTGTAGGTTATTTATTGTAGAAGTGGTAGATGACTTACCTGGATAACACGGTGTTGACCAATGACGAATTCTAATTTCCAAGACCACGGATTGATGAAACACGACCAATCCGTTTCCAACATAGCAAAACTTCCATTGAAAACTCTGAACCTGTACGGCCGACTTCGAAATGGCTTCCCTTGTTCTTGCATTACTAACCAATACAATAATAAAAATGGCGTCAATAATACAACCACAGTATTTTGATCCCCATGTCTACTCCCCCACATACAGTAACGCCCTACCCAAAATAACAAAAATTTTGCACCCAAGTTGGAGGAGCTAATGGCAATTTTTGGTGTGGATTCTACAAACTGCTGTTACTATTGACTCCAAAAGTGTTGAGTAGCCACACAAGACCGCATTCAAAAATCGGAACTTTTGGGTGCAAAATTTTTGTTATTTTGGGCAAGGCATTACTGTATGTGGGGGAGTAGCCATGGGGATCAAAATATTGTGAATACAACATTAATTTTGATAATAAACAATAGAATAGCTTTTTGGAATAATTTTATTTAATTATTTTCTACCTCCATAAACAACTTTCACATGACAAGGTCACATCAATTTTTAGAAAATGCTAGGTACTACATCATAATATTTCTCGCAAAATGTATTTTTGCCATTTGTGACTCATTTTCGCCAAAATGAACTATGTTTTGGCGCTCTGCCAGCGTAGTCAATTACATATGCCAAAGTCGACGCCCTCGCCTCCCCCCCTCCCCGAAATAGTCCATATTGCTAACCTCCTTCGTAGATATCTTTCAGAAGGGCCATATCCTCTGGATGGTAATAGTCCAAGACCGAATTCCCGATCAGATCTTGTGGTAAGTGGCCCAAATAGCTAATTGCTTCGGTGTCCATATGTCCGAAATGACAACTAGCCGAATGTCGAGTCACAAATTTCCCAGCATTTGTTGGCACTTCTTCCGGATCTACCAAAAATTTTATAGCTTATTCGATTTCTTAAATGTGTAAGTTGGAATTGAATTCATCGTTGACACTTATGAAAGTGGGATTTATCGTTGCAGGTTGCATATATTCGTTGCATTTATCGAGTACTATTTTTCTGACCAACTTTCAACGCACAATACCCGACAAAATAATTTGGACGTACATTGATAGGCCGATTTGATTCTGGTGGCTACAATCACAAGATTGAAATTAACAGTGACTTTGGAGTCGTTGGGTGGAATGCGGACTTCGGAATTCGTCGTTTCTTCTATTTTCTTCAATTTCATTGTCAACTTGAATGGATAATACACAACTGTTTTATCTACAACTCCGAAACCGATGGACTTCAGACCTCGGTATTGACGCAAACGGCAAAAGAATTGCTCCGATTTTGTATTAGATCCTGAATTTTTATTTCAAAATAATAAATCATTGCAAAACGGATGTAAATATAGTCCTTATTAGTTAAGTTATTTCAAAATTTTAAGGCGCATAAACGGAAGAATTTGTAATTTTTAAAGTTGCTATATTATTACAGCCTTTTTAGAATTTTCTGGCGGAAACATTTTTAGGAATAATACATTTTTAAAATTTGTAGCACTCTGTTACAATAACATCAAAAAATCCGAATATGAAATAACTCCGAAACTACCGATCTGGATAAAACAAAGAACAGAAGTCAACAATCGCAGTATCTCGGGGGGGTTTTTGAATTTGTGAAAAAATCGAATTTCTTCCCTTTCAAAATGACGAAATAAATTTCGAAATAGACAGTTTTTCATATAAGGAATTGTTTCATTAAAATTCTGCCCCATTAAAAATACGGCCCTTATAAAGTTATGATTTATAGACATAGAGATAAAATATATTTCAAAATCGTTGAACTCCACGATATGTCAGATCAAGTTATATTTTTCGTCGAAAATTGGCTACGTAAAGGTGTTGTTCGCAATCTAAAGATATAATAAAGGCCAAGGAGCATAGACGTTGTCATAGTTCTGTAGCGTTTTATCAGGAGAGTCGAGTAAGGAATTTTACCATACGCGAATTTGAAGATTTATGGGAAGTTTTTTGGAAAACGTCCCCTACCCCTGTCTTTATCAATCTGCCATAAACATTGATTTCCTACTTGCTATCCTCCAATAATTTAATACGTAACCAACAGCATAGCAACCAGATATTCAGACGAAATTAGAAACAAAATGTCCCTTATAGGTCTTCAAAATCCCTTATGGATAATTCTCTACTTGGCTCTCCTTATTAACCGTCCAAGCTCCTTGGTAAAGGCCAAATATTACATATATTTGATATATCAGATACAGCGATTGTTGACTTCTGTTCCAAGTTTCATTCAAATCGGACTGGTAGTTTCAGAGTTATTTCATGTTCCGATTTTTTTGTGTTAATTTTATATAGGGCCTGAAATACTGAAAAATGAATTTTTTTGACCATGCAAAGATGTTAGTTTACAATAATAAAGTGCACAGAAAAACAGAATTAAAAATGTCCACTGAAGATCTACTTTTTTTCATTTTCTTATTTAAAATAATTTCTGTCAGGCACGTAACTAGGGGGCATGGTGGCGCGAAGCTCCTCCTCCCCTACCACTGAGAAAAAGACTAAATATCTAAACTAAACCACTGTTTTTCAAAAAGGCTAAACATAATAAAAATATTTTTGGAATTTTTTAAAATTATGTTTTGGTGCGTCCCCTTACGATGAAATTCATGCCTGCTCAGTACTATACAGTTTTGGTATTTTAAGAAATCTGAGCCTACTGGATAGAGAATTAATGTTTGAAAACAATTGTTGAGTGCCGACCTTGTTTGGTGTTGTTGCTGTGGGTTAGGTTATTGTCTCCGGATGACAATTTGACTCCGCAGGTGATGTGGCTAGCGAAAGCCATTCTGTCTTTGGGGTGAATGAAGTCGATGAAACTTCGTCCTATCAGCATATCCTTAGGAAATCCAAGTACATTTGTGATCGTCGCAGTAATATACATCACCACTCCGTCGTCGATGGAGACCGCAGCTGCAAACCCTTCCTATTCACAATCACAACGTTTCATCCTGCACTTTAATCTGAATTTCTTTTCCTGTGAGTATGTTGGTCAGAATTTGGTTGATAGAACAAAGGAATTGAGAAATAATCTAAGTACGTACATCTTTGATGAATTCATCTTTTAATTCTTCAGAAAAATATTGCTGCCATTTAGTGAAGGCAGAGCAGAGCACCTCTTCGGAAATTTCACGATCCAAATCTAGGAATTCATAAAATTAGTCCCAATAGAAACCAGATTTAATTGGAACAAAAATATCACAACATTTTACTAAGTACATCAAAAAACTAATGATATGAATACATGATTATGACAGTCTGGTAGATTGCTCCACCGCATCGTTTGAACAACAATAATTGGGTTTTAATTTTCGGAGTTTACCAAGATTATGAAATGTGCACTAAAGTCAGATTTTCGAAAAATGTTTTTCAAAGCAGCAAAAATTCGAGTTGAACGTTTTGGATATGAGTGAATGAAAAGAATATTTCCATGCAATTTTTTGTACGTTTATTTCTAAATCCCGTTATTTTTGGATAAATATCTGTCTGTCCTTCCGCGGGAAATATCTGTGTGCACAATAACTTTCCAACGGTTTCAGGTCTGTTCAGTTCAAAATTTGAGGGTACGATTTACAGGTAAATAGGATTTGCTATTTCATAAATGGAAAAATTGGTCATAAAAAATTGAGGGGTTCAAAAATTGCTAAAAATCCATTCATCATCAATCGTACAAAGTCGTGCAATGGCTTGTTCGAAACGTTCTCTATATTTCCGTTTTGCAACTGGTTTATTATTGTATTATAAATTATAATTATTATTTAGTAGTTTGACCATTGATGAAGGGTTCCTGTTGGAACTTCTTGATACAGCAGAGGGCGTGGGTGAGGGCCGCCATCTGCAGTGCTTTGCTGTCTAAAGTCCCGGCTCCTGGAGACAGCTGGGAAGGTGTTCCAGGAAAACTAGACAAAGAGATATTTGGGAGACAGGATTGTTCCGATTTCTGGTCCTTGCACCCTTCCCCCGAAGACCGCAGCTCAGTTTTGTCTATCGACATCTTCCGGTCCGTCTTGTAATCGGAGATTTGCTGAGGCGCATTTTGGTGGAGGGGGTACCCAATCGAGCTACCACTTGACAGCGAACTATGCTGCGACTTGCTGCTCCCAGAACTGAATTCGGTAAACAAATTTATTTATAGAAAGCAAAAATCGGCTGCTTTTTCTTCAAGAATTAGCAATTATTATTAGGACTTTTTCTAATTCGCTTAGGATTTTTGAATATTCTAGTAAAAATATATTTTAGAAAATATTGCTATATAATATTCGTAATAGAAAAACTTTAAAACTATGAACAATAATGAATTATTTAACTACATTTTCGTATTTAATGATTTGAAAAAATTGAAAAAAACTGGTGGTGAATTCATAGTTTGAAATATTGTTACAATTTGCTATTGGGCCGAGCTGTTAGGCACTAAAAGAAGCTGCTGACCTTCTTTGAGATTGGCTGTTAGTGGCTGATTTATTGGATCCATAGCCGGAGTCAGATGCCAATTTGTTGTTGGTCATCAGACTGGAGCTGGAAATCCGCTCTCTGTCCACACTCTCGTCCATGACTCTTTCTCAGGAATCTCCTAGATCAAAACGAACAACGTAGCACAACGTTCAGTAAAAATTAATCATTATAATCACAGTAAAATAAAAAACTCTTTCCACCTATCACAATAAAATGTAAGAGATGGAGGGATTGAATTAGGGATTGAATCGAAATGAAAAGGGGACGTTTTGTAATGTTCTTAATGTCCGTATTAAGTAGCATTTCAAACCTTCTAATCCAAATCAGTTCTGCTGTATTCACAAACTTATTTAGCATTTTTTGGTAGAATTGGCATTACTCTTTACTGCCCCCTTAATTTCGCTGTGCCAGTTTGCACACATTTTTGTAACTGAACAGGGGGGGCCACTTTTTATTTTGTAAAAATATTTATTCGTAAGTTGCACTCATGGGATTTTCACATTTTTCTAAAATCCCGACTAATTTATCTGGTTTTAAATGGAAACTTTTTGATAACTTTTTGGAAGAGTTTATTATATTAAGTATTTGATGCTACGATTTACAGTTATTATTTTGGTTTAGGAATTTCCTTTTGACCAGAAAGTTAAAGCTGCAGCTAATTCTTCCAACCGCTGTAGAAAATAAGTAAATTTAAATTATTGTAATTATAAAGTTAACACAAACTATAAGGGAAATACTGATGATATTTTGGGAATTGCCTGCTGAATTTCTCTTGAGTGCTACGTTCACCCCTTAGCTGGATTCACTAGTCTAATATAATACAGTATTATAAATTATTCATCACCAAAGTTTCATGTCTCAAATAGTAAGCGAGACAGATTTTAAAAGCTTGTGGTTATTCTCATTGACGTGTATTGGTATCATATTTTTTAATGTTAGATAATTTTTGCGTTTTTTATTTTTTAGCAGAGCATTTTCATTGCAGTTTTAACTTTCTAAAAAAATAACCAGGATATAATTATAATGCTCATGGAATATTTACCGAATCCTGAGTCCTTATAATCAAAAGGAGACAGAGATATGCATGAATTTATATGAGCTATATGGACCAGGATTGATTTTTCTAAAAAGCTACATATGGGAAAATTGAAGCCTGCAATTTTTTTAAATTGCTTCCCCCATAATGATCGTAAATCAAAAATAACCGCAAAAAATTATCGCGTTTGGGAATACTATTTTCGCTTTCGATTTTAACATTCCTTTCTTTTAGGCTTTTTGGGGTGGATGGAGATAGACGGATTTTCGAATCCAGATATTCAAAGATGTATACAGGGGGAATTGAAGATCAAATTTTTGACAGAAAGAGCGTTTTGATTACATGAAATCTCAGTCGTCCCCGATTTCTACGTTGTTACCCAAATGTTGTGAGTCACCCACCGTACACTTTTCCACAATTTAAATACTCGGATTTATTACCTGGAATGAAAGATGTTGGTGTTAATTGTAAGGAGATAAGAATGCTCCTCCCCTTCTTCCACAGAAGGGGATCGTTAATTTTAATTATGTTTTCCAACGTTTTTCAGAGTGATTGAAATGAAAGAAATAATAGAGACAGTGACAGAAAGACGTCAGACTTGGTTAGATCTGTCTTGGGCAGGTAGAATGTGAGTACAGGTGAAGCCGAAGTCACATTCCGTTGCACGTGAGTGGGAAGATGACATCGGCGTCTGGAGATCCACCCTCTCTGCAACTCGGATCCAGATTGGTGCTCCTGTCCCCGTACCCGCCTCTCCTCTCCCTCCTCCGCATTCGTCTCCCGCACTCCTCACGTTGACCGACAGCTGAGTCTCCAAATCGATCACCCACATCCGCTCCTTTTCAATACTACACATTTCGTAGACTTTAAAGACTTGAAAATAAGCCATGCAAGCAGCGATGTTGTCTATCATCTTGAAAATATTTATTCAATCTAAATAGTTCAGTAATAATGCTTTCTTTCTGTGTATAGATGCGTTTTACTGAACCCACAAAACTCTCCGACCTTACTCTGAACTAGATATTGTAGATGACGTTAAAGAGAATTTGAAATCCTCTTCAGATATTGACTGAGAAGAATGAGTCTGCAAAAAATACAATCTACATATCGCTTGTCCTCCTATTTTTAGATTCGGATGTATCCCCAAAAAATCGAATTTTTGGTATGAGTTTAAGTTTTGGCATAAAGCTATACAAAAATGATTTCTATTAGGGTCATCCCGTAAGTACGAGGTTTATTCACTAAAAATTTTTGTCCAATTATCCGGTGCTGAAAGCGATAAACGTTATAGTTAGATTATAGTAAGTATAAGTTGCATTGTAGGGTGTTAATACTGTTTTCTATACCTGAAGGCTAGACAAATTCTCTTAATAGTCGGATGTATCTCAATCCTCTGACTATTGAGTATGTATGCAATTTATAATAATTATCAACAATCATGGGTTCGGTTGTAGTAACCCAGAAACCCTGTACAGGGTGCTATTCCTAGTACTGGTGAGTGGTATTCGGATAACTTGTATTTATTTCGTATATGAGGGTAATAACAACTTGTATATGCAAAGGGATATCCCGTACAGTGTTGGATGACCAGCCGGCTGGTTGGTTAAAATGGCTGGCTAAAATGGCCGGCCGGCTGGTTGAAATTCTTTTTAGCCCGTGGCTAAATTGGCCAAAAATAGTCAAACGGGGCTCTGTGAACTGAGAAAATCATCCTTGATTTGGCGGAAAATTTGAAAAACCCATGATTTTTGGCCATTTTGGCCACTAGCCATTTCAACCAATTTAGCCGGCTGGCTGGTCAAAATCATTTTTAGCCGGCTAAAATGGAACACTGATCCAGTATATGGATAGTGATAACTTGTATATGCGAATGGATATCCCGTACATGCTCTTTTAGCATGGATGATTGACACGAAGTAAAAGATTTATACAAATGCGAACGCATAACAATCCATATAAGGCATAGTAATCACTCTATAATATAATCGTGTTGTTCGAATTGCGCAGTGTAAAATTCCCTACACCTATCAATGGAAAATCTCTACCTTCGAATCCGACCCACCAAATGAGAAACCATGAAAAGTTCAATTAGAAAAAGCTATGCATCTGAAATACTTTCGTCTCATCGTACAATATTGCCCCCGGAATACACACTAGCTTTATTTATAACAGGGCCTAGATCCTGTGACCGGCTAGTGTAATCATGGTAATGATCATAACAATCCAAGCTAAAAGCATATACAAAATATCCATTTGCGTATACAAGTTGTCACTATCGATATACGGGATATCCATTTGCATATACAAGACGTCACTACCCTCATATACGAAATAATTTATACAAGTTATCCGTGATTCCTGGTGAGTATCACAATCATGAGTGGTTTGGTTTATGCGATGATATAAATGAAAGGGGTAAATGAAAATTTGATTTTTATTTATTACTACATTCAGCAGGCAGACACTCAATTGATTTATTATATATATTAGTTATTAGTGTTGCATATCCTTCAGAATATTTCCCATATTATTGGATTAGAATTAGTCTAACTTACGTACAGTCAATGTCCATATCATTCCTCGCCATCTCCACTCCATAAATGTTTAAAATAATCAATTTCTTAAGAATTAAACAATACCTACCGACTACATTTAGGTACAGTATAGTATTATATCATACTCTACAATTAAACGTTAACTACACTCCGCCTTAGTCCACACCCACCCACACACATCCCAACCCTTCCAACAGTGTCTCTTACCAAGGATATTTTTATCGTAGCACACACACCGACCGAATGACAAAAACACCGAATTCACAAGCGTCAGATTTCTTATAACCCCAGATATGGCAGGTGAAATATTTGATAATATTTATAATATAGGTATATATTAAGATAAGTCTGCGGCCGTAACAGATTGTTGTGTTGAACATCTGACCCTTGTCTGAGTCTTCTCAAATTGTTATTACTAAGCCTTTTCATTTCTATTCCACCGTTTTCATTTATTGTAGTGTCATTATCTACATAGCCAAGAGGTTCAATCATAATATTATAGACGTCGTAGCATTATGAATCTGATGCTTATTATAGATAGTAGATCAGTGTAAGGGTGGGAATTGCGGTTTGTGTGTGTGTGTGGGTATGGAGTACATTATAATATGCAATTAAGTAGTCATTAAAGAAGTACTACAACTAGATTAGGTACATATCCTATAGGTAAATAGTTCGTCTATAGTCTATAGTGACAAACGTTTATGTATCTATACCTAAGCAATCCATGATATCATATACGCATGTATATATAATATATTATAAGGATAATAATGAATTAATACAGTCGAGTCAAGTCTACATCAACTTACAACAGTTTAAGTTCTTCTTTCTACATCATTATTAATTCTACTACGTACATTAATAACTGAGACTGAATTAGATCGTTATCTTACTTCTAGTTCCTAACTATAATTGGTAGGTTGATGGATTTGCTACTTTATACATTTTAAATAAATAGGCACGTTGTACGTGTTAACGTTACTCTCTGTTCACAATTTGGGCTGTGCAAGTGAATTAAATTATATGTAAGCATGCCCTGCAATGCAGTTCACCGAATTCTTCATTCCTGACTTGACCTAGTTAATTTAGATGTCTGAATGTGACACAAGGGAATTAACTCGGTTCGCAGGACGGGCTTATTTACTAGTCATCATAATATTACAATAACCCCGTCCGTAAAACGGGCACTTCTACTAGTCATCATCATAATAAATAAAAAGTTGGTGACTGCAGGGCACATAAATAATGAGCCTGTCAGATGGTTCTTGATCCTTAGTTGCTCCGCATCCGTACAGACAGATAACAAGCGACTCATCTAATGAATAAAAGCGCAATTAATCCATGGCCTTAATTATATTATATAAATGAGGGTTTCTATACTATATAATGTTGGTTATACAGATATAGTAGGATAATACAAGATTCCTTCACACAATTTGTAATATTTCCAACCTTTAGGTAACGTAACAACATCACACTAATCATTTATATTACTAATTAACTAATTACTATTAAATTACATTTATCCGTTGGACTATTAACAATAATTGCATCTCTCTCTCCACATCATCAGCACTATCTATAATATTCAGTTGTATATGTAGTAGTTATTAACACGCATTCTTATAGCATCAGTCTGTGACAGACGCACAGAGACACACATAATACAAGACAAGTCTATTATTATATAGATTAGTTTATGTACATATTGTTGTTGTGTGTAAGTATATATTTATAGTTATGAATACATTTATTAGAATTACAATATTAGTTCAACTAGATTATTATTATGTATAGTCGATATTGCAGTTGTAATGGGTATTTAGGTAGGTCAGTGTATAGTCGTATAATATCAGAGTATCTACCACGTCATCTTATTATGGTATACATGATGATGATAATAATTATATAATATTCAGGGGGAGTAAAGGAGCAAAGCCATATTCACTATAGTATAGTAGATCTTACCAGTTTATTATAACGAGTACTTATTTGGTATATGCTAATTGTGTCTATATAAAAGATACTAGAGCCAACCCCCAGTCCCCAAAGAATGAGACATTTTTGACACACCACCCGTGATCTACCTACATATCCTTCCTGTGTCCCTTCACGTTTTGGTGCACTTGGGTATTTAGTATAAGTAGACTGTGCGGGAATACAATCTCTAACCAATCAGCATAGAATAACAAATCCTAATTACAGGTAGATGAATCAATCTTGTGCTCAGCATCTCTAACGAGACACAACCCAACTATAATTTAAAGATGTATTGCCCCGTACAAATGATGGGTCATTTTACTAATACATAAGACATTATTGCATTAGAGTGACTACAGTTGAGATTAACGAGATGCCTCATTCCACTGAACCTACGCGTATTTACGCTACCAAATATTTGTAATTAGAGTGACAATGGCGAAATTGGATTAAATGTTGACCGGTATAAATATGAAAATTGGCCAAATTTTTATTCAAATATTTGGTATTTCGAAACGAAACATAGTACTGAAATCTTCGAGTGGGAAATAATGGGAAATAAAACCTTAAAAATTTTAATTGTGACCCAATTTTCCTTTCTATCCCACGAATGTGTCTTTCCCCATCAAAACTTAGAATTAATTTGTCGAATAATTTTGAAACATAAAAAAAGATGATGCATGCTAATTTGGGAGGAGTAAGTCGTAAGATTATAAATTAAAGGAAAGACAGTAGAGCATGGCATGGGTAAAAAATCATATATCTATCTATAGAGGTGTCACTCCTGTTACCTCCTATTCTAACCTCGCTGGATGTTTGAATTAAAGTAGTGAGTGTCTTAATGTATAAATGCCCCTAACAAGATTCCTAGTTATAGTAGGATAGAGTATAGCATCCAGCCAGAGACGGACTGTAAATTATTCGTTGACTTCTTCTATATAAGTAACGTCCAAGTACTAGTCCATAACAATGAGATTAATTGATATACTTATTAGTCACCTTACAAATATTACAAGTACTATTATTACTTTTGCATCCTCTTCCCTGGGAGGACCTCACTTATACATCTCCCTCTTATAGCCCCTACATTTCGGAGGGGCCAGTACAAATTGACCATCACTTTCTACATTTTCATAGTACCATGAGAATCTTGAAGTCAAATATGAAGTGAATATAATCTTTATACGATACGATGGTTTGTTTGTCATTGAGGAGAACCACACAGTTGCTATTTTGCTATCCGTGGAAGTATCCTACGACGTCATAATAAAGCATGTCTATGACTCTGGGGTAAATGTACATCATGTGATTGGGTCATTTCGAATTAGCAACGTATATTTCGTAAAATCGTAACATCTACGCCGTATACCACACATACAATTAACCGAGTGAGTACCCACACTATAAACAACAAATTCATCATAAACGAATTCTGGAAGTTCAAAATACAGAGTACGGTCCTACAAAGTTACCGCACGACCATGTAAATCAGATTTTTCTATTGAAGCTGAATGTTCATACTAAGCATATTATAAAATATCATAAGTGATATAGCTTCCACCAGGTTTGGAATTACATGTTGGCGTCACGTTACCTTTGTAGCGCTCCACTCTGTACTGCTTTTACTCGATATGATTAATGCAAACGGCATGGACTTACAAATTTTTTTTTTGGTTAAATTTAGGAACTCTATAAACTCTCAACACAGGTTTAAATGCGAATCAATGATCAAAACCATAATTAATTATGGAGTCTTCAAAATAAATTCAAATGTTTTAAGTAAACAGTCAAGTTATACGGACACCCTCCAAATATAAGTCCTAACTGGAAAGTATGCTATAATTTGTAAATAGGTATTTATGTGGTAATTTCTTTTAGTACAATATTTGTTGAGATGTGTGAGTCAGGCTACTCCACATTTATTACTTAATTTAAGTGACATTCTGACATGCCCCAATCCCTCCAAGTACAGGATCCCTCTATTAACTCTCATCTCCTGTCCCCTACACCCAATGCTACACAATCAATTATCATAAATATTATTCCGTGCTATCCGTACATCCCTTCATTTCCCTAAACCTCATTAAATTCGGCAGATTGGATTTATTCTGATCACACAATTCGGAATATTATTTCCGTTTTAAAATACCATATTTCAAATTCGGTAAATATACAACTTCGGCTAAAACGATGAGGTTTAGAGGAATTTAGCAACAATTGAGGATTTTAAAACGATCTATGCTATTTGTAAATTGAATTTAACATCCTTAGAATATTGTAATTAATTGTAAATTCCTATATAGTATTGGTTGCAGTAGTAGGTATAGATGAGAGGAAAATAGACACCCTTTACACACTAAACATGCTTTTTTAATTTGTTAAATCATTAAGTTAGTTAAAATTAAAATCAATCAAACTAAAACAAAAAAATCAACTACTCTTTTTGACAATTAGGGTAAACGTGTGTAGTGCACAGCAGTTTAATTACAATTTTTCGATTCTGATTGCCAGGTTGCCACTGAAGCCACTAAATGCAGCCAATTACATTTGTAATGATTAAACCATCTCTCTCTACGTAATTAATTCATTATTACTATTAAGGGAGTGTTGAGTTGGTTCTCGAAAATAAAAAAGGTGCCCTACGCATGTCATGTATACCTTAATAATGTAAAAAAAAATAATTACTGGTATTATAGTACTTCAAAAATTGCAATTAAAAGTGCAGAGACAAAATTATCATGTTGATTTAGAATGACTAAATTCCTTGGCTAATGACTGACTGAGTTCAGGTTTGCATTGATAACCGCAGGAAGGGGGAGGGTAGAATGAGTTAGATTAATCTTTTTTACTGTACAAGACAAAAACAGTATGGCAGAAAAACATTTGCTGTGAGGTACAAAACTATTGTGCATGTCCCACCTCAGTGACGCAGATAGATGGAAATTCAAGGCAAGGAGTGTGATTTACGACTTTAGCGGCTTTTAGGAAACAATTCTATTTTGAAACTATAAATTAAATTATTATTAGCGTATTCTGAAGGTTTGATGTTACAAGTGGAAAAATGTACTAAGCTTTTACCAAACATAAACAATCAAAAAAATCACTTATCTATTATTTATGGCACCAAATTAAAAATATTAAAAAATAAAACGTTCTAATTATAATTTTTCAAATGATTGGTGAAATGTTGTTTTCCCGTGCTTACATGGTTTCCAACAATTGCTGCAACATTTTCGGCTCTCTCTGCGTCACATCTATTAACACGGTGCTTGGCTACTCTTAAGCAAGGTATTATTATTATAATTGGCAGGGGGAAGAGCAAATAAAAGTACTAGCACGCGTTAGAGTAGGCGGTGACAATAAATCCTAGTTTTGTATTCTCACCATTTTAACCCGATTCCCAAAACGGATAACATAGAACGGTAGAGAGTGGTTCACTATTGTCTTGACCTTTCCCTAAATATTAGCACTGTCTGCCTATATAGTCTTAGACTTATTTTGCTTACTCGCCTTATCTGTATCGTCGTAATAATGAGTCGACATGACACTGATAAGCTTTAAAAGGCCGCTATATCTTCAATAAACATTTAAGGCTGCCTGGTCGATGCTTGCCTGAAGTCTGAAGTCATTTTCCTACAGGAATACCTGTAAGAAATGGCCCAATTTGTGGTACAAGACAGGAAACATTGATAACCCCCTCTTTGGGAAACACAATACAATTGTTATGTCTCAAAATGAATAGCACAAAATTTTGTAGAATGGATTGAGGTAGTTGACAGACCGCGTAGAACTATTTGTCTGCTTCAAATTTTGAAAAATTAGGAGAAGAACGGGGAAAATCAATTTTTGATAGATTTGGGGCTCGCAAAGGATTGTTTCTTTAATGGTGCACGAGTTATTAATGTTCTGTGTGTCAACCAGGGAGCCTTAACGATACATCAAAATTTACGCAACATTAACCTTGTCTTTGATCTGCTTCGATCTGATGGACTCTTCTAAAGGGACTGCCTAGCTACGAAGACGAAAATTGAAAAAAAAAACCATTTTGTCCGACAAAAACTTGTAAATACCGGGCACTCATTAAAATTTCCCTGAATAAACAAATAAGTATTTTCATTTATTTAATATTGGTGTCAGCTAAAAACATTGATAAAAACCTATAACAAAAAATAATGAAAAACAAGTGAAATTATGCCAAATCATTGAACATATATGGACAATTTTGGGTCATTATTCTACAATGCCGGATCTACATACCCATTTACTTACCAATTTGTGTTAATTACATGGTAATAACGATAACTGAACCCTGTTATGATAATTACACTGAAGCCAAGCCAGGAAGACCTTACAGAAAAGAACCGAATTGAAAGGGTACGTTTGTATCTTTCCTCTGGGCACAGAAAATCAGATCACAACGGATTAGTCTATACGCTATAGACCCCGTCCTAAAGATGGGCAACTAGTAATAACATTCCCTCATTTTCAGTCTCGGATTTTTTGCTCTCGATTAATCCCGCTATGATGCCACACCCATGTCTTTGACATTGTCTCTTAATAAATTAATGAAATTCAGGGGAGTACGTCCAAAATCTACACGAAGAAACAGACAGGGCTTCTGTACTGTTCTGTTAAAAGAGGTGGACGACACGCTATAGATAAGATATCAAGACAAGATATATCAGACAGGGCTTACCCCCAAAATCTTCGATTATTTTTGTCTATCCAGTATAAATGCTGCTAAATTGTTTTAGATCTATTTCACTTAAATGTCAACAAATCGTGTTACTTAAAACCCAAAAACTTTTAAGATCTCAATAATTTTTTCCCTGGTTTTTTTTCACCCCTGAACGGGATATTTATAGTTTTTAATTGATAATTTCCCTGACACAATTTTTTATCTTTCAGTATTAGGATTTAAAAAAGGACCCTGGAGCTGTTGGGAAATCTTAAACTACAAAAATCAAAGGTTTTGTAATGATGAGAGGTATTTGTTTGCATTTTTGTAACTCTAGATAAATATATTTATATTTAGTAGGCGACTTAACCAGAGAAGGCTTAGCATTAAAGAATCAGACTTTTCTGTCCATTTTATTCTATTATTTTGGCGGCGTAGGGATCATGATTCGAATGTGCTCAAAATTCTGCTATCTACATACAAATTGCAGGGAAAGAATATATTTGTGTGCCCAGGTTTTAACCTACGTACCTACACTCTTACACTAACCTAATTAAATCAGCTCAGAAATGGCACTAGTTTTTAAACACAACTTGATAGATGTTTAGCATGGTGGTAATTTTTAGGGAAATATACAATCAATTTGGAATGGGTACACTAGTAGTAAAGCCTCACTCTGTACATAATTTATGATAATTTTGACCTGTTAAAACCAGGCATCGAAAAAATCTTCAAAGTAAAAACACTCCGCCCACTTTCCAGTTTTAGCTCCGTTCAAAGTCACTAAGCTCATCAGCGTATTTTGAGGGTGGGGTTCATGGTGGGTGGGCGGAGCAAGGTTAGATATCCACCAAAAATTTTCGACGCCCCAAGAACGCGCGAGAAGTTTAGATAAACGCGCGCGAGATTGGCCAAGGACGATGAGTCTAGCCTGGCTTGGATATAGTGTAGTGATATTCTATGCATAGGAAGTTGTTAATACTAGAGAACGGTAGATTATTGTAGAGGGAGGGAGGGAGGGGGTGGAGTTTGTGTAAGTAGTAATGTAAAATGTATTTTGTCTGAACTAAATTCGTTTGTTTTGGATGCCTCAAGCATTCTCCCTTCTGTCAACAAATAACACTACATAACGAAAAAATTTAAAAATTAGTCTATTTGGTCGAGCAGTTCAATTCGGCAGGTCCATTGCTGAAGGAGATGATGACACAAAGTGGGAACTATTATCATTCGAATTAATTGTATTTATATTACTACTATAACTTAACTCTAATTCGCCCAACCGCTTCCATAACTCGTCTCTCTCCTTTTCTTTCTTCTTCTCCCTGCGAAATACAAAATCACACATTATACTCCAGTCAACATTATTATTAATAGTAAGTAGACATCACGACATGGAGACAAGCTTCGTACATCTTCGCAGTCCACATGCCTCTCTCTCTGGCAAATGTACTCGCTTGACAAACTAAATAGACATCGACAATAAATGTGCTTGGCTGTCCGAACATAGAGATAACAACAGAAACAACACCAACAACGACAACACAATTCGATGCAAATAACTGTCATTGTCACAGAGGGTGGAGGAAATATTGCAATCTTATTCCTATATCTATACTGCATGCAAATTATGCACATTTGCTACCAGGGCCGCAGCGAGGGGGGGGGGCACCGGGGCACGTGCCCCCCCCCGAAATCGAGAAAAATAAAGAAATTTTTGTCTAAAATCGCAAAAAATCGCTAAAATTTTCGCGCTACGCGCGAAAATTAGCTAATTTTTTCTTGGTGCCCCTCCCGAAATTTTTTTCTGGCTGCGGCCCTGTTTGCTACTCTAAACACATTTTCATTACATTTTTCTACAAAAAACTGGAATAAACTAGTTTTTGAGCCAAACATTGTACAATAAGTCAACGAAAATCATTTCATTTTAAATATTTCATGTCGGCATATTTTTTCTTTGGCTAGTTTTACTATTTTTTCGAATCTAACATAATACCAGAGAAAATACTAAAATGCATTGACTGAGTTTAAAGTTGTATCTAATTTACCTGCAATGTGGTATATGTGTCGTAGTATAACTATACCCTCTGTACAACGGCGCTATTGTACTAGTATAACGGAAAGACCCTTTATTGTCAACACCTTTTTGTCAACACCTTTTTGTCAACAGGCTTTTTTTGAAATCCTTTTTTGTCAACAAAACTCGCTTTTTGTCAACAAATTATATACAAATATATAGCGAATGAAAATGTATTTCATGATCCTAAACATCGGTCTGGTTTAAATTTATCCCAATTCAAGACTGAAAGAGGTGATCAATTTATGTGGGATGATTCTGAAGGTAGTAATGAAACGTTAATATTCACAACATCAAATAACCTTAACCAGTTGGCATCCTGTAAAGTGTGGATGGTTGACGGAACTTTCAGAGCAACCCCTAAAATATACGGCAGAAAGGGACAACTATATGTCATCCATGGCGTATTTAATAAACTTGGCAAAAAATGAGGATAGTAAACACGGCTGCCCTACCTTTAGTGTATGCGGTACCCAACAAGTTACAATCAACTTACGCCAAATTTCTTAGTGTACTTTTAAAAAGTCAATCTGAGGTTATTATTTACTGCCTGAAAATGGAATGTAAATGAAAAGAATATGAAAATACAAGTTCTATATTTCTTTTTAATCTAGCAGCAATTGGATCCCAAGACAAATCAAAAATGTCGTTCTCTGAATGGATCTATACATTTGCTAGCAAATTATGAAATCAATTTTTAATTTTACTTTTCAATGTCTATATATGCGTACTTGACTTATTGATTCTGCTTATTTGACTATTTACTTTAAACCGTGCTTAAATGCTTATTTATATTCTAGAAATAAAGCTGGTGTTGACAAAAAAGAAATTTCTGTTGACAAAAGAAGAATGTGGTGTTGACAAAAGAAGAATGTGGTGTTGACAAAAGAAGAATGTGGTGTTGACAAAAGAAGAATGTGGTGTTGACAAAAAGGTTTTTTGATTTTTTTTTGGGTCTGTTGGAGATTTAGTGTTGACAAAAAGAGGGTGAATCAGTATAACTGTTCCTCGGCAGTTATACTAGTACAATGGCGTCGTTGTACAGATGGTACAGTTATACTACGACATATGTACTTGCTACCGTTTGTATTAAAACTAGGCATTTGAATGGAATCTCTTTAAAGTCAATGCAACGGCTAAAGCAATTTTAACATCTTGGGTATTTTGCAAACAAAAATATAAATAATTTCCCCGATTCAGTATTTTCGTATTCAAGAATCGAGGGGGCTTTATTTATTCGAAAAGAAACAACACTTTTTTTTAAAAGATAGATCTCGGAATGTCTTAAATACGAACTGAGTAAGGATGTTTTAAATACTAACCAACTGGGGATGTTTTAAATATTTACCAAATTGGGAAGTTGTAAACACTATTTAAATGGAGATGTTTTAATAAGCTTTAAATACCAACCAATTGAGGATGTTTTAAATACTACAAATTGGGTTTCAATACAAACAGCAGGGTTCAATACAAACCTATATGAGACACTACACAGTAAATGCACAAAAAAACGGAAAAGATTGAGAATAAGGTGCAGAAGAAGGTACTGTTGAAACTGTAGAGTTAAATGAATGACAAATTGTAACTACATCCAAAATCCCACCACAACTTTCTTTAAACATTAGTGTATTGATTGATCTATTACTATTTTGCTATTGTATTGGCCTGCCTACCGGATCTATCAAAAGATTTATGCAAACCAATACAAGTAAATGCCAAACACCAAGTCTCAACTCAACCCCACAACATTCACATCTTGACATAAATGAGAAGTACTACTTTAGACATTATTGACATATATCGCAATCAAGGTATCGAAAAACCCGAATTTTTTAATTTTTAGAAAAAAACCGATTTTTCCGGTCTTTGACCGGAAGATATACGGTTTGCAAGATACAAATACAGAAATATGTATCCGATTTCAAGTTTTAAACGATGATATCTTCAAGCCCATGACAAAAATTTAAAATTTTCAAAATATAACCTCTAGAATACGTTTCGATGAATTTTTTTTGAATTTACTATATGTGTGTAGGACCAGTAATTACGAATTTTCTCGTTTCCCATTTACCCTCTATGATAATTTTTGGTGGTTACCTAGCAACATCCCCATTTGTGGCAAAAACAATCTGAGTCTTTTGAAATATGCACTATTTCCTTAAATTAAATTTTACTTTTTTTAAATTAAATTTTTAATCTAAGTCAAACTATTCCACCATATTTGACCACGTAATCTGTAGGAGACGGGCACCTATTAAGATTAATGGGTGATTCTAAAATGCCTAATAAATACAGTCAGACACATAATATCTTACAAAAACCATTGACAAAAAGGTGAAACGGTAAATAGATACTGAAAGGAGAGATTGGGTTTGAATAAACAATAAAATAGAGTAGCCGAGTGCAGTCCAAAGTCCAACACCGAATATACGTCAAATCTTATGAAATGCCAATAGTAAACATACAGGTTCATTTTCAAATTATAGTAGAAGAGTGCACAGTGCAGAATAGAGAAAGTAATAGCAGAAGTAATACAGAAAACGTGAAAATTCGATTTTTCACATTCTGAATTCTAAAATGAACTTTTGGAAAAGACTTGACAATCTTGCTTGACGTAGACAGAGCAAGAAAGAGGATTGACAAAAGTGGAAGCAGAGTTGGAGAAAACACAAGGAGTTACACTCGTTTTTGGGTTCTTCGACATTTTGTCTGGGGTTACTACGTACTTTTTAAACATCTGGTTCTAAATGTAAAAAATCAAATAACATTAAATCTTCTTAGGACATTGCGTAGACTTGTCCTTTTGGAAAAATTCCAAAAAATTCAAGAATGCGTATTACTTTTATCAGTTTAGATTTCAACCAAGGAGCTTGGACAACTAAACCGCTACTATACCATAACAACGTCCAAGCTCCTTGATTGCAACTAAAAAACTGAAACAGAGACAAAAAATGTGGGACCTGATAGGCTACTTTAGGAGATTTTGATCACAAAATAGAAAATATTGGAAACCCCCAAATCGGATTTTTTATCGATCCCACCAAGAGCAAAAGTGGTAGGAAAAACTTTGGACTACCACAAGATATAAATTTAAAAAAAAATGAAGCTATAGGCATTAAATGTTGGCTTTTTGTCAAAAACGACCGTGAAGAGTCAAAAAAGCGTAGTACCCCTAGTAGAGTGTAAAGATTTGGCAGGGGGGAATAGTTAGTGGTGCTGGGCTATAACTTAAGTCAAGAAGTGATTTTAATTTGAGTGGTGTACTTGTTGGCGGACTTGAACGAAGGTCTTAGTAGAGAGATTTTGATTGGAGATGAGATGGGCCTTACTTTTGCCGCTCGGCTTTATATGACGTGGTGAGGTTATTGAAGAGATCAGGATTCATCTCCATGAAAGTCTTCAACACATTGTACACTAATGAGACTATCGTCTGGTTCCAATGCTCTTTTGATATTCGATACAAAGCCGGAAACATTATTGGCATAATCACTGCATTGTTCTCCTCTATCAGAGACATTATGTACTCATTATTCCAAAAATACAAAGCTCTCTCTGCAACCTGCGCAAACATTCCAACATTATCATTAGTAGAATAACAATCAAAAATTTCATCAACAATTTTATAATCTAATTTAATAATTTATTGTTATAAGTACTCACCTGGAAATGCGGGCTTGATACGCACCGGGAAATTTGTCGAAAAAGGTGTTCTTGAATTCTTACAAATTGGGTGGGCTCAATTACATCTAAGATTTCTTCTATCTCTCCCAAAAACATGACCTACACCACAACCAACAAATTATTGTTATTTACAGAACAGAATTGATCCGTTTGAAGACCACATAGATTTTATGTTATACCCAAGGTGACTTTGGAATCACTTTGGTTTTGGTTATACCTTTATTTATTTTGAACCACATAACTTCCTTTCATCAAGATAAAAATGACAATCGGCATCCACTGGATTGTAATAAATACAACTAATGATAAAACTGACTAAAGATTAAATAAATGTCATCTGTCTAACCCTTAATCAATCTCAGATTCACAACCCGTTTTGAAGCATACGTTAGTGACAGAGAGAATTCGTATATTCACCATTGGAATCCTCACATTCGAATTGACAATATATGTCAGTTATAGGCACCGGCATGGCCCGTAGCTTAAGATGTAGCTAATATAAATTTGAATACTTTTCGTTAATGTAACCCGATAGCCGTGGTTCTGCTTATTAGACACATGTCACAAAGACCTGCTTGAATGTGTTCATTTCGGCTTATCGTACTATATAGGTCTATAAACTTAAAAATCACTGAAATTCTACAACAGTATTTGAAAAATTAACAGTTAAGAAACAAGAAAACAGGAGTGTACCTATTTATGTAAATAGACAAGAATAAAACCACTTGGGAAAAATTTTAAATATTGTATTAAGTTTTGCTACACAAAAAAATTCAAATTCAAGCTCTTGTCCCTATATGTCAATAATACTACAACAGTAAGTTCAAAAAGAGCCCAAAAAAATGGGCACTATGGCCATTAAAAGGAAACCTACACCTTTCGGTAAAAATAACCCATTTTCCTTTGCGTCCAAGCTTTCCTCCTCTATGTACAACGATGTCGCCACTGCAATGGTTGCACAAATTAATGTTTTCGATAATGTACCCCAACGCATACCTCTATATATTAAATTTAGCACATGAAGGTATCTAAAACATTAATATCTCTATCAATGCTATTGTTTTCAAGTTAGGTTAGGTTAGGTCCATGGCAAGCGGGTCCTGGTTTATCAGGTGGCCCGATTGGTATCACGCCTGCGCCAGCTGGCCGTACATACCATCGGGCAGCAGTCCATAAGAAAAGAAGCCTCCTACTTATCTCCATGTATTTTTTCCTAACTACAGAAATCAAGATTTAGGAGGGGTTCCGCACCAATTGCGTTGACAAAATTTTGTCGTTGGATGTGGAATGGCTTTGCTTTTTTACTTTTTACCCAAATTGCAGTTGTTTTTTGAATAAGCAGAATAAAAACGACCTTCCACTCAAATTACAGTTGTTGTTTGAATAAGCCGAATAAAACCTACGGCAAGCCGTAACAAAATTGGACAAAAGGCAAAATGAAATAAAAGACGTTGCACTATGTTCCATTAGCCTAGTTGATTAATCATACGTAAATAAGAAATCTTATTTACGTTGATACTTCCAGCAACCTCGGTGACCACGTGATACATGTATTAAGAGCCAAGTGGATGGAGGACTCCATCCACTTGGCTCTTAATACATGTAATCACGTACGTGGTCACTTTTTTCAAAATTTTCTCCGCGAGGTTGCTGGAAGTATCAACTACCATTAGCCTTGTATAGGATACTCTTTCTGTCTGTACGTCCGTCCGGTTATCCGTATGCACGATAACTTTCGAACAGTTTGAGTTAGAATGTTCACATTCTCAGGGTATAATATAATTATAAATAGGAAGGCCGAGTTCGTAAATGGGCAAAATTGGTCTCACCCTCTGACCGGGGGAGGGGTTTAAAATTTAAGAATATATTTTAATTAAGTCGTTTTCGTTTAAATATTAAACTGCTTTGTATTATATCCGTTCTGCAATGGTTTATTTTCGTAATTTTTACCCATTTTTACTTTGAGGGGATGACCATAACTTTGACCTGCTAGCTATCAAGCGAGCTGTTTCACAACTTTGTACGATGAATATAACCTAAGATGTAATGATTTTTAGTAATTTCTAAAATTTCTTTCCATTTACCTGTAGGTTGTACCCTGAAGATTTGAATAGCTTCAACCATTCGAAAGTTATCGTGCATGCGGATAACCAGACAGTCAGACATACAGACAGAAAGTGTATTTCTATACAGAGGAGATGAAATTCTCTGAATAACGCAATGTAATTGTTTTATTGTCTACAATTACCATAAAATATTATTATCATAAGCGGTGAGAATTATGTAAACATTGTAGGTGAATGTCCCCTCCATCCCGGCACCGCAAAAATACAAAATTGATTGAAAGCCTTCCCTTTGCGTATCATCCCTATACACTGTCAGTTGCGAAGCAACGATAAGTGATAGGGATGATCCCATTATCTAGGTCCTGGTATGCCCTGTGTATTTCATGGCGCGATTCTTAAAATGTGCAACCACTGTCTTAGTCTTACTTCAACCCAAGCCGAGCTTGAAGCCGTGACCCCGCGCCACAGAGATTGACGCTCTATTACGCTTGTGAACATTTCATGAATATGTGTACATTTTATAAATTATGTTGCTAAACCCACAAAAAAGTGATATTCTGCAAAACGTGAATACAAACAATGCCTATTTAATACCTTTAAATTGCACGTATGTACATATTCGCTATTATAGAATACAACCAAAAGAAGCAACAAAAATTCGTAATTCCCTATTATCCCCACATTTAGTTACATAAACGGTTGTTATTATATTATAATCAGTGTTCGATTTTATCACACAGAATATCTTTTTGACCAGCATGTAAGCCATTTCAGCCGGCTAAAATGATCGGTCACTGAACACTGTACATAATAGTTGACTATAAAATAGGACACAAACCTCCTTTTGAGAACAAGTTTTGGGCCAAAACTTTAAGAGACCTAAGACAACGGGCTCGGTAAGCGTTGCATCCTTTTCCAAGAATTGAACCACGCAGTAGGCCAGCTGAGCGTGGTATAACGCAAGACACCGAACCTGAAAGATAATTATAGTTACTTCGATTATAAATACGTGACTCTCAAAACTTTCAAATAATTGTTATCGGAATGACATGAAAGTAAAAAAAACTTTTTAAAAATAAAGAGAAAAGTTTGCCACAAACATTTTTACATTGCACATGGTCTGAAAAGTATCGATTTAAAAAAGTAAAGTATTGACTAAGAAAACTTCATTTTTTACTTTTTAGTTGCAACAAGAAAAATTGCTTCAAATTTTAGAAGATTCGAACCCCCAGAATGATTTTAAGAGAACAAAAACGGTATTTAAAAAGGTGGTTGAACCTTATGGAGGGGTATGAGGACTTTCACGAGAAATTGTTTATGCTCCAACTTCAAAGGCAGAGCAAACCCATTTATAATACTCCCTAAAATTTCCAAAAGCTCTCCCACTCCGTTAAAATGTTCTGTCTCGTATATAAAACGCAGGAAGATATTATTGATTTGCTTCCTGATGAACGCTCTCAGGCCCAGGAACTTCCCGTAAATTCGATGCAGGACTGTTTTCAGGAAATCTCTTTCACGCGGGTCTTCACTGTCGAATAATTCCAACAGCTACACCCCAAACGTAATATTAATCTCCATTACTTCCAGTCAGTATACAATATTATTTTATGTACTAGTGAGTGCCATACCTGTAATACGAATTTCTGGTCAATTACTTTTTTTCCAACACTCGGCTGAAAATCGGGCGATTCGAGGAAACGAAGGAAAAACTCGTAAACCAGCTGCAAACATTTGAATAATAAAATAATTCTATATGCATCAACATTTGCATTTAACTTTAAAATCATCCATCATCCTGGGTATTGTGCTTTCACTGATTGATATCTTACTTGCAGATGAGGCCATGAGGCTTCAAAAGTTGGGTCATCTTCTTCTGGATCAAAATCTGGGTTATCACTGGGCGGTAACGCTCGGAACAAATTACGCGCTATCTGTAAATCATAAAAAATAAGACCATAATAATAATAATTGATTTCCAAATTTCCAAGTAAAAAGGTTAAATCTAAAAAATTAAAACTGACCATCTGAATGATTTCAGGATAGGCAGGCTCAGTGAGGACACCCCGATTGGCTGTGATGTAGTCGACTAACTCGTTGAGAGCTGCTCTCTTGATTTCCTTCCCTTTCAGATCCGCCACAGGGTCAAGAAAATCAAATGAGATGCAGCATTGTCGCAGCTTACGAATGAACAACTCTTCATGCTCTCCAGCTGGCACATCTAAATATGACAATAATCATAGTCTTTACCCTGTATATCTTCATTTATCCTAGTACAACCAACGGGTAGGACGGGTTTACTAGCAATAAAGGCAAGAAAATCTTTTTGAAGATTTGGAATGTACCTTTGAACAAAGGGAGGGGAGCAAGGTCAGCCTCGTTGGCTTGATGATATCTGGAGGAGCCTTGTGACTTCTTCTGCTTCTTCTTCAATGACCGTTTGGCAAAAGGATCAATTCGATCCACAAAAGTATTGTTGGTGGTTGCAGCCATAGTATTCGCACCTCCGCCACTCGTCTCACTATTTCCGTTACCACGACTCGCACTTCTTTGCTGTATTTCTTCTGTTAACTCCTTACCCACATCCTCGCCATCAGCATCTTTAAGCACCAATAAATTCAGTTAGTTAATCGCTTTTTTACAGACAACATTACTTCTATCTATACTAACTACTACAATCATAATTAGTACATAATGCAACAGACATCTACAGGCATCAAAAAAATACTTTCGATTTTTAACAACAGCTACATACATACAACGTTAGATAATTTTATATAGTGCAATAGGCAACCATCTGTTTAGTAAAATTGTAGCCGAGATTAACATTTGCATAAAACATCATAAAACTGATGATGTGATCATAAAACTCAAAAACTGCATGAAAAATCTTGTTGATCAAAAATGTTTAATCGACAAATATTTACATTAAATATTCGGCCACTTTATAGATTGTCACCACATGAAAAAGATATCCAACAATTAACAGTTGAAAAGGTTAATTTTTCTAAAATTAACGCCGCCACCACAACTGTCAACTCGTAATTTCACAACAAGATTTTACCCATAAGCAGCACTTAATCTCGTCTCTATTCTTCCACCATACCAACATAATCAAATTCAAATGAATTTTCCAATCCAAAAAGAAAGTATTTTCATGACAAGGATGATGGACAGAAAGAAACAATGTTGGCAAGATTCTAAGAAAAAAATTGCAAAAGTTATTGACTGATTCGCTATGCAGCTGTGAATTGAATTTCCCAAGCTTTATCTAAATGTCTCTGCGGAGTTAAAACTATAAAATAAAAGGTTTTAACCCTAAAATATTATTTACAGTGTTTAGCCCAGGCATCGAAAAAATTTTAATTTCCAGTGTAATAGGCTCCCCCGCTGGCTAATTTCCACACTATAGCCCCGCCTACTAGCCACGCCCCCTTCGAACACGTAAGGTCCTCCTAATTTGGGAACGGGGCATAGTGTGGGCGGGGCGAAGGCCGATTTCCCCAGCAACCAGGTTGCAAGAGATTTTCGATGCCTGAGCCTTATTTACTGGAATCTTGGACAGGTAAACATGTATGTATGTTATATGGGGTGTACGGCCTCACAACAGAGTGATAGTACTGGGCGCAGGCCTCATTTATGGGCCCATTGCCAACTCCCTCAACACTGGAATTATAGTTAATTATTAATGCCCGAGAAGCCTAAGGCTGTCTTTAAGAGTGGCGGTTGTGGACTATTATGGAAGTCTACGAACTCAACAAAGACTGGCAAAGTTACTCTCGTAAAAGGACATACGAACGAGGTGTCCATATGATCGCCCTTGTAGTTGCTGGTTCGTGCTTAAAACATGTCTTAAATTTCACTTTCACAACTCAAACACTGGCCTTAAACCGCCCTCGGCTATTTGACCCCACCAAGATTCGAACTGGGGTTAGAAGTGCACAGTGTACGAATACATTGATAACTATATAAGGACTAAGACGACCGTGCACTCCACCAAGCCAATAATATTATTGCTGGGTAAATGTTAGAGGTATAAATTATTCTTGGATGAATTTACTGGTAAATTAATGCATAATGTGCATATTATAATAACTTTGAGGTAAATAATGCAAATACCGTTATGCAGTGTATCCAACCCCCCACTCTTTAACTTAAACTGGACAAGAAACAGGATGGAAATTCCTCGGTTAAAGACACAGGTTGACAGGTTCATAGGAAGGTGACAATTGTGAAGAGATTGAGGAGGCGGGTGAATAGGTTGAGGACAGTGAGGAGGTAGGTGGGCAGAAGTAGGAGAAGATATTAAAAAACAGGTACCTTAATAGCTGTTTTTAAATTAACTCCTTCTCTTAAACCTCTTCCCCTACCTCCTCATCCTCCTCAATCTCTTCACCCACCTCCTCACCCTCCACTGCAACATGTGTCTTACTTCAACCTGTGTCTTACTTCAACCTAATGCTCGATACCCATCACTTTTTTACTATATGAATGGAAGGTGAAGTAACAAATTGTTCGAATTGTGAGACAGAATGCCTAGAATGCTCCCAACCATGGCGTACTTGTCACAACGTCACAAGACCAGGCCTTTTTTCAGTTAATATTATTTCCAAGCCACTATTTACAATTATGTCCCCGCTCAAAATTTCAAAACTACTAAGCATGACAAATTGGACATTAGAAAAAAGTTAACTACTAATGCGCAGAAACTTTTTACCGATATGTAAAAATTGTTGGTTTTGGTTGGAATAGCAGAATTAGCAGGAAGATTTAAACGGCTGACGATATCGTTGTTATTTATTTATTATTATAATTTGGTAGTTGATGGTATTAGTAAGTCAGTAGTACGATGTAATACAATGTGGTCTTCATTGACAATGAAGATTGTCGTACCGCTTCGTCTCTTCTGTTGGGTCAAGCAAGTGTGTGGAGATCAAGTTCGGTCAAAATCACAACACAAAACTGTCAGTAGTAATTGTAATGTTTGTCAGTAGAAATTTCAAATGTACACTTAACTCCTAAATATTTTTAGTACACAGACGAGTTCTAAAATTCGAAATACTTTGGATCAGAAAAATATGCCAATCACTAGATCACCAACCAATGTCATCATCATTCAGAAGATGCTGCGAACAATATCTTCATTTGACTTATCTTCGCCATTAATCAACACCTGGACAAAATCCAAAATTTAGCCCAGTTTTAATGTCCATTTACATTTTGTGGGATGATGTCGCGACAAAATCAGTAACTACATGACTACTTGTACTACTTCTACACAATAATATTTATCCTATTATTTTACGATATTATACTGCTCTGGAAAAGCTTGGTGGTACCTACTCGATGAACTCAAGTATAAACAAGCTCAAGTATGGAAAAGAGGATGTAACAGAAGATGAAGGAGGACATTGATAGGGAAGAAGGACGAAGAAAGCGGGGATCACAGGAGAACCAATGGTAGGCCTAGCCTGACTCCGTGAAATCCCATGTCATGCCCTCTCAAAGGATACGACATAATTTGCCCTCCTAAGTTAGTATTTTAGTATAATATTATAAACAACGCACATAGCTAGCATTCTATACGTGTATGCCGTATACATCTATTATAATATAATCCGTTTACATTTAAGGTACTTAAATAACCGACGATCCGAATTTTCGTCTTCATTTAAATTTTAGAAATAAAATATACGGATTTTATACGCTTATAGACCAATAGACCTAGTTGGCTCGTTTTCTCATTATTATTATGAAAGCAAGTTGTATTTTTGTCTTTTCTTAGGTATTTCAGAAAAATGACACGCTCACAGCTTCAATTAAAAAACACATGCCTAATCTTACATGTACACTTATGTGGATATTAACTTCAATTATTACTATAGTACTGCTACCCTATCTACCTGCTTAAAATTTATTTAAGTTAGTTTACATAAAGTTAACCCATCAGTGTCTTTAGTTTAACCAATTAACAAGGTCATATTAAAAATCGCCAATTTAAGTTAGAAAAAAGAAGCGGAACTTTCATGGTAAACACATTAATTCGTAATTCCTGAATTCCTGATAATTGTATATTGTGCATATTCAACAAACTCTCATTTGCTCTAGTTGATTAATTATTAAGGTAAGCAAAGATTAAAAAACAAACATTAAAAAGAAACACAAACCATCATTAGCTCCAGACTTCATGGCTATATCAATTTTGGTTAGTGGTGTTCAAACAGCTTCAACTTGGTAAATTCCACTTTGTTATTAAAAGTCCTAAAATATAATGTTAATAGTCATCAAAATATGCAAAACTCAAATCATGCACTACCACAAAAAGAGACGACAATAATGAAATTTAAAGGTGATCAAAATCAAGATCCCATTGGAATCGTAATTTTGCTATTCCATATTTTATATTAGTAGTAATCAAAAGTAGAATCGAATCCGATTTGATTTACTTTTTTGCATCAAAACTGCGTCTGCTCATGCGCGAACAAGAAAATCGTATCGTTCTCATCGGAATTTTTTGAATCGTCTCCTGGGACGATTTAGATTCGGATTAGAAAGATTTTGGTTGAAAATCGCAGGTTTTAGTGTTAAAGTGCGGAATCAGCCTAACACTTTTTAGCTAAGCTCAAGGTGAGTGAGATTGTTATGGGGACAATTACCATGGCAATTTCACTCACCTTGGCTAAGCTGTAGAATATCCAAGGAATATAGAATATAATATCAAATATTATTGAAAAGGAATGGCAGATTATTCGATTTATTGGGGGTTCGGAACAAGTGAAAATGTGTGGAAAATTTACATGACTACAGCCGATCCCTAATTCCCCCCACTTGGGGATCTCAATTTAAAAACACACTCGCCAATGACGTCAATTGGCGAGCTTTCCCACCCACTTTTCATTTTTCCATGGGGATCTGCCACGGGTTGAGAATATCATTACTTTTGTTATTGAATCGTCATAGTTGTCAAATTATTTTAATCAGAGCACTCAAAAGCTATGTTGGATTTGATCCATTTTCTTCAATCTGAATCTAAATCAAATCCGATTCGATTTTACTTTTGATTACTATTATTGTCATAACGTGAAATCTCGTTGAAAGTTGAAAAATCATTCGAAAAACAAGTTTTTAGGCCGATGTTATTAGTTGGTAGCTTAGTAGTAGAACACTTCTATTGCTACTTCTACGGTAGAAGTTTTTTAAATAGCCTAAATAAACCATAAGCATCTAACTAACGTATAGTAAATCATTTTTCCACTTTTTGGGACAAAACTTTTCCTTTTTACTTTAGTTTCGAATTCCCTTTTTTCTGACTGCGACAGGGGTGGGGGCAACATTAATCATTTTACAATTTTACATTTACTTTCATAATGACTATAATTCAAATAAAATCTTTCTCATTGAGGGATTAGGTAAAAGCAAAGATGAGAGCAGAGGACATGCAGAACACATATGCATGTAAGTAGGGGTACATTTCATGCCCAAATAAACAAAACAAACTATCCAATCCTAAGATGCCTTCCCCATGAGTATGATTTAAGGGTCTTTAACGTATTTCAATGCTAATTACGCCAAAGTTGGCTAAAAATTATTTTAAAAAATTGTCACTATATAAGTTACTTACCAAAAGAGTTTCCAAATTGCTGTGTAGTGCGGTGTTAAATTTTGACTATAATAGGAGTTCTTGACAATAAATCCTGGTTCTGCTACCGGTGACCGGCGTGTTTGTATTTGAATATATATCTATAATGCGGGAAAGGTAAGTAGTCAAAAAAGTTGCTGTTACACTTTTACGTGTAAAAATGGTTAGATCAACTGCGCTTGTTCACATCATCGTAATTAACAAGTAAACTCTAAAAATTGTCAATCGGTGATCGGAGCGTAGAACTATTATGGTCCGAATGGAATATTAATAAACTATCGGTTATTAATCGCCTTTGAAGCGTAAACACACTAGTGTAACACCCATTCAAAATATTGATACCGATAAAACAAAAGAGCACTGCGTCACTGATAACAGGTTACACTAAAAACAAATACGTAGGATGACCAGAGCTTTTAAACAAATTGAGATTATTGTAATTGGCCAATGAAATTTTTGCGGATAATAATGACTACAACAACTTAAAGCTTTAAAATCTTTAATTGGCATGCATGCACTATTAGTTATGGCGGTGGATAAAAACTTGACACGTTGGAAGTAGACTTGAAAGGAAACCACCCAGGAAGTGAAGTTGCAGTCCGTACAATTAAATTAAAATATTAACGATTCCGTCACGTTAGTTCTTGGAAAACCCACTGTACACCGTCTTACTGTTTGGGTTTCAGTCAGAGATATAATTCATTAAATGACGATTGAAGTTTGACATCACCAGCTCCAAATTCCAACCAAAACAGTCAAGTAAAATAAGAAACCTATAAAAAATCAAAATTTTTATACTTTTGACATTTGAAGAGAGGTGTTTAAAAATAAAAAATATTTAATTTTAGCCCCTAAAAGTTTTGATTTAATAATTTATGTTCAAAGCTATTTCTGCCCCCAAATTGCAACGCTTTTCAATCATGTTTTTTGTTTACTAATTGCCTCATAAACCTTTCTCATTTCTCCATTCTCAAGCGTATTAGGAATCACTAAGCAGGACGCAGAGTTATGTAATAATTGTTCCCATTAAAGTTAAAGCATTTAGCTGTAATCATTACTAGTTAAATTTCATGTGAAAGTTTCGAAAAAATAGAGACGGAGTTGATTAGATGTAGCTTAATAGTCCAAAGGGGAATTATTAAATTTTAATCAACTGGGCTGGGGCGGGTATGCAAAAATTGAAACTTGCCTAGCAGAGAACTTAATGTGGAAATTCAAAAAGAACCTTCAAATCGGAATTTACAATTTGTATATTACACAAATTCAATCCTATAGCCATGCCATAGACATTGGCTTTCGGCCATGACCATAGCCGATATGACATATGATATGGTTAATGTAAATTGATGATATTAAATTTGCTTTTCCTACTATCAACTATTGACGATTTGTTACTTACCACGGATATTAATATCAAACTAATTAGTTTAATATTAATATTGATAATAAATAAAGTATTTCAACAAAACGATAATAAAAATGAGTAGTAATAGTAAATATATTTTTTCTTTGAAAATCAAAGTTAATACAAAAAAATTGATTAATTTGCAATAAAATATTCAACATTACTAACTTTAGAAGTTGACTTTTAATTAACTTGTTCCGTCACCCGTTTCTCACTACAAGATTTCAATAACAAAATTATAACATTCTCAATGTATGTTAATTAATTAATAATTAATTATTGATGATTGACATTGGGTGATACATGAAATGTCTAAATATCAATATTTAATATTAGCATTATCAATTATAACTACCGTAACAAATTTGAGTTTATTGTTTTCCAAAAAAGATATTATAGGTATTTCTTCAACCTAACCTAACTTCAATTTCAATTTTTCCGGATGAAAAAAATGATTAAGGAGCCGAGTGTGGAAGAGGGATAAAATTAAAAACTAGGAATAATTTAAGGCAGACAGATGAAGAGGGAGAGCAGAGTAGCCAGTTGTGGTATACCCACCCAAATAATTAGCAATATTCGGTTGTCGGGTGTGGGACCCCAGCCCCAGATTGGCCGACGAAGGCAAGTGTACTACTAGCAAACCAACAACTAATAATATTCCAAGTTGATGGTACTTGGGGGTAGACATAAGTGACGCAATTATAGTCTAAATGATTTCTTACAACTTACCCAAAAACGAGTTGTTGTGTGTTATTACGATTCTTCCTTGCCGTCCTTCCGCAATTCACATCAACATTATAAACAAATCGTAGTATGAATGAATGCCATTCTTAGCCTCCATTTTTCATCTTTAATTACAAGAACTAATAATAATTATTATTATATCCACACACATAGATAGAAAAGAATTTGGTTGGAGTGCAAGTAACAATCAGATCAATTGATTGAATTTCGGTTCTCGGATTGTTGGGCCGTCGCTGTCCTGTGGTCCTGCCTGGCCTGCCTTCTAGCTGGCTGGCCTAACCTATCAGTAAGTAAAACACTTCAAAAGTACAGTACAGTCAAGTCCATCCTTATCCTTTCTACTTATAATACAGAATCGCACATACTATCACTCTGTAGTATACTATACAATACAATATTATAGCTATTCTACTATACGCCATATACTATACGCTGTCATTATACAGTCTTACTACACCATACTATACTACACGCATTCCTCTATTAGCTACTTTACGTTTTAGAGTCAGTGTAATTTTCAAATTATTAATCTTAAATAAGGTACAGATCAACAGTTTAAAATTTACGGACTTAAGTAATTTAAAGAATTTAACGACAATTTAAGTACTAAATTTTGTTTTCTACTGCCCCCATTAGCGTCAGAGGTTAATTATGAACACGAACAGTAACATTTTTCCGTGTACTTTCCTTAGCACAAAAACTCTAATTGCCTAATACAGCCTTTCTATCCTATCCTTTCAATCGAATTGACGAAGTATTGAATCTAACACAAATTAATGTTTTCGATAATGTACCCCAACAGCATACCTTCATGGGCTAAATTTAGTACATAGAGGTATGCGTTGGGGTACATTATCGAAAGATTAATTCAGTATATTAAACTCACTCAACTCACGCAGTAACAGAGTCTCAGCCATGATATTTAGTGGCGGCAGCAACTATAGGTCGAGGCCGTCGAGGCTTACCAGCGGCGATCGGCTAATATTTTGTTTTTTGATAAACATAAAAGGACCCCTTGGGTTAAAAATATTCAGCTGGGCCACCTAGCAATGTAGCTTGCGAATGCAAAAATTTAGCTAATTAGCCGTGAAAGATTGGGCCCTTCTCTTTCAACAACGGTGAAGTGACTCATAATTATTGATATGGTGGCAGTATAAGAGTAATCATTTATTTAGTTTGGAGTTGATTACCGGTATCAAGATGGATCGAACGTAAGGTGATGTCAATAGCCAATTAAGCCTCTTTCTGCAGCCAGTTTGAGGTTTGGGGGAATTAAGTTAAGTTTTTGTTGGAAAAGACCCCGTGGTCGTGGATACAGTCACCGACCCCCCCTGGGTCTGCACCCAGTTTTCCTATTCTAACATGGCTGCAGAAAGGGAACAAAACATCCTATTGACTTTTCACCTAACGCCGGTATGTTTATTAGTTTTACAGGTGGAGACGTAGAGGGGGTTTACCGGATTTTTGCACCCAATGCGTATTCTACCTACTACCCTGAGAAGTAGGCAACCAAACCATATAACCATGGTTACTTTCGACTTGGGTACTTACCTGTCTGTGGCAGTATGGATAGAATTCGAAATGGGTGCAAAATCGGGGAATATCTCTCTATGCCTTCACCTTGAATGACATTTTGACTTTTACATTACTGATAGTTTCAGCCGAGCTTGGTACTGGCTATTTGGGAGTATTTGGGAGTTGTACCTGAATACACACTTTTGTTGGTTGATATTTTTTGACATCCAGCAATCTGATTGATTATTGCTATAACAATAATCTCTATTATATGTTATAGATTCCCCACATGGGAGGATTTTTGCAACATTTTGCAATACGATACATGAATAATATGGACACAATACAATGTACACAAAGATTAAAACTTACGTAACTTGCGTACAACAACGAAGTCTCATCGTGAATCATTTACCCATATTAGTAATTTAAACATTTGTTTTGCAGTACACCATAAAGACCGGAGTACAAATTAATTTGTAACCTTTTGAAACGGAGGCAGTTTATTTTTAGATAAGTAGATAATTCACATTTCAACATCGTGATTTTAAATTACTATGCGGGGTAAATGATTCATAATAGTTGCCTGCACGTATCACGAGGGTGGCAGTAGTATCTAGTATGAGTACGATTCTATTGTAGGCACCTTGCAACGTTTTATTCTTAGTGTGCATTCTGTTTGTAATATTCAATTCATGTATTGTGTTTTGCAGTAATTGCAAAATGTTGTTAAAATCCCCCCCCCTATCTGGAAAATCTGTAAAGCATCCGTTATAGCCAACTCGTGGCAACTTCCCATATAGAAAATCTCAAAAAGTAATAAATATTTTTGAGACGTCATCTGCAGTACATTTTAAATGGGAAATTCTCATTTCGAAAAATTGATTTCCAATAAATCCCATTTAAAACGTACTGCATGGCTACATTTAACAAAAAATATTTTTTGCCTCTCTTATGGGACCTCACTCTACTGGACCCACCTGATGCGGGGAAGGGGAGGGAGGCTGGGCTGGAAGCAGTTTATTTTCCTTGGTCAGCACCAAGCTCGGCTGAGACTATCAACATGCAAAAATACGTCTATCTATGGAAACATAAATACTGCATAACGATATGACATAATGAAGGCATGTACCCCTATACAGTCCTTGCTATAAAGCTAATAAGCTATATAAGGATATATAGAGATACGTAGCTATACCAAGTCGGTTTTGCAAGAAAAATAATATCAGTTGACCTAAAGAGAGCCCGCACGTAATTTTTGGCTGATGTATAGTGCACATTAGGGGCTTTCGGCCAAAAAAAGAACCACGCAAAAAATTTTGTGCGAACACAGTTTTATACGATTTTGAAATTAATAAAATGATATTTCAATGTTATTCTTATGGGAAAAGGTGTATACTTTCAACGCAATTTTTTCGGTAATTAAGCTGAGCCCGCATGTAATACTCCAGTTATGGGTACATAAGACTATGGACTTTTAGTGGTAAAAGTTTCATTGTCTACATTTCATGCGAACTGGGTATAACGGGTGGCCTACCACAAATAGGATTTCCCAAGGCATCCTTTAGGGACAACTAAGGAGCTTTAACTGGTTGTGGTATCCCTTGGTTTCTCTTCGGCTGTTTTTTCATAAGGAGGGTTCAATTAGGCACTTTGCGTAAATTTATAAGGGACGTTTTTTGTCCCATTTGCCATTCAGCATTACATTACAGAATAACTGTTCATCTAGCTTCTGGATAATCTTTGCTTTAACAGAGCATAACTTTTAGAAAATAAATATGCCAATAAGCAGCATGATATAACAAGTTTGAAGTATATGCTATCAAAAATGGAAAAGAGGTGTGCAATATGTAAGGCTAAAGCTGGTTCTGGTCAATTCCTTCAATTGAAGAATTGAAATCCAAATGGATGGAAGTCGCTCCTGTGGCCAGAAAGAAGCCGTTTAATCCTAAACACTTTGGAGTTTGCTCGAAGCATTTTGAGAGTAATTCGTACAAATTGGAAACGGGGAAAAAAGGATGCTCAGGGACTGTGCAATTCCCACATTGCACTTAAAATCTGCTCGTAATAATATTGATAATATTATGACGATTTTTAAAGTGATACTCAAATATAGATAATGTATTTACTTCTCAAAAAATTGTAGTTGCTGCTTTTGCATAATGTCCAGGTCCAGAAGCATCAATGTATCCAAGTACACTCGAGCAGGAAATCATTAATTTAAAGAAGGAAAATAATGGTTTAAAACAGCAGTTGAGTAAAAAATCGATTGATTGAAGATTTGCGAGAAAAAATTAAATATGAGTCTGAAGATATGTACAACGCAATAGGAAAAATACTTTCCATAAAACAAATTGAGAAATTGCGTGAAAATTCAAAGGCTTTCGTTCACTGGTCAGCGGAAGATATTGCTAGAGCTGTGGCCCTACACTGTGTTTTGTTTGTGTTGTTGATAAATATGAATAAGAAAAACATTTTCAGATAACCTTTTAAAAAATAAACTGTCTAAAGAAAACGGATGAACTAAAGACAAACACCCCTCCTTTTTCTTCTTTCATCAATTATTTTTCTGGGAGCAAAACAAAGGTGAAAAAACCTAACTTTCTCATGGCGCGTAATGTTTATTATCACAAATTTTATGTCAAAAACGACGGCGGGGCTGGCCGCTGTGGCTGGGTACTCTGCGCAGTATACATGTTATGATGTTATGCCATTGCCATTTGCCATAATATGCTTTGCTTACTATACAACTTGTATGTATATATCTTGGAACTTGGAACGTCATTATATTATTATGTATGTATTTATTTATCATGGTTAGCAGTTAGTATAATGTAATAACTTTTGTAGACCTATCTGCTCCCTCTCTACTGTGAATCTTCAACTTTTATCTCTGACCAAATAGTAAAAAAGTCCTAAGCCACGGAATAGATGCGGGTTGATTCTACTATTTCTACTTACGCTACATGACATGACAATGTTCCAATCGCAGCGATTAATTTAAGAAAATAGGGATATGGAAACTACAAATGAACACAATTTGAAAATAGAAGGGAATACAACCAGTGTTCGGTGACCAGCCGGGTGGTTGGTTAAAATAGCTTGCTAAAATGGCCGGCCATTAGGCTGAAATTATTTGTTAGCCAGTGGCTAACATGGTGAAAATGGCTGAAATTGTCATAAACAGTTAAATGGGGCTATGGGAATTGAGAAAATCATCATTGATTTTGCGGGAACTTTAAAAAAACCACCATTTTTGGCCATTTCAGCCACTAGCCATTTCAGCCACTTTATCCGGTTGACTGGTCAAAATCATTTTTGGCCGGCTAAAATGAAACACTGAACACAACACACAAAGTCAAAGCTAAAGTCAATGTTCGATGACCGGCCGGCTGGTTGGTTAAAATAGCTTGCTAAAATGGCCGGCCGTTAGGCTGAAATACTACTAGCCATTTGAGCCAATTTAGCTGGCTGGTCAAAATCATTTTTAGCTGGCTAAAATGGAACACTGGCTAAAGGTTTAACTACGTATTCAAAGCTCCTGAGTTCTCCCGCGCTCCTTGCAGCGGGAAGGAGTTTTGTTGAATTCACGGGCTGAATTCTATCAAAAATAATTATTTTTACGGACCCCTGGGGGTCGGAACTTGCCGAAAAATAGTGGAAGGTATGGTAAAATGGACCTCTTCAAATGGTAAGTGGAAGTTTTGGCCCTACTATACTTTTCCACCAATTTTTACAAATTTTTATTTTAGGCATAATCTTAAGCCTAACATTGCAGCTGTGCAGATGTATTTGCATACAATTTATATTATGTCTGCACCATATTACAAACTGTACTATATGTACGTTGCACCTCAATTTTTGCTATTTATATATTTATTTATTTATTCTTTCATCTACTTAATAGCGACTAGCTCATTCATAATTAATTATATTGTTTCATTTTTCACACATAATATCTGTATTTTATATAAGTCAATTTCTTCTATAATTCAAAAAGTCTATTCATCTAAACACTCTCTGAATATGGCATTTACTTTTACTTTTATTCGATATAATATATCTAAAGGGCAATCGTCACTTAAGGTTGTTATTGGCCGCGGCCGAAATGCAGTTTTTGTGAGGCGGCGGCGAAAAAGTGTTTTCAAATGCCTGGCACTATAACACAGGTACATACGCCGACTATTGAAAATAGTGCGGCGGAAACTAACAATATTAACGATCCAGCAGGCTCTTCTTGTAAACTCCGCTTTTTACAGGCCAATCTGCAGCATTGTAAAGCTGCAACTGCTCTGATTAGTAATCGTCTTTTAGGGAACAATTTTGTCATTTGCATTCAGGAGCCATATGCCTACAAGGGAAAGGTTTGTGGCCTATCACGAAAAGGAAAACTACATGTATATGAGGGTCCTGAAAACCCAAGGGCATGCATTGCCACATCAAATAATTTGGAAGTCTGGCCTCTTTGCTCCTTTTGGAGTAGAGATTTGGTTGCCATTAAAATCAAAATGGATGATGGTGACATCGTTCTGATATCAGCATATTTACCAGACAAGGAAAAAAATCCCATTTCAAAAGAAGTAGATAAGGTGGTCAACTTTTGCAACCAAAATTCTTTACCCATACTATTTGCTGGGGATGTCAATGCCCACAACACAGTATGGGGTAGCACAAATACTAATGCACGAGGCGAAGCCCTACTTGATTTCATAGTAGGCTCTAACCTTGAAATACTTAATCAAGGGCATAAACCAACTTTTCGTGATGGCATGGGAAGAGAGGAGGTCCTAGACATCACGGTCTGTTCCGAAAACCTGTCACAGTATATCCGCAATTGGAGAGTTGAAAACGAAATCACTCTTTCAGATCACATGTATATTTCTTATGATCTAGAAATAAAGCCTCCAAAGCCAATTCAATTTAGAAATCCAAAAAAAGCCGACTGGTCCTTATATAGTAGGACAGTCAAGAAAAGCATAACTAAATTATCCTGTACTCCAATTGCAACAGTTGACCAACTCGATGAACAAGTAAATATGGTCAACAAAATCATTATTGACGCCTTCCATAAAGCTTGCCCAATGAAGACCATAAGGAGTGGTGGCAAACTTGCTCCATGGTGGAATCAAGATCTAACTAGTCTTAGGAAAAAATTAAAGGTTGCTCTTAGGAAATTCAAATCTAAAAGAACCTTAGAATCAAAATCAGAGTTAAGAGACATTCGTGTGCTTTTCAACAGCACCTTACGAAAAGCTAAAAGGGACTCATGGAGAGCCTTTTGCAATGAAATTGAAGATGCTCAACAAGCATCAAAGCTTGCTAAAATTCTCGTTAAAGATAGAAGCAGGACACTAGGTCCAATTGAAACTGCTGATGGTAGCTATACTTCAGACATGGATGAATCATTGATTTACCTTCTGAAAATTCATTTTCCAAATGATCATCAAATAATTAACTCTACGCCTGATTATAGCATCTGTGCTGATAGCTCTATTGCAGAGTTAATCACGTTAGAAAAAGTCCAAAGGGCTATTAGTTCTTTTGGACCATATAAAGCTGGCAGCTGCGATGGCATTATGCCAGTCATGCTTCAAATGGCGAGGAGAGAATTAGCTCCTCATCTGTGTAATATTCTTAAGGCTAGTCTCGACTTTGGATATATTCCAATAGCATGGCGACAAACTAAAGTAATCTTCATACCAAAGCCAGGCAAGAGTAGCTATCAAAGAGCTAACTCGTGGCGACCAATATCACTTATCTCGACTTGTATGAAAATACTTGAACGTCTTATTGACTGGAGTATCAAAACTCCAGAACTTGAAAATAAAATGAAAGATGCAGGACAGTTTGCATATTTGCGTGGTATTTCCACTGATGCAGCTCTTCATCAATACATTGCTCGTACTGAATGTGCCCTCAAGAATAATCAAATGGCTCTTGGCATCTTCTTAGATATCGAAGGGGCCTTTAGCCATACCACCTTCAAAACGATTCACCTGGCTCTGGAAAGAGAGGGAATAAACGTAACCATTATTCGTTGGATAGAACGAATGCTAAGAGATCGTAGCGTTAACGTTACTGTTGGTAGCGCTATTCAATGCATTAATGTGGAACGAGGGTGCCCTCAAGGGGGGGTGCTCTCGCCATTATTATGGAATCTAGTCATTCACGAACTACTGGAGAGCCTCTCCAACGTCAGTTCTATCTATAGACAAACATATGCTGATGATCTTGGCCTTCTTCAGGTTGGCATAGACGAAGCTACAATAAGAGCTCTGGGGCAAAGAGCCCTCAGTATCATCGAAAATTGGTGCAGTCAGCGGGATCTTTCTATCCACCCTGACAAGATAGAAATTATCATATTTCATACACGGCATAAAAAACCCAACATGAAACCTCTTAGATTAAGGGGTAAGGACATTGCATTTGTCAAAAATGTTCGGTACCTGGGTGTCTATTTGGACAATGGACTGACTTGGTGCACTCACTGTAATATTAAAAGCGCCAAGGCAAAAGCAGCTCTTATGCAATGCAAAAGAGCTGTTGGCCAAACATGGGGCCTTTCCCCAAAAATCACACTGTGGCTTTACACAGCGGTAGTTAGACCGGCTTTATCATATGCAGCTTGTTCGTGGCTAACGGCTGTTCACAACAAATCTAGAATGACAGCTTTGGCCAGTGTTCAACGACTGGCCTGCCTTATGACTACTAGTGCTATGCATAGTTCACCCTCTGCAGCATTAGAATGTATAGTAGGTATTGAGCCTATAGAATTATTTCTTACCAAAACAGCTATTACTACAGCGCATCGACTGCGTCGTACTGGTAAATGGCTTCATTGGCATGGGAGAGGGAGCCTTAAAAGATTAACACACGTTGATCTTATTACAAATATTTTGAAACAATTACCTGAGTTGGAATTTCCTATGGATTCAATTCCCTCAACTGCCCTCATGGGTAAGAATTTTACAGTTTTGGACACAGCAAAACCTGTCATTCTTCAACCTTCAAACCGAAGACTGGTCTGTTACACTGACGGGTCAAAAATTGACAACTTCGCTGGATGTGCTGCAATCGTTCGTAGCACTGACAGCCACATCATCATACAACAATGCTTAGGAAAATATTCTACTGTGTTTCAAGCGGAACTGGTAGCTATTCTAATGGTTATCTTACGAATCACTGATCTGAACTGGAGAGATGAAGTAGTCATCTACAGTGATTCTCTCAGTTCTCTAAAAGCTCTTGAGGCTAATTACACACAGTCGGCCTTGATTCTCGAATGCTTCAAAGCCTTGCATATACTTTCCAATAACGCATCCGTTACCCTTCAATGGGTTCCCAGTCATACTGGGATCATAGGAAACGATGAGGCGGATTCACTAGCGAAAGAGTCCACAAAAATGGAAGTTTTTGGTCCTGAACCAATACTGCCTCTTTCAGCACAATGTGCAAAAACTGTCATCTCAAAATATTTCAACAAATTGAATATTCAAAATTGGAAAAAACGTACGGATTGTAAAAATACAAAATTATTCTTGCCTTCACCTTCACACATCAAAAGCATATATTTCACAAGTTTGAGTAGAAGAACGCTCAGGGTCTTCACTCATTTAATTACTGGTTTCTCCTCCTTGGCCAAGCATCAGAATCTATTGGGGAATCATTCGTCTCCGCTCTGCCCATTGTGTGCAATAAGCGTCGAGACGTCGGTCCACCATGTGGCTGAATGCCCAGCTTTGAGCGAGTTGAGATTCAAGCACCTGAGTAAGTTTCTCGTTCACGTGGATGAGTTACCGGGGTTGCCCTTGTCGTCTCTGCTTTCATTTTGTATGTCTGCAGGACGAATGAGTGGCTTCTCCGAACAGTAAAGCTGTTCAGGGAGCAACTGCAAGTAAGTCCTCGCGGCTTGAGCGGTAGTGTGTCTTTGCTACTCAATAGTATTGAACACACTCTCCCACTAACACACATCATTCAAAGCTCCTAGTGAAAGCTTTTGCTCCAAATCGTATGAATAAGCAAATACTTTTGCTTCGAAGCAATTGCTTTGTGATTGTAACATTTCAACCCGCGGCACATCCCTATGGGGAAATTAAAAAAATGAAAAGTGGGTGGGAAAAGCTCGCCAATGACGTCATTGGCGAGTGTTTATTTACATAGAGATCCCCAAGTGGGGGGAATTAGGGATCGGCTGTAGTCATGTAATTTTCCCACACATTTTCACTTGTTCCGAACCCCCAATAAGTCGGATAATATACCATTCCTTCTCAGTATATTTATTCTATTTTCCTTAGTAACATTTGCTTTGCATTTTTTACTGGTCACAACATCATCACTATGGTTCCATAGAGAGATGGGAAATTGAAATTGTGACGTCACATTTAATTTCTGCACGATCCTTGGTTTATCCTTACAAGCTCTTTTCGTCTATTGGTTTGTAGCTGCCTTTCAAAGTCGCGGAGAGGGAAGCTTGAATATTAGATGAGTTGCCAAAATGGCCTCCAACAAATCTACATTATTAAATTACGGAATGCCGTAGACTTTTGCGTTCTGATCATGCGCGAGTTGGAGGAGGGAGGGCTGATGATATAGCAGACAATGTGTGCGTAGTGAGGAAGGTTGTAGGTTGGGAGATGCAGGCTATTGGGATTGGAAGAAATGCAATGCAGTGAATAGACCGAGCCGAGCGAATAAATAAAAGGACAGAACAAGAGATGGCAGCTGTATCATATCTCATATTCCCCTACAACATGAGAAATGTGCACTTACATGCATATATATTTTAGGCCTCAGTTAGAGGTGTAACCTCATATATATTAAATTACGCAAATGTTGTACAACTGGGTTGATGAAAAAATTATTTTTGTTATGGGGCGGGGTATGGGTGAGGAAGTGGAGACTACGTGGAGCTAATAAAAAACTTTTTTTGCTTTGAGGGTGAGGGATGGGTGGGGAAGTGGAGACTACGTGGAGCTAATAAAAAACTTTTTTGCATTGTGGGAGGAGAATGGGTGAGGAAGTGGAGACTACGTGGAGCTAATAAAAAACTTTTTTTGCTTTGAGGGTGAGGGATGGGTGGGGAAGTGGAGACTACGTGGAGCTAATAAAAAACTTTTTTGCATTGTGGGAGGAGAATGGGTGGGGAAGTGGAGACTACGTGGAGCTAATAAAAAACTTTTTTTGCTTTGAGGGTGGGGGATGGGTGGGGAAGTGGAGACTACGTGGAGCTAATAAAAAACTTTTTTGCATTGTGGGAGGAGAATGGGTGGGGAAGTGGAGACTACGCGGAGCTAATAAAAAACTTTTTTTTGCTTTGTGGGAGGAGGATGGGTGGGGAAGTGAAGACTACGTGGAGCTATTTAAAAACTTCTTTTACTTTGTGGGAGGGGGATGGGTGGGGAAGTGAAGACTACGTTGAGCTATTTAAAAACTTTTTTTGCTTTGTGGGAGGGGGATGGGTGAGGAATTGGAGACTACGTGGAGCTAATAAAAAACTTTTTTGCTTTGAGGGAGGAGGATGGGTGGTGAAGTGGAGACTACGTGGAGCTAATAAAAAACTTTTTTTGCTTTGTGGGAGAGGGATGGGTGGGGAAGTGGAGACTACGTGGAGCTAATAAAAAACTTTTTTTCATTTTGGGAGGAGAATGGGTGGGCAAGTGGAAACTACGTGGAGCTAATAAAAAAATTTTTTTCTTTGAGGGTGGGGGATGGGTTGTGAGATGGAGATTACGTTGAGCTAATAAAAAACCTTTTTTTGCATTGTGGGAGGAGGATGGGTGGGGAAGTGAAGACTACGGGGAGGTAATAAAATACTTTTTTTGCTTTGTAGGAGTGGGATGTAAAGACTACTTGGAGCTTAAATTTTTTTTGTTTAAAGCAATGGATAGGGTTGGGAAGAGAAGACTAATTGGTGCTAATAAAAACATTTTTATGGTTTGTGGGAGGGAAATGGGCGGGCCAGTGGAGACTCCGTGGAACGAACAAAAATAATTTTTGGGTTGTGGGAGGGATATGGGTAGGAAATAGAACTACTGTTAGAATCAGCCAACATCAGACCTATGGTTGCCCTGTGGTACGGCGATAAGCCTTCTGATTGGCTGAAATTTTTTGAAATCCAGCCTTCTGATTGGCTATTTCTATGACGAAAATTCTATAGATTACCCAAATGGGGACATTTTAGCAAGTTTTGAATTGTTTGCAAGCTACAATGCAGTCATATCATGAATCATCTATTTTATTTCCTAATAGTTTTCATTTCAAGTAGACCTTCATTCTGGAATATGATATTGAGCAATGAGAATGAGAAATGTATATATTGAGCTATTTACTTTACATGCACGTCTTATGCAGTTATTACACTATAAATATTATGCCATGAACTATGAATCATCTATTTTTATTACCTACCAGCATAGAGATAATATAGATAGGCATATCAAGAGAGAGCCTATCGTATTCCATCAATGTTATAAATTGAATAATAGTGACGTGTAATAATTAATTTTGATTGGCTATGAGGGATGAAGTCGGAGGCAATTCAAATTCATTTTGTACGAAAACACATGAGAATAGCTTTCGCGCAGATCCCCTCATCATGTCATGTGCTTTTCCGCATCCTTTTCAAATGCTCTCTCTAGATTTGTACAATACCTACCTATGTTATATCTCTATGCCTACCAGTTTCCCTTTCAATGTAGACTTTTATTCTGTAATACGATATTGAGCATGAGCAATGAGAAACAAGTATAAACCGGAAGAATACACATTTTGGATATATAAATATAGTGCATAATCCTCAAAATCGAACAAGGAATGATGTGATTAATATTAAATTAGTATCGTACAAACAAACTCTTCCTACAATGACCTTTAAAATGATAACTCAGCAAGCAAATTACTGATAACTGAAAAATGTGTGAATACTAAATATATCTAAACATTAGACCGTTTCTGGTGATTCCTGACCACCAGATCCTTGTTCCTCAGTAGTATCCAGGCGTCGATAGCCTTTCTTAGACAAGTTTTCTTTCTTAGCTTTGGTAAACTTCTTAATAGCATTTAAACGCTGATGGTAATAAAAATAGATGATTCATAGTTCATGGCATAAAATTTATAGTGTAATAACTGCATAAGACGTGCATGTAAATAGCTCAATATATACATTTCTCATTCTCATTGCTCAATATCATATTCCAGAATGAAGGTATACTTGAAATGAAAACTATTAGGCAATAAAATAGATGACTCATGATATGACTGCATTGTAGCTTGCAACAATTCAAAATTTGCTAAAATGTCCCCATTTGGGTAATCTATAGAATTTTCGTCATAGAAATAGCCAATCAGAAGGCTGGATTTCAAAAAATTTCAGCCAATCAGAAGGCTTATCGCCGTACCACCATAGGTCAACCATAGGGCAACCATAGGTCTGATGTTGGCTGATTCTAACAGTACGTGAATTTTATATTTTTTTGTTTAGAGGAGTGGCAAGAGTGTGGAGCTAATAAAAATGTATTTTGGTCATGGAAGGGAAGGTGTAGAAAATTGGGGAATACGTGGAGCTGATAAAATAATTTTTTTGGGTCAGGGCTAGGTTTTGAGGAGTAGAAATCACCTGAAACTGATATAAAAATCTATTTTGAGTGAAGAAAATTGGTGGGAAGGTAACGAAAACATGGAACAAAAGTTTGGGGCAGGGGGTGGGGAAGGTGGAGACATTAGCCCGAAGCTGATATTATTTTTGTTTAGGGAAAAGGAATGTCAGTTTAAGATCTGGGCCAAAGTGAAATTGTTTTTTTTTGTTTGGAAAGAGTGGAATGAATAGTGGAGCAGAGACAATACACGGGAATAATAGAAATATAATTTAAATAGGGTAAAATCGGTGAAAATTGGAGGCTACATGAAATTTATATTTTATCTTTAAGTCAAAGCTCAAATTGTGGAATTTTCAATATAACTACTGAATAATAGGTTTCGAAGAAATTTTTAAAATTTACTGTATGGTTGTGGGACCTGTGGTCTCAGATCCTTAGGGAATTTCCAAAAGGAATTATTGACAAATATGGTGGTCGAGAAATCATTTTCGTTTCCATGCACCTTGGGCTTTAATTTCTATTTTGTGAATAAAGTTTTTCGAACAATTGTTACCGTGACGAAGTCACGGGTCGAGAACGGGCTCGTTACAAGTTAATTTATGGTTGTTATTTATTGGCAATTCGTCTATTGATTTACAGTTTGAATGTTACCTTACTTTTTGGTTCACAAAAACTACTAATGTAATACGTGGCAATAATTTATCAATTAGGCAAAATACTTTTTGGTGTCAATGACTTAATTTATCGTTCTTCGATTAACATTTTATTCAAAACAATTAATTTTATTTAGATTGTATAAATCTGTATAACTTTATTTACTTATAGATATATAATTTTATCAGCAATCAATTATCGCCCCACTTGTCATTATACCCCTGAAAACAAGGTTAGTTTATTATTTTGCATTCGTGCTGATTGTGTCTAAAGTTTCTCTTTTTGCATTGTAATGCTTTCGAACCACGCAATAGGTTCGAGAAACTATTTTCACTAGCTGAGCAATGTGATTGTCTAGTGGTGACAAGTCTAAAATGTGACTGCTTAAGTTAGAAAACAAATGAGGGTCTTGTACAAAACTAGATGCTACTTTCGTCAGAACTTGTTCAATTTTAAAGTTATGTGAAGTCTGATAAGTTTTAAATATTCGTTTTGTGGTTTTACAAATCTTTATGACATCACTAGACGGAATAACTAATCCGCCATTTTTCTTTAGTCTAATTAAAAGGAAATCTGGACTATTTGGCATACTGGAACTTTCTAAACTGTTGTAGCATACAGAACACTTAATTTTGGATTTAATTTTCCTAACAACCCATCCCGATATGTAGACGACAATGCATGCATTAAAACTTGACAAGTTTTCCTGAACTACTAGTTTTAGTTCATCGTCGTCTTTCGATTCAACTTCTACATTTTTATCAATAGCCGTGGCAAAGGTTATTTCAATACAATCTTGAGCGATACAATTTCCAGTGGTAGAAGGCGATATCTTTGTGGAAAGCGACTTTCTAATAGCATATTGGAGCTGTTTTACGTTAGGATTATTAGTGAAACCCTGGCAAGAACGAATGATGCTAAAGTGTGTTTCAGTGTGATCTTGAGAAAACTTGTACGTCATAATATAATTTAAAGCAGACCTAGGACACGCTACATAATCAGTATATAAACCTTGAAACTTTTCATAGCTGTAATAAATCCTAGCAAAGGAATCTTTTTCTTTGAGGTAATAATTAACTTTCCATCGGATGTTTTCATGTTTGAAAATGCATATATGGCCTTCGAAAACAACTCCTTCCATAAATTGTAATTTTCCTTTTTCAAGGGCGCAGAGTAGTATCTTCCTAATGGATTTTTGGAGTTTAACAAGTCAAAAAGGCTGCAATAAAAGATTTAGATCCAAATAAATGCATTGCCACATACAATATTAAGACAATTTTCAAGCAATGTGTAGTTATACTTGTAAATTAAGTCTATGAAATCTGCTGTGTTATCACAATCGTCATCGTCAAAGTTTGGTAGCTTGAGAGTTCTGCACAACCGTAAGGAATTTGCAGCTGACTGGCTAAAAAGTTGAGCTGCAAAATTAACTTTCATTTTTTGTTTTTCGAAATATATATGACGGCAAGTTAACTTATTTGCTGCTCTCAGTCCTTCCTTTTCTTGCAGCTTTTGTAGATTTTCGATGTAAGTCCACTTGATTTTCTACAACAATTAAAATCCATTTGTAAAATTTAGGGTACATATATTGACATTTAAATTGGAAAACTTTTATAAGTCATTATATAATATATATTGTGTAATGTATAAACATAACCTGTTTATCAATGAAAATAGTTCCCACTGACTTCCACAAATTTCTTAGCAATTTCAGCATATGACAGACATCTGGTGTGATGTATTTCCGTGTTCCATCTCGACAAACAAAAGAAGGTGACAAGTCAGGAAGGCTTAACTTGGCTCCTAAAAGACGTGCACATCTTATATTTGATGCAAGGCCATCGTAGGTAATTGAAATGCAATTGATATTCACAGATTTCAAATTTTCAATTGACTGATGCACGACTTCGCAGATAAATTCAGCATGTATACCTCTTGTTAAATAATAAGCGATAGGTATCTTCCATTGTCCATTTACAGCTACTGCCATCACAAACATGGCATTTTTTGCGATATCGTTTGAGTTGGAAGGATTAGAAATTCCTGCATAATTTACATAGCCGTCATAGGAGTTCCCGTTGGATATTACTTGCTGGCGTATGCTCATTTCATCGATTTGCAAATTGCATAAAATGTTATACATGCTAGCGGATGACTTTTCTTTTAAAGCTTGCAAACAAGAGGGTAGAAATCCTGGCTGAACAACTATGTTTTGATTCCATAGTCGTAAATTTCTGGGTGACGGTAAGGTTCAAAAAGTTTGATCGCACATATTCATAGGCTCTTGAACTATAGAAGTGCAAAGTCAGGGCAAACTGGCGTAGTTGGAGATCGTATTTCTTCTTTGATTTTATCCTTTCCAGTAAATTGTCAATTAGAGACTGTTTTTATTTCATTAAAACTGATTTTGAAATCTTTTTTAGTCCTAAATTTTGGTTTCTTTCGTATTTTAATTGAGATTTTAGACTTCTAATGGTATTTTGGTCTATCTTTTTCTGGGCAATCAGACGTCGAGTTAGCAGTTGGTTTGAATTTTCTTTTTTTGGTTCTTGACTTGTTTGCGTAAATTTATTACGTTGAGATGAATTAGTAGATTCTGCTACAGTGCATAAGTTTACTGTAGAGGCTAAAGTTTGAGTATAGGTATTTTTTGTGGCACATCGTATCTGAGTGCTTACATTGGCAATGTTGGTTATTGTCTGAGAACAATGATGAAACAATAGCATTAAACATTACGTTGATATTCCATAATATTAGCAGAGAAAAAGCTTAGATATATATCTATAAGATTTACCACTCTTCCAACTGTTACAACATCCGTTTTGTTCGAACAACACATTACATTTTCATTATGTTCACCCAAAAAAAATTGGCTTGGGATGTAATGTATATTTCATTGTTTTTGGAGGAGGTGCACAGGTATTCTTCACGGCGATGGTTTTGAGACAAGGATCTGATAACATACATTTGTAAGCACCAAATTTAGGTTCCACGAAATGCTGGGAACATACAGTGGCCGATTTTGTGAGAATCCATGCCGGTCCTCTGTTGGCAAAATGAATCCACTTTTCCATCCTGTTCTCGTCATTAAATGGAAATCTATGATATAATTGCAGTATTATATTTAAAAAAAGATATACTTTATTCGAAAATTAACAGAAAATAGTAAAGACGAACAATTATCTGTGATATGCAACGTTTTTCATTTGCATTAGTTTTTGATATCTTACTTGTATAAAATGATACGTGGCGATTCTGAATTGCGATTGCCGCACTGGAACACAGCACAAATGTTTGGCATATTTTACCAATTAGTTTTAAATAGTTTTTACTGAAAACACTAATAAAATTTTGTTTTTAAAATGTAAAGCTGTTCAAAAGCAATTTAAGCTAACACTAGCAAGGAAAGTAGAAATTCATTTCTTGAAGCTCGCGCCTGCAGAATTCGCTAACCAATAAACGAAAAGTAGTTGTAAGGATACTCCAAGGAGAAATGAGACAACTGCATGAAAATTGGAATAACAGGAAGATACAGCATTTCCAATCTTTATAACCTTATTCCTATTATTGGTATATCTATTGGTTCCATCGATGAGAACCCACTTTTCGTCAAGTCTAAAATATATGACGGGCTCAGTAGGATAAGGGTCTTAGATATTTGCAGAAAAAAATACCATAGTAACCCTAATTTTGACAGTACCTGAAGCCCGCCCTATATGTGAAAATCATTACAACACAAAGCAATTGTGATTAAAAGTTACCACTGCCCAAGGAGCTTTAACTGGTTAGGGTATCCCTTGGTTTCTCTTTGGCTGTTTTTTCATAAGGAGGGTTCAGTTAGGCACTTTGCGTGAATATCTATATGGGACGTTTTTCGTCCCTTATCCGATTGTTGCCAATGACAACTGGTAGGATTTGTCCCTTATAGATATTCACGCAAAGTGCCTAACTGAACCCTCCTGTTAAAGCTATTGACACTCCTTGCCACTCCCTATTTTTGCGAGCGCTGTAGTTAGATAAGGACAGGTCCCTAATCATAGCTCTCCACAGCTTATGATTTTGCAACTTATTTGTAGCTAGCTGATTTTTTCGACCCTTTTAATCTCATGACATCAAAATGGGATAGAATCTGCAATTCTGGGATGCGGTTGGATAGCAAAACAGACTACATTCATTTTGAAAAAACAGATACTATTATTTTTCTAGACTGGCAAATGCGTATTAAGATATTATTCAGAAATGGGCATGCAAAATATTTCGGTCGTATATGTACAAAAATGTAAGTGAGCAAAAAAATCAAGATAAATCATAAAATTAAGTCTAGGAAACTGCAAATAGGAATGCATTTTTGAATTTCAAAGAAGGCCGATTCCTCAGATCATTTTAGAACATCCAGAATTAAACTTTAAACCAGAAGAACCTAAACCAGAAGGTTAAGGACAGTTTGGCTGGAAGGGAATTTTTGACATCATTTTTGGAAAATGTTTTGGTTTAGTTTTCAACCGATTGTTGGATGGTAATGTTTGATAGTTGAAGTTGTTTCCACTTGATGTCGTTTAATTCGAGGAAATATTGAAAGCTGTAGCAGTGAGAGGCAAATTATCTCAAAATATCATGTGGTCACCAGCTGCTTATCAGTAAAAGATTTTTCCAAATGTAACTCTCTTGGAAATCTTCTAAAGGAAGATAAATTATTAGGATAAATAATTCACCACTAACTCCAGTCTTCTGAATCAATTAAGAGTAAGTAGATCATAGCTTGTGTAATTGTAAATTTTGGGCTTGGAAAATAGTTTTGTAGGCGGAATTTAAGAAGAATATTTTGTTTGGAATTATACATGAAGTTATAAAATGGACTACATTAAGTTTTTTTGGCCAAACTAGCCCATCACTTACAGTAACCTCTTTTACAAGGTGAAGGTACAGATGGATATTTCCCGATTTTGGACCCAATTCGAATTCTATACTACCTATACAATAGAGATAATAAAGGATAGAGAAGACATCCAGCCCATAATTTTATTGTTTGATTCGTGAGACACCTTGTTTTATCCTTGAAGAAATAACCGCGAGGTTAAGGTATAGCCCCGAGACGCGGGAATATGAATATTTGTGATGGTTAGGCATCATCATATAAATAATGATGATTGTACCTATGTTGTATGTATCTAACTATCTATCTATGTATGTTCTATGCCATGGATTTGTAGTAATGCGCAACCGCCAATGAAATACAAAATTCTAATTCTTTGGAAGGCACCCGACATAGGCACATTACGTGTGTTGAACTTCGGGTATATAAACTGCTTTGGGGTACATTATCTTGAACAGTAACAGGACCGGGGGTTGACAAAAAATTATTGAAATAAACAAAAATTTCTTTCTTTTCTTCGATTTCGCGGGAGGGGGCACCCCTGGCTGCGGCCCTGATCATTAATACAAATTATTGACCGCTAGATTTCTTTGTGGAATTCAATTTTTGCATAAAATCTAATAGCAGTACTGGGAGTAACTAGTAGCAGATATTTATATTCCCGCGTCTCGGGGCTCTACTTTGCAACCGACCAATGAAAATAAAATGCCTTCAAGGATAAATAAAGGTACATGGTGGAAAAGCTTATAACACAGGCAGATAGGGCATGTCCTTTTCTATGTTATATAGTGTATATAGTATTAGTAATTCTATTACCTATACTGCCACAGAGAAGTAAGCGTCCAAGCCGAAAGTAATCATGGTAATTTGGTTTGGGTGCCTACTTCTTTGTGGTAGTAAGTATAATACGAATTGGGTGCAAAAATTAGGGACACCCCTCCCCTATGTCTCTACCTTGTAATGGCTTGATATTAAATAAATGCGTTACTATAGAGTGGCAAATTCGAGGCATGTTACTCTTTTAACAATCAATATTCCGGAGTTATCCTGTTGCCTAACAGACATTGCAATTTTATAAGCTCATCCTTCGGACAGGCTAAAAATTTATTATTTGTTTGCTAATATCTAAGACCCTTATCCTACTGAGCCCGTCATATTATATTTCTTTTCTCTCTCCAGGTAATTTTGAGTTGGTGGTCGGGGTAACAAAACTAGGTTGTCTATTGATTTACAGTTTGAATGTTACCTTACTTTTTGGTTCACAAAAACTACTAATGTAATACGTGGCAATAATTTATCAATTAGGCAAAATACTTTTTGGTGTCAATGACTTAATTTATCGTTCTTCGATTAACATTTTATTCAAAACAATTAATTTTATTTAGATTGTATAAATCTGTATAACTTTATTTACTTATAGATATATAATTTTATCAGCAATCAATTATCGCCCCACTTGTCATTATACCCCTGAAAACAAGGTTAGTTTATTATTTTGCATTCGTGCTGATTGTGTCTAAAGTTTCTCTTTTTGCATTGTAATGCTTTCGAACCACGCAATAGGTTCGAGAAACTATTTTCACTAGCTGAGCAATGTGATTGTCTAGTGGTGACAAGTCTAAAATGTGACTGCTTAAGTTAGAAAACAAATGAGGGTCTTGTACAAAACTAGATGCTACTTTCGTCAGAACTTGTTCAATTTTAAAGTTATGTGAAGTCTGATAAGTTTTAAATATTCGTTTTGTGGTTTTACAAATCTTTATGACATCACTAGACGGAATAACTAATCCGCCATTTTTCTTTAGTCTAATTAAAAGGAAATCTGGACTATTTGGCATACTGGAACTTTCTAAACTGTTGTAGCATACAGAACACTTAATTTTGGATTTAATTTTCCTAACAACCCATCCCGATATGTAGACGACAATGCATGCATTAAAACTTGACAAGTTTTCCTGAACTACTAGTTTTAGTTCATCGTCGTCTTTCGATTCAACTTCTACATTTTTATCAATAGCCGTGGCAAAGGTTATTTCAATACAATCTTGAGCGATACAATTTCCAGTGGTAGAAGGCGATATCTTTGTGGAAAGCGACTTTCTAATAGCATATTGGAGCTGTTTTACGTTAGGATTATTAGTGAAACCCTGGCAAGAACGAATGATGCTAAAGTGTGTTTCAGTGTGATCTTGAGAAAACTTGTACGTCATAATATAATTTAAAGCAGACCTAGGACACGCTACATAATCAGTATATAAACCTTGAAACTTTTCATAGCTGTAATAAATCCTAGCAAAGGAATCTTTTTCTTTGAGGTAATAATTAACTTTCCATCGGATGTTTTCATGTTTGAAAATGCATATATGGCCTTCGAAAACAACTCCTTCCATAAATTGTAATTTTCCTTTTTCAAGGGCGCAGAGTAGTATCTTCCTAATGGATTTTTGGAGTTTAACAAGTCAAAAAGGCTGCAATAAAAGATTTAGATCCAAATAAATGCATTGCCACATACAATATTAAGACAATTTTCAAGCAATGTGTAGTTATACTTGTAAATTAAGTCTATGAAATCTGCTGTGTTATCACAATCGTCATCGTCAAAGTTTGGTAGCTTGAGAGTTCTGCACAACCGTAAGGAATTTGCAGCTGACTGGCTAAAAAGTTGAGCTGCAAAATTAACTTTCATTTTTTGTTTTTCGAAATATATATGACGGCAAGTTAACTTATTTGCTGCTCTCAGTCCTTCCTTTTCTTGCAGCTTTTGTAGATTTTCGATGTAAGTCCACTTGATTTTCTACAACAATTAAAATCCATTTGTAAAATTTAGGGTACATATATTGACATTTAAATTGGAAAACTTTTATAAGTCATTATATAATATATATTGTGTAATGTATAAACATAACCTGTTTATCAATGAAAATAGTTCCCACTGACTTCCACAAATTTCTTAGCAATTTCAGCATATGACAGACATCTGGTGTGATGTATTTCCGTGTTCCATCTCGACAAACAAAAGAAGGTGACAAGTCAGGAAGGCTTAACTTGGCTCCTAAAAGACGTGCACATCTTATATTTGATGCAAGGCCATCGTAGGTAATTGAAATGCAATTGATATTCACAGATTTCAAATTTTCAATTGACTGATGCACGACTTCGCAGATAAATTCAGCATGTATACCTCTTGTTAAATAATAAGCGATAGGTATCTTCCATTGTCCATTTACAGCTACTGCCATCACAAACATGGCATTTTTTGCGATATCGTTTGAGTTGGAAGGATTAGAAATTCCTGCATAATTTACATAGCCGTCATAGGAGTTCCCGTTGGATATTACTTGCTGGCGTATGCTCATTTCATCGATTTGCAAATTGCATAAAATGTTATACATGCTAGCGGATGACTTTTCTTTTAAAGCTTGCAAACAAGAGGGTAGAAATCCTGGCTGAACAACTATGTTTTGATTCCATAGTCGTAAATTTCTGGGTGACGGTAAGGTTCAAAAAGTTTGATCGCACATATTCATAGGCTCTTGAACTATAGAAGTGCAAAGTCAGGGCAAACTGGCGTAGTTGGAGATCGTATTTCTTCTTTGATTTTATCCTTTCCAGTAAATTGTCAATTAGAGACTGTTTTTATTTCATTAAAACTGATTTTGAAATCTTTTTAGTCCTAAATTTTGGTTTCTTTCGTATTTTAATTGAGATTTTAGACTTCTAATGGTATTTTGGTCTATCTTTTTCTGGGCAATCAGACGTCGAGTTAGCAGTTGGTTTGAATTTTCTTTTTTTGGTTCTTGACTTGTTTGCGTAAATTTATTACGTTGAGATGAATTAGTAGATTCTGCTACAGTGCATAAGTTTACTGTAGAGGCTAAAGTTTGAGTATAGGTATTTTTTGTGGCACATCGTATCTGAGTGCTTACATTGGCAATGTTGGTTATTGTCTGAGAACAATGATGAAACAATAGCATTAAACATTACGTTGATATTCCATAATATTAGCAGAGAAAAAGCTTAGATATATATCTATAAGATTTACCACTCTTCCAACTGTTACAACATCCGTTTTGTTCGAACAACACATTACATTTTCATTATGTTCACCCAAAAAAAATTGGCTTGGGATGTAATGTATATTTCATTGTTTTTGGAGGAGGTGCACAGGTATTCTTCACGGCGATGGTTTTGAGACAAGGATCTGATAACATACATTTGTAAGCACCAAATTTAGGTTCCACGAAATGCTGGGAACATACAGTGGCCGATTTTGTGAGAATCCATGCCGGTCCTCTGTTGGCAAAATGAATCCACTTTTCCATCCTGTTCTCGTCATTAAATGGAAATCTATGATATAATTGCAGTATTATATTTAAAAAAAGATATACTTTATTCGAAAATTAACAGAAAATAGTAAAGACGAACAATTATCTGTGATATGCAACGTTTTTCATTTGCATTAGTTTTTGATATCTTACTTGTATAAAATGATACGTGGCGATTCTGAATTGCGATTGCCGCACTGGAACACAGCACAAATGTTTGGCATATTTTACCAATTAGTTTTAAATAGTTTTTACTGAAAACACTAATAAAATTTTGTTTTTAAAATGTAAAGCTGTTCAAAAGCAATTTAAGCTAACACTAGCAAGGAAAGTAGAAATTCATTTCTTGAAGCTCGCGCCTGCAGAATTCGCTAACCAATAAACGAAAAAGTAGTTGTAAGGATACTCCAAGGAGAAATGAGACAACTGCATGAAAATTGGAATAACAGGAAGATACAGCATTTCCAATCTTTATAACCTTATTCCTATTATTGGTATATCTATTGGTTCCATCGATGAGAACCCACTTTTCGTCAAGTCTAAAATATATGACGGGCTCAGTAGGATAAGGGTCTTAGATATTTGCAGAAAAAAATACCATAGTAACCCTAATTTTGACAGTACCTGAAGCCCGCCCTATATGTGAAAATCATTACAACACAAAGCAATTGTGATTAAAAGTTACCACTGCCCAAGGAGCTTTAACTGGTTAGGGTATCCCTTGGTTTCTCTTTGGCTGTTTTTTCATAAGGAGGGTTCAGTTAGGCACTTTGCGTGAATATCTATATGGGACGTTTTTCGTCCCTTATCCGATTGTTGCCAATGACAACTGGTAGGATTTGTCCCTTATAGATATTCACGCAAAGTGCCTAACTGAACCCTCCTGTTAAAGCTATTGACACTCCTTGCCACTCCCTATTTTTGCGAGCGCTGTAGTTAGATAAGGACAGGTCCCTAATCATAGCTCTCCACAGCTTATGATTTTGCAACTTATTTGTAGCTAGCTGATTTTTTCGACCCTTTTAATCTCATGACATCAAAATGGGATAGAATCTGCAATTCTGGGATGCGGTTGGATAGCAAAACAGACTACATTCATTTTGAAAAAACAGATACTATTATTTTTCTAGACTGGCAAATGCGTATTAAGATATTATTCAGAAATGGGCATGCAAAATATTTCGGTCGTATATGTACAAAAATGTAAGTGAGCAAAAAAATCAAGATAAATCATAAAATTAAGTCTAGGAAACTGCAAATAGGAATGCATTTTTGAATTTCAAAGAAGGCCGATTCCTCAGATCATTTTAGAACATCCAGAATTAAACTTTAAACCAGAAGAACCTAAACCAGAAGGTTAAGGACAGTTTGGCTGGAAGGGAATTTTTGACATCATTTTTTGGAAAATGTTTTGGTTTAGTTTTCAACCGATTGTTGGATGGTAATGTTTGATAGTTGAAGTTGTTTCCACTTGATGTCGTTTAATTCGAGGAAATATTGAAAGCTGTAGCAGTGAGAGGCAAATTATCTCAAAATATCATGTGGTCACCAGCTGCTTATCAGTAAAAGATTTTTCCAAATGTAACTCTCTTGGAAATCTTCTAAAGGAAGATAAATTATTAGGATAAATAATTCACCACTAACTCCAGTCTTCTGAATCAATTAAGAGTAAGTAGATCATAGCTTGTGTAATTGTAAATTTTGGGCTTGGAAAATAGTTTTGTAGGCGGAATTTAAGAAGAATATTTTGTTTGGAATTATACATGAAGTTATAAAATGGACTACATTAAGTTTTTTGGCCAAACTAGCCCATCACTTACAGTAACCTCTTTTACAAGGTGAAGGTACAGATGGATATTTCCCGATTTTGGACCCAATTCGAATTCTATACTACCTATACAATAGAGATAATAAAGGATAGAGAAGACATCCAGCCCATAATTTTATTGTTTGATTCGTGAGACACCTTGTTTTATCCTTGAAGAAATAACCGCGAGGTTAAGGTATAGCCCCGAGACGCGGGAATATGAATATTTGTGATGGTTAGGCATCATCATATAAATAATGATGATTGTACCTATGTTGTATGTATCTAACTATCTATCTATGTATGTTCTATGCCATGGATTTGTAGTAATGCGCAACCGCCAATGAAATACAAAATTCTAATTCTTTGGAAGGCACCCGACATAGGCACATTACGTGTGTTGAACTTCGGGTATATAAACTGCTTTGGGGTACATTATCTTGAACAGTAACAGGACCGGGGGGTTGACAAAAAATTATTGAAATAAACAAAAATTTCTTTCTTTTCTTCGATTTCGCGGGAGGGGGGCACCCCCCTGGCTGCGGCCCTGAACATTAATACAAATTATTGACCGCTAGATTTCTTTGTGGAATTCAATTTTTGCATAAAATCTAATAGCAGTACTGGGAGTAACTAGTAGCAGATATTTATATTCCCGCGTCTCGGGGCTCTACTTTGCAACCGACCAATGAAAATAAAATGCCTTCAAGGATAAATAAAGGTACATGGTGGAAAAGCTTATAACACAGGCAGATAGGGCATGTCCTTTCTATGTTATATAGTGTATATAGTATTAGTAATTCTATTACCTATACTGCCACAGAGAAGTAAGCGTCCAAGCCGAAAGTAATCATGGTAATTTGGTTTGGGTGCCTACTTCTTTGTGGTAGTAAGTATAATACGAATTGGGTGCAAAAATTAGGGACACCCCTCCCCTATGTCTCTACCTTGTAATGGCTTGATATTAAATAAATGCGTTACTATAGAGTGGCAAATTCGAGGCATGTTACTCTTTTAACAATCAATATTCCGGAGTTATCCTGTTGCCTAACAGACATTGCAATTTTATAAGCTCATCCTTCGGACAGGCTAAAAATTTATTATTTGTTTGCTAATATCTAAGACCCTTATCCTACTGAGCCCGTCATATTATATTTCTTTTCTCTCTCCAGGTAATTTTGAGTTGGTGGTCGGGGTAACAAAACTAGGTTGTCTATTGATTTACAGTTTGAATGTTACCTTACTTTTTGGTTCACAAAAACTACTAATGTAATACGTGGCAATAATTTATCAATTAGGCAAAATACTTTTTGGTGTCAATGACTTAATTTATCGTTCTTCGATTAACATTTTATTCAAAACAATTAATTTTATTTAGATTGTATAAATCTGTATAACTTTATTTACTTATAGATATATAATTTTATCAGCAATCAATTATCGCCCCACTTGTCATTATACCCCTGAAAACAAGGTTAGTTTATTATTTTGCATTCGTGCTGATTGTGTCTAAAGTTTCTCTTTTGCATTGTAATGCTTTCGAACCACGCAATAGGTTCGAGAAACTATTTTCACTAGCTGAGCAATGTGATTGTCTAGTGGTGACAAGTCTAAAATGTGACTGCTTAAGTTAGAAAACAAATGAGGGTCTTGTACAAAACTAGATGCTACTTTCGTCAGAACTTGTTCAATTTTAAAGTTATGTGAAGTCTGATAAGTTTTAAATATTCGTTTTGTGGTTTTACAAATCTTTATGACATCACTAGACGGAATAACTAATCCGCCATTTTTCTTTAGTCTAATTAAAAGGAAATCTGGACTATTTGGCATACTGGAACTTTCTAAACTGTTGTAGCATACAGAACACTTAATTTTGGATTTAATTTTCCTAACAACCCATCCCGATATGTAGACGACAATGCATGCATTAAAACTTGACAAGTTTTCCTGAACTACTAGTTTTAGTTCATCGTCGTCTTTCGATTCAACTTCTACATTTTTATCAATAGCCGTGGCAAAGGTTATTTCAATACAATCTTGAGCGATACAATTTCCAGTGGTAGAAGGCGATATCTTTGTGGAAAGCGACTTTCTAATAGCATATTGGAGCTGTTTTACGTTAGGATTATTAGTGAAACCCTGGCAAGAACGAATGATGCTAAAGTGTGTTTCAGTGTGATCTTGAGAAAACTTGTACGTCATAATATAATTTAAAGCAGACCTAGGACACGCTACATAATCAGTATATAAACCTTGAAACTTTTCATAGCTGTAATAAATCCTAGCAAAGGAGTCTTTTTCTTTGAGGTAATAATTAACTTTCCATCGGATGTTTTCATGTTTGAAAATGCATATATGGCCTTCGAAAACAACTCCTTCCATAAATTGTAATTTTCCTTTTTCAAGGGCGCAGAGTAGTATCTTCCTAATGGATTTTTGGAGTTTAACAAGTCAAAAAGGCTGCAATAAAAGATTTAGATCCAAATAAATGCATTGCCACATACAATATTAAGACAATTTTCAAGCAATGTGTAGTTATACTTGTAAATTAAGTCTATGAAATCTGCTGTGTTATCACAATCGTCATCGTCAAAGTTTGGTAGCTTGAGAGTTCTGCACAACCGTAAGGAATTTGCAGCTGACTGGCTAAAAAGTTGAGCTGCAAAATTAACTTTCATTTTTTGTTTTTCGAAATATATATGACGGCAAGTTAACTTATTTGCTGCTCTCAGTCCTTCCTTTTCTTGCAGCTTTTGTAGATTTTCGATGTAAGTCCACTTGATTTTCTACAACAATTAAAATCCATTTGTAAAATTTAGGGTACATATATTGACATTTAAATTGGAAAACTTTTATAAGTCATTATATAATATATATTGTGTAATGTATAAACATAACCTGTTTATCAATGAAAATAGTTCCCACTGACTTCCACAAATTTCTTAGCAATTTAAGCATATGACAGACATCTGGTGTGATGTATTTCCGTGTTCCATCTCGACAAACAAAAGAAGGTGACAAGTCAGGAAGGCTTAACTTGGCTCCTAAAAGACGTGCACATCTTATATTTGATGCAAGGCCATCGTAGGTAATTGAAATGCAATTGATATTCACAGATTTCAAATTTTCAATTGACTGATGCACGACTTCGCAGATAAATTCAGCATGTATACCTCTTGTTAAATAATAAGCGATAGGTATCTTCCATTGTCCATTTACAGCTACTGCCATCACAAACATGGCATTTTTTGCGATATCGTTTGAGTTGGAAGGATTAGAAATTCCTGCATAATTTACATAGCCGTCATAGGAGTTCCCGTTGGATATTACTTGCTGGCGTATGCTCATTTCATCGATTTGCAAATTGCATAAAATGTTATACATGCTAGCGGATGACTTTTCTTTTAAAGCTTGCAAACAAGAGGGTAGAAATCCTGGCTGAACAACTATGTTTTGATTCCATAGTCGTAAATTTCTGGGTGACGGTAAGGTTCAAAAAGTTTGATCGCACATATTCATAGGCTCTTGAACTATAGAAGTGCAAAGTCAGGGCAAACTGGCGTAGTTGGAGATCGTATTTCTTCTTTGATTTTATCCTTTCCAGTAAATTGTCAATTAGAGACTGTTTTTATTTCATTAAAACTGATTTTGAAATCTTTTTTAGTCCTAAATTTTGGTTTCTTTCGTATTTTAATTGAGATTTTAGACTTCTAATGGTATTTTGGTCTATCTTTTTCTGGGCAATCAGACGTCGAGTTAGCAGTTGGTTTGAATTTTCTTTTTTTGGTTCTTGACTTGTTTGCGTAAATTTATTACGTTGAGATGAATTAGTAGATTCTGCTACAGTGCATAAGTTTACTGTAGAGGCTAAAGTTTGAGTATAGGTATTTTTTGTGGCACATCGTATCTGAGTGCTTACATTGGCAATGTTGGTTATTGTCTGAGAACAATGATGAAACAATAGCATTAAACATTACGTTGATATTCCATAATATTAGCAGAGAAAAAGCTTAGATATATATCTATAAGATTTACCACTCTTCCAACTGTTACAACATCCGTTTTGTTCGAACAACACATTACATTTTCATTATGTTCACCCAAAAAAATTGGCTTGGGATGTAATGTATATTTCATTGTTTTTGGAGGAGGTGCACAGGTATTCTTCACGGCGATGGTTTTGAGACAAGGATCTGATAACATACATTTGTAAGCACCAAATTTAGGTTCCACGAAATGCTGGGAACATACAGTGGCCGATTTTGTGAGAATCCATGCCGGTCCTCTGTTGGCAAAATGAATCCACTTTTCCATCCTGTTCTCGTCATTAAATGGAAATCTATGATATAATTGCAGTATTATATTTAAAAAAAGATATACTTTATTCGAAAATTAACAGAAAATAGTAAAGACGAACAATTATCTGTGATATGCAACGTTTTTCATTTGCATTAGTTTTTGATATCTTACTTGTATAAAATGATACGTGGCGATTCTGAATTGCGATTGCCGCACTGGAACACAGCACAAATGTTTGGCATATTTTACCAATTAGTTTTAAATAGTTTTTACTGAAAACACTAATAAAATTTTGTTTTTAAAATGTAAAGCTGTTCAAAAGCAATTTAAGCTAACACTAGCAAGGAAAGTAGAAATTCATTTCTTGAAGCTCGCGCCTGCAGAATTCGCTAACCAATAAACGAAAAGTAGTTGTAAGGATACTCCAAGGAGAAATGAGACAACTGCATGAAAATTGGAATAACAGGAAGATACAGCATTTCCAATCTTTATAACCTTATTCCTATTATTGGTATATCTATTGGTTCCATCGATGAGAACCCACTTTTCGTCAAGTCTAAAATATATGACGGGCTCAGTAGGATAAGGGTCTTAGATATTTGCAGAAAAAAATACCATAGTAACCCTAATTTTGACAGTACCTGAAGCCCGCCCTATATGTGAAAATCATTACAACACAAAGCAATTGTGATTAAAAGTTACCACTGCCCAAGGAGCTTTAACTGGTTAGGGTATCCCTTGGTTTCTCTTTGGCTGTTTTTTCATAAGGAGGGTTCAGTTAGGCACTTTGCGTGAATATCTATATGGGACGTTTTTCGTCCCTTATCCGATTGTTGCCAATGACAACTGGTAGGATTTGTCCCTTATAGATATTCACGCAAAGTGCCTAACTGAACCCTCCTGTTAAAGCTATTGACACTCCTTGCCACTCCCTATTTTTGCGAGCGCTGTAGTTAGATAAGGACAGGTCCCTAATCATAGCTCTCCACAGCTTATGATTTTGCAACTTATTTGTAGCTAGCTGATTTTTTCGACCCTTTTAATCTCATGACATCAAAATGGGATAGAATCTGCAATTCTGGGATGCGGTTGGATAGCAAAACAGACTACATTCATTTTGAAAAAACAGATACTATTATTTTTCTAGACTGGCAAATGCGTATTAAGATATTATTCAGAAATGGGCATGCAAAATATTTCGGTCGTATATGTACAAAAATGTAAGTGAGCAAAAAAATCAAGATAAATCATAAAATTAAGTCTAGGAAACTGCAAATAGGAATGCATTTTTGAATTTCAAAGAAGGCCGATTCCTCAGATCATTTTAGAACATCCAGAATTAAACTTTAAACCAGAAGAACCTAAACCAGAAGGTTAAGGACAGTTTGGCTGGAAGGGAATTTTTGACATCATTTTTGGAAAATGTTTTGGTTTAGTTTTCAACCGATTGTTGGATGGTAATGTTTGATAGTTGAAGTTGTTTCCACTTGATGTCGTTTAATTCGAGGAAATATTGAAAGCTGTAGCAGTGAGAGGCAAATTATCTCAAAATATCATGTGGTCACCAGCTGCTTATCAGTAAAAGATTTTTCCAAATGTAACTCTCTTGGAAATCTTCTAAAGGAAGATAAATTATTAGGATAAATAATTCACCACTAACTCCAGTCTTCTGAATCAATTAAGAGTAAGTAGATCATAGCTTGTGTAATTGTAAATTTTGGGCTTGGAAAATAGTTTTGTAGGCGGAATTTAAGAAGAATATTTTGTTTGGAATTATACATGAAGTTATAAAATGGACTACATTAAGTTTTTTTGGCCAAACTAGCCCATCACTTACAGTAACCTCTTTTACAAGGTGAAGGTACAGATGGATATTTCCCGATTTTGGACCCAATTCGAATTCTATACTACCTATACAATAGAGATAATAAAGGATAGAGAAGACATCCAGCCCATAATTTTATTGTTTGATTCGTGAGACACCTTGTTTTATCCTTGAAGAAATAACCGCGAGGTTAAGGTATAGCCCCGAGACGCGGGAATATGAATATTTGTGATGGTTAGGCATCATCATATAAATAATGATGATTGTACCTATGTTGTATGTATCTAACTATCTATCTATGTATGTTCTATGCCATGGATTTGTAGTAATGCGCAACCGCCAATGAAATACAAAATTCTAATTCTTTGGAAGGCACCCGACATAGGCACATTACGTGTGTTGAACTTCGGGTATATAAACTGCTTTGGGGTACATTATCTTGAACAGTAACAGGACCGGGGGGGTTGACAAAAAATTATTGAAATAAACAAAAATTTCTTTCTTTTCTTCGATTTCGCGGGAGGGGGGCACCCCCCTGGCTGCGGCCCTGAACATTAATACAAATTATTGACCGCTAGATTTCTTTGTGGAATTCAATTTTTGCATAAAATCTAATAGCAGTACTGGGAGTAACTAGTAGCAGATATTTATATTCCCGCGTCTCGGGGCTCTACTTTGCAACCGACCAATGAAAATAAAATGCCTTCAAGGATAAATAAAGGTACATGGTGGAAAAGCTTATAACACAGGCAGATAGGGCATGTCCTTTCTATGTTATATAGTGTATATAGTATTAGTAATTCTATTACCTATACTGCCACAGAGAAGTAAGCGTCCAAGCCGAAAGTAATCATGGTAATTTGGTTTGGGTGCCTACTTCTTTGTGGTAGTAAGTATAATACGAATTGGGTGCAAAAATTAGGGACACCCCTCCCCTATGTCTCTACCTTGTAATGGCTTGATATTAAATAAATGCGTTACTATAGAGTGGCAAATTCGAGGCATGTTACTCTTTTAACAATCAATATTCCGGAGTTATCCTGTTGCCTAACAGACATTGCAATTTTATAAGCTCATCCTTCGGACAGGCTAAAAATTTATTATTTGTTTGCTAATATCTAAGACCCTTATCCTACTGAGCCCGTCATATTATATTTCTTTTCTCTCTCCAGGTAATTTTGAGTTGGTGGTCGGGGTAACAAAACTAGGTTGTCTATTGATTTACAGTTTGAATGTTACCTTACTTTTTGGTTCACAAAAACTACTAATGTAATACGTGGCAATAATTTATCAATTAGGCAAAATACTTTTTGGTGTCAATGACTTAATTTATCGTTCTTCGATTAACATTTTATTCAAAACAATTAATTTTATTTAGATTGTATAAATCTGTATAACTTTATTTACTTATAGATATATAATTTTATCAGCAATCAATTATCGCCCCACTTGTCATTATACCCCTGAAAACAAGGTTAGTTTATTATTTTGCATTCGTGCTGATTGTGTCTAAAGTTTCTCTTTTTGCATTGTAATGCTTTCGAACCACGCAATAGGTTCGAGAAACTATTTTCACTAGCTGAGCAATGTGATTGTCTAGTGGTGACAAGTCTAAAATGTGACTGCTTAAGTTAGAAAACAAATGAGGGTCTTGTACAAAACTAGATGCTACTTTCGTCAGAACTTGTTCAATTTTAAAGTTATGTGAAGTCTGATAAGTTTTAAATATTCGTTTTGTGGTTTTACAAATCTTTATGACATCACTAGACGGAATAACTAATCCGCCATTTTTCTTTAGTCTAATTAAAAGGAAATCTGGACTATTTGGCATACTGGAACTTTCTAAACTGTTGTAGCATACAGAACACTTAATTTTGGATTTAATTTTCCTAACAACCCATCCCGATATGTAGACGACAATGCATGCATTAAAACTTGACAAGTTTTCCTGAACTACTAGTTTTAGTTCATCGTCGTCTTTCGATTCAACTTCTACATTTTTATCAATAGCCGTGGCAAAGGTTATTTCAATACAATCTTGAGCGATACAATTTCCAGTGGTAGAAGGCGATATCTTTGTGGAAAGCGACTTTCTAATAGCATATTGGAGCTGTTTTACGTTAGGATTATTAGTGAAACCCTGGCAAGAACGAATGATGCTAAAGTGTGTTTCAGTGTGATCTTGAGAAAACTTGTACGTCATAATATAATTTAAAGCAGACCTAGGACACGCTACATAATCAGTATATAAACCTTGAAACTTTTCATAGCTGTAATAAATCCTAGCAAAGGAATCTTTTTCTTTGAGGTAATAATTAACTTTCCATCGGATGTTTTCATGTTTGAAAATGCATATATGGCCTTCGAAAACAACTCCTTCCATAAATTGTAATTTTCCTTTTTCAAGGGCGCAGAGTAGTATCTTCCTAATGGATTTTTGGAGTTTAACAAGTCAAAAAGGCTGCAATAAAAGATTTAGATCCAAATAAATGCATTGCCACATACAATATTAAGACAATTTTCAAGCAATGTGTAGTTATACTTGTAAATTAAGTCTATGAAATCTGCTGTGTTATCACAATCGTCATCGTCAAAGTTTGGTAGCTTGAGAGTTCTGCACAACCGTAAGGAATTTGCAGCTGACTGGCTAAAAAGTTGAGCTGCAAAATTAACTTTCATTTTTTGTTTTTCGAAATATATATGACGGCAAGTTAACTTATTTGCTGCTCTCAGTCCTTCCTTTTCTTGCAGCTTTTGTAGATTTTCGATGTAAGTCCACTTGATTTTCTACAACAATTAAAATCCATTTGTAAAATTTAGGGTACATATATTGACATTTAAATTGGAAAACTTTTATAAGTCATTATATAATATATATTGTGTAATGTATAAACATAACCTGTTTATCAATGAAAATAGTTCCCACTGACTTCCACAAATTTCTTAGCAATTTAAGCATATGACAGACATCTGGTGTGATGTATTTCCGTGTTCCATCTCGACAAACAAAAGAAGGTGACAAGTCAGGAAGGCTTAACTTGGCTCCTAAAAGACGTGCACATCTTATATTTGATGCAAGGCCATCGTAGGTAATTGAAATGCAATTGATATTCACAGATTTCAAATTTTCAATTGACTGATGCACGACTTCGCAGATAAATTCAGCATGTATACCTCTTGTTAAATAATAAGCGATAGGTATCTTCCATTGTCCATTTACAGCTACTGCCATCACAAACATGGCATTTTTTGCGATATCGTTTGAGTTGGAAGGATTAGAAATTCCTGCATAATTTACATAGCCGTCATAGGAGTTCCCGTTGGATATTACTTGCTGGCGTATGCTCATTTCATCGATTTGCAAATTGCATAAAATGTTATACATGCTAGCGGATGACTTTTCTTTTAAAGCTTGCAAACAAGAGGGTAGAAATCCTGGCTGAACAACTATGTTTTGATTCCATAGTCGTAAATTTCTGGGTGACGGTAAGGTTCAAAAAGTTTGATCGCACATATTCATAGGCTCTTGAACTATAGAAGTGCAAAGTCAGGGCAAACTGGCGTAGTTGGAGATCGTATTTCTTCTTTGATTTTATCCTTTCCAGTAAATTGTCAATTAGAGACTGTTTTTATTTCATTAAAACTGATTTTGAAATCTTTTTAGTCCTAAATTTTGGTTTCTTTCGTATTTTAATTGAGATTTTAGACTTCTAATGGTATTTTGGTCTATCTTTTTCTGGGCAATCAGACGTCGAGTTAGCAGTTGGTTTGAATTTTCTTTTTTTGGTTCTTGACTTGTTTGCGTAAATTTATTACGTTGAGATGAATTAGTAGATTCTGCTACAGTGCATAAGTTTACTGTAGAGGCTAAAGTTTGAGTATAGGTATTTTTTGTGGCACATCGTATCTGAGTGCTTACATTGGCAATGTTGGTTATTGTCTGAGAACAATGATGAAACAATAGCATTAAACATTACGTTGATATTCCATAATATTAGCAGAGAAAAAGCTTAGATATATATCTATAAGATTTACCACTCTTCCAACTGTTACAACATCCGTTTTGTTCGAACAACACATTACATTTTCATTATGTTCACCCAAAAAAAATTGGCTTGGGATGTAATGTATATTTCATTGTTTTTGGAGGAGGTGCACAGGTATTCTTCACGGCGATGGTTTTGAGACAAGGATCTGATAACATACATTTGTAAGCACCAAATTTAGGTTCCACGAAATGCTGGGAACATACAGTGGCCGATTTTGTGAGAATCCATGCCGGTCCTCTGTTGGCAAAATGAATCCACTTTTCCATCCTGTTCTCGTCATTAAATGGAAATCTATGATATAATTGCAGTATTATATTTAAAAAAAGATATACTTTATTCGAAAATTAACAGAAAATAGTAAAGACGAACAATTATCTGTGATATGCAACGTTTTTCATTTGCATTAGTTTTTGATATCTTACTTGTATAAAATGATACGTGGCGATTCTGAATTGCGATTGCCGCACTGGAACACAGCACAAATGTTTGGCATATTTTACCAATTAGTTTTAAATAGTTTTTACTGAAAACACTAATAAAATTTTGTTTTTAAAATGTAAAGCTGTTCAAAAGCAATTTAAGCTAACACTAGCAAGGAAAGTAGAAATTCATTTCTTGAAGCTCGCGCCTGCAGAATTCGCTAACCAATAAACGAAAAGTAGTTGTAAGGATACTCCAAGGAGAAATGAGACAACTGCATGAAAATTGGAATAACAGGAAGATACAGCATTTCCAATCTTTATAACCTTATTCCTATTATTGGTATATCTATTGGTTCCATCGATGAGAACCCACTTTTCGTCAAGTCTAAAATATATGACGGGCTCAGTAGGATAAGGGTCTTAGATATTTGCAGAAAAAAATACCATAGTAACCCTAATTTTGACAGTACCTGAAGCCCGCCCTATATGTGAAAATCATTACAACACAAAGCAATTGTGATTAAAAGTTACCACTGCCCAAGGAGCTTTAACTGGTTAGGGTATCCCTTGGTTTCTCTTTGGCTGTTTTTTCATAAGGAGGGTTCAGTTAGGCACTTTGCGTGAATATCTATATGGGACGTTTTTCGTCCCTTATCCGATTGTTGCCAATGACAACTGGTAGGATTTGTCCCTTATAGATATTCACGCAAAGTGCCTAACTGAACCCTCCTGTTAAAGCTATTGACACTCCTTGCCACTCCCTATTTTTGCGAGCGCTGTAGTTAGATAAGGACAGGTCCCTAATCATAGCTCTCCACAGCTTATGATTTTGCAACTTATTTGTAGCTAGCTGATTTTTTCGACCCTTTTAATCTCATGACATCAAAATGGGATAGAATCTGCAATTCTGGGATGCGGTTGGATAGCAAAACAGACTACATTCATTTTGAAAAAACAGATACTATTATTTTTCTAGACTGGCAAATGCGTATTAAGATATTATTCAGAAATGGGCATGCAAAATATTTCGGTCGTATATGTACAAAAATGTAAGTGAGCAAAAAAATCAAGATAAATCATAAAATTAAGTCTAGGAAACTGCAAATAGGAATGCATTTTTGAATTTCAAAGAAGGCCGATTCCTCAGATCATTTTAGAACATCCAGAATTAAACTTTAAACCAGAAGAACCTAAACCAGAAGGTTAAGGACAGTTTGGCTGGAAGGGAATTTTTGACATCATTTTTGGAAAATGTTTTGGTTTAGTTTTCAACCGATTGTTGGATGGTAATGTTTGATAGTTGAAGTTGTTTCCACTTGATGTCGTTTAATTCGAGGAAATATTGAAAGCTGTAGCAGTGAGAGGCAAATTATCTCAAAATATCATGTGGTCACCAGCTGCTTATCAGTAAAAGATTTTTCCAAATGTAACTCTCTTGGAAATCTTCTAAAGGAAGATAAATTATTAGGATAAATAATTCACCACTAACTCCAGTCTTCTGAATCAATTAAGAGTAAGTAGATCATAGCTTGTGTAATTGTAAATTTTGGGCTTGGAAAATAGTTTTGTAGGCGGAATTTAAGAAGAATATTTTGTTTGGAATTATACATGAAGTTATAAAATGGACTACATTAAGTTTTTTTGGCCAAACTAGCCCATCACTTACAGTAACCTCTTTTACAAGGTGAAGGTACAGATGGATATTTCCCGATTTTGGACCCAATTCGAATTCTATACTACCTATACAATAGAGATAATAAAGGATAGAGAAGACATCCAGCCCATAATTTTATTGTTTGATTCGTGAGACACCTTGTTTTATCCTTGAAGAAATAACCGCGAGGTTAAGGTATAGCCCCGAGACGCGGGAATATGAATATTTGTGATGGTTAGGCATCATCATATAAATAATGATGATTGTACCTATGTTGTATGTATCTAACTATCTATCTATGTATGTTCTATGCCATGGATTTGTAGTAATGCGCAACCGCCAATGAAATACAAAATTCTAATTCTTTGGAAGGCACCCGACATAGGCACATTACGTGTGTTGAACTTCGGGTATATAAACTGCTTTGGGGTACATTATCTTGAACAGTAACAGGACCGGGGGGGTTGACAAAAAATTATTGAAATAAACAAAAATTTCTTTCTTTTCTTCGATTTCGCGGGAGGGGGGCACCCCCCTGGCTGCGGCCCTGAACATTAATACAAATTATTGACCGCTAGATTTCTTTGTGGAATTCAATTTTTGCATAAAATCTAATAGCAGTACTGGGAGTAACTAGTAGCAGATATTTATATTCCCGCGTCTCGGGGCTCTACTTTGCAACCGACCAATGAAAATAAAATGCCTTCAAGGATAAATAAAGGTACATGGTGGAAAAGCTTATAACACAGGCAGATAGGGCATGTCCTTTCTATGTTATATAGTGTATATAGTATTAGTAATTCTATTACCTATACTGCCACAGAGAAGTAAGCGTCCAAGCCGAAAGTAATCATGGTAATTTGGTTTGGGTGCCTACTTCTTTGTGGTAGTAAGTATAATACGAATTGGGTGCAAAAATTAGGGACACCCCTCCCCTATGTCTCTACCTTGTAATGGCTTGATATTAAATAAATGCGTTACTATAGAGTGGCAAATTCGAGGCATGTTACTCTTTTAACAATCAATATTCCGGAGTTATCCTGTTGCCTAACAGACATTGCAATTTTATAAGCTCATCCTTCGGACAGGCTAAAAATTTATTATTTGTTTGCTAATATCTAAGACCCTTATCCTACTGAGCCCGTCATATTATATTTCTTTTCTCTCTCCAGGTAATTTTGAGTTGGTGGTCGGGGTAACAAAACTAGGTTGTCGTAATTGGAATTGAATTTTAAAAAAATTAATGGCAATGCCTATTTTTAACATAGCCGGAATCCACTTCCTGAAGTGATCGACATTTTTGTATTGTCAAAACCAGATCACTTCTTCTGTATAGATAGGTATGGATGCTATCCTTTATGTACTAAATTAGTTTCCATAGGGTTAGATTTGTCGCCCGTCCGGTGTGTGTTAAAATGGGTTTTAACCTGTGAAAGCTATGTCACGCCTTACTGCCCTGTACGAAAGTCATTTTGGATAAGATCGCTAGGCTGTTTCCAGTTTCGGGGCAGGAATGTGAAAAACATTTAAAATTGGGTAATGGTTATTTTCAGTCTGCACTCTGTACATGTTCAAAAAAATTGCTTTTTTATTAACCTTAATTGTAATTATCAATTATTGAAACGTAACTCCTTACAAATTAATGATAAAAACATGAAACTATGGATGATGGATAATTGTTGTTAGAAGAAATCAATGAAACATTTACATTTTACGTATTTAAATGAGAATACAGAATATAGCACTGCACTTTGTAATAATTGTGGAGGTCATTGTTGCGTCTCATTGGATGTTGTAGCCAGTAAGTCCAGGAAATAAATACCAAAGACAGGGAACGAAAGCGGTGAGAAGGCCGAGTTAAATCGCAATAAGATACCACATATTTAGGGTTGATCCACATATTACGTAATCAAAAAATGTAGCCGTTTTTAGAACCATCTTTTCCCTCTGTCTTTTGGTTGTCCATTATGTTAACTAAGTCTGTATGGTTAGATTATAAAATATAACTGTATAACCTCAAGGTTTCTATAGAGACCCCCTTAAGAGGTTAGACGAAGCGGGAGTTGGCAAGTTAAAAATTCACTTTTTTCACCTCTGGAGGACAAATCCTATAATTTGTCCTCCACTGCTTGGATAGGATAATAGGACCTGACTTATTACCATGGTGTTCCAGGCAGGGGAATTTAGATATGATAAAAGTGAATTTTTAACTTGCCAACTACCGCTTCGACTACCTGTTACCATTAGAGGAATCTTGGTATAACCTTTACCCTAATTACAATTACTATCCTATTTTACATTTTCATTCATCTGATATGCGATAGTAGCACAGTAACTGTCACTTAGCTTATTACACATTATGTACATAGTAAATACTATTCGTATATAGTATATTCACAATTGCCACAATGTGTGAAGGGGCAGATATTAGATATTGCATAGAAGAATGGGTAGGTTTTGAAGTGACAATATCATTATATATTCCGTCCAATATACCGAAACAGTACTGTACTATATCTTATTATATTTGTCGCGACTTTGAATACTGAATGAACTCCAAAAAAACGAAATTTCAGTTTATAACTCTATTAAAAAGAGCACTTTAAAATCTACAATATGGCGGTGACATGGTATTTTTAATAAATTCCTGCGATTTTTGGTTATTATTTTAATCTATATTGTATCTTTAAAGATATCATAATTCACTACATGAGTAAGGATCCGAAAGCCTGTCATTTATTATCCGAAGATAAGGAAATTCCATACCAAACAAATAAATTATTTCAAAAACAAAAGGCGGAAACAAAATTGCAATTCAAATATGACAGCCGTTATAGAGACAGAGGGACCCACCAAATGTAGGGGGTATGCCACCATATCGGCAAATATTAAACATTTGAAATAAATAAGTTCTGTTGACCCTACGGGGTAATTAAATACGCTGATTTTAAATATGGACACCGATATATCTTCAGATATTTATTTCGAATGTTTTATATTTGACGAAGTGGGGGCATACCCCCAATATCGGATGGGATCACTCTGAAGATACACCGGTGTCCATATTTGAAATCAGCGTATTTAATTACCCCGTAGGGTCAACGGAATTTATTTATTTCAAATGTTTTATATTTGACGATGTGGGGGCATGCCCCCTATATCTGATGGGGTCAGTCTGAAGATATATCGGTGGCTATATTTGAATTCAGCGTAGTTAATTACTCCGTAGGGTCAACGGAATTTATTTATTTCGAATGTTTTATATTTACCGATATGGGGGCATACCCCCTATATCGGATGGGGTCAGTCTGATGATATATCGGTGGCTATATTTGAATTCAGCATAGTTAATTACCCCGTAGAGTCAACGGAATTTATTTATTTCGAATGTTTTATATTTGCCGATATAAGGGCATACCCCCTATATCGGATGGGGTCAGTCTGAAGATATATCGGTTGCTATATTTGAATTCAGCATAGTTAATTACTCCGTAGGATCAACGGAATTTATTTTTTTTCTAATGTTTTATATTTGCCGATATGGGGGGCATCCCCCCTATATCGGATGGGGTCAGTCTGAAGATATATCGGTTGCTATATTTGAATTCAGCATAGTTAATTACCCCGTAGGGTCAACGGAATTTATTTATTTTAAATGTTTTATATTTTTTATTATGGAGGCATACCCCCTATATCGTATGGGGTCAATCTGAAGATATATTGGTGGCTATATTTGAATTAAGAGTAGTTAATTAACCCGTAGTTTCAACGGAATTCATTTATTTAGAATGTTTTATATTTGCCGATATGGGGGCATACCCCCTATATCGGATGGGGTCAGTCTGAAGATATATCGGTGGCTATATTTGAATTCAGCATAGTTAATTACCCCGTAGGGTCAACGGAATTTATTTATTTCGAATGTTTTATATTTGCCGATATAAGGGCATACCCCCTATATCGGATGGGGTCAGTCTGAAGATATATCGGTTGCTATATTTGAATTCAGCATAGTTAATTACTCCGTAGGATCAACGGAATTTATTTTTTTTCTAATGTTTTATATTTGCCGATATGTGGGGCATCCCCCCTATATCGGATGGGGTCAGTCTGAAGATATATCGGTTGCTATATTTGAATTCAGCATAGTTAATTACCCCGTAGGGTCAACGGAATTTATTTATTTTAAATGTTTTATATTTTTTATTATGGAGGCATACCCCCTATATCGTATGGGGTCAATCTGAAGATATATTGGTGGCTATATTTGAATTAAGAGTAGTTAATTAACCCGCAGTTTCAACGGAATTCATTTATTTAGAATGTTTTATATTTGCCGATATGGGGGCATACCCCCTATATCGGATGGGGTCAGTCTGAAGATATATCGGTGGCTATAGTTGAATTCAGCGTAGTTAATTACCCCGTAGAGTCAACGGAATTTATTTATTTCAAATGTTTTATATTTTTTGATATGGGGGCATACTCCCTATATCGTATGGGGTCCGTCTCAAGATATATCGGTGGCTATATTTGAATTAAGCGTAGTTAATTAACCCGTAGTGTCAACGAAATTTATTAATTTCGAATGTTTTATATTTGACGATGTGGGGGGCATCCCCCTATATCGGATGGGTTCAGTCTGAAGATATATCGGTTGCTATATTTGAATTCAGCATAGTTAATTACCCCGTAGGGTCAACGGAATTTATTTATTTTAAATGTTTTATATTTTTTATTATGGAGGCATACCCCCTATATCGGATGGGGTCAGTCTGAAGATATATCGGTGGCTATAGTTGAATTCAGCGTAGTTAATTACCCCGTAGAGTCAACGGAATTTATTTATTTCAAATGTTTTATATTTTTTGATATAGGGGCATACCCCCTATATCGTATGGGGTCAGTCTCAAGATATATCGGTGGCTATATTTGAATTAAGCGTAGTTAATTAACCCGTAGTGTCAAAGAAATTTATTAATTTCGAATGTTTTATATTTAACGATGTGGGGGGCATCCCCCCTATATCGGATGGGTTCAGTCTGAAGATATATCGGTTGCTGTATTTGAATTCAGCATAGTTAATTACCCCGTAGGGTCAACGGAATTTGTTTATTTCGAATGTTTTATATTTGACGATGTGGGGGCATACCCCCTATATTGGGATGGGGTCACTCTAAAGATATATCGGTGGCTATATTCAAAACCAGCGTATTAATTTACCCTTAAGGATTAACAGAATTTATTGACTTCAATGTTTTATATTTGTTGTTATAGGGACATTCCCCTCTATATCTGATGGGGTCACTCTGAAGATATATTGGTGGCCATATTTGAATTCAGTATATTTATATACCCCATAGGGTTAATGGAATTTATTTATTTCAAATGTTTTCAAATTTTGCTATATGTGTGGAATGGACATCAGTTGCTGTCATATTCTTGGCCTTTGGGTAATTGTATGACTGTTTGCTGTGGTTTAATTCTGATAGGTTAAATGGTATGCGATGACTTTAGAGGCTTATATCTCGCTTACTAGATCTAGTAGAGTTCATTCACTATTCTAGATCGCGACACATCGTATATGGTAAGCCGTAGTGGTGTTGTCGTCGTCGTCTGAATGGCGATGAAAGGCAACAGACTATGAGAGAGTAGAGTGCTATGCAGTGTTGGGATGAGAAGGGGCCTGAGAGGTGAGAGTGAAGAAAGAAATCTCCCAGTCCCCCTCTCACTTCAACAAAAGAAACCAACTCAACTCATCAAACGCGCGCGTATATTGAAAACGTCAACGGTGTCCAGCCAGTCAAACGTTGTGCAGTCAGACAATCCAGTCAGCCAAACAGTGTCCAGCCAGTCATACAGTGCCCACTCTGTGTCCATTCAGTCAAACAGTTGCCGAGTCTGTGTCCAATCAGTCAAACAGTTGCCCAGTCTGTATCCAGTCAGTCAAAACGTACCAGTCTGTGTATAATCAGTCAAACAGTTGCCGAGTCTGTGTCCAGTCAGTTAAAAAGTGCCAGTCTGTGTCCAGTCTGTCAAGCAGTGCTAAATCCGTGTCCAGTCAGTCAAATAGTTCCCAGTCCATGTCCAGTCAGCCAAACAGTGCTCAATTTGTGTCCAGTCAGCCAAGTAGTAACCACTTCGTGTCCAGTAAATCAAAGGTAATATTTTCAAAATTTGGTTGAAGTAAGGCATGGGTCGTAAAGCGGTTGAAGTTAGGCAGTGGTTACTCCACTTACTCCACGTACTCCACTTACTCCATTTACTCCACGTACTCCACGTACTCCATTTACTCCACTTACTCCACGTACTCCATTTACTCCACTTACTCCACGTACTTTATTTACTCCACGTACTCCATTTACTCCACTTACTCCACGTACTTTATTTACTCCACTTACTCCACGTACTCCATTTACTCCACTTACTCCACGTACTCCATTTACTCCACTTACTCCACGTACTCCATTTACTCCACTTACTCCACGTACTCCACTTACTCCACGCACTTTTTTACTCCACTTACTCCACGTACTCCATTTACTCCACGTACTCCATTTACTCCACTTACTCCACGTACTCCATTTTCTCCATTTACTCCATTTACTCCACGTACTCCATTTACTCCACGTACTCCATTTATTCCACGTACTCCACTTACTCCTCCACCTCCACTTACTCCATTTATTCAAAATACTCCACTTACTCAATTTACTCCACTTACTCAATTTACTCCACTTACTCCATTTACTCCACTTACTCCACGTACTCCATTTACTCCACGTACTCCATTTACTCCACTTACTCCACGTACTCCACTTACTCCACGCACTTTTTTACTCCACTTACTCCACTTACTCCACGTACTCCATTTACTCCACTTACTCCACGTACTCCATTTACTCCACGTACTCCATTTACTCCACTTACTCCACGTACTCCATTTACTCCACGTACTCCATTTATTCCACGTACTCCACTTACTCCTCCACCTCCACTTACTCCATTTACTCAAAATACTCCACTTACTCAATTTACTCCACTTACTCAATTTACTCCACTTACTCAATTTACTCCACTTACTCAATTTACTCCACTTACTCAATTTACTCCACTTACTCCACGTACTCCATTTACTCCACTTACTCCACTTACTCCTTTTACTCCATTTACTCCACTTACTCCATTTACTCCACTTACTCCATTTGCTCCACTTACACCTTCACCTCCACTTACTCCAAATACTCCACCTTACTGCTTGCTCCACTTAATCCTTACTCCACTAACTTCTAACTACATTTCCTACTCCATATACTTAGTACACCTAAAAATTATTACCCTATTAATGTCATGATAGGTCGTTTTAATGAAATGAAATTTGATTAAATTTTTGGTTTCAGATTCGTGTCACAAGATCTTGGTTGAAAATAGACGGTATTTTTTTCGCCTTGCCATACATCCAAGTATGTCATTTTCCATTTCAGTTGTTTTTGCCAACAAATACTAAATTACTACTTTATGCTATTATAAAGATAGAATGGAGACTAGAAACATGTAGAAAAAAGAAAAGATAGTGTATTCCATCCTCACCTAATACTGTACTCCACACTTACTCCATATTATATTCCACACTCACTCCATATTATATTCCACACTCACTCCATATTATATTCCACACTCACTCCATATTATATTCCACACTCACTCCATATTATATTCCACACTCACTCCATATTATATTCCACACTCACTCCATATTATATTCCACACTCACTCCATATTATATTCCACACTCACTCCATATTATATTCCACACTCACTCCATATTATATTCCACACTCACTCCATATTGTATTCAAAACTCTTTCTTCTTTGTACTCACTTCATATTGTACTCTACCCTCATTCCATTTTTGTACTCTATCCTCACTCATATTGTACTCCATCCTCTCTCATATTGTACTCCATCATCATTCCATATTTTACTCCATCCTTATTCCATTTTGTACTCTATCCTCACCTTAGACATTACTGTCTTAAAAATTAAGGTGAACTCTTAATCCTAAAGTACGTGTTTTGTGTTCATAGATGGAGAACAAGGAGAACATTTTTTTGGAGACCACTAATAGTAGTTTAAATACAGACAACGACTTGGAATCTAATATCAGGAAAAGAAAAAGAGCATCAGCACTGCGGGCGTTTAGAAGACAAGATCCTAATATAAGGAATAAAGAAAGGGAACAAAGGGCTATGAAAAGGCAGGACCCTGATGTAAGAAAAAAGGAGAGAGAACAAAAGGCCATGAAAAGGCAAGATCCAAATGTAAGGAATAAAGAAAGAGAACAAAAAGCTGTGAAAAGGCAAGATCCTAATGTAAGAAATAAAGAAAAAGAGAAAATGGCTATAAAACGACAAAGTCCTGTCGTGAGAGAAGTAGAAAGAAATTCTAAAATTAGACGTCTAGAAAATTTACATTTGCACACTGCACTAACAGCTATTGAAAATTTTCGAGATGAAAATGTGAATTCATATTCATGTGGCTCCTTAACTGAAAGATGCCCTCATTGTAGTGCCATGTACTTTAAAAACGAAGCCGCCAGAGAGGGTCACTTCAGTTCGTGCTGCCATAAGGGGTCGGTTAAATTTGAGCCTGATAAAGATTTTCCGGTTGCATTAATGAATCTTTACATTGGCGGTAGTAGACAAAGCATAAACTTTCGTGAAAACATTCGAGAATATAATAGTGCATTAGCGTTTGCATCCTTCGGCCATAAATCATTGAGGCATAATAAAGGAAAAGGCCCGAAAACGTTCGTAATTAGTGGCCAAGTATACCATGCGACAGGGATTTCAAACGGTGCGCCTAAATATGCCCAGCTCTATATTCTTGACACAGAGGAAGCTTTGAATCAACGTATGGAAAATCCAAGTAACAGCAATTGCATAAAAGAAGTGATGTCATCCTTATATGAAATGCTAAAAGAGGTCAATCCTTATGTGGAAGCGTTTTTTTCATTGCGAGACATTATGCTAAAAGAGTGTCCTAATGACAATTTATTTCAAAATTCAAATGGAGATGCTAATTCAACAGAGCACTCAAGACCTACCGCTTCTACCGACTTTACTGGAGCGTCTGATGGAGCTATTAATGAAACCATGGATCCTATGATTGCCACTGATGGCACAAGTGGAGGTGCTTTTCAAGTAAATAAAGAGTCACAAGTCCGAATGTATATTTATAGTGACAGAAAATGCAACAATAAGCGCTACAATTGTCCTACTGCCAACGAAGTTGCGGTTGTGTTCAAAAGCGAAGACGGTACTCCACCTTTCAACCGTGATATCTGTATACATTCTAGATCATCTACCAAACAATTGATACATATCAGTATACTTAATCCTAATTGTGATCCAATGACTTATCCTCTGTTGTTTCCTTATGGGGAACCAGGCTGGCAAGAAAGTTTGTCACTTAATACGAACAATAAGCGTAAAAATATGTCGATGCTGGAATTTTATAGTTACAAACTGCAAGTAAGAAGTGGCTTTGCTCCGATTCTTAGTGGTGGCAAACTTTTTCAGCAGTATTTAGTGGACGCATATTCTAAAGTTGAAGCAAACAGATTGAATTGGTGCAGACAGAATCAAAAAGCTTTAAGAGTTGAAAGTTACGTGGGACTACAGGATTACGTTCAAAACCAAGCTGTCAGCATGGGACTCAAGGCAGGAAAGGTTTTTGTGCTTCCGGCAACATTTACAGGGAGCCCAAGAGCTATGCAGCAAAACTATCAAGATGCCATGGCTATAGTATGCAAATATGGAAAGCCTGACTTATTTGTCACGTTCACCTGTAACCCCAAATGGCCAGAAATTTTAGAAAATTTAGGAAATAACCAATCCCCAGAAAATCGACCAGACTTGGTTGCCCGAGTATTTAAACTTAAGTTGGCAGCCCTACTAGAAGATATTGTAAAACATGGAATTTTTGGGAAAGTTGTTGCCCATATATACGTTATTGAATTTCAAAAACGAGGCCTTCCACATGCTCATATGCTGTTCATTTTACGCTCTGAAGACAAATTTAGAGAGCCTGGTGATATTGATAAAATGGTTTGCGCAGAAATACCAAATGCCGACACTCAGCCTGAGTTGTATAAAATTGTCACTAAAAATATGATGCATGGTCCATGTGGAGTTTTTAATTCTAAAGCGGCTTGCATGGAGTTGGGATGTGACGGAAAATTAAGTTGCTCCAAAAATTTTCCCAAAACTTTCGTTGAAACCACAAATCCTAATATTGACGGATATCCATTGTATCGAAGAAGGGACAACGGAACAACAGTGAAAGTTCGAAACACGGAGCTAGACAATAGATGGATAGTACCATACAATCCTTATCTTTGTCATAAGTACAATGCTCACATTAATGTTGAAGTATGTTCTTCAGTTAAAAGTGTTAAATACATTTTTAAATATGTATATAAAGGTCATGACGCTGCTCAAATTAAAATTTTAGAAAATTCTACCAAAAACTCTTTAGAGTGGAACGAAATCAGCAATTTTATCGATACACGATACGTAGGAGCTCCAGAGGCAGTTTGGCGCCTTTTTGAAAACAAGATGCATGATCATTCTCACTCAATTATTCGTCTAGCTGTCCATTGTTTTAATGAACACAATATCATTTTTCCTGTGGGGAGTGAAGAAGCTGCTTTAGCAGCTGCAGCTCAGAAGAATACATCCTTAACTGCGTGGTTTGAATTAAACAAGATTGATCCCACAGCAAGAAAATTTCTATATACGGAAATTCCTTACCATTATGTGTTGGATCAGAAGTCAAAAACTTGGAAAACGAGAAAACAAGGAGGGGATAAAATAATCAGTCGGATGTACGTTGTTCCACCTACGCAAATAGAAAGGTATTGTCTTCGTTTACTTCTATTACATGTCAGAGGAGCTACATCTTATGAAGACCTTCGTACCGTTAATGGTATACTCTGTGACTCATTTCAGGAAGCAGCAAAAATGAAAAATCTACTTGAAGATGATGCTCAATGGGAAAAAGCTATTGAGGAAGCAATTACTTACCAAATGCCGAAACAGCTCCGAGATATGTTTGCAATAATTTGTGTTTTTGGAAATGTAACAAAACCACTAAACATATGGGAAAAGTATCAACTTCATTTTATTGAAGATTTTAATCGTTTAAACAGCATCGAAATTTCTAAATCTTTGGCGTTAAAAGAAATCGCCTCTATTTTGCAATTCTTCGGAAAAAAGTGTTCTGATTATAAACTTCCTGAGTATAGTCAAGGATTTATGTCTCCGGAAACTTTTGATATTACTTATGAGGATAAAATGGCGATTGAGAAATGTACAAAGTTAAATAAGCTTCAGAAAAGCGCATATTCGATTATTATGTCAAATGTTAATCGATATCGTATTGCTATTGGTCGCCCTATAATGAAACAATATTGTAGCATTGAAATCAAAAATAATGTTAGCACAATGGCAACCACTATAAATAGTAAAGTAGGTATTGATGAAGAAGTTATTGAAGAATTAGGTAGGAATAGAGTTGGAATGCTTGAAACAGATATTGATGGAGTAGTTAATGGTGGAGTAAATGTCTATGAAGACGTGAGTGTAAAATATGGAAATAGAACGGACAAATGTGCCTTAGCGAGTGGACCAAATAATAGTGAAGCAAGTAACACTGAGAATGAAACTATAGTCGACATAGTAAGAAATTGCTTCTTCTTAGACGGGCCTGGAGGAAGCGGAAAAACATTCCTTTATCAATGTTTACAGCACACAGTTAATGCCAATCAAGGACGTGTTATTTCAGTGGCTCCGACAGGGTTAGCCGCAACTCTTTTAAAAAATGGTAGAACAGTGCATTCTAGATTCAAACTTCCATTAAATATTAATAACGAGTCTACTTCGAATATCAAACATAATAGCGTTGAGGCTCAGTATCTAAGAGATTGTGACTTAATCATATGGGATGAAATATCAATGTGTAACAAACATATGTTAACATGTGTTGATAAGCTTTTTAGAGACATTATGAATAACAGCAGTCCGTTTGGAGGTAAAGTTGTTGGGGGCGATTTTCGGCAACAATTGCCTGTTGTAAAACATGGATATAGACAAAAGACAATAGAAGCATGTGTCAAATATAGTTCTTCATGGAAGCATTTTTTCAAGTTGGAGCTTAAATGTAACATGAGAGCAAGTGGAGATTTGAATTTTGGTAAATGGTTGCTTGCTTTAGGTGACGACAATCTCAAAAAATATCCACAATTTGGCGATAATGTTATTTCTATCCCATCCGAGTTTATTTCTAGCAATCTTATTGACGATATTTATGGATCCAATATTTCTTCTCTTTCTACGGATGATATATCTGATCGAGCAATTTTGTGTCCTAAGAATGACGATAGTTTGCTTATAAACGAAGAAATTTTAAACAGACTTGAAGGCGATACAAAAACCTTTTACAGCATTGACAAAATTATTTCTGACGATCCTGAGGAAATAGTTCTATATCCCGTAGAATTCTTGAACTCATTAACTCCTTCTGGTATGCCTCCACATAAATTAAATCTAAAAGTCGGTTGTTGTGTAATGCTATTGAGGAACCTCAATCCAAAACAAGGGTTGTGTAACGGTACTAGACTCATAATTAAAAGAATTCAACCAAATGTTTTGGATTGCGAGATTTTAACAGGCGAGTCAAAAGGAAATAGAGTATTTATTCCACAAATAAGCCTCGACCCTTCTGATACTGATATGCCTTTTAAGTTCAGTAGAAAGCAATTTCCAATACGACTGGCTTATAGCATGACCATTACCAAATCTCAAGGACAGACACTAAATTTTGTAGGCATTTTCCTTCCACAGCCAGTTTTTACTCATGGTCAATTGTATACCGCATTTTCGAGGAGCAAAACGAAAAGTAACATAAAAGTTTTAATTGGCGATGCAGTATCAAACGTGTACCTGTCTTCTGTAAATGATTTGCATTTTACAAACAATGTAGTATATCATGATGTACTTGAATGAAATGATTTTTTACAATATGTGTTATAATTTGGTGTTATTTTGATGTTTAATAAGGTTTGCAATTATTTTAAAATAGATTACAAGGCATATAGTATTTTGTTGCCATTTCGATTGTGTGAATAAAATTGCAATTATAAAGATTACTTCTACTATTCCCAGTCAATAATATATCTTTATTATATCTCATACTCATTGCAAATTTGACACCGTACTCACCCCATATTGTACTCGACATTTACTCCATTTTGTATTCCACATTTACTCCATTTTGTACTTCATATTGTACTACACATTTACTCCACATTCACTCCATTTTGTACTCCATATTGTACTACACATTTACTCCACATTCACTCCAGACTTACTCCATATTGTACTCCACTCTTACTCCATATTGTCCTCCACACTTACTCCATATTGTCCTCCACACTTACTCCATATTGTACTCTATATTTACTCCACTTACTCCTCGACCTCCCTTTTACTCCACTTACTCCTCGACCTCCACTTACTCCACTTATTCCACTTACTCCACTTACTCCATTTACTCCATTTTCTCCATTTACTCCATTTACTCCACTTACTCCATTTACTCCATTTACTCCATTTACTCCATTTACTCCATTTACTCCATTTACTCCATTTACTCCATTTACTCCACTTACTCCATATTGTATTCCATACATCACTTACTTAGTTTTACGATTGAAAATTTTGAAATTTTTTAAAGATTACAAGCGTTCTGTTACTATCCCGTCCGTAGGACGGGTAACTTTACTAGTATTACATATAGTGCAGTGCCATATTCGCATTTAAATAAGTACTAAACAGAATCGGGTAATAAATAGACCAAAAAATGAAAATAAACATTTTTGATTCAAATTAATTCATTAAATGTTGACAGTTGATGACAGAGGGAAAAGATGGTTCTAAAAACGGCTACATTTTTTGATTACGTAATATGTGGATCAACCCTAAATATGTGGTATCTTATTGCGATTTAACTCGGCCTTCTCACCGCTTTCGTTCCCTGTCTTTGGTATTTATTTCCTGGACTTACTGGCTACAACATCCAATGAGACGCAAAAATGACCTCCACAATTATTTCAAAGTGCAGTGCTATATTCTGTATTCTCATTTAAATACGTAAAAGGTAAATGTTTCATTGATTTCTTCTAACAACAATTATCCATCATCCATAGCTTCATGTTTTTATCATTAATTTGTAAGGAGTTACGTTTCAATAATTGATAATTACAATTAAGGTTAATAAAAAAGCAATTTTTTTGAACATGTACAGAGTGCAGACTGAAAATAACCATTACCCAATTTTAAATGTTTTTCACATTACTGCCCCGAAACTGGAAACAGCCTAGCGATCTTATCCAAAATGACTTTCGTACAGGGCAGTAAGGCGTGACATAGCTTTCACAGGTTAAAACCCATTTTAACACACACCGGACGGGCGACAAATCTAACCCTATGGAAACTAATTTAGTACATAAAGGATGGCATCCATACCTATCTATACAGAAGAAGTGATCTGGTTTTAACAATAGCAAGGAGCAGCTTTCGCTTTGATTTTATTCATGCCGAAATGAAGCGTTTGCTTCGAATTGGAGCTAAAGTCATAGCTACGGTAGCTTTTGCTTTTGAACTTGGATTCAGGCAGTAGCTATAAACCTTTCCCTTCGGTTTTTATTCATATATTTCGGTAGCTATTATATATTACGAGAAAACAACTTCAGGAAAAAAATCATTTTTGCCTCAGTCAGGGGTAGGGGTACCACAAATAGCAAAACCGGAATAATTTCTAGAAGGAGAAACAGTGGACCGATTTAAGTGAAACATTTTTTAAAAATTATGGCCCTTCATGCTCTTAAGAAGATTTTAACAAAAAGTTGAAATTCAAGAAATTCAAAATGCAAAGCAAATGCTACAATCACAAAGGATGTTGTCGATTACGCTAGGTTAAGTTAGGTTAGGTTAACCTTACTTTTAGCAATTTATTTGTCTGCTATATGCAGCATTATTTATTGTGTCATTTATATGTATTTCTATGATTAAGGTATGTTAATATAGTACAGGGGTTAAGTAACAGAGGTTAAGCAAAATTCTGAGGAGGCCTTGGTACTTTTATTTAGACGTTTTCAACGTCTAGCTAATTGCTAGCTACAGATTCGTCTAAAATCTAAGTTAACCTAACTTTACTTTGGTTAGACATATTTTCTGAGGAGACCTTGGTACTTTTATTTAGACGTTTTCAACGTCTAGCTAATTGCTAGCTACAGATTCGTCTAAAATCTAAGTTAACCTAACGTTACTTTGGTTAGACATATTTTCTGAGGAGACCTCATGTTGTCAATAATCTAGGTTAAGCTAGGTTAGGCAAGGTTAAGCTAGGTTAGGCAAGGTTAAGCTAGGTTAGGCAAGGTTAAGCTAGGTTAGGCAAGGTTAAGCTAGGTTAGGCAAGGTTAAGCTAGGTTAGGCAAGGTTAAGCTAGGTTAGGCAAGGTTAAGCTAGGTTAGGCAAGGTTAAGCTAGGTTAGGCAAGGTTAAGCTAGTTTAGGCAAGGTTAAGCTAGGTTAGGCAAGGTTAGGCTAGGTTAGGTAAGTTCTGAGGAAACCTCATGTTGTCAATAATCTAGGTTAAGCTAGTTTAGGCAAGGTTAAGCTAGGTTAGGCAAGGTTAAGCTAGGTTAGGCAAGGTTAGGCTAGGTTAGGTAAGTTCTGAGGAAACCTTCTGTTGTCAATAACGCTAGGTTAAGCTAGATTAGGTGAGATTAGGTAAGTTCTGAGGAAACCTCATGTTGTTAATAACATAGGTTAAGCTAGGTTACTCTAGGTTAGGTTAGGTGTAAGTCTGAGGATCTTGGTTATGTTGATTACCCTAGGTTAAGAGGTTAAGTAAATTTTCTGAGGAGACCTTGGTACATTTATTTAGCCGTTATCAACGACTAGCTAATTGCTAGCTACAAATTCGTCTAAAAATATGTGCCAAGGCGACCTCCGAACATGTAACAAATATAGGTTAGATTTATGTAGGTTTAACCAGGTTGGATTAAATTGTAGGTTTAATTATGTTAAATTGAATTGTGAATGTCATGTGACTGGGTCTAAATTAGGATGTCATGTGATTGAGTTTATGTCTTTAGATGAAATTGTAAATGTAATACTTATATGATTGAATTGTGTATATCATAGTGTTATATTGTAAAAGTGGGGTAGTAGGGTGGTTGCTAGTACGTCGGCACCGACCCCTTATGTAAAATTGAATGTGTTGAGTATGTGTAATAAGAGTAGTTGGTCCCGGTGCTTGAACGTCCGCACTCGGGGTATAAGTATGAGCTCAAGTGAAAGGGAGCTCAGTCTTGTTCCAGATTTGCTCGCAGAAGTTTCTCTCTGAAGTCTCTCTCTCTCTCTCTCTCTTGGAAGTTCTTCGTTGTAGTGCCTTAGTGAATATTTCTGAGATTAATGAAAATCAAGTTACTAGCTAAAGGCTAGCTAAAGATTTCCATTAATATTTTTGAGGAAGACTTGGAACATTTCTGAGATTTAGTCAATAAAAGCGGCTAGCTAAAGGCTAGCTAAAGATTTGGCTAAAAAGTTTGTGGAGTTCTTGGTGACCATTTGATTAAGTGGATTATTTTGTTATTGTGAATTAATTAACGTTGTTTTTGGTGAAATAAAGTGTAACTGAGTATTGTGTGAATGAAGATCACTGGACTAGTGCATTTTTGATCATTGAGTAGAAAAGCATTATTAAAGAAAAAGAAAAAATCCTTAAGTAGTAGTTGTACCTATTTAAGGTTGGTCCTTCGAGTATTTTTTGAAACGACTCTCTATCTTAGCAATACTAGATTGTGTTGCAAGTTAGCGTTAGTTACAGGCAATAGTAAGATAAGATTTCCTGTAATAAAGGAATTGCTTCAAAGCAAAAGTATTTGCTTATTCATACGATTTGGAGCAAAAGCTTTCACTAGGAGCTTTGAATACGTAGTTAAACCTTTAGCCAGTGTTCCATTTTAGCCGGCTAAAAATGATTTTGACCAGCCGGCTAAATTGGCTCAAATGGCTAGTGGCCAAAATAGCCAAAAATCATGGGTCTTCAAATTTAAAGAAATTTTGAAAAAATTAATTTTCGGTGAAAAACGTTATTTTTTTGAAAATTCTTCTGGGATCAAAAGAAAGCTCATAAAATAACCGTAAACAAAAATATAATATCTACCCTTTTTGATGACCTGTATATAACTTACATCAGATGCCAAATATAGATTACATTGTATTGAATAGACAAAATATTTTATTTTGACTAAACGAATCAACAGCGTTAAAGCAATGGTGCATGTTTCAAAAGACTGTTTTGGCACAAATGGGGATGTTGCTGGGTAACCAGCAAAAATTATCATAGAGAGTAAATGGGAATCGGAAAAATTCGTTCTTTTTTTGGAAATTCCCTAAGGATCTGAGACCACTGGTCCTACACCCATGCAATAATTTTTAAAAAATTCTTCGAAACTTATTCTATAGTAGTTATACTGAAAATTCCACATCTTGGTCTTCGACTTGAAGATATCATCGTTTGAAACCGAAAAATATGCGTTTTTTCTGCATTAAATATTGCGAATTTATATCTTCAAGTCAAAGCCCAAAATGTAGAATATTCAATATAACTACTAAAGAATAGGGTTCGAAGAATTTTTTAAAATTTACTTTATGGCCGTAGGACCTGTGGTCTCAGATCCTTAGGGAATTTCCAAAAAAAAGTTACTGGCAAATATGATGGTCGAGAAATCATTAAAATTTACGTTTCCATGCACCTGGGCTTTAAAAGTAAACTACCTCAAAAACATAGTACAAGTCCAAAGAACCTAGAATACAGAAGGAAAGGCAAATAATCATATTTTGTTGCCATTGGAAAGTTACGTCATCTGCAGTACTTTTTAAATGGGATTTGTTGGAAATCAGTTTTTCGAAATGAGCATTTCCCATTTAAAAAGTACTTCAGATGACGTCACAAAATTGTTTTTTCATTTTTGAGATTTTCTATGGGGATTTGCCGCGGGTTGGTACAAGTCTGTAGTACTGTCCCAATAATAGACATAGTACTGTTACCCGCTTTGAAGTTTTGCCTTCCTATCCCCAAGTTGCATAGCGATACGCATTCTGATTGGTTGATAATTTTTGAAATCCTGCATCTGATTGGTTATTTCTATGACAAAATTCTATAGGTTACCTAAATGGGGACATATTTTCTATATTTATGAAATTGTTGCAAAACTCAACCAAGTCATATTATGAATCATCTGAATGATCTATTTACTATTTACCTACGACTTTCTCTTTCAATGTACACATTTATGAGAATGGGGAATCGAGCTATTTATGTACACAATATTATGCAATTATTTAACTATGACTCTGCTACAAGTGAACAATCGGTACTACTTTATTCCAATTTATTACTAAATGAAGGTTATATATAATATAGGTCGGTTTGAAGATTAATATCATTCAGTACTGTGTACTTCTAGGTATTTTTCTAGTCTGACAAGAATGTCATGACAATACATAAGATTTAACTGTTTTACGTATTTTATCTTACGTGTTTATCTTAATCGTATCTTTTCTAAAGTTTTTGTAAATCCTAAATGAGATCCAGTTAACGCATTATCATGACATTCATTCAATATTATAGAGCGTAACTTTGTAGGAACAAATATAATATCAGAATCGGTATTACTATCATAATAGTATAAAATATTATTTACCAGATTAAATATCTTAGCATGCTTGTGATTTGGATTAGTCAACATTAACTCACGAATATTTTGTACCTCATCGTCTTCTTGTTGTAAACCACGAATAGAAATAGTTGTCACCTGAAGTAGTGGTAGTTCTCTCAATCGGCCAATCTTAGGGTTAAACTCACTTGTAGGAAATCTGGAAAGACAATCTGGAACAAGATGTTTTCTACCGGATACATGAAATATTCCTTCAATGGCAAAATCGGATAAGGATACTAGCATTCTCGAAAACTTCGGAGGAACTGATTTCTTCTTATTGTGCAAAAGCCAACACAATGCATGATGATCGGTAAAAATTTTGATTGGAATACCAAGCAAGTAGTAACGCAATCGGTCTAAGTCTAAAGCCCATGATAGGCCACATCAACTCGGTGATTCCGTAATTTTTCTCGTGTTTGTTTAGACCACTGCTGATGTAAGCAACGGCTCGTTCTTCAGAATCATGAATTATCATCAGAACTGCTCCTTGGTTACTTACCTTGGTGGGAAGCATCAACTTTCAGATGAGTTTCCTTCTCGGGATCAAACATTGCTAAAACTGGAGCTGTAGTTAACGCGTTCTTTAATTTTAAATAGGCATCTTTTTGATCTGGTCCCCAATTAAATTCAATATTGTTTCGTAATAGTTTTTGAATGGATGCTGCTAGTAATGCAAAGGTTTTATGAATTTTCGAAAATAAGAAAACAAACCAAGTATCTGTCTAGTCTCTCTCTTTAGTATTAGTTGGGGGTCTCATCTTAGTAATAGCTTCAGTCTTTGCTGTGTTCAATCGTATTCCTTCAGAGTTTACAACGAAACCAAGTATTTTTAGCGCACTGCACAAGAAATGACACTTGTTAGGGAGGAATACTAGATTCGCTTGACGAATACGAGGAAATACTTTTTCTAAGTTGATTAGATGATTATCAACTGTGTCAGAAAATACCACAATGTCATCAAGATAGCACAAACAAACATCGTAGCGTAATCCATATAGTAGACATCCACAAGTCTGCAAAAATAAGCTGGACCATTTGCCAAACCAAATGGCATGACTTTGAACTGGTACTGTCCGTCTCGAGTCACAAATGAAGTTTATCGATGTAGTACGTCTTCAATTCTGGGTAAGGGAAAGCACATTTTGCGACAATGCAAATTAACTGCTCGGAGATCAATAACAAATCGTAAACCGGTCTGGTTTCCATCACTGTCATTTTTTGGTACTAGAAAAAGAAAGGACTTGACCATTCACTGTCTGATGGTTCAATGATGTCACGGTCAAGCATCTCATTGACATGCTGTTGAATTATTTGATGATGGGCATCAGAATGTAAGAAAGGTCTTGCTTTATTGGAGGAGTGTCACCTGTATCAATTTCACACGCAACTCCGGTAGTTCTGCCAATTTTCTTCCCGTCTAGTTGAAATATATCAGAATATTTAGTCAAAAGATTTTCAATTTTATATCGATCTTCTCCACTTATTTCTGGGTTGATATCAAAGGTTGCTTTTTCTTTAACGGTAGGAGTCACTAACTCAGTATTTGATTTTGGATGAAATGTCAACTTTCCAATTCGAGTGTTAGTAGATATTACTGCTTTTCTGGATGTGGGATTAATAACAGGAATTAATTTCGTTTCTGTATTCATAATTGGCTGCTGGTGTAAGAATTCGTCTTGTATAGTCTGTGATTCTTTTCTACGATTGCATCGAGTCCCTTGGGTAAGTTCATAGTTTCCACAGGTACATACATAGTATTCCGGGGTGGAATGACACATTTTGTTGTTGCTCGGACGTACATGATTTGGAATTTATTTTTAGTTGGCAATACTATAGGAGGGTCACATGAAATCGAATCATCAGTCATCTCAGCAGAAATTTGACGAATAGGTATTGAAGAATGTGATAAAATTTCTTTTTTCACAGATTCAGGAACAGAGTTAATATAATTCAATCGGGCACTGGTGAATTTAATTTTGCCAAAAACTGGAGCCTGCATATAGCCTTTGGAGTTCAGAATGTCAAATTTAAATTATTCAATAAAATCTTGTCCAAGTAAACAATCAAAAGGAATTTGAGTCAAAATGAAAGGATACTTAACACATCCACTTCCAATTTGTAAAGTAGGAACAACGAATCCACAATCAAGTAGGGAATGACCACCAATTCCGGAAAGTTTAATAGAATCATTTTTATGCACAGTTAGTCCAGTAGATAATTTTTCTGAAATTGAGGAAGCTGCTGCACCTGGATCAATTGTTGCAGTACACCAATTTTCATATATTTTCATTCGAATTGTTAAGGGTCCATTCATGTCACTTGAAGTAATATAAATATTTGGAATTGTAATAGAAACTGGAGTTGACGAGAGATTAGTTGGTGTTGTAGCAATTTCTTGACATGGACGAATCAATTCGTCATTCGCTTGGCGTTTCCCATTTCACGGCTAGTACCTTGCTGTTCTTGGTCTCTTTCTTCATCATCTCGACGGCGGGGTGATCCACGACGTCGGTCTTCGTAATCTCGGGTTCTGCGGTATTCTCGGCGATAACCGCTACGTCTGTTTCCTCTACCACGACCACGGCGTACGGTTTGTGAGTAGCACTCATATGAATAATGTCCATAGCGACCACATTTATAGTATTCAACATTTGCCTTGTTGAACTGTCGTCCTCTCTGGGAACTTCCTTGTCCACATCTAGGGTTTGCTGTAGAACGTGCAGGATTTTTCTCAATAGGGACATCGTTCACTTTCAATAATTTCAACTGATTTTCCATTTCAGCCACTTTAGTTTTCAATTCAGTAACATCTGGAGATTCCACGGGTTTTGTCACTGCTGCTGTTGTAGCTGCTGCACTTTGGGTTACATCTCGGTCAGGTTGAGTCCCTCCTCAAACAATATAGGGAGTAAATTTTCTATAATTACTCTGTGTCACTGGTGACGTGATCTGTTCTAATGGAATCTCTTCAGATCCATTATTTGCACCAGCTCTGGTTTCGTTGCATATTCCCACTCGGCGATCGGTCGATTTCTTCTTGCATATTCGTTTGCGGTATTTGATGACACTGATAATAGCTGCTAATGCAATTAATGTTCCAATTAATATGCAGGTAACTTGGAGTGTACTCCAACCATCTGTGAATTCAAAAACAGACATGTACTGACTTTTAGGACAATACACAAAAAACTTGTTGTCCAGGACTTTAACTTGGACAAAGTCCTTTTCATCGCCTAACTGAGAGATTTTGCATCTCCCAATTTTGTAGTTTTCGTCAGCTGCTAAAGAACTGTTCTTGCACTTAAGGGACGTAGCCAACCCAAGCAAGTCTTTGGAATTGTTTGCATAAGTATTGTATACACAGTCCTCTGGTATAGATAAAATAGCAGTACTTGGTCCAGAATACTTAAGTCTGCATGTCAGTTTTTCCTTTTCAATCATCAGATCAAAAGGATCAGCTTCGACTCGTACTAAATCTTGAGTTATAACTGGTACAGAGAATTCCATTTTTATAACGTCACGATGTTCGTTCATTACCCATCCATGAAATTTTCCGTTCTCAACAGGGCATGTCTCATTACAGGGCAGTGTGTAATTGAGAAATTTAAAGAAGTCAGCAGACATCTTCCCTCTGTTCCAAAGTTTCTTCGTGTCTGCCAAGATTCTTTTACCATCTGACAGTTTTCCTGTTAGGTGGCATATTATGTATTGTAGTCTCACAACATCCTTTTTGAATGAGTAGTAATCAGTACCCAATTGGTCAAGTCTTTCAGTGATTTTATGTAGTTCAAGTTGCAGAACTTTTAAACGCTTGTTTCCAGCATACACGTCTTTCCCCAGTTCGTCCAACGCATTTTTAAGCTCATCTTGTCTAGTTTCAAGTTTGTATGTCTTTGAAACTGCAACTGCAGCAAGTCCAAGTCCTGCACTTGCTATGCTTGCAATAAGTATGACGCCTAAGACTAACATAATAAACCGTTTTTCTCTACCAAAAACGAGTTGTTGCTGGGGGCACATTATTTCTAATTTTCTCAGAAATAGTTCTTCGTTAGATTTTTCACAATGTTCCTTCACTGATTTTCCTATTGTTGGATCGACTCCCTCCATAGGCAATAGTATACACGGTGAAACTAGCTTAATTTTCATTGTGAACGAGTAAAATCCAATTGTTGCCGGTAATTCACTCTTTCTCCAAAGAATTGAATTGTCTTGGTTGTGTTTTTCTGGTCCTCCAACTATTTTACATAGCAAGAACATAAAATGAACAACACTCCACATCAGATTTGGTCTTTTAGGATCTTTAATGACACTTAATAAAGCTTTTCGCTTTACAGGCTCATTTGTTGGTTTTTCACATAAACCCATTAATGTTCGTTTTCGAACAAAGACGTCTTTAGGTACAGCCTTTGTTAGAATGTCCGCTGTTTGAGCTTTGTCAATGAGATGTTCGAGAGTAATTTGCTTAGTCTCGGACAAGTGTCGGATATAATGATGTCTTATATCGATATGCTTGGTACGGCTGTGAAACTCCGGGTTTTTAGCAAGTTTCATTGCGCTTTGACTATCTGTTCTTATACAGATTGGTTCTTCAGTTTCATCTTTGTCGCACAATTCATTGTACAGACGAGATATCCAAACTGCTTCTTTTCCCGCATGTGCCAAAGTAATATACTCGGACTCCGTTGAAGAGAGAGATTTTCATGGATGTCTCTTACTCAGCCAATTAATTGGAGCGTTATTGAAAGTAAATACAATACCTGTAGTTGACTTTCTAGTTGAAATATCCGCACCATAGTCTGCATCCACGTAGCATCTAATTACTTCTCCATCCCCATTACTTTTGGAAAACAGGATTCCAAGTCCCATTGTTTCGCGTAGGTATGCAAGTATTTTCTTTGCTTCGTCCCAATGCTGCTTACCGTACTTGGCAAAAAATCTTGACAAGTAGTGTACGGGATAAGCTATATCTGGACGAGTGCATCGTGCCAGAAATAGAAGTGCTCCTATTAATTCTTGGTATGCATAACTAGTGTCAGCAACTTTAAATTCTTCAAGTTGAAGATTAGGTGTCATAGGTATGTCTAGAATTTTACATTCAGACATGCCGTACTTTTTAAGTAGATCTTTGATATAGGATTCCTGATTGATAAAGATTCCATTTACGTCACTACTTATTTCTATTCCAAGAAACCGTCCTGGGGGTGTTTCTTCGACATCGTAGTATTTCATAAGAGATTTTAAGACCTCTCTTAAATTAATCATTTGCCTTCCCACTATTAGCCCGTCATCTACGTACAAAGCAATAAATATTGGCTCATCTTCTTCTCTATTGATACATAGACATGGATCATTTTCCGCTGGATAGAACCCTAGTTTTGCTAGTGTTCCTGCTAGATGATGATGCCAATTTCTCGGAGCTTGTTTTAGGCTGTACAGACTTTTTACAAGTTTGCAGACAAGATCTTGTCCTACTTCATACCCTTCGGGTTGCTCCATGTAGATAATTTCTTCTAAAGGACTGTTTAAAAAGGCAGTACTTTCATCAATCGGGATGTGAGCTAGTCCATGAGCAGCAGCATAAGCCCACAACATTCTAAGAGTTTCGTATCTTAGTGTTGGCGAGAAAGTCTCCGAAAAATCGTATCCCTCCTTCTGACTGAATCCTTTGACAACAAGTCTAGCTTTATACTTGACTTGATTGGGATCAGGTGTCGGTTTAGACTTATAAACCCATCGATTTTTCAAAGGGGTCACATTAAGTGGCCTTTTTACAAGAACCCATGTCCCGTTTTCTTTTTGGCTTCGCATTTCAGAATCCATTGCCTCTAACCAATCTTCTTGGTATCTGCATGGAATAGCTTCTGCATAGCATTGTGGCTCCAACGTAGTTTCACCAAACTTCTTTGCCTTAAGACCGGCCTGGTAAGGCTTAACTTGCTTTCTAACTCTTTGTGGACGAGGTTCAGGTTCCGGAATCTCAGTTGTCCCCATATCACCGCGCGTGTCGCCGCTGATATTTTCTGTGGCTTCCAAGAGTTCGTCTATTAATTCTTCCGTGATCTCCTCCTCCATCTCCTCTTCCACTTTAACAGGAGAAGATCTTCGGTGATCTCCCCTTCCACCATTAGGAGAAGATCTTTGGTGATCTCCCTCTCCACCATTAGGAGAAGATCTTTGGTGATCTCCCCCTCCACCATTAGGAGAAGATCTTTGGTGATCTCCCCCTCCACCGTTATTCACTTCAGACATGGTAACAGTTTCGTCAAGCCACATTTTGAAAATGTAAGAGCCTTGGGTCCGAGGTCTAGATCCGTACTTTAAATATCAAACAAAACCTTTCATTTCAATTCAGCCGTACTCGAGAATTTTTTACAGACATTTCAATGTAAAAGAGTACAACTTATCCCAACCTTAAATAGAGAAGAAGCAATTTGTTCTTCTAAAGCGTGGTAGCATGTGATATGAGGAGGGAGGAGCAGAGGCGGTAGTAGGAAATGTAAACAATAACGTGAGACAATATTGTGTGCCATTTCACTTAAATTGGCACCCTTTTCAAAATAAATGGTTTTTCGAGTGGGAGAAATGCATGGGATTTTAACAAAATTGTCTCTCTCTAATATATGATAAATTAAACAAATTAGAGCCACGATGCCCCTTGCAGAATTTTGTGCTCTATGGCTATGTATATGGCTATTGTCCAAGTAAGACATTTTGAAACCGGCTTCCAAAAAAGGGTTATCTTTGTTGTTTTTCCTTTCCTTGGGGTAACACTATACGGTGCCAATTTTTACTACAGGGGAAAATTGAGTCAATTTAATGCCTCTACTGTACGTCGGTTCCCAGATAGAAGAGCCAAAGGTCAAATATGCCAGGACAATTTTATGACCCTTTGTGCTAAGCGTTTTTCATTAGTGTCAATAACTTAAGTGCCAAGACAAATAGTGTCAATACGGTTTTAATTAGTTATTGTTTAGATTATGCAAATGTTAGCAGAAATAATGGTTGGCAGATGTAATTTTAAGCTCCCAATTTTTGGTTCTGCCAGCCTGCGAATTATGTACAAGCTTTGATAAAATCAAAGTAGTGTGTAAGTTTCACTGTTAAAGTTACACTGTAATCTGGAATGATATATATTTTTGCATCTAACTCCTTTGATCCTTTTTTCTAAGGTGGTACTATTACACTTTTACAATAAAGAATCATAAGTGAGCAGCTGTGTTTTTGACAAAGAACGAATAACCAGAAACATGCTTGATATTTCAACAACTTGAGCCATGCGCAATGGTAACCGACGACTAAATAAGACATGGAAGCAGATTGCAACTAAACTTTTATCTCCTCATCTAATTCTCTGAGTCCGTCTCACCTATTCATCCATTATCAAGCACAGCCGTAATAAAACTTCTCATTGCAATGAGAATTGGGTAGCAATGCATTGCTACCCTTTGCTAAAACAACCTTGTGGTCGAGGCAGCCTTAAAGCATTTTTCTAATACTTATTTGGTTTTTCGGCTACAACGAAAAGGGGATGCCATTTGTTTCAAAAAATTACACGCCCACATCGTTAAAAAGAGCATGATGACGATAATTACCATAATTTGAAAGAAAAAGACATTTATTTGTGCATAAAATCAATGAATTTTTATTATTTATCACAGTGCAAAATCGTGTTAGGATTAATGTTCTTCATTTTCTTTGTTTTCTTTGGCAAATTTTAAAAATACTTGCTCCAGTGTAGTCTGGGTGAATGCATACTCTTCAAATTCATGACGATTTTTCACTAGAAATGTTACAATAATTATTGTAACAGAATTATTTTTGTTAACAGAAGATTTGCTATGAAAAAATATTTCGTAAAGGAGTTTGTATAGCGTATCCAAAAGTATTTTATAAAACAAAAATTGTACTTAAACTTGATTATATACTATTTTAAGCTATACATACGCAAACCCTCTAATATTAAAATATATAAGAAATAAAAATTATTAATACAAAATAAACAAATAAATAATTAAATGCTCACATTGTTCCAAAAGTGCAAACGTTTTAGATATTGATTGAATGGTTGAATTAGGCACTGAAAAGACAGCTCTGTTCCCAAACACTTCATCCAGCTTACTGCCTGGAAAGTTTTCCAGGATGAAATCGAAATTGCAAAGTCGGATGTCTTCACCATCACTTTCCGTAGATTTTAGTTTGACTTCTAAAGTGTAGCCAGTACCAAATTTGGATTTGAGATGTTGTGGGGAGCCTATGCACAATATTGCCCCATTGACCATTATGGCTATCCGGGTACACAGGGCGTCTGCTTCTTCCATAGCGTGAGTAGTAATAATCGCACCTCTCTTGTCTTAAAAAATGAAAAATTGAATTGATCATGAAAAGAAAAACGTAGAGAAATAAGCATGAAGATCGCTAAAATCAAAAACTCTTTTCGGCCTTACTGCTTACGTAGGTGGAAAGAATTTTTAATTTTGTAGAATGACGCCGTGAAATGATTGAAAGGACAATCTACTTGTACTCACTTATCATAAATATCTTGCAGAAATGTAAACTTTAAAATTAGAGGTTCAGAATTTATGGACGAAACGATTTATGGACATTATGGACCAATTTATGGTAATCAGGGACAGTATCACTAAAATCCATTCAGTACTTCCGTAGAAAAACTTTCCAAATCATTTTGGCAATAAACTGCTATTTTTGTTTCCCAGTGCGAGTTTCGCATGAATATATATTTCGCGATAGGATTTCTTATTGTTTGATTTTTCAAATACTATTTCCTGCAATTTCATACTCCGCACCCGCTGCAGTGAAAACCTTTCCCCGTCTGATAATGATTATATTTCTCACCTTTGAAAGTTCCAACAACAGTGTTCCATAGGAATCTACCAGAAAAAAATGCATCAAATTCTATTTGAATTAACTGTTATTTTTCAGTTTATTTTGTCATTGGGGTAATAACAGTAAATACCGTTTGGACTGTGGATCCATTCCTGTACTTGGTTCATCTAAAAGTACAATTCGGGAAGAGCCCAGCATGCTTGTGGCGTAGCTCAATTTTCTTTTTGTCCCCCCAGATAACTCCCGCGCTTTTTTATTTGAGTGCTCATAAATATTCAGACCTTCCAAAAACCTTGACACCAATCTGTTTACATTAAGGTTGCATTTAATTTACTTTAGCATGGTTTTTGCATTTTGGTGGCTTTCCGCTGGTGGAAAAAACTTTTTCTCATTGGAAACCTGATGAATTCAAAAAATTCACTGATTGTCCAAAAAAATCCTTGATACTTATTTTTTGGCTTTTCCTTGTTTTTTGGTCTTTCTTTCTTATTTTTCGTTTTTCCTACTTATATTTTGTCTTTCAAACTTATTTTTCCGTTTACGTTTCCTTACTATTTTATCTTATATTACCAGCATCGTCGAAAATTTATTGGAAACTTGGTTTTCCCGCCAGCGTGGCTTTATTTATTTTTCTCATGAATACACTAAAAGGCATACAGTGTACAGGGAGGCAGAAAATATAGATGTTTTGATTAGGTTATCGTTATCAGTTAACCAAGAATGGAGGTGCAGTTGTGGTGCCTTTTAGTGTGACTGTGATAATAAATCAAAAATGAAATTACGGTTATGATGGCTTACGGTTGTATTTTATTGTTGGGCACACCTCTGATGATAGCATAGAGTTTAAGATGCTCATTAAGTGTGATATTCTCCCATAAAGCATCGTGCTGGGGACAATATCCCAACTTCAGAAATGCTTCAGATTTGTTGCATGATATGTCAAACCCGCACATTTGAATCTGAAACAAAGTCCAAGTTAAATCCCTCAGGATACATTTTTGCTGTGATCTAAAACGAAAATCACATCCGCCATGCCTGGAAGCCATGGATGTCTTTCATTTTGTAACAATTCTAATACTTTAATAATATTCTCTTTAAATGTCGAAACAAACCAATTAATTTGAAATGAAACGAGGTGATAAAAATCAATTGAATTTAAATTTTTTTAAATTTTTGTTTTTTTTAATTTAAATTTTTATTTTTTTAAATTTATATTTAAATTTTTTTAATTTAAATTTTTATTTTTTTAATTAAATATTTATTTTTTTAAATTTAAATCTTTAAATTACATTTTGCAGTTTAATATTTCAATTCAAGTCATTTTATTTATTAAAGTAATGTAAATGAAATTCAGCTTGGCTCTGGTGCCGAATTTGAATTAAATCTTCCACTTGGCGTAAATAAATAGAATTTTTAATTAATTACTTCACTTTACATTTTTCTATCTTTTGAAAAGAAAGGCTTATAAAGAAAGAATTTAGACATACCTGTCCGCTATCAGCGTCTGTCTCTGCAGTGATCATTCTCAGCGCTGTGGTCTTTCCAGCGCCATTGTGTCCCAGCAGACCAAAGACTTCTCCTTCCTCCACCATGAAACTGACGTGGTCAACGACCCTCTTCTTCTTTGTCAATTTACGCCTTCCTGTTCCTTCAACCGATGGAAAGTCTTTGACAATCTCCTGTCAATTCGTTTCACCCAGTTTTCAATATTCACACACATCTTACAGATGGCCTTCTTATGATAATATAATATAATTAAGCGTAAGGAAATCAAAGACTTACATGTACAGCGATGACACATTCTTGATTGTCGGCTGCGTTGGAGAATACTGAAGCCACCTTTTGTCTCTCTCGGCCTACATCCTCGTCTACTTCTGCATCAAATTCCGAAAATCTTCGACTCGTTCGGGAACCAGCAGATTCAGAACACACACGATTGGTCGACTCTCTACTTTTTAGCCTCTATCATATTCAAATAATTATTATAAAATGCTATTTGCACTTCTATTAAAATTACCTATAAGCTGGAATACTTATTTTATTATAAACACAAAAGGCTTGACATAATAATGAGTACCAATGTATGAGCGAGAACAGAGGATATTTTGCTCCCATCTTTAAGCATATCAACAACGTAGAGGACGACAACGAATATCGGTATTTGGCATGCCATGGATATCCAAATGACAATAAATTCTGGACCCGAGTAGTTGGTAAAACTCAATTCATCACAATTGTCCAAAAAAGAGCAGAGCAAATACTGTTTATTCACATAGTAGAAAATTCCCAGGGGGATGTAGTACACGTCAAGAGCACAAAACACACTGTGCACTATTAGAGCTGCGTTGCTCCCAGGTAAAACCAGGTCCAACACAAGCACCTGAAAATCAATTATATGTATAATCAACAACTCATGAGTCAAATATCTATACTGAGACAAATAACTATATCTAAAAGGGGATCATTTCACTAGTCTATTTTCCTTTCATTGTGGATAAAAACGGTTTTTTAATTTAAATTGCAAAACATCAAAAATACTTCCAACTAACTCTATTTCCATGCTGTTTTTTGTCATTTTTAAAATTTTTAAAAAGTTCATTTCGGATATTTTTGAAATGCTTTTGATAAAGATTCAAATCACAGTATTCAAATCAATCACATAGTGTCCGTGCAACTCTCTGGGGTCCGATAATACACTGAAACTACTTTCCCGCATTAACTGAAACTACTGCTTGGCATGAATTGAGGTCTTTGCTCATGAATTATTCATTATTCATTACTGCTGGCTGTAAACGGAAAAATTATTTACGACAAGAATGACGAATGTTCCCGATAATGAGGCGACTTGAGAGAAAATGGCTTGGGCAGATTCCATTCGGTCGAAAAAATAAGAGAAAATTGTGCTGCACAACAAACAGGGAAATATGTAAAGGATAAGCTGTCCAGCCAAAATGGTCACGGCATATGGATTGGTGAGGGAGGGGAGGGCAAATATGTACATTAGGGCGAATTGGCTGAGGGTGACGAATAGCGACAATGAGCCATAAACTGCCAACATAGAGCCAAAGTAGAGCTCGAAGGACAGCCCGTTCACTCTAAGCTGGTTTCTTCCTCTCATCTACAGAAAACATCAAATTTACACAATAACGGTTAGAAATTGTTTAAAATATTAAAATATTTGAATTAGAATTAGTAAGAACCATTTAGAATTATTAAAATAAAAAAATTTGAAAGTCATTAAAATAAAAGATTTGAAAATTATTTTAAATTTAAATTTAAAAAATGAAAAGTTGATTTCATTTCACGCTCAACTTCGCTAAACTTTTTAGCCCTACGAAAATGTTCAGCGAGCTAAATATTTTAGCTCGTTTGAAGGTGAATATTGGAGATCCAAAAACTGACGCAAAAATTGTAATCGCTAAAAGGTGATGTGAATAACCAGCTTAAATCTTAAAATTTAATATAAACAATAAAAATACTAAAAAATAATTATTGAAAATATAAAGAAAATAAATTAAAAATGTTTTCAAAAAAAATGCAGATTTACTTCTCGATCGTGGACTATCTCCATAACCATCCCCACCGCGATGAAAATAAAAGCGGGTCCAATCAAAAATACGGCATAAAACGTCGTTTGATCGATTTGAGACTGGTGCTTCGAAATAAATGGTCGATTGGTTACCTTTAAACCACTTATCGGATCCTGATTCTGCGTGGTCTTGCTGTAGTAAAAAATATCAATATCTCCCTTATGGGAACTGCAAGAAGCAAGTACAATTTCGTCTAGGAGGTACTTACGTGTGGTAATATTCATCTAGAGTATTGACCAGAATGGGTGGTACGTGTACAAAAGTCCCATTGACACGAATGTCCGCATGGAAAGGGGAAGTTGGAGAAATCTGAATTGCAATCGCTCCCATCGTTCCCATCTTTGGATTTACGCCAATTAAATCTGCAAATTTCCCCGAATAATTGTACACTGCAAATCCCCGTACTTGCAAAAATTTCGAGAATTCTTCATAATCAGAACTTCCCTCCGAAACGGCAAGGTTCAAGTCAGTTTTAGGATAAACATCTGCAGAAGTAAAAAAATCATTGTTATTAAAACTTATCATACAATATATTATTATCATAACTGCACGATTTTTGTCGTAACTGCTCGGATTTTATCATAAAGCTTACCTTGAGGAAGTGTGAAGTCGATAAATTCTTCACTGGAGGGCAAACTTTGCGTTTTAATTAAGATAAAGCCGAGAGCAACAAATATAATTGGCATAAAAACCATGAAAAAAAAGGACTGCGGATTTCGAAGCATTCGCAAAATTCTAAGTTTGCACATTGCTGCTAGGATGGCGACGGAGTTCTGTTCTAGCTGCACGTCATCAACTATTAAATTGATATCTGACAAGGGGACTGATGCATTTTCTTCATTTTCGACACCCTCCCCAGGTTTAAAATCTTCCGCATTATTTGAAATCCGCAAGAAAACCTACAAAGAAAGAACAATTATTTTTTTTACAAGTCACAAAACATCACTCGATTAACAAACACAGATAAAAGTGTTAATGTTACAATCAGTTAACATTCTAATTCTAAATACATTAGAAATTATTCGTTTTTGGAAAAGCATTTAAAATACTACTAAAAAACAATTAATTTGGTATTATATAGTTCCACGTCCGTCCACATATATAATTCATCTTTCTATTAGAAACACAATACAATGGATGTTGCATTGCAATTGGATTATCTTCAACGAAAACTTTGAGTCGAGCAAATGAACGTGGGAGATCCAACTGCAACAATTGAACCTCCCACATTGATTCTTGGCTGCAAATTTTCGTTGAAAATAAGCCTAATATGCAATGCAACATAAGATCCATCGTCTTTTCAATGAAAAGAGGAATTGTGGACGTGAAACTATAATAACTAGCTAGAAGACTTACTTCTTCTAAGGTGGTCATTGACACTCCGTAACTTTTAATATCACTGGAGGAAGACTGGACGAGTGTTTCAATATCAGCAAACAAGGCGGGAAAACTTGAAATAGCAGAATTGGGGAGCAAATACTTGACTTCATTCGATATTACTTTTTTGGAGGCCAGGGCAGATGGAATCCAGTTATTGATGACGTTGTCACTACTCGTGATGTCTGAACTTCGATCGTCTAACTCTACACTAGTAAACCACAAACAATTGTCGAAAATGAAGCATTGAAAATTGCCAGAATTTAAACGTGATACGTGGTGATACTAATAATTAATTGAGTAGCTTTAAGGGAAAACCTTACATTGACATTACTATGTATTTTTGTACTTCAATTCAAAAATGATTATATAACTCAATAAATACTTTATGCATGATTCTTTGGCTGTTTCAAAACTCTGATTGAATACTTACTACTGTAAGTAAGCTAGAACTTGTATATGGGTTCTAATTTTCCAGCATTTTCTAAAAGTTAGTAGTTTTTCTGAAAAATTGGCGTTTCAAAAAATGACAGAAAAGTGGCGCAGTTTCTTTAGTTGACAATTTTGACGAGGTGAAAATAATTCTGCAAAATATTGAATACTCAAGTCCTAGACACACAATCAGCGCAGAGCTTCTAAAACGCTCTACCAAAGCATTGTGCATAAAGTATTTTTGAACTACGTATAAATGAGCGTTTGAAATTTTGGAATTTGAATGTAAAGTACACTGCAGAAACGACCCAGTGCAGAGTGGAATCGGGTGCTTTACTTGAGAAGACCTTGACAGCGTACGGATTATCCTTAAACAAATAATATTATTTGATTTTATACTCAAGACTCAGGACGGACTCACGTGAGATGATAGCCGACTCCAAATCTGTTTTTGAGAAATAGCGAGGATCCACAACATTTGAGAACCCCATCATTAATAATCGCCTTCCTATCAGCCAAGATGTCAGCCTCGTCCAAGAAATGCGTCGTCAGTAGAATCACCTATGGTAAATCACTTTAGAAAATAGTAACTCATATTTAAATTGGAGAAAATATAATATTTACTTTTCCTTCTTTTTTTCTTTGAAGTAGTGACCAAAGATGCCTTCGCGAGACCGGATCAACTCCAGCAGACGGTTCGTCCAGTAATACAATCTAGAATAGAATGAAGTTAAATACTTTCAAACTAGGTCAGGTGCAACTCTATACTATTTGAGAACTGGAAAGTCTAAATAGATGAGTCTGGTGGGTAGAAATGATTAAGGTTTAAGATTAAGTCAAAAACCGTACTTTAGGATCCCCGATAAGAGCGATGCCAATGGACAGCTTTCTTTTCTGTCCTCCGCTTAATTTGTCAGCGGCGATGTCTTTTCGGTCGTTTAATTTCAGGTCGTCGAGCAACTCATTGATTTCTTCATCCAATGCCACACTTTTTAAACCCTACATATATGGTATCAATTAGTCTAATTTCCGTGTAATATAACATTAATGCATGTACTGATATCCGATGTTACCCGAAGTCTGCCATACAGCTGTAAATGTTCCGTGGTGGTGAGTGCCCCGAAATGGAGATCACTCTGCATGCACACTCCAGTCATTTTTCTTATCTCTGCCATTTCGTCTGGATTCCTATTTGGAAAGCAAGACAAACGTGATAACTGAAATCCAAATATTCCCCAAGGCTTGGAAATAACTTCGGAATATTTTCCAGATTGTCTTGACACCCAAACATCTAGACTACTGACAAAAGTGGGAAGTAGCATGCTCTCAGCGTTCGACAGTTTAATATTTGTCACAGTATTTTGATCCCCATGGCTACTCCCCCAGATACAGTAATGCCCTACCCAAAATAACAAAAATTTTGCACCCAAGTTGGAGGAGCTCATGGCATTGGCAATTTGGGTGTGGATTCTGGAAACTGCTGTTACTATTGACTCCACGTGTTGAGCAGCCACACAAGACCCCATTTAAAAATCGGAACTTGGGTGCAAAATTTTTGTTATTTTGGGTAGGGCATTACTGTATGTGGGGGAGTAGCCATGAGGATCAAGCTACTGTGATATTTGTATTAAGATTCCCGGTTACCAAGTCACGTGACTTGAACTCGACTATCAAATTAGCTCTAAACTTTTTTTGGAAACTTGTATCTCTTCCGAGAATACTGCTCGTAGAAAGACAAGATTCCAGAAAAGGTTGTTTTAACCAAGTACGTTGGAATATTCAGCATTTTTACTTCCGGTTTTGAGATATTAATGTTTTTGTGGAAAAAGAGGCAATATCTCGCAACCATAGGTAAAATTTTCCAACGTACTTGGTTAAAACAACCTTTTCTGGAATTTTAGAGTCCAATCTTGTCTTTCTACGAGCAGTATTCTCGGAGGAGTTACAAGTTTTCCAAAAAAGTATTTTTCAGTATTGTCATAGAGTAAATTTCTATGCCTCTATGTACTTTTAAAACATAGCCAAAAATACTTCCCCGTAACCTTTACTTGACCTTTTTTAATGAATTTCCCAGGATTTTGGAAATACCTGAACCTTAAGAGTCCCGGTTACCAAGTTACTTGACCTGACCTCGACTATTGACTATCAAATCAGCCCTGAACTTTTTTTGGAAACTTGTAACTCCTCCGAGAATACTGGTCGTAGAAAGACAAGCTGGTCTCTAAAAACGCAGAAAAGTTTGTTATAACCAAGTACGTTGGAATATTCAACATTTTTACTTCCGATTTTGAGATATTTATGTTTTTGTGGAAAAAAAGGTAATACCTTGCAACCATAGATAAAATTTTAAAATTTTCCAACGTACTTGGTTAAAACAACCTTTTCTGCGTTTTTAGAGACCAATCTTGTCTTTCTAAAGTCGAAATTTTAATTTTTGGAACTTAGCAAGCAAAAAATTTTAATATTTATACCGCAATATGCACTAACATTCGAAATTTAAATTTTTGGAACCCAGTATGCATAAAACTTCGAAATTTTAGTTTTCAACTCACAATGTGCACAAAACTTCGCCAATTTAATTTTCAGACCAGTGTGCATAGAAAAAGTCGAAATGATAATTTTTAGACGATATGAATAAAATTTCGAAAAATTAATTTCGAATGATGTACCTTGAAATCTTCCTGGCTTTCCAAGAAGAAAATTCCAAGAAATCGTTCCACAAGCCAATATGCTGGTGTCAAGGCCAAAAACAACCCAATCCAAAAACCCGGGTTTTTGGGTTTTACCTCACCAAAAGGAAAAACCCATGGGTTTTTCATGCCCTGATCAATTTCGTCCTACCTCCGTAACGGCCTTTCTAACTTAACCTGCCACCGATTTGGAAATATGTCTGATAATGATCAATCAGACATTGTTGTACTGTTTTCTAAATGTTTTATATGTATTAATAATTTCGTTGTTAAGTTCATATACGAAAAGAAAGCTGTAGATTCATTTTGAAGTTTTAAACGGTACCAAACACTAGTTATTCAAGCGGTAGTCACAGATTATTGTAGCAATTATTTATGAACACTCCTTTATATCAGTTAATAAATTTTTTGGCACGATCATAGCAACCCAAAGGCCCTTCTTTCTCGGGAGAAGACAATTGTGTCCATAATTTTAATTCTGACTAAGAAACGCATGCTCTTTCAGATGATACTATTTTAGTCTCAATACAGTTACCTACTGCAGAATTATTAAGAGTCAAATTTAAAATTCCGGTTCATTCTGGACCACCCTGTTACATAGAGGCATAGAAATTTATTCTATGACAATACTGAAAAATACTTTTTTGGAAAACTTGTAACTCCTCCGAGAATACTACTCGTAGAAAGACAAGATTGGACTCTAACATTCCAGAAAAGGTTGTTTTAACCAAGTACGTTGGAAAATTTTAAAATTTTACCTATGGTTGCGAGATATTGCCTCTTAGCCTCTTTTTCTACGAAAACATTAATATCACAAAATCGGAAGTAAAAATGTTGAATATTCCATTGTACTTAGTTAAAACAACCTTTTCTGGAATCTTGTCTTTCTACGAGCAGTATTCTCGGAAGAGTTACAAGTTTCCAAAAAAAAGTTTAGAGCTAATTTGATAGTCGAGTTCAAGTCACGTGACTTAGTAACCGGGAATCTTAAGAAATATTGAAATATAAAAATCCCGGCCAAATACCCCAAAATGGGATTTCCGTAAAAAATGTAGAACAAAGGAAGTATTGGCGCTCTATTTCTTATTACTTATTTTTTTTTTAAATCAGGGGAACATTTTTGACCTATAGCTTCCTATACTATTTTTGTCCTATTTTTGAAGTGCCATAGTGCCGACAGACATAGCCCAAAGAATACCTCAAAAAACCCAATGTATCATACATCCCTTTTGGAATCTGGTGGGATAAGAATAAAAGACTAATAAAATTAGTTTGAAGGATCAAGGCAAGTAGCTTTTACATTCGTTCCCATCGCAGTTTAATATTTTTCTATGCCTACCCAAACTCAGTATTTCCGTTGGAGTGACTTACGCGACTTGTCGACCTAAGACGATGGCTTTGCCACTGGTTGGGGTGACCATTCCAGTAATCATATTAAATAGAGTGGATTTTCCAGCTCCATTTCTCCCTAAGATGGCTGTAATCTGACCTTGGTAAATCTTCAGCGATATTCCTTTCACTGCCTCCACCGTGTCCGACCCGATCCACGACGTAAAACTCTTCTTTATATTCACAGTTGTTATAGCTTCTTTTTTGTCCGAAGGAACTGTTTCGAAATTCATATCCTCCTCCGTATCCACTTCGGTCTTTATAACAAGGAATTAAAGAAATTGATGTATTATTTGGGACTAAATTACGGGTGCCAATTACTTTGTATGCCACACACATGACTTTTATATGGAGGAATTTTTGACATTTAGTGTGAATGGTGTGTTATGACTTACCTAATGAATTTGTATGGAAATTATGTATGGTGATGGTTTTATACAAACATACCGATAAATATATCAACATAGGTTGGTAAATTCATTCAAGCCTAAGAATATATTGTGGAACGATAAGACCCAATTAGCTACTGCACAACTGTGCAGAAAGTATGGACAGTTAGTTATATGTAAGCAGTGCCGCAGCGCAGGGGGGCAGTGCCCCCCCCCCCCCGAAATCGAAGAAAAGAAAGGAATTTTCGCCTTAAAACCCAAAAAGAAAATAGCATAAAATCTTCACTTATAATTTGCCCTGTTTGTGGGTAAAATGAAGCAAGAACGTATCCAGAGGGTGGGCCCAGCGGCTAGAGCTCCCCTAAACTCCAAGAAAAATAGGATTTTTTGTCAAAAAATATCAAAATTTTGTCAAAATTTTACGACTTTTACCCTTTTTTTGACAAAAAATCCCCTTTTTCTTAGAGTTTAGGGGAGTTCTAGCCGCAGGGCCCACCCTCTGGATACGTCCTTGAAGTAAAGTCAATTGCCTGAGCTCCGACGTTGTCTCCAAATTAGCATGTTATCTAATCTGTATATTTCCTCTCCACTGCATTTGTGTTTCCTTTATTTCGTTACAAATTGCATTTGAGCGAATATAAGTAACAGCCGGGTCAAGTAAATCTGTAAGTTTGAAATACAAAACGGACAGTGACACTGCACTGATAAAAGTGACGTTGTAAATTAATGAAATGCAGAAAAGAAGGTAAGGGTACAACATAAGTACATGGACGAAAATACACTACAAATAAATTCAGCCGGCCACCCATTCACAGTTATAAAAACAATTTGGAAAAAATCATTATTATTATGGGTTATTATATTAATTTTGTATATACAATAATTCAAATATACTTTTTATTTTTTACAGCGATTGGAAAAATTAACTGCAGTTCCAACTTTCTGATAATAAAAAGGAATTCACTAAACCTCAACAAAAACTGAGATCGCCATACAAAGTCATTAACCACCATACAAAGTCACACTATCTATTTTTAGCTCTCCCATACAAAAGTCATGTGTGTGCCCTACAAATTCCTATTTTCCCTGACACAAACATTGGTTTATTTCCAGTAAAGTTCCATTCATTTGAAAAAGCGCATCAAAATTAGGAATTAAAAAAAGCTTTTTCTATTTGTTTTCCTTTACTTGTCAAACATTTTTAAAACATATATTTTTGTCATATTAGTGCGTTTATAATAGAATCAAAATATTTTAGAATTGAAAAACTTAATTTTTTGAGGAATGAGTGTTAAAAATAGGACTAAAACCTACAGCAAGCCGTAACAGAAGCTCGCCTGAGTGAAGGGGACCGTGCGCACACTTTTGGTAGAGAATAATGATGTAATGATTCATAACATCAAAAGCAAATTAAACTCGATTAATAAATTGACTGTAATAGTCAATACAAAATATCAACCTCGTTTAAATTTAAATCAAAATTGATTAATATTGACTATCAAATTCAAAAGAAAAGCAAAACTGATAATAGTGACTATCAATTTCAAAAGAAAAGCAAAACTGATAATAGTGACTATCAAATTCAAAAGAAAAGCAAAACTGATAATAGTGACTATCAAATTCAAAAGAAAAGCAAAACTGATAATAGTGACTATCAAATTCAAAACTTAGCTCGCCTGAATAGGCAGCTTATAGAATCGCACAGTCCGTCCGTCTGTACGTCCGTTTACACGATAACTTTTGAAGACATTGATGGATTTCAACTAAACTTGGCAAAAACATTGCCTATGGACCTGACAAAACCTATTGAAAATGGGTCATATTGGTCCATAGGTAACTGAGATGCCACGCGATCACTTTGTCTTCATTTTGATAGTCAAAATGAAAATGTGGCATTAAATGGACATTAGAAGTTCAATTGTGCTTCCTATACATTGTTACCCCGCTTCGACAAGATTTAATACTGTAATAAAGTAAATAAAACCGTAAGATACCTATTATAGGACGGAAATAAATCTACATGCAAATTGATTGTAAAATTTACATTTTTCAAATTGCTTTTCATTATGATAGTCAATATTATTGAGTTTTGATTTTTTGTTTATTTTGATACTCAATCTTAATCTATTTTGATGTTCTGTCGATTTTCATAGTCTACAGTAATCTATTTTGATTTTATGTTGATTTTCATAGTCAATAGTAATCTATTTTGATTTTCTGTTGATTTTCAAAGTCAATAGTAATCTATTTTGCTTTTGTTTTGATTTTCATTGTCAACATTAATCTATTTTGATTTTCTGTTGATTTTCAGTATCAATCCCAGCCAGCACAAAGTCAGCTACGTAGCTACGATTTTCATTCTAACGAGCCCGTCAATATACCCAGGCCGTCACTATACTCAGGCCTTAACAAAAATGCGAATAAATTCGCACAACAGGATTCTATAGGGATTTGCCTGAAATTGAATGTGATATAGTCAGGCTATCACACCAACCTCCCCTACTTCTCACACCCAAACCGCGGCCACTAAATATCACGACTGGGAGCTCTACACCCAAATCCAGGGAACACAGTCTTTGTCTGGTTTATTAATTTTAGAGCATTGACCATCAATAAGCCTTTTGCACAATTGCTTTCGGGTCACCAGTTGAAGTGAAACTCAATAGATGAAAACATAGTATTTTCAGGCTTTTTTAATGTATAATTCTCTACCTCCATCTACTGTGCTTCATTTCAACTGGTGACCAGAAAGCAATTGTGCAAAAGGCTTATTAGGCCGTGTAAATTTGACCAACAATTAGGCGGTGTACATTTGACCAACAATTAGGCGGTGTACATTTAACCAACAATTAGGCGGTGTACATTTGACCAACGTTCAATTCGTCATTTACTAGCCAAAAATTTCCGCTACATTACATAATTTGGACTCAAACTTTGCCCCATCTGAAGATATAACTGGACATGCAGTCATCGATTTCTAAAAGGTCAGCTTTTTTGATAAAATGGGGATTTTACCGAAATTGCCATGCCGTTTGATAGTGTGAATTATTGGTGCTGACCGATTGAAAGAACGAAGTTTAACCATGAAGCTTAGCTGAAAATATGCAAATTGTGCTTATCAAAGACAGAGCACAGTCGTCTCTCTTCTCTAGCCACGACGCTCTCAACTCAAGGTGATAACAGTTATACACACGTACTCATAGTTCGCTCAGTACTAATCCGTCTACGTATACGTAAATTAACCAGAATGCAAAGCACGACTCGGCTCCCCCAACTCTGTGAAGTTGGGTGTAAAGTGTAAGGTAATAGATAATATTAATGTTACTTATTATAAAATTCGGCAATATAGTTGTAATTGCATTACAAATATAAATCATACAAATATAAGTATTTATTATCCAAAGAAGCTTCGAATAAGCTGGTAGGGTGAATGTAAGCTCCTGCTGCAATTTGCGCGGGTTTTCGGCCTCATTCCTTACTTTTAAGGCTGTTCCCTTATATTTCTTAAATTCGATTTCTTTGTTTTGCCTCTGCAAAAAATACCAGTGAAATAGTTTTTTTTGTTTTGTCTGTAACTCTATCCTATAAGTTATTGTACTCCAAAGTTGTAATTTCAGTTGAAGTTATTATAATGTATGTGCCTATTCAATAAGTATGTATATGTAATAATGATTGACTGCCTATGACTTTTCTGAAATAAAACCACATACATACATACATACAATAAAGTCCGATTGGAGATATGGCTATAGCAGTCGACTGGACGATGAACGAGTGCAGTGGTGAGAGGTCGTCAGCAGGACGTCGTTACCTGCCTGCGAGCTTCCTTTTTTCGATTTCCAGCTTCTAGGAGCGAAAACGTAGAAACTTGGCAGGCTACCTAGTATGGACGGCGCAGGCTGCAAGACCCCTTCCCTAGCATGGACTTAGGACCATGCTGGTAGCTAACTAGAAGCTCAATCGCGACCATTATTGCGAGCAACTGCGTATAGGTTAGAGCCTTCGCACTCGTAGCTACGAAGTTTCTACGAAATAGCACCTTGTGCTGGCTGGGATATTAATTTATTTTGTTGATTTTGAAAATTTTTTCAATAATATAAATATTGATCTAGTTTGAATTACATTTTACTAATTAAAATAAATATTTTTCTATTATTATTCCCTCAAAAAACGTGTACACGGTCCCGCCTTCACTCAGGCGAGCTTCTATTGCGGCCTGCTGTAGGTTTTACCAAGTTTGGTTAATTTCCGTCATTGTATTCGAAATTCGAAAGTCATCGTGGGTACGGACGGACAGACTGTTTGATTCTATAAGCTGCCTTATTCAGGCGAGCTAAATCTGGTACTTATAGGCATTCTATTTTAAAAACGTTTAACAAAATTTTTAATTTCATAAAAAAATCATAAATAATAAGTTTTATGCACGGCTTACATGGCCTGAATCAGTGATCCCTTTCGATCCAAACCAAAAACTTGGAATTAGGAAAAATAATGGGTGTTGTCGTACTCCAAATTCATCTGTAACAAGTCATGACAATGACATCAAGCAAAAGTTGTTTAAGTATCCCATTATTTCATGTATGGAAAAATTTAAAAATTTGGCCACTTACATGTAAATAATGAAATTTTTCAAGTGCAAAGGCGTTTTAACTAATAATGTAATTGAAAAAAATAAAGAGACAAAATGTTTTTCAGATTGTCATCTAAACAGTGAAGTAGTTTTTGACGATATTCCACTTCGTTCTCGTTTTACAGTTTCCAAAAAAGCACATGAAATAATGGGATCCTTAAAGTATGTTAAAATTTATGACTACATGATGCATGAATTTATTTACTTGGAAGGACGTTATCCAGGTAAACAGCAATGATTCCATAGAGAAATATGTCGCCCAACAAAAAAAATAAAGAAAAAAGTATTCCTTCGCCAGTCCCTCCCACACGTAAATCTGTCCACTGAATTCCACCCGTGTACTCGAATTTTGTAGCCTATTTTAGCAACTCAAGTATTTATCCAATGGATACAATTGATTTTAGTATAGAATTAACACAGTTACTATAATTACAATATCTAGTGCAGTAGTAAATGCTAGAGAGCTGATGAGACGCAGAGGGACGAGCCATGGGCCAGAACCAGTCACAAAAGTCTGAACCATAAAAAGCATTCCAGTAAATTGAAGAATTACAGTTCCAACTATCCCAGCAGTCTGCAATATAAACAAGCAAATTAATAATTACTTTCACATCAACACCAAGAGTTATACATCTAGATCATTGTTGTAAGGACGATGGATTAAGTGAATCGAGCGAAAATGATTCCGGGAAATGGGCTGAATGTACTAACGTTCAACAGTAATAAATATAGGTTTCAGTTTTAGAATCTAGCAAAACTTTTAAGATGAGCTTGGAATCCCGATTTTTGAAACATTTTGAAAATTTTGATTTTGAGATAGTTGGGACTTGGGACGACATACATGCAAGTTTACCATACCAGTATGAATCATTTCAGTATAGTATTGGGTATTCACGATCACTTTGATCGTATCTAATAACACATAGCATAGAAAGGATACAGCAGAAAATTTGTACAGGAGGTATAGTAATTTCACGATAAGATTGATCGTATCTAATAACACATAATATAGAAAGGATACAGCAGAAAACACACAGCAGGTATCTGTAACCAATACATTTCTATGGTAATTGCCATTTTTCGTAGTTTAACATGTGAAGGGTCTGTCTGCCCGAACTGGCTAGTGTAAAGGGATTTGGATATCATCACTAGGCTGTTTTCTGCTGTGTGAAAAACAAGGAAATTTCTAATCCTCTTTCTTGACACGTTTGAATTTTGCAGATTTAATAATTATGCAATGAGTAATGATAATAATTAAGACTATGAATAGAACAAAACTTGACTTCCCGCCGCAGGAATAATTTCTCATTCTTATTATATTTTACTGCACTACACAATGCACATCCAAAACAATTGCTGAAAGTGGAAGATTTCTCCAGATTTTCATGAATTCCCAGACCATGCAAATATAATATTTTTGTGATAATATTAAACTATGTACTAGTATGATGATTGACTACAATTTTATTACTAGTAGGCAAAATTGATGCGAAGGAGGGAATTTGGTGGGATTGGACCAAACGGGCCGCAAATTTTTAAGTCCCACAGCACCACTTTATCTCGGAATATTTAGATGTGACCCCCCCCCAATTTTTCATCGGATCTTTATCGGACATGACCTGAAGGTCACGTTGCCACCCTCCCCCACCCGACGGGGGTATGGGGCAAAATGACATTCCACCGGTTTTACACCTAAAATTGGTCATTATGTTTATTTCATTTAGGTTAGGTTTAGGTTGGGTGGTAACGTGATCTTTCGGTCACATCCGATTAAACACTGTATCAACGTTGATTGATACAGTTCCACAATTCAACAGTTATTTCATACACGTCAAAAGTACATTGAAAAAACAGAGGGATGCAATAGCTCACAAAAAAGTAAGATTGTATTCAGCTATACGTACTCCTGAGAAACAGAAAGGCGCCATAGTTCACAAAATAGCAAAATTCGATCCAGTTATGCGTACACCAGAGAAACAAATGACGCCATAGCTCACAAAAAAGCAAAATTGGATACAGTTTTGCGTACAACGGAGAAGCAGAGGGATACTGACGCAAAACGAAAAGTTAGACAAAATGCGCCTAGTCGCTTAGCATTGCAAGAAAATAATTGTGAACAAAAACGCAAAAAAGGAAGGCTGATCGATCTAATTATTATGAATATCTTTTGAAACAGTATATAAACAAAATCACCATCATTCATTTGCTCATGTTGTGGTGGGTTATTTTATGAACAGTCAACTTATGTCACTTCTGAAGAAATTTTCAGAAAAAAGCTTTCAGAAAACGATGTACAGAAAGTTTTGTACGTTTTCCAAAAAGAACATCGACTATGCAGTACCTGTCGTAACACAGTGAATCGAAAATGCGTTCCCAGACTTTGTCTTGCCCACGGATTTGACTTAAACTTGACTCTAAAATTCCTGAGGAATTAAAGGTACTTGATTTCAAATAACTATGCTATAATTTTCAGTTGCAAAATTGCAATTTTAGATGCTAATTGATAATTCTATTTTTTTAGCATTTGTCGCCTCTTGAAGAAAGATTAGTTGCTCTTAGATTACCCTTCGTGCAAATACGACCAGTTGGAGCCGAAGGTCAATCTCAATTACGGGGTAATGTAGTAAATGTGGAAAACGACCTTGATATTTGGGCCAGGGTACTTCCAAGGAGATTTGATGAAACATCCACGGTACAGGTTCAACTCATGAGACGAATGAAGAACGAAGTACCTTATATGTATGAAACCATTCGGCCTTACAAAGTGTATCGTGCAGCAATGTACCTCATTAATGCTAAATTATACAAATCTGAAAATATTATCCTCTCTGAAGATTGGAGTAACTATGCAGAAGGTTAGTAAAATCTAAAGTATTTTATTCACTGTTGGTACTTAGTAAATGTAAGAAACAATACTCCCTTCAAGTGATTTGATCTTCAGTTATTTTTGTTTTGTAGGAGACAACGAATTTCATTTGTGCTGGAGATGTTAATGCTGGAGACATGGATGTTGAAAGGTTAGGTGAGGGAGAAATAGAAAATTTAAATGCGCTGGATACAAACTGTGAAAGTAATCAAGAAGGTAAAATCTTGAACCCATACAAAAAATTTTTTGTTGCAGCTATTTATTTTTATTTTACCTTGACTATTTAATACAATTTTACGTGTTTTAAGATAATCAAGAGCTTCATTCAACGTAAAATGTGTTCTATCACTTTATTTTGCATTGTATAGAAAACGCAAAAATAACCACGACCGAAGAAAATACGATTGAGGAATGTAGGAGCAGATGAGACATTAATTTTTCGAGAAAATGATTTGTCTTGCATTAAAATTGCCCCTGGCGAAAGAAATATGCCAATTCCATTGTTTCTTGATCAAAAGGCCGAAATTTTGTCTTTTCCTAGTATTTATGGTGGTGTAAATAGACAATTTGAAGAGAAGAAAAAGATATCATACACCGATATTGCAAAATCAGAGCTCCGAAGGAACGACCGTAGAGCTTGCCAACCTACAAAACTTTTATACTCTTTCAAACGTTCACATAATGAAAAGGTCTATCAGGCAGTCCAAGTATGCAAGAGAAAAAAAGGGGAAATCAACCTGTAACAGCTGCAAATGTGAGCTGTTGGACATTAATCCAAATGAATAGGCTAAACGTTATCAGGAGGAAATATGAAAAAAACTTCTAGCCCTTTTACTGGAACAGAGAAATTGATGACGAAGTGTTGACTTCTTTCGTGAATGAACTCGACGAGGAAGACATTGACGACCCGATAGAAAGAAACAACGAGCAGTTTAACTTTGAATTGGATAAAGAATTTTGCAATATTGAAAAAACAGATGATGCTGAATTATGTCGAGTTGATCAATTTCGCCCGCCTAAACAAATTGACGAAGAAGAATACTTAAAACTCATCTTTAAATGACCAACAACGACGGTTTGTATTTCATGTGCTACACCGGTTGAAAACTTCAGAAGAAACTTTTCATATATTTTTAAGCGGAGGAGCTGGAGTTGGAACTTTGTCTAATCAAGAACGTAACCTGGAGTCAACCTGTGTTTTAGTATCTGCTCCTACCGGTAAAGCAGCCTTTAATGCCTTCGGCATGACTCTACACGCCACATTTAAGCTTAATCCCAACCAAAACAAAGGAAGATGTAAATTAAAATGTGACACAGACACAACTTTACATAGAAAACTAGCAAAAGTGAAACTTTTTATTATAGATGAAATATCCATGGTAAGCGTGAAAGAACTGTATGATATTGACCATCGAAAAAAGCAGATATTCGACTTACCTGACACAATCTTTGGGGGAAGATCTGTAATCGTTGTCGGTCATCTTAGACAGCTACCCCCTGTTATCGGAGATTATGTCTTTAAAGCCCCCAAAGATTTGCCATTAGCGGAGTTCGTAGGTAACTACCTTTTTGAAGCATTCCAATTCTATGAGTTGGACGAAATTATGAGGCAAAAGGGAGAGTTAGAATTTTGCAAAGCTCTAAATAACATGGCACAAGGATGTATGGACAACGATGACATTCGCATAATCAATTCTAGAAAAATTACTCCTGACAATCAACTACCTATTGATGCCATATAGCTATTCAGAAGACATGCGGACTGCGAAACCCACAACGCATAAGTCCATAAAAATTTGAAAACAGAAGGCATACTTTCAATTGCTTGCGATAAAGTACAAGGTATTATTTTATTTTACGTTGCCTTAAATCAAGAAAAACTTTAATTTCCAATTGTAGTAAAAACATGAACAATGAATTATTTTTAATTTAATATAGAAATCGTCAATATTAATAATAATAATTTATTCAGAACAATTTCCTTCGTTGTAGGTTATTACATTGTTAGGATCTTTACATAGTGGGTTCCAAATTAGCAAATCGAATTATTTGTTACATTATAGGGAATATTCATTACATACACTTATTTTTCACTTAACGTTATTTAGATATTAAGAATTACATTACATTGTTAGGATCTTTACATAGTGGGTTCCAAATTAGCAAATCGAATTATTTGTTACATTATAGGGAATATTCATTACATACACTTATTTTCACTTAGCGTTATTTAGATATTAAGAATTACATTACGTTACAGGTAATCTAGCGACCTCATTAATCGTTTCGTCATAAATCGAAAAATCAATTAAGCTGTACACCTTTTCATTTGTCTCGTCTTTTTGTAATTGTAATAGGTACTCCAGCAATTGCTTCCTAAATACGTACGGGTTCTCTGCAAGCTTTATTGAGTCAGGTAGTTCACACCAAGCTTTCTCTGCTTGTGCTGAGAATGATCTACTTGCGTACCTTGTCTTGTGATCTTTGAGTGAATACGTATATTCTTTATTTCTAGTCTGTCTTTGGCTTGTATCTAGTTTTAAGTAGTCTATGAAATACGGTGGACAATTACTATTTTTAATAATAGAATATGTTAGCTTTAAGAGTTCATATTTGTATAAGTATTTAGGAAATAGCCATTTCATGTTTACAGATATGTCATATTTTACTTCTTCGTATTTCTGTTTATGTAGTACAAATCTCCCTGCACTTCTTACTGATTTCTCTATATATTTAATATCTGTGATATTTGCTGTGCCCCAAATTATTGCCATATACCTAATTTTTGACATTACGTATGCATTCATTACAATTTTTCTATTTATTTCGCTAAGTAAGTATTGTATAGGAAAAAGAGACCATATTAATGTATTGCATTTTTTCCTTGTTTCAGCAATTAGCAATGTTTTGTTTCCAGTTTAATTCTTGGTCAATTATTAAGCCTAGTACTTTCATACTCTTTTCCGATTTAATAACATTGTCATTGAACTTTAGCTCAACGTCGCCAATAGATTTTAGAATGTACGGACTTGCAACAATTAACATTTTTGTCTTCTCAACATTTAAGTGCATTTTATTATTTTCCATCCACAGTACAACGCTATTTAAGTCTTCAGTTAGCTTTTCTAGTATAAACTTAATATCAGATGGCTTTCCAGAAATAGTCAATTGGTTGTCGTCAGCAAATTGTATAGTTAGGCTATTTTTAATATAGAGAGGAAGGTCATTAATGAGTACGGAGAATAATAATGCCGCTAAAACGGACCCCTGGGGCACTCCAAGATTTATACTTTTGACTTCAGATTTATCATTTTCTATCGCTACAAATTGAGATCTGCTTTCTAGGTACGATTCGAACCAATGTGGTTCGATTCCATACCATTTCAATTTCTGCAATAATATTTTTGCCACAACTTTATCGAACGCTTTGGAAATATCAAGTGATAATATTATACACACATTTCTTTTATCAATTTCTTTAAATAAGAAGTCTGTTAGAGCAATTTGGGCATGAGCAGTTGAGTGATTTTTTCGAAACCCGAATTGTGTCTTGCAAAGTATGTCATTTTGAGTTACAAACTTTGATAACTTATTAAAAATGCACTTGTCTAATATTTTTGAGGGTACTGTTTGAATTGAAATTGGTCTACATTGAGCTGGTTCACACGCATCGGTAACTTTTGGAATTGGGATAACTTTTGACACCTTGAGTTTGTTACATACATACCCCTGTGCAATACTTTCATTAAATATCTCGTGTAGGCCAAGATAGACATTGGGTGCGTGTATTAAATATTTAAAATATATCGGTGCAAAATCAAGTGAGTCAAAAGATTTGGAATCTTTCTATTTTAGCATTTTCCATGCTTGAAACATTTCTGGAATTGTTACTGCAGTTACTCTAAAGTAATTTATAGGTTCAACTATACTATCATGCTTTGTGGGAATTGTTACAGCTGTTTCTGTTTGGGTACATACAGATACAAAGTAGTTGTTAAGATCATCTACATTAAGATTACATTTTTCAGTCTTTGGTTTACCTATGTTGATTATATTTCCTACTGCACTGAATACGCCATTCTTTTCAATGTCATTATTAACAGAATTTATCTTATCCTTACGAATAGCTTTAGATACCACCTTGTTAAGAATTTTTACCATTACTATATTAATTACACTTGGATTGTTTTTACTTATTTTATAAACCTGATTTCTTTGTCTGATTAAGTCTTTAGTTTCGATTGACAGTGTTAGTGGCTTCTTATTTATATTAACTTTAAATCTTTTTGTAGGTACATGTTTCACTATGCTATTTTGAATTATATCACAAAAGTCATTAAGCTTAGTATCTAAATTCACAGAATCTGTGATAAGAGTATCATATTTACATAAATCGCCTGCTACATTAGTCATATTTTCATTATTTATTGGTTTTGTCATGATCCACTTTTTCTTGTTTTTTATAATAGGAAATTCCACAGTTCCACATACAAGCATGTGATCGGCTAGATGTTTCCCTCTGACTGATACATCAATGTTATTTTTACTATTGCTAATAAATAAATCTAGTGTAGCTTCGCCTCTAGTTGGCTCATTTACATACTGTTCGAATGTGTAGGTAGAAAGTATTTTTTCTAATTGATTAATCATCCTACCCGTATTTAAATTAAAATCTCCTACCACAAAGACCTCTTTACCAGTTTGAGATAATTCAGAAAAAATTATGTCAAATGAAGTATAGTCGTTGTTTAGGTCTTCATTTTTGTAATTAGTACCACGATAAATGCACACAATTATAAAAGACTTTCTAAAATTGATTTGAACATTAATAGCGGCGTATTCAACGTTATTGTTTTGCTTTAAGAGCTTGTCGTTTTTAAATGTAAATTGCGTAACTGTTAAGTATTGCTTTAAAAATATACAAATCCCCCCATTCCCTTTGTACATCCTATCCATCCTTATAATATTATATCCATTAATTTTTGGTGATAACATACCTTCTTTAAGAAACGATTCAGTCATGCATAATATGTCGTAATCATCAAGGCTTAACAGATGTTCCACTAAGTGTAATTTGTTCCTTAAAGATCTTATGTTCACATGTGCTATCTTAAGTTGTTTTGTCCTGGTGTTTTTAGTATTTGAACAGGAACTACTTATTGTTGATCCATGTAGGCATCTAAAAAAGTAGCGGGGTCGCTCTGGTTTTCTTTATCCATTTCACTTAACGTTTGTATTTTTTCATTAATGACAAAATACACTTCGCCACCAATGTCAATACTGTTTTTATTGTAGTCGATCGTCGCCTCAAGGTTTTTAGAGAAGGCTTCTTTTTGTTTGTATCTGAGTAAGTTTCTTGCTTTCCGGATGCTGAGGGGTAAGTCTTCGTTGATAAATATTTTTCTCTGTAGCGATTTTAGTTTTTGTTTATCCGAGAGAACAAGATTCCTATCGAATTGTAATACGAATTGCACTTTCACTGGCCTATTTTTTCCTCTTGTGTATCTTGAAAGTCGATTTACAGTGTCGATGCTGATATTTTCTAGATTTAATTCATTGGAGATCAGGGTAGAGATTTTTTCAGCTAGAATAGTTTCATCTTCGTTTTCCTCGTCTTCGATTCCAACAAAAATTAAATTCTTTTTTCTAATCTCTTTGTCCATCCTCTCATTTTCACTCCGTAGATGAAGAACAGTTTGCTCTAAAGTTTTTACTTTTTGGGTCAGGATTTTGTTTGTCGATAATATGAGTTCAAGTTTTTGGTCTTGAGTTTCCATTTTTTTGTTCGTCGTGCTTACTGCTTTCAGAATCGCGTCAATTTTGTCATTAAGGTTGTGTGTCATCAATTTTTACGTTTTTCCGACTTGGTTCCTCGGTGTCGCCGTCATCTGGTTCGATTGTCCTCTTCGCCGAGGTAGCTTTGTTGTCATTTTTAGGAGAGTGCTGTACACGGTTGTTTTTCGGCATGTTGGGAACGTGATTTTTCTGCATCTAGATATAGTCCAGAAATTTTGCTAGTATCTTCACTTTTTATAAATTTACCCCGTGTCGTATCATATAATTTAAATAATTTTATCTTATCTTTAGGTTTTGCAGATACAGATCCTTTATTGGTTTGCACAGGGTCTTGATCCCAGGTCTTCTTCTTCGGATTTTATGTTAAGATTATATGATATGTCAAATATGAATAATTTTAACTTGTTCTTTTGATTATTATGAATGCAAATCGCTTAATTAAAAATAATTATGATATGTGAAACGTTATAATTTTGGAAGTTTGTTTTTAAACAATTTGGAGCGAAATTCTACAGCTGCATAGTATCCAAACTTCCCGCCAACATACAATAATTTCTGTTAGGTAATGGCACCGATGCAGAAACACGACAATTGTTGGAATATGGAAAAAAAATGGAATCCGCAGCAGTCTGATGGGATACCTACTGAAACACATCTACAAGTTGGGGGTCAATACTTCGTTTCAACTAATATTGATGTTCCAGATGAGCTATTCAATGAATCAACTGGATGTCTGAAAGCGATTCAATACGGCATTTTTATATCCAATAAACTGTGTTACACACAGGGTGTAGGCAATAAGAGGTTCAAAAAATGTCAAAGGTTAAAAAAGACGGTAAAATTTTGTGTTAAACATCGTGGGGCCCCAGGCGGCCGCCCATTTACCCCCCACGACAGACCGGCCCTGAAATGTATTTTGATTGCAATCGGTAACATGATAATTGTTAAGGAGTCAAAAGAAGTGGTTAGAATGTACAGAATGAAAGTTACCCACTTCCCAAGACGGGGGATTAAGGTATTTGTCATATAGTATTAAAAAAGTTGTTTAAGGAGCTTTTTTAAGAAGAACTATTACACGACATTGTTTGAATTTTGAAAGCAGACGCTATTGAATTAAAAGACCCGATGGAAATCTAGCTGCATTCCACCTCACTGAGTGAGTGACGAAAACGACGGCAGTGTAGTAGTAATATTTCAAAGAAATATACAATATTAATATCAATGTTTTTGTAACTTTACTCTAACTTAAGTATAACCAATAATAATACAAGCATTCAGCAAATTAATTGGCTAATTCTGAACACACCAGTTTTATAATAAAGTTTGGTTATTATTATCAACGAGTAAGGTTACCCGTCCTATGGACGGAGTTAATAACATGGTACTTGAAATTTCAAAAAAATGAAAAGAATTTTTTTTTATTTGAAAATTAATTTAAAACAAACTTAAAAAATTTATTATTTACAAAAATGTTTTAAATTTTTCTTTTAATTTTAAAACAACAAACCCTTAAACTTAGGAATTGAACTTCATACCCGTGCGTTTCCTAAATTTAGATATTTGGATTGAAGTCTCCCACCCATGCTACACAATTTAAGAATATTAGTGGGAAATCTTCCACTTATGCTACACCTTTTAGGAATATGAGTTGGAAGTCTCCAACCCATGCTACACAATTTAGGAATATGATTAGGAAATCTCCCACTTATGCTACACCTTTTAGGAATATGAGTTTGAAGTCTTCCACTTATGCTACACCAGTTAGGAATATGAGTTGGAAGTCTTCCACCCATGCTACACAATTTAGGAATATGAGTTGGAAGTCTCCAACCCATGCTACACAATTTAGGAATATGAATTGGATGTCTCCCACTTATGCTACACCATTAGTTTAATTTTAGTTGCAAGAGTCAAGCCGAGAATATAATATTATTTATTTTCGATTGTGTGTTGAGAGCCTGGATTTATTTGTAACATTTCAACGCCACTGAGCCAAATTCAGGCTTTGAAATGATAACGGAAACACACACACACACTTTACATTAATCTTATTGATAGGAATGAGGTTCCAGCTTTTATTTATGTGAATACATTGTGTATCTGTATGTTAAAGATGCACGGGTAATAACTTTTGATAGAATTCAAATTTTTGAGTTCTGTCTTCGGATTATGAAACGAAGAAAAAAGTCTAGTTCGGCATTATGAGGAAACACAAGAGAGTAAGTGTACAAAAAATGAAAAAATTTCGGTCAACTTTAAAATATTACTACTCTCGTCGTTTTCGTCACACACTCAGTGAGGTGGAATGCGGCTAAATTTCCTTCGGGTCTTTTAGTTCAACAGCGTCTGTTTTCAAAATTCAATTGGTTTTTACATCTTATAAAGTCGAGTAATAGTTCTCCCGATCTCTCCCTCCCGTTCTTAAACAACTTTTTAAATACTATATGACAAATACCTTAATCCCCCGTCTGGGCAAGTGGGTAACTTTCATTCTGTACATTCTAACTCTTCTTTTCACTTCACTTCTTTTGACTCCTATACACTTTTCATGTTACCGAATGCATTCAAAATACATTTCAGGGCCGGTCTGTCGTGGGGGCTAAATGGGCAGCCGCCTGAGGCCCCACGATGTTTAACAAAATTTTACCGTCTTTTTTAACCTTTGAGCTTTTTTGGACCTCTTATTGCCTACACCTGTGTGTAACACAGTTTATTATTCTTCAATCTTATTGTCATAACTTATGTTTGCATCTAGTTGATTTATTACGTAAATAAGAAGAGATCTTATTTACGTTGATGCTTCCATATCATATCATATCATATCATAATTTTATTCAAGTGCCAAATAGTTCAAATCATACAGGATGAAATGTTTTAACAACAATCAGCACCGAAGGCAAGCCTGTACTGTTACCTTACTCCCTCAATCAAGTCCGAGTCGTATCCAATTTTATATCGATAGTCACAATTGTACAAAATTTTATAGTGAAAACACTTTCTTACTCCTAGTTACATTTAGATGGAGAAAGACTGACAATTACCTTAATCTACTTACCGTACCTTAACAATTACCTTAATTAACTAATTAACAAAAATATTTTCCCTTTGTAATAATAAATGATGGTTTAACAATTTACAGAACATGTTAACAGATTCTGTTCTAGCCTTAAGCACTTGACTGAGGGAGTTCCAGGTAGTGCTTATAAAGTAAATTGGACTTTTAGAGAATAGTTCTGTATGGTGCACTAATACTGGTAAGTTACTCGCTTGTCTTGTGCTTCTTGTAGAAACATTTTTAGATAAGGTTACAAAATATGGTTGTAGAGATTTTATCTTAGTCTTATAAATCAGTATTTTATATAGACTAACCATGGTTAAGTATACTAATCTTTCGCTTACAGTTATTAGGTTAGCTTTTTCTAATAGATAAAAGTAATCTACACCACGATGATCAAAATTACATAGCTTAGACTTAGATTGCATAATGTTGTTTGACTTACTCCAGTACATTTTACTGTAATACTTACTTAGTTTTGGGCATTCAAATAGGCAGAGAGCTGTGTTAATCTTAGATTGTAGTGTTTTAAGGCTACTAATTTTTGTGGGGCCCCAAATAGATAATGCATAATCAGAAATAGGTAAAACATAAGTACTTATTAGCATGGCCAAGATTTTATAAGGCACTAACCTTTTAACTCTATTAAGTGCGCCTAATGCTGAAGCAAACCTTGTTTCAACATAATTAAAATGCTCATTGTATGAGAGTGTTGGATCAAGAAAAACCCCTAGGTACTTAAAATAAGAAACACGTTCAATATTATGTGAATTGCAACTGATAGCGATGTTGTCCTTGCATACAGCATTACGTTTATGTAAAATCATGTACTTGGTCTTATCGAAACTAATTTGTAGGTCCAGAGCACTACACCATTCATCAAGATCATTTAGATACATTTCTAATGTATTAGCTATAACCATTTCGTTCTCATGAGGAAAAATTATTGCCAGATCATCTGCAAATAGTGAATGAACAATACCTTTCGTTTTAAGCTTAATTGAGATGAGGTTAAAGTACAAATTGAATAATAAAGGTCCTATTACGGACCCCTGAATGACCCCACGACCATAATCAAAAGGTTGAGAAATATAATTCCCATTACTTATGACAAACTTACGACCAGAAAAATAGTTACGTAGAAGTTCTAAATATATTGTTGGAAAGTTATAATGTATTTTTAGAATTTCAATTAATTTATCCTGTGTCACGTGGTCAAAGGCCTTTTTTAGGTCAATAAAAAGGGCCCCTACCTTCATGTTTGGCTTATCTAACTCCGTATACAATTGTTGAGTCAATGTAGTAAGCGCAGTGATACATGATCTACCTGGTCTAAAACCATGTTGTTCATCTGTGATTAGAGCATTATTTTCAATGTAATTGCTAATAATATTTTTAAGAATAGCTTCAAACCATTTGCTTAACAGGGGTAAATTGGAAACTGGTCGATAAGAGGAAGGGTCGCTTTTACTACCCCTTCTCTTATAAAGTGGAATGATTTTGGTGGTTTTCCAAGTTTCCGGAAATTCCCCTGAAACTAATATGTTATTAAATATAATTGCTAACTTGTCAACAATGGTTTCCATACAACCTTGTACCACCTTAGCTGGCAATTCAGATTTAAAATCTGCTATTTTAAACTTAACCTTTTTAGCTGCTTTGACTAAGTCTTCTTTATCGATATTAAGAGGCATTTTATAGTTAACTTCACTATTTACTAAAAAATCTTCAGAATTAACAAATTTGAAAAACTTTTGAGTACTACTAATATCATCATCACTTTTGACTATAAATGCATCAGCTAGTTTTTTACAGATGTCAGAGTTGGATTCATATACTACATTATTAATAGTGAGTAAATTAACACTACTGGTTTGTTTAAGATTGTTACGGAATAGTGAATTTAACTTTTGCCAGATACTATAAGAATCATTATTATCAATAAGTGCATTAATGTAATAATCTTTCTTAGCACGTACAATCTGTTTAGAGACCTTATATTTTACTTTCTTGTATTCCGTGAGTAAAGAAGAATTAAATTTATTGTCTAGTTTGTTTTTTAACTTATGTTTTTCATAAATTAACGCCCTAAGCCCTGGTGCATTAGATTCATTAAGCCAAGGAGAGAGTTGAGCCTTAGTGTGGCCTTTCCTTAAAGGAATGAACCTATCTACTATTTTAAATATTTCACAATTAAAAAAATCTAGTTGTTCGCTTGCAGACTGAAATTCAGAAAGCGAATTCCAGCTAATTTTACTGATTTCAGCATTAATTTCTTTCCAGTTAGCCTTTCTATAATTTCGGTAGCTTATTTCTTCAGAAATAAACTGAATATTGGATTTGTGTATAGTTAACATAATACATCTGTGGTCCGAATCAGTTAGCGAAAACACATCTGACTTTATCTTGGATTCTGAGATATTAGTATAAATATGATCGATTAGAGTGCTACTTTGATGAGTCACCCTAGTAGGTTGATCAATTACTTGAGTCAACCAGCAACCGCGAGGGGATAATAATTGCAAAAGTCATACCAAAAGGCATCTATTCGAAATGATACACATTAATGACACTTTTAAAACGACGAATCCCCCCTCATGTAAACTTTTCTCTTCAATGTATTTGAGCCAAGTGGATAAAATCCTCCGGAGGATTTTATCCACTTGGCTCTTAATACATGTGTCACGCGGAAACAAACAGCCGCCCATTTCAAGCTGGGCTCCTTCACTAGTTTGCATCGTAATACACACGTAAAGAGAACATCGCCCGACAAGCATACAGAATTGCGCAGTCTATAGTCTATAGCGTGTCTGTCCATTCGCGTATGCGCAATCGCAATAATACTCTATGTCATAACACCTTACCTCCCAAACGCCCTGACGTAATTTGACCAAACTTTGTTTATTTGCTTTATTATAAAACCTGAATGATGAATTTTTATAATATGTTACCGGTAATCAGTGAATTCTGTACCTTAGGTTTGTGGAAGAAGGGCGTGAGTGCAAACGAGAAGGTCACCACTGATAGTCCGAATGTCCAAAAGAGTAAAAACAATATGACCGGGCTAATGTTGCTTAAAACACTCATAGAACTCATCACTAAGGTAAAAACGACTGCGAAAAATGACACAATCCCACCATAAACGCCAAACCAAGAAAGCCTAGGGTCATACAATTTTTATCAAACAATCGCCAAAAACTAATCTTCCAACGTGTATTAATCTAGTATTGCGTATATTTCAGATAAAGAGGCAGTCAATACTTTTGTATCGTTTATCTACATATAGTCCGCTTGCCGGTTGAAAATGCCTGGAAACATTATGGGAACCAGCCAGTCTGGGGTCTTTTCCCTCATTTTTCATTTTTCCTTCATTTTGCCCCCACTTCTTTTCAGAATAAATTGGCCAACTAAAGTATTCTTCTATAGGGATTATCACTTTGTACCACTGTAAGGTATACAGTTTAGTTTCAATTTATTCTAAGGAGAAGGGGAGGGATTTTGAATTAAAATACCTCGTATCCAATGTGATTTTCAAAAAATTTTACTCAGACTCTTGATTATCTTATTATGAAATAATAAGAATAGAATACAGAAAATCTTGATTAGGAATCAGCATAGATTACATTTTTGAAGCGGAATAGGTATTAAAAACCGTATGGGTGTTTTAAGACATGGACTTGGTGTTAGAAGGTTTACGCTTAGGCGACTGATGGACGTGATGGATAAACGATTTAAAGCCTTGACATGCACATGCAAAGAATTAGATTACAAGAAAATAATTTCCATTGAAATTGAAGCATACGTACATTAAGTATCCATAAAATGACTTACCAATAAGCAGAGTCAGAAACTCCGATCATTTTCAACCCATCTTTAATTCTTGATTCTTTTTCTGTTACAATAAGCACGAGGAGATTGTTGACCAGCTGGCTCAAAGGAATTACCGAATAAATTGGAATCAAAACTCGAAGAAAAGTTGACATTCCTACAATACACAATTTTCGGGAAATAAATACTTATTGCAAAAACCAAAGAGGTTCTAATAATATTAAGGGAACAGAGCTAAAGTGGAGAATATTTTCTTTATAACATTGATGAATAGCTCCGCCGTGAATCGGCGCGAAAATTTACCGATACCTACTAATGCATAATCGAAGACAATAGGGATTGATTTTTGTATTAGGATATTCATTTTAGTTTTCTGAATAGACCTCGAGAACAATAGGATTAAAAGATAACAACACAATGAAAGCTCTCGCTCGACTCGGCTCACCGAGGTATATGCGTACCTAGTGAAAGAGTGCACACTGTGTCTAATCAAGTGGACTAGCGGACATAATGGCGCAATGTATTGAGTAATGACTAAGGACTAGGGAGATAGTTGAAGAGCATGAATTAAACATTGTAAAGTAGCACACAAATAAATAAAACACAAAACACTCAAAAATTAAACATTTAAAATTTATTTTTAAACCAGCAGTCTTAAAAATTATAAAAGCGATTTGCTTCGACAAACTTGAAAAAAACGACCTTTTCGTATAACTGCGAGTTGCGTCGACAAACTCGCACAAAAATGACATTTTCGTATAACTGCGAATTGCTTCGACAAACTCGCACTAAAAACTGACATTTTCGTATAAGTGCGAGTTGCGTCGACAAACTCGCACTTAATATTGACATTTTCGTGTAAGTGCGAATTGCTTCGACGCAACTCGCACTTATACGAAAATGTCATTTTTAGTGCGAGTTTGTCGACGCAACTCGCACTTATACGAAAATGTCATTTTTTAGTGTGAGTTTGTCGAAGCAACTCGCACTTATACGAAAATGTCATTTTTAGTGCGAGTTTGTCGACGTAACTCGCACTTATACGAAAATGCCATTTTTTGTGCGAGTTTGTCGACGCAACTCGCAGTTATACGAAAAGGTCGTTTTTTTGCAAGTTTGTCGAAGCAAATCGCTTTTATAATTTTTAAGACTGCTGGTTTAAAAATAAATTTTAAATGTTTAATTTTTGAGTGTTTTGTGTTTTATTTATTTGTGTGCTACTTTACAATGTTTAATTCATGCTCTTCAACTATCTCCCTAGTCCTTAGTCATTACTCAATACATTGCGCCATTATGTCCGCTAGTCCACTTGATTAGACACAGTGTGCACTCTTTCACTAGGTACGCATATACCTCGGTGAGCCGAGTCGAGCGAGAGCTTTCATTGTGTTGTTATCTTTTAATCCTATTGTTCTCGAGGTCTATTCAGAAAACTAAAATGAATATCCTAATACCATTGAAAGGCATTACGATTACGATTTTGGCTCTACTTTACAACCTCTTTGGCAAAAACTTATTTAATTCAAACAGTACATCTGCTTTTTATAGTTTTACTCTTTTCTGTCTGCCTGTGCCAAAATCACTGTGCACGATAACTTTCGAATGGTTTTAGCTAGACTTTTCAAATTTTCAGGGTACATTCTACAGGTAAATAGAAAGGCCGAGTTTGTAAATGGACAAGATTGGTCATTAGGGGAGACGATAAAAATTTTTTAAACTAAAAATTAACCTATAACTTCGGTTTTATTTGTCCTACAAAGTCGTGTAAGAGCTGACATGTTTTGAAACACTCAGAGGTTACATTCATCACCTGACAGGGCAAAAGGGTAAAAACTAAAAATCGGCTCTTCGTTTCTATTCATTGTACAAGGTTGTTCGACAGTTGACAAGTTGTGTGACATTTTTAAGCGGGTTAGGATGTCAAAAGTCAAGTCGTTTAGGTTTCATATAAAATATACCCTCCTTCATGATGTTGCTAGGTTAAAAACGTATGTATGTATACCTGACGTATAATCCGGCTTTGGGTAGTTTTGCATGTTCACTTTAATAGGACTAATAGAGGACGTTGACATCTGAAATAAACAGTAACTTTTAAAGCAATTTTTAAAACAAAAATGTTACTTGGATATTCCCATCCCATTTTCATTTCCCACCTGTAATTTCGTTGCAATCTGGGAAAAATGGGAAACGGGACCCTCAAATACAATTTTGGTGCCCTTAAAATTAAAATTTTTGCGGATCTAATCCACGATGCAATACAAAATTTTTTCCCCAAAAGAAAATTTAGTTTTTTAAATGGTTAGAAAATATTTTCTCCAACATAGTAAAAAATATGTACGATGGATGGAGGTTTTATCAGGTACTGTCCTGCAAGTTCAGGATCCTAGTAGCATGCCCAAGAGAAAATAAGGCCTAAAGCACACTTCCAGGAAATTGATCTGAGTGCTCAATTTGAGCAATATACAAAATTTTACCCCAAAATAAAATAAATCATTTCCTCACAATGTAACAATAGCAATAGAAATTAGTGTTCCTAATATACGGTATACGGTGAACTAACCTGAGAAACTGGTCACTGGTCTAAAAAGGAAAAGGTGATTTGTTCCAATGATAAAGGTGAACTGTGCCAATGATAGAGGTGAGCCGTTCAAAAGCAAAATAAAGGTGACCTCTTCAATTCGTTGTCAACCTTTATATGGGAGAAAACCAATCACAATCAATACTTAACACCGAAGCCCAGAACCTGTCATTTTTTCTTTGGAACAGATCACATCTACCTTTTTATATGTAGTAGTTTCAGGCCAGTTCACCTACATCCCTTCTAAATACTTAGGAGCAATCAAGCACCCTGGCAAGTGCATCTTTTTAAACATACGTATAAATTATGATTAAAACTTTAGGTAGGGTCTTACGCTTAGAAAAGCCTGATCGACGAGTGATTGCATTGCCAGAAAATGAGAATAAAAATATCCGTTGACGGGACAGGTTAGGGTTGACTCCAAGCCTGTCTCCAGCTGATCTCTACCTCGGCACGTACTCAATTCCTCCTTCTTTCGACTAATTGGAGGGAGAGGTGCATCTGGATTGATTCTAATGGTGTAATTCAAGTCATTTGCATTGTTTGGTAAAATTAGAGCGACTACAACATCCTCCGTTGTTCTGTACTTGTCCAATAGTTCTGACTCATTTCCGTAAAATGTAAAATTTAAACTGATTTTTGATTCTGACATCCAGATCTCATTCATTCTCCTAGTGATATTCTTCGCATAAGCCGTTGAGGGAACAATGTGTATAACTGGCTGAATATTGTAAAAACTACTGGTCACATTTTCTCCTGACTCAAATGATTCTGTTTCCGCAGGGTACTTGTGCCGTTTTTCCAAACCAACCAAAAAACATAAAAACACCAAGTAGAGGATAGGAACAAGAATTTCCTGCAAAAATAAAATAAATGGTTTCATTAATGCATATTTACAACTCAAACTAAAAATTGCATACTCTCTTTCTTTAGATAATTATATCTCTCCATTTTAATAAACAATTTAAATCTCTACCAGAGATGAAAAAACCTGCGGTAACAGAAGCTCGCCAGAGTAAAAAGCTCCGTGTGCACATTTTTGGTATATCAATAGTAGAAATAAATTGATTTTATTATTAAGGTGAACACTAATTCAAATTAGATTAATATAATTCATAATTCAAAATAAACCCTACAGCAAGCCATAACAGAAGCTTGGCTGAGTAAAGGGTACCGTGTGCACATTTTAGTTGTAATAATAATAGAAATAAATAAATAATAAATAATAGATAATAATAAATAAATAATAGATAATAATAAATAAATAATAGAAATAAATTTATTTTGATTATTAAAGTAAGCACTAATTCAAATCAGATTATTATAATTCATAACTGAATATAAAAACCAACAGCAAATCAAATATTAACTATCAAAATAAACAGCAAATCAATATTGATTAACCACGACTATTAAATTCAAAACAAAATCAAAACTGATTAACCATGACTATCAAATTCTAAACAAAATCAAAATTGATTAATATTGACTACCAAATTCAAAAGAAAATCAAAACTGATTAATATTGAGTATCAAAATCAACAGAAAATCAAAATTGTTTAATATTGAGTATTAAAATCAACAGATAATCATAACTGAATAATATTAAGTATCAAAATCAACAGAAAAATCAAAATTGAATAATATTGAGTATCAAAATTAACAAAATCAAAGGACATTATTAATAACTATAAAATACAAAAACGATTGAAACTTGAATTGAAACGTTTTTACCGGTTTAAGTGACTTTACTATAAAATATCAACTTCGACACAAGCGGCATGATATATTTTATACTATCAGGCTAACAATTTATAGGAAACCCAATTAAAACTTTGAATGCCCATTTTTCGCTTTTACTATCAAAATGAAGACAGTTAGCGTGCGGTTTCTCAGCAACCTATGGACCGATTTATACCAAAATCAATAGGGATCGTCAGTGGTCCTTAGGCATTGTTTATGCCAAGTTTGGTCAACTTCCGTTTTTGCGTTCGAAAGTTATCGTGGGTACGGGCGTAAGGACATACTGTGTGGTTCTATAAGCTCGCCAAGTTCCCTAATGATTTCTAAAATCAAATTTTGCTGATGACACAGCGTTTTTGTGTTGGGGTATATGAAAGTAAGGTATTAGAATTTCGGGTTCATACTTGATGGGCTAAGTACTTGATAAAACATGTTTTTCATAAATATACTTCTTCTGCTAAAAAAGCGCCGGTTCGAAGTTATCGCGCTGAAATTTTCAGAAAAGCAGTTGACATGAACGTTATAACTCCGAAACTACTTATCCCATTCATTTGACAGACAACAGGTAGAGAAGTATATTTTCTAGACCCTAATTTCATAATTTGTGTCAAAACGTTTCGAAAAGAATTGTCATCAAATTTTTAGTCGATTCAAAAAGCTATAAGGCTAATAAGGTCGAATTTTTAATGTTCGGCGCATGAATCCGAAATGTAAAAGTTGAAATTTACCCCCAACAATTTCTTTTTTTCCATTCGTATTTTGCAGAGCCAATTCTTTTTGAGAAGTATGCCAGTTTGTTGCATAACTCCAACGGAAGGTCTGTCCGAAGACGACTGTTCTGTTTCGGTTAACAAGTCCATGTTCATCTCGTAATTATAATTATTAGGCACGGAGAAATTCGATACTAGACAACATTTTCAAATATTAAGCAAAAAGTTTGTCCACACAATAGACGTTTCCCACAATTCCAGGATAACACAGGCAGGTACTGTAGTCATTTCAATACTTATTCATGTTAATTTAGTGACCGGTCACCAATTGTGGGAAACCTCTATTCAATGATTTCTTCAATTCAGCTAACAGTTGAATCAGTATCAGATAAAAAAGACTTCTCTGAGACTTTAATCTACCATCTACACAGAATATTCATAATTCAGTCATCAGGGAAATTAAAAATACAATTTTTTGGAAGTAGTGTTTGGGATCTATCACTTGTTAGTTTTTCCCGTCACCCGTTTTTGTATGTTAAGTGCCCAGTTGCCAGTAATCTCGAACTTGTGACTTGACTTCCAAACTTCCAACTTCCAGAGTTAAATCCAAAAAGTTATCGAAAAAAACTTCAATAGACGTTTCCCTCAATTCCAGGATAACACAGGCAGGTACTGTAGTCATTTTAATACCTATTCATGTTAATTTAGTGACCGGTCACCAATTGTGGGAAACCTCTATTTATAACAATAACTGACAACAACAATAATAAATACCTAATGTAATAATATTAAAACGTCATTGTATAGACTACAACAGAATTCATTCCGCGAGATCAAGGATACAGCTGTTGGTAGTGTTCCACCACATTAACGCTCTCCGACGACTCCGACTCCCATTTTCTCCACTTTGCCTTTATTCTTTTACCGAGTTTGCCGAGTTTTGATAATTAGTGCTGATAGTTGAATTTACAGAATGAAATTTGAATAATCACGTTTAGCTTTTAAAAGCTACACCTTATGTATTGTGAATTCTCTGATTTTAAGTCATTTTCTATGTTCAGAATTCAGCGTCCATTCATAATTTGGTTGGACTCGCTTACTGGGGACTCCCGCAAAGATGCAAATGTAATTGATGGTTTAATTGCTTAAAATAAGTTACAAAATATTAAAAATTGCGATTAAGGCACAATTTATTTAGGTATTACCATTTAGAAATTGGTTATTTGAATTTGTAATAATAACAGACTTCGGTAGTGGAAGGAAAGAGGGCCAAGAGTTAGGGGGAGGGTTAAAAAATGCGTTTAATATACAAGCCACATTTATATTTATTATACAGTAAAGTAGTCTGGGACGATATTCTAAACCCCTTAGAAAGGGGAAATCGCAAGCAAATATTGAGTTACCACAGCAGGAGTTACTATTGTCGATATTCTCATCATTGTCGTAGGTTTACCTTTGCTATTGTTGTCTAAGGAATAGGGTTTTCAGAATTTCCATAGCACTGCTATTGTTATTTCAGGATCAGGTTTACCACAGTATTTTGATCCCCATGGCTACTCCCCCACACACAGTAATGCCCTACCCAAAATAACAAAAATTTTGCACCCAAGTTGGAGAAGCTCATGGCATTGGCAATTTGGGTGTGGATTCTGCAAACTGCTGTTGCTATTGACTTCATGTGTTGAGCAGCCACACAAGACCCCATTCAAAAATCGGAACTTGGGTGCAAAATTTTTGTTAGTTTGGGTAGGGCATTACTGTATGTGGGGGAGTAGCCCTGGGGATCAAAATACTGTGAGGTTTACCGTATCCACAGATATAGACTACTGTCTGGCTTTATAAAAATCCGAATGATGACCTTTAGTAACCCCATTGTTGACAAATATTTTTTGAGTACTATACTTCACACCAAATTACAGGAGCCATACAGTCTTTAGCGTCACATTTGACTGTAACCACAACATTATTTATTAAACCGAAATAAAATAAATATTGATGAAAAAATATTTGTTATAGGCGGGGCTAAATGGGGTTACTAGAGGTCATCATTCGAATTTTTATAAAGCCAGACAGTACTTAATAGGTTAATCTAGATGAAGTGAAGGTTAGGAACATGCAAACCTTCAGGAGGCAGATTTAGACCACAATAATAATTACAAACTAAATACTGTCTACTAGAGTAGGCTGTGACTACTCCACCTGGTGCCACAACTTTGATAACGTACTCTAAACACATAAATGTAACAGATGGAGTATCCCCATCCTACCACATTATCTATCATGTCAGCGCTCATGCATCCTCATTCTCATTAAGCTGTAACCTGGGCTTTGACCTATCTAAAAACACATGACATAGAAAGGATAGAGCAGAAAATTTGCACAGGAGGTATCTGTAACCAATACATTTCTATGGTAATTGCCATTTTTCGTAGTGTAACGTATTAAGGGTCTGTCCGCCCGTTCCGTCCTCGTGTAAAATCACTTTTACACGAGCTATGATGTTAATAGCAAATCTAGTAGGCTTAAAAATATACCCATACCTACTTTTCATACTGAATTCTTTAAAAAATCGTTTCAGTATCGTTCTATTGTGTTATGGAATTCTCTACTAGGTGAAGTTAAATCAAAGGACTCGTTGAACTCATTTAAAATCGCTGTTAAGCAACACATTGTTAACTCACGTGTTTAAAAACTAGATTATTTTTCCTTTTTGTCAGTCATCTTCCCTAATGTAATATTTGTATTTATATTGTACACTAAACTGACTGACTTTACATTGATATATTTATTTGTTGCTATTTGGTGTTTTTTGTCCTCTATTGGAAATCAGTTTCATGTAACAATGAATCTGTGTAGTGTTTGACAATAAAGCTATTACAATTACAATTACAATTACAATATTACGAGCAAGTAAATCGGGCGGACAGACCCTTCCTACGTTAAACTACGAAAAATGGCAATTACCATAGAAATGTATTGGTGACAGATACCTCCTGGGCAAATTTTCTGCTGTATCCTTTCCATGTTATGTGCTTTTAGATACGGTACACCTGATCCTGAAAGACTATATACAAAACACGACTCTCATCCTCAGATTTTGCTACAACATGTAGCAGAAATATGTGGCAAAGTTGGCGCAAACTGACCGCTGAGAGCTACCGCAACTTTGCGATCTCATTTGTTGAAGGCACTTGGAGAATGGAGATAATTGTGATCCCTATGATTACTTTGACAATATCAATTGCAATTTGATAATCTCCGGTCTCGTACTCTGTACGACTAGATAATGGGATCATCCCTATCACGTGTCGTTGCTTCGCAACTGACAGTGTATAATAGGTATGATACGCAAAGGGAAGGCTTTCAATCAATTTTGTATTTTTGCGGTGCCGGGATGGAGGGGACATTCACCTACAATGTTTACATAATTCTCACCGCTTATGATAATAATATTTTATGGTAATTGTAGACAATAAAACAATTACATTGCGTTATTCAGAGAATTTCATCTCCTCTGTATAGGAATACACTTTCTGTCTGGAAGTCTGACTGTCTGGTTATCCGCATGCACGATAACTTTCGAATGGTTGGAGCTATTCAAATCTTCAGGGTACAACCTACAGGTAAATGGAAAGAAATTTTAGAAATTACTAAAAATCATTACATCTTTGGTTATATTCATCGTACAAAGTTGTGAAACAGCTCGCTTGATAGCTGGCAGGTCAAAGTTGTAGTCATACCCTCAAAGTAAAAATGGGCAAAAATTACGAAAATAAACCATTGCAGAACGGATATAATACAAAGCAGTTTAATATTTAAACGAAAACGACTTAATTAAAATATATTCTTAAATTTTAAACCCCTCCCCCGGTCAGAGGGTGAGACCAATTTTGCCCATTTACGAACTCGGCCTTCCTATTTATAATTAGATTATACCCTGAGAATGTGAACATTCTAACTCAAACTGTTCGAAAGTTATCGTGCATACGGATAACCGGACGGACGTACAGACAGAAAGAGTATCCTATACAAGGCTAATGGAACATAGTGCAACGTCTTTTATTTCATTTTGCCTTTTGTCCAATTTTGTTACGGCTTGCCGTAGGTTTAATTCGGCTTATTCAAACAACAACTGCAATTTGAGTGAAAGGTTCTGCTTATTCAAAAAACAACTGCAATTTGGGTAAAAAGTAAAAAAGCAAAGCCATTCCACATCCAACGACAAAATTTTGTCAACGCAATTGGTGCGGAACCCTTCCTAAATCTTGATTTCTGTAGTTAGGAAAAAATACATGGAGATAAGTAGGAGGCTTCTTTTCTTATGGACTGCTGCCCGATGGTATGTACGGCCAGCTGGCGCAGGCATGATACCAATCGGGCCACCTGATAACCGTACGACTGTCAAGTGTCAGGCATATTGAAGTGCAATACTTGTAATTTCCATAACTACACCCACTCGTAAAGTAGTAACTCAATCAATGCCTAAAACACCCTCCCCACACTAATCCATACCTTGGAGCTGGTACATCCATGCCGTAAGTACCGTTACTTTGCACAACTTATATCAAAAACTGCTACAACGTCGCAAACTAGGATTTATTTTTAAATCGCAAGTAGACGTCAAAACTCTTGCGATATTGCAACTTTTTACCACAAAAGATGAGAATATCGTTCCTGTGATTGTTTATTTTATGATCTACGAGTAAGGTTACCCGTCCTACGGACGGGGTTAATAACAGGGTGCTTGAAATTTCAAAAAAATTTTTTTTTAATTTGAAAGCTAATTTAAAACAAACTTTAAAAATTTATTATTTACAAAAATGTTTTAAATTTTTCTTTTAATTTTTAAATAACAAACCCTTAAAATTAGGAATTTAACTCCATACCCGTGCGTTTACTAAGTTTAGAAATTTGGATTGAAATCCCCCACCCATGCTACACAATTTAAGAATATGAGTTGGAAGTCTCCCACTTATGCTACACCTTTTAGGAATATGAGTTGGAAATCTCCCACTTATGCTACACCTTTTAGGAATATTAGTTTGAAGTCTCCCACTTATGCTACACAATTTAGAAATATGAGTTGGAAGTCTCCCACTTATGCTACAACTTTTAGGAATGTGAGTTGGAAGTCTCCCACCAATGCTACACAATTTAGGAATATGATTTGGAAGTCTCCCACTTATGCTACACCTTTTAGGAAGATGAGTTGGAAGTCTCCCACCCATGCTACACAATTTAGAATTATGAGTTGAAAGTCTGCCACCCATGCTACACAATTTAGGAATATGAGTTGGAAGTCTCCCACTTATGCTACACCTTTTAAGAATATGATTTGGAAGTCTCCCACTCATGCTACACCTTTTAGGAATAAGTTGGTCAAGAGTCAAGCCGAAAATATAATACTGTTTATTTTCGTTTGTGTGTTGAGAGCCTGGATTTGTTTGTAACATTCCAACGCCACTGAGCCATATTCAGGCTTTGAAATGATAACGGAAACACACACACACACATACACACACTATGCAATAAGCTTATTTATAAGAATATATTGTGTATTATGGATTATTCTTGGCAGCTTACATTTCGATTCGTACTCTGTTTACACTATTTACTTATTTACTATTGCTTACTGTTTTCTGTAAAAATATTTGTCACCAATCAACCTGCGGCATTCAGTGCTTTATTCGATTTTTTTGCATTGTTATCTTCTTTCAACGTCAATGTAGATGAGAGGTTCTGACCTATTCTCACTGACTCACTGTAGAAAGTAAGGTAACTGTTGACTTTGTTAACGGAGTGACTACGCCGGTAATCCCTTCCATAGTAACTAAAATACAGCCTAGAGATCATATCCAAAATGACTTTCGTACGGGGCAGAAGCGCGTGACATAGCTTTCACACGTTAAAATCACTTTTACAAATAGCACACACCAGACAGACAGGCGACAAATCTAACCCTGTGTTATTTTAGTTACTATATGGAAGGGAATAATCATCCGTTAACAAAGTCAACAGTTACCTTACTTTCTACAGTGAGTATAGGTCAGAACCTCACACTCAACACACAGCAACATTTCCTATACATTTCCATGGGGCAGAAAAATATTTTAGAAAAAAATATTTTAATTTTTTGACAAGCACTTTCACCATGGTGATGCCCCATACAAATGTATAGGAAGGTCTCCGTATGACGTCATAAATCAGTTCACATACAAAAAAATTCAGAAATGCGTGGAAATTCCAAACCTATTTTACTTCCTATCCTCTATTCTACCTTGGTTAACAATGGGGTTACTGGATTAGTTTTTTATAAAGCTAGACAGTATACTTCAAGTTTAATCCGACAGTAACCCCCAGCCCAATATAACTAATAAGGGGTCTCTATGCTACACATGTAGACAATGAATGAATTAACCCTGACTTACCCTGATAAAATAGATCGATTTCCTTATTCATCATTATGCCGGTGTTTTTAGGACCGCAGTTAGAAAAGTTTTTCACCCAGAGAAGCAAAAATGTGTTTTTGTATTTTGAAACAAAATGTATAATTTTCGCTTCCGGTTAATTGGACCGAAAATATTTATGTAACAAAGCTGTCAAAACTATCCAGACGATCCTAAGATTCATTTTTCTGCGTCTTCAAACTTTCAAAATCCAGTAATTGGCTGATTTTCGGCAACGGGGATCTCGTTGCCCATATAGAGTAATACATTAAGTGAAAGTGCAACAGGGGTAATATATTAAAATGATAACCGCAAATGGGGCAACAACATCCCGCTGCCTAAATTCGACCCAGTGAAAGCCTTGATTTGATATGAAGGAAAACGGAAGACTTTGAACGCGTATTTTTAAGGCAGTACCACATAGTTAAGGAAAATTGTACCCTTATATGGGACCTTTCAGGTAACTGGGGACACGACGATGTAGTATGTATAAAATTTTGTTTTTATATTTCTACTCTGAAGGGTTCTAGTTTTTGATCTTCAGGAAGTAAATCGTTGATAAATTCAGCAGTTGCCAAGCATTCGCCAAGAATCATAGTACATCTAGAAAGGGAGCGACACATGTCTTGTACTCCGTTGAATTTGTCTGCGTGACTCGCAAATTTCTTTTGGCGGACAGTGAAGGCTTTAATCATGAGGGCGAGGGAATAATCGATTTCTTTGACACATTTACTAAGACGTCCTTGCTCGATGGCCACGCCCTCGGTCCCTTTCCGTAGACGTTCCGAGTACAAATGACTGATCCTGTTCAGAGGGTAGGACGGGAGTCGGGACTGAACATCTTTCAAAGCTCTTTTAGACCAAAAACTATTCTCCACTTCTTGCATTATTGGTTCAAATGTATTGATCTCCAGGAGTCGAGTCATCAGAGGATCCACAACTCCTTCCCCGCCACTAACTCTGTTTACTATCACCAATGTGTTGTTACTCCGGTTTGCTCCGCTTCGATTTCCTGTTTCAGTCACCTCTACGTAATTCAAAACAACAAAAATTAATTACTATTTTAACACGCACTCCCGCACTCCTTAACCGTGAGCAACAATCCAAAATAGAATATATTTTTGGAATCCTGGATATATTGTAGACCCCCTCATTGTACAAAATATACGATATATTTACTCATTAATATATCTTATTGTGATTATAATTTTGTAAACGACAAAATCTGCTAGAAAATTTAAATATCGTATATTTTGTAACAATGGGGTGGTCGACAAGTCGACAATATATGCCACACAAGAAAATCGGGTAAGAACTTCAGACAGAATTCCAAGAGTTGTAAAGCAATTTTTACATGTAATTTTGATAGTCATCAGAGATTTCCAAATTTAAGGGAACTGGGCTCTTATAACTGAATATGTTCAATGTGATGAATGTAATGGTTGGTATCATACAAAATGCACAGATCTTAAGGATTTGGACATACATGCAATTGAATCTTTGGACTGGAAATGTTATTACTGTCATACTGGTCTCCCTGATGTTAGCGCTTTCTTAAAAATACGCCTTGAAGGGGATTCTGAATTGAATTGCCAATCTAATAATAAATTGTCTACTCCGGATACTCCCTTGTCTAGTACTAAACCTTATATTTGCCTTACAAATAGGTGTAGACAGTTTAGCTTTAAGGGAAGTGTCTGTGGGCAACCGGCAAATTATTCTGACTATCATATTGCCTCTTAACTTTTTTTGCAGCAAAAGAATCAACTCAAAAACCAATTGACCTACAAAAAAGTTTGAATTGGGAAACAGATCCTCCACAATCCTCTGCATTCGGCTCCGAAAGAATATTTCAAACATATTGGTCCAATCTGGAGATATAAACGTTTTAGTGCGGAATTTGCAATTAATCGCAACTACAGAGAAAAGTTTAAAATATTCTTTCGGAGCCGAATGCTGTGGGTTATGGAGCATCTTTTTTCCTATTTAAACTTTCTTGTAGCTCTTTTGGTTTTTGAGTTGATTCTTTTGCTGCAAAAAAAGTTAAGAGGCAATATGATAGTCAGAATAATTTGCCGGTTGCCAACGTACGTCCTACTTAAAAAATCGGGTCGGTTTTGCTCCTAATATAGTAGCAAATTAGTTGATGGCCGATGCGGAAATGAGGGGAGGCGGCCAGAATAACCATGGATACTATAATAAATAATAAATCACAACAGATTATTTCAATTCAAAATTTTATATGATTTTCATATACATTCACAAGGGGAATAAACATTTGACTTCTGCATCACTATCAGTATATATTATTACATACCTTTTAGCATATCATATTACTACCACCATCCTAAGCTACACTTATCATATCATATCATTTATCACACTACTCCACTCTATGAATAATAAAAGTTATAATCATGTTATTGGATTAACTTTCAAACTATGAAAACAACACAATAGAATAGATCATTTTAATTACTTGCTGTAAGGAGCAACTGTTATACATTTTTCGGTTATACATCATCAGTATTAGTCACTGTATAAAGAATTTCCAAATACATTACATTTTCGAATAAATTATGGAATTTCCGAATCAATTATAGAATTCCCGAATAAATTATAGAATTACTGAATAAATTATAGAATTTCCGATTAAATTATAGAATTTCCGTATAAATTATAGAATTTCCGAATAAATTATAGAATTTCCGAATAAATTATAGAATTTGCGAATAAATTATGGAAATTCCAAATACATTACATTTTCGAAAAAATTATGGAATTTTCGAATAAATTATACAATTTCCGAATAAATTATAGAATTCCCGAATAAATTATAGAATTTGCGAATAAATTATGGAAATTCCAAATACATTACATTTTCGAAAAAATTATGGAATTTTCGAATAAATCATACAATTTCCGAATAAATTATAGAATTCCCGAATAAATTATAGAATTTGCGAATAAATTATGGAAATTCCAAATACATTACATTTTCGAAAAAATTATGGAATTTTCGAATAAATTATACAATTTCCGAATAAATTATAGAATTCCCGAATAAATTATAGAATTTGCGAATAAATTATGGAAATTCCAAATACATTACATTTTCGAAAAAATTATGGAATTTTCGAATAAATTATACAATTTCCGAATAAATTATAGAATTCCCGAATAAATTATTTTCCGATTAAATTATACAATTTCCGAATAAATTATAGAATAACTAAGCCCTTTAGTAGGCCTACTGTCTATTTTGTGTGTCAACATAATAGTAGTTGTATCAACAGTTGCCAGTTGCTCCTTAAGCTTTTCCATCATGTACCTTTATTTATCCTTGAAGGCATTTTATAATTATTGGTCGGTTGTAAAGTAGAGCCCCGAGACGCGGGAATATGAATATCTGCAATGCCTAAGCCTCACAAATATTCATATTCTCGCGTCTCGGGGGTATACCTTAACCTCGCGGTTATTTCTTTCAAGGATAAAATAAGTTGTCTCACCAATCGAACAATAAAGTTATGTGCTGGGCACAGTACTTTGATCCCCATGGCTACTCCCCCACATACAGTAATGCCCTACCCAAAATAACAAAAATTTTGCACCCAAGTTGGAGGAGCTCATGGCATTGGCAATTTGGGTGTGGATTCTGCAAACTGCTGTTACTATTGACTCCACGTGTTGAGCAGGTACACAAGACCCCATTCAAAAATCGGAACTTGGGTGCAAAATTTTTGTTATTTTGGGTAGGGCATTACTGTATGTGGGGGAGTAGCCATGGGGATTAAAATACTGTGGTGCTGGGTGTCTCCTCTATCCTTTATTATCTCTATTCAATCTTAGGACGATACTTTCATCCCCTTAGCAAACGGAAATCGCAACCAAATATTATTGAGTTACCACTGGAGTTACTATTGTCGATATTCTCATCATTGTCGTAGGTTTAACTTTGCTTCGTTGTCTAAGGAATAGGGAATTTCCATAGCGCTGCTACAAAACACGATTCCCTGATTTTGCTACAAGATAGCAGAATGTCTTACACTTCAATATGCATTATGGCACTTGACAGTCGTACGGAGTCCGAGTCCGAGACCGGAGATTATCAAATTGCAATTGATATTGTCAAAGTAAGCATAGGGAACGGATCACAATTATCTCCATTCTCCAAGTGCCTACACCTACAATAATATGATCGCAAAGTTGCGGTAGCTCTCAGTTTGCGCTAACTTTTCGACATAATAGCTATTAGCTAATGCGAGCCAAAAAGGCATGTTTATTTTTGCGATATCTTCTCAATCGGTCTACATTTGTGCTTGTAACCACAGCAACGGGTTTGGGTATACGTAACTTGTATTGAAAAGTTATGACAATAAGATATAGAGTATGCTTTAGTGTTGCAAAATCAACTCAGTTGAAGTTTAATGCACGTTTGCAAAGTGATTCCACGCATGCGCGGTAGATTTGCGAATTTGCGATTTCGGACGTTTGCGAAGGCTCTGAGTGGAGCTAATAGCTTCACTCAGGGCTGGTTACGCAAACTTGCAAACCGCAAAGTTTGCGAATTTGCAAACGAATGCGAAGGCGGAAACTTTTTTGAACGCAATACAAACATCCCATTGGTCAATACGTTTGCGTTTTGATCGCAAAAATGCGAGCCAAAAAGGCATGTTTATTTTTGAGATATCTTATCAATCGGTCTACATTTGTGCTTGTAACCACAGCAACGGTTTTGGGTATATGTAACTTGTATTGAAAAGTTATGACAAGGTATAAATTTATGCTTTAGAGTTGCAAAATCAACTCAGTTGAACTCTAGCGCACGTTTGCAAAGTGATTCCACGCATGCACGGTAGATTTGCGACTTTGCGATTTGGCACGGTGGCGAAGGCTCTGAGTGGAGCTAATATGTCGAAAAGTTAGCGCAAACTGAGAGCTACCGCAAACTTTGCGATCTTATTATTGTAGGTGTAGGCACTTGGAGAATGGAGATAATTGTGATCCGTTCCCTATGCTTACTTTGACAATATTTAGGTATATTTTTATTATTTGATAATCTCCGGTCTCGGACTCGGACTCCGTACGACTGTCAAGTGCCATGCATATTGAAGTGCAAGACAATATTTAGGTAATTGTAATTTCCATAGTAACTACATCACTCGTAAAGCAAGGAATATAGAATATAATATTATAGAAAAGGAATGGCGTATTATTCGATTTATTGGGGGTTCGGAACAAGTGAAAATGTGTGGAAAATTTACATGACTACAGCCGATCCCAAGGAGCTTGGTCGGTTAATAAGGAGAGCCAAGTAGAGAAGGGATTTTGAAGATCTATAAGGGACATTTTGTCCCTAATTTTGTGTAAATATCTGGTTGCTATGCTGTTGGAAACGTATTAAATTATTAGAGGATAGCAAGTGGGACATGAATGTTTATAGCAGATTGATAAAGACATGGGTATAGGGGACGTTTTCCAAAAAACGTCCCTTATAAATCTTCAAATTCGCTTATGGTAACATTTCCTACTCGGCTCTCCTGATAAAGCGCTATTATACTATGACAACGTCCATGCTCCTTGAGCCGATCCTTAATTCCCCCCACTTGGGGATCCAAATTTAAATACACACTCGCCAAGTGACGTCACTTGGCGAGCTTTCCCACCCACTATTCATTTTTTCATTTTTCCATGGGGATCTGCCACGGGTTGCTCGTAAAGTAGTAGTTACTCAATCAATGCCTAACACCCATCCCACACGAATCCATACCTTGGAGTTGGAACATCAATAGCTCGACACTAGCCAATTTAACCAACTAGTTGCAGATACGCAGAGTTGCAGAATTACGAGCAACTGCGAACGCGGGATTCATTTCGAACCGAATCCAATCATTTCATTGGTTGATACGTTTGCAAACTCTGAGCAGAATTGCGCAGCAAAAAGGCATGTTTTACTTCTGCACCTTGCTTTCGCAGCCGCTAGAATTACTAGTACATTCACATATGTGAACTATCTATCGTGTGTTTTAAAATTACACAAGTTTCTTTTACCTATAATTGATTTCTGAACGATTGACAACACATCCCCAAAAACTAAAAAATGTACAACCTACTACTTCCAAAAATACCTAACAAACAAGAGGTCAACAAAAGTGATGTCCGTAATGTCCGAGTGAAATCAATTCTTTCGTTTTTGAAAGAATCGATTAGAGTTGGAAGGCAAATAGAGGTAAAAATTTATTTAAATAGCTACTACCAAAAAGTAAAGATCAATAATAATAACCTAGTCAGGCATTTTTGGCAATTGAGTCGACGGGTTTTCTTTTGCTTAATGATTTCAGCAGTTTAAATCTCCGGAGATGAATAATGCAACTTTTATCACAGGTAAATAGGAAATGCTAGTGCAAATTTGCTATTTTTAGTTGCAAAATCAACTCAAGCAGGTTGTTGCAAAAATGAGGCAAATGTTTCTGATCATGCGCAAACTGACTGCGTTTCTGCAATTCTGCGAGTAGGTTGAGTTGGCCTACTCAGAGCCTTCGCAAACGTGCGAAATCGCAAATCTACCCCGCATGCGTGGAATCCCTTTGCCAACGTTTGGATGTTGGGATAGGATGTTTCTATTACGTTCAAAAAAGTTTCCTTCCGCCTTCGCATTCGTTTGCAAATTCGCAAACTTTGCATTTTGCAAGTTTGCGCAACCAGCCCTGAGTGAAGTGTTACCTTGGACAACTTATCAAAAACTGCTACAATGTCGCAAACTTGCTAGGACGCTGCTAACTGACATGAGAATATGCATTTATTTTGAAATCGAAAGTAGACGTACTATATAAACGGAAATTATAAATACTCTGACGTCATAATAACATTTAAAATTAGTTTCAGTGCACAAAGTGGTCTACAATAAAACTGTACACATTTCTGCCTAAAAACTAAAATTCTGAGTGTTTGTCGACAAAGCGGTGAGAAAACTAAAAATTCGAGTTTCTATGCCCATACGCAGTAACTCCAAGTTTTTGTTTTGGAATTTTAGTTTTTAGAACGCAGTAAGCACTTTCATTTTGCAATTTTCAGACTGCTTTTTGTGCACTGAAATGAAACTCAATAATAGTGAAAACCAATGCGCCTTTAAATGAAACTTGTTTCAATAAAAGCCAGTTTTCAGCTATTTTATTAATAATTAACTATCAAAAGAAGTCAAAATTGTCTCGGTGTCGGATGCATTCTTCCATGACAATACAGCAAAATGAATAGGGCATAAAAGTGACGATTTTTATGGGAAATTTGGATCTAGTTCGAGAATATCGGTCGTAGAAAGACGAAGTTGGTCTTTAAAAACGCAGAAAATGTCAATTTATAGCAGCATGCACTTAGATTCCTAATTTTTACCTCTGGTTACGAGATATTAATTAAAATTGCAATAACTCGCAAACGAAGGTAAAAGGTAGAAATCTAAGTGCAAGCTGCTATAAATTGACATTTTCAGCGTTTTTAGAGACCAATTTCGTCTTTCTACGACCAATATTCTCGGACTAGATCCAAGTCTCCCAAAAAAAGTTAAGAGCGAATATAAATAGTCAAGCCCGATCGTCATTATAGAAACCATACCTTACCTACCTCTTAACGTGGGCGGTCAGGGAAAATAGTATCAAATTTCATGTTTTAGTAAATAATAAAATCTCTATGGATATTATTTAAAATTATGAATACTATTCAAAAAACCAGAATCCAAAGCCCGTCCTATGCATAATATATTGAACTTTTCTGTGGCAATATAAGAATTGCGTTTTGACTGTGACACTATGACTATTCGTAACATCTTCGGCTATATAGACCACCGTTCTGTTCCGTCTTCCGATTTGATTGACTATTTTCAATTATTGCTTATAGTCATAGTCATATCATAATATAAACTTTTTATTAATATTAGAATGTTAGAATGGCTGTGATGGGAGTGAATGGGAGAGAACAAAGTTCTAAAACTGTTAGTTCAATTGTCAATCAACTCAAACTCAATATCACATTAGTCACCAAATTACAAATACTATGAAATTAAATTCATCACACTCTTTGTCACCTAAAAAGGTACAAAATAAATGTAATTAGAATAATATAGATGATCAATGATATGACTTCTATGGAAGAGATAGTTCTGATTTCCTTAAATAAGTAAATTAAATTCCCTGTGAGTAACGGCTGGAAAAGTTGTAGAGCCAATTTAGGTAATTTATCTATTTGTTTCTAGTTTTGAATGAATTTTCCTTAAAATAGTGAAAATAGTTGTCCTATTACGTTATGTGATACAATTTTATTCAATGATATACCAAAACACAAGCACACAAAAATGTTTTGAAAGATTTATATTTTAGCGCCTATCCAGCCAAGGATATATCATTAGTTGACAGATCAGACAATTTACTAAGCTACTTGACTACCAAGTTGGTCATGGGCAATACAAAAATTTCGACTTTTTTTCGCAAAGTCCCTAAGGATCTGAGACGACTGGTCCTAGACACATATAGTAAATTTGAAAAAGATGCATCGATACTTTCTTCATCGTTTCCTTATTGAAAATTTCACACTTTCAACTTTGTTGTCTAAGATATCGCAGTTTTTAACTTAACATTTTGACCAAAAAACCAAGTTTCAATTTTCAAACTGCAGTATCTTAGAAAAAGAAGTCGAAACTGTCAAATTTTCAATAAGGAAACGATGAAGAAAGTTTCGATGTATCTTTTTCAAATTTACTATATGTGTGTATGACCAGTCGTCTCAGATCCTTAGGGACTTTGCTAAAAAAAAGTTAAGGGCCAATTTGATAGTCAGTGTAACTAGCTGTAACTAGGAATACCCCCACCTTAATACTTCAGTGTACCGACTTATGCTAAATAGGAATTGAGGGGAAAAAAGAGCACGGTGCACCGCGGTGGAGGAAAAAGTACTCAGACTCCTGACTAAGTGCTTTAGTGTTTCCAAGTTAAATTACGTATCAACATTAGTTACAAGTGATATATTATGCGGATTTTATGGAATTTATAATTTTCGGTAAAAAATAAAAATTTTGATTTTAGAATGCGACTGCCAATAGGGGTTTCTCACAACTGGGGCCGGCCACCAAATTAACATCTAATACCTGTCTGTGTTATCCTGGAGTTTGGCTGTGTTGTGAGGAACGTCTATTAGCGCTGAACGCTAATTTTAAACCTATTTTTAGATTTTTTCCTCTTGACACTAAAACGCTTCAACTATGTCAATCCAATTCAAAGTTTATTTAAGTGCCGAAAAGTTCAAAGTTCAAATAATACAGGATGAATTTGTTTTTACAACAGTCAGCACCGAAGATTTTATTATGTTGTTAAATTATTTTGCTGTCTTTTGGCAATCTTAATTTGAAACAATAAAAAGTAGTATACATTATATTCTCAAAGTTGTGTATTTTTACTTTTTAATGTCACTATCAACTATAGTCTTTTGTCTTAGTCATACACTTAAGAATCAAGAAGGATCCAAAAAAGTGTTTTTTACTCTTTATTGAGTGTCTGTCAAAAGTCTAACGGCTCCTGAGCCGAACATCATCATTATCATGAACTGAAAAAATTCAATCAGTCTAATTCTATACTATTGTATTACTCATTACCTAGTCTAGGGGTTCACTGACTGATATTTAAAACTAACCGCAAAGCAAGGTACCTTATTTTTGGGAAAAACAATAAAACACTTAGCCGAATGTTTGTAGGCTTCCCCGCCGCAGTGTCTAACTATCCGTCTCTTTGACGAGGCGGTTTCCCTTGTCGTTTTGTAACTCTATGCTGTGGCGCTGCTGATTGTAGTGTGAAAATATATAAGCCTGGTGGAGACAGAATTTGCTCCTCCGGAGACAGTTTTTGGACCTGAGCCTCTTAACTCTTTCGTACTGCTTTGCAACGTAAAGCGTAAAGTCGAAAGAGTATAAATATCTTAACTACTCATTACCCTGGCTGTTTCTCCTATTTTTGTTGTTAATGTCCACTGTCGCAGATGATTCATCATAATCATAAGTCGTATTTGTAGACAAGTCTCCAATTTGCTGATTTTCATGTCCCCTTCTTCTCAATGAACTATTTTCCGCACCCATGATTTTAAAATTTGTCTAGTAGATGCCTACTAGATTATAATGTCCACTAAACAAAACTAATGTTAACTTTATAAAAAGCAACATGAACTATATGAACAAATAAACAAAACAAAACCAAAAAATGAGGTTATGAATCGTACAGGTGATAGGGTACAGCCGTCGTAAGAGCCGTACAGCTGTGCAGTGTTATTGGAAAAGTTTAAACTAACATTCATACAGGGTCGGTGGCAAATGTTGTAAATACTGATCCATTTAAACCATATATTATATAGCTTTTTATTAGAATTAAAGGACCAGCTTTTTTACTTTTGAAATCTAGTGGAAGGGAAATGAGTGCGATTTAATAGATTTTGTCGTAAAAAGTGACATTTGTGGAATATTTTCAATACAGACTCAATTCAATACAATTAAGAATGATCTTGCCCTGTACATTTTGTTGACAGTATAGTAGTACATCGTACATCCGATCCAGAAAGACTGCACAGTGACGTTCCTTCCTTGAATAGCGGTGGGTAGTTTGAACTTGCAGAAAGTCATGAACAGACGGATATTTTGATGTTAGATGAGAATTAGAAAAGATTCAAGATTTGGAAATTCAAAATTACTATTTTATCCGTTTAATTGCAGCACTTGTCCCAAGACACAACTGAAAACTCGCAACAGGTAATTTAATTTCGCCAAATTTGTATTTTCTTCATAGTGTCTGTGATGGACTGTAGTTGTATGGATGGTGTATGGTGAATGGAACTGTTGAATGTTAAAATTAAAAAGTAAAAACTTATGACTTAAAAAACTCATAGGGAGACGCGAGGAAAACCAAAAAACAAGGAAAAATAAAGTTTCTGGATAGTCAGAATATGGGGTAAATTAAAAACATATATGCCACAGTCTCCCGGTTGAAATCATTTTTAGCATTGTGAAATGTGAAAGTGTGAGTGCAAGAGATAGTGTGTTGTAATTTGGTCGCTATCAAGATGTCTTAAATCGTGGAACCACTTCCGCTAGATATTCGTGGTAGAGACAAGTGTAAGTCTCAAACTGCAAATAGGAGTATCGAACTCTCTAATTAATGCTAATTCTCTGCAGTCAATTATTTGATTGTACATAAAAGTGTAAATTTTCAATTATCTCCACCTAATATCTGTCAAAGCCAACCTGCAAGATTCCTAGGCACTTTAGATTTTTTGTGTTGCTTTAGCTGTTATGAGGTCACACGGCGACGGGATCTCCTTAATCATCCCCAAAGGGAAATTGCTACCGCGTGGCGTCACACATACTTAGCTAAGCAACAAAAAATTCAGACTTGCCGTCAGTTAATTTCATAATTTTTAATTCATTTCAGGAGAACCTTTTTGAATCAGGCCAAAGGATTTTCAATATTATAATTTACAGTATTTGTTTATTAAATATTATACTATATTTATTTTGCCATTGACTTTTAGTTTTATATGTACAAGAAAATATACAGTCTTACAGTGCTCATAAATGTACACATTTATATCCTTACATTTCAAGATTTCCTTCTCCATTTTCCATGGAATATTTTGGTTTCGACTTTCGAAAATAATTTGACCCATATTACTAACTACAAAGTATTGCGACTACTCAAACAAATTAATTTTCATTTTTCTCGGAATTTTACCAAATATTCACAAAATCTTTTGCGTTCAAATAAATATACAATACGTAAGAATATATATGCTGAAAATGCTTATAGATATGATAAATTTCAACGACAAATGCGACTGATTTTTGGTAATGGATAGATTGCAGTATTTTTAAAACCGGTCAATATTTGCTTTTTATAATCTCTAACCTAATAAAATTTAAACAACCAAAAAGGGGTAGGCACCAGTCTTATGGAGTTCAGGCACCGACAGATCTGAATAGGATTAAAATATGTTGTAGCCCTATTTTTTCTGACCAAAAGTCATTATTGTCGAAATTCAATGTGGGCTACCGTTCTCGAGATATCTGTGGTCAAAAACTGCCATTTTAACGTTGGGGGAGCAATCCGGCAGCCGAAACCCGCAGATTTATGTAGTAATAACTATGGTTGCCAGGTAATAAATCTGCGGGTTTCGGCTTCCGGATTGCTCCCCTAACGTTAAAAATGGCAGTTTTTGACCACAGATATCTCGAGAACGGTAGCCCATATTGAATTACGACAATAATGACTTTTGGTCAGAAAAAATAGGGCTACAACATATTTTAATCCTATTCAGATCTGTCGGTGCATGAACTCCATAAGACTGGTGCCTACCCCTTTATTGACTGTATTTTTTATTAGGTTATGTCAGAGAAAGACGAAAATAGTGACGTGTAGCATATTAAGTGACTATGTATTGAAGACTAAATTCCTGGTTTTTGCATTGAGAAAAGAACTCAAAAAAAATTGGATATGATTTTTCATTGGGAAAAAATTCAATTCGGGGTCGGACATTACATTTTATTCCCTTTGATAGATATAATATATGTCACCTTTTCCAATACTATTCCCGGAGATAATATAATATAATATTGGTCCACGTTCGGTAACCAACCGTTTAACCATCTAAATCAGTCTGGATGACATGTTACAATGACTGGGAAGTGGTGGCTAAAATAGGTAAATCGTCAAATTAAGGAAATAGAGAAATGTAGACTCAAAAAAGTATTCTTGGTCTGATGCAAGGCGGGCTAAATTTCTATAGTGACGCTTGTTTTGCTTATAGACAGGTGGGGAAAGGACCTTTATATCGGTGGACAAACTCTGGGACAAAAATATGAATTTTTGTCCCAGAGTTTGTCCCGTCCCCATCTTAGATTCCTGGTATGCATATTTCTCATATTAACAGGCGTCTATTGTCCATTGCTGGAATTAGCGAAGGTTAGGTGGTGTGCTGTCAAGTGTTGCACAAATTTAAAAGGTAGCCCTTCTGCTACAGTATTTTATTTTCCAAGCGTACAAGAAGAATGCATGGTTGGATGTTGTGCTTTGTTGTGGAGTTTTTAAATCGAACCTCGCTAATTTTGGCGTCTGTAAATTGCATTTTATATTTACATGATTTTATTATTCCGAGTTTGCGGTGGCTCCCGGCTAAAACATTTTTTCGTGGAACTTTCTCAGTCAAATTATATCCTAGGCTTTTCAGTTAATGGATTCGTTGACTACTTATTTAGGTGTCGCATTTATAATTTAGAAGTGCCTATTTCAGATTGAACTTTCTCAAGAAGTTCGCTGGGCTTAATCTCTGAGGTTCACATGGGGTCAGGTCAATGAGTTTGGAGGAACTGAGAATGAGATTGAGGATCATGATCATTGAGCAACTCCCATTGCCCCGGAGCGGAGGCTGGAGTAGAGAGTTGCACGGGCAGGCAATTTAGTGCCCGTGCCCAGGGCTGCCTGTGCCCGTACAACTCTATTAAGAGTTGCACGGGCAGGCAATTTAGTGCCCGTGCCCGCCCATGCCCGTACGGGCTGCCTGTGCCCGTGCAACTCTCTAGGCTGGAGTATGGACTCCGTTTGAAAATCTTTGATAACCAGTGACTAAAATGACCGGCCGGTTGAAATGTAGATTGAGTAGATTAATAGTGTCGATTTCAGAATGGCCCCCTAACTCACGCCTGTGGGTTAGGGGGCCAATGAGTCAAGTTGTACAGTGGATTATAAAAATTTAGCACATTCCCTGCTGCCCAGTCACATATGCATATTTTGCTTGAATAAATTCACCACCTCTGTCGCAGCAGCAGCAGCTAGATATCCTTGCCAGAATAATACATTAGAGAAGGCCAGAGAATTCTCATTTTTTGGAACTTTGAAATTTAATAGCTCCTAGAGTAGCAATTAGTAGCAAAAATGACCAGCGTCATTTTAATTCTAATTTTTTTCTCTATTTAACTCACCTGAAATCATTACACCGTGGTACAACGTGCAATTAACATGTATTTCCAGACACCCTTAAATCCACTTTGAGAATCAAAATCTGTCTCTGTGCCAGTGAGGCTCGAGTTGGAGTGAGAGCGTGGAGTGGAGTATGGACGAGGACAAGTAGGGAACGTGAATTTCACTATTTATTTAATTATTTCTGAAAACAAATTACAGTTAAGCTCTCAGAATTTCCACCTCTATACTATATATTCGTACTTTAGCATTTAGGGACTTGAAATTGTCATAAAACGAGGTTATTAAAGTCTTTTTCATTGGTGGATGCATTTTGCCAATGGGATTGCAGATTTCCATGATTGCAATTGTTGCGTGTTCCATTGCATAGATTGCATCGTGAGTTTAATTTGTTGAAAATTTTACGTTAATCTCGATACATAAGTATTAAGTACTTCAAATTAATTGGAAACTAAATGACTATTAATTTTTATGGTAATCTCTATGATCATTCGAATGAAAATTAGTTCCTAACTGAATTTGGATTGGTACCATGAGCTGGGACGATCCGTCCCAGAGTTTGTCCTTATCATTTCAATGGTAATATAGAGTCCTTTCCTCACCTGTGTATTTACAATAAATGTATTGCTATAGAAATTAAGCCCACCTTGGTCTGGTGGCATCTTTAAATAATAGCCGCTGTCCAAGTTACTAGCCGATTTTAGCCGCTGTCCAATATATTAGCCAATTTTAGCTTCTTTGACTACTAGCAATACTAATACTAGCCAACTTGTAAGAGTGGATTAGTATGATATGATATGATAAGTGTAGCTAAGGATGGTGGTATTAACATGATTAAATTTGATAAAAGTTATGTAATATATACTGATATCAAACGACTGTAATGCAGAAGTCAAATGACTGTTTTAATACAATAAGGGGCTTAGATATTTGTAAACAAATAAATTAAATTTTAGCCTGTCGGAGGGCTGAGCTTATAGAACCGCATTGTCTGTTAGGAAACACGACAACTTGTAATAAATGAACCCAATAAATTATTATTGGTTGCCCAAGGATATTAACGTGTAAATAATGTATGTGTGGCAACAAAAAATTTAAATAGTATATTATATTGATTTGTCACATTTTCAGTGACCACATTTTTTAGGTCCACTATGGCATAACTGTCATGTATTTGGCCACAAAAATGTCTAGATCCAAAAATATTTATCTGCATTCCAAAGTTTATTCGTAATAAAACAACAACCTCTAATATAATTCGAAACTATGAAAAAAATGTGGATACTCTGTTCAATTTACACCTTCCAGAATTGTTTCAGGCTTTCAAAAACTTTATTTTGGGAGTTCTAAAACAACCTCTGATATCATGTTAGTTTGGATTTTTAACTTTTCTGGATTTTGGTTAGAAACAATGTCTTAATATTATACATTTTTGCACACTTTTTTCCTTTTTCAGACTAGGCTACGACTATGTGGAATTTTAGTATCACAGAGCCACAGAATACATCTTGTAAGTCCAGTAAAACTGTCCAATCCAAAATTTTGATTTCCTGAAAGGTATTTTTCTCCCATTCACTGTATTCTATCCTATCATCTCAAATTGAATAGGACTGGGTTGAGAAGGCCGAAAAAAACGCCTAGCTAAAAATAGGCAGGAAAGCAATGTGTAATATGCATTTCTTAAGCGCCTGCGTATTTCGTTTTGAGAACACACTACCACACGTTCATACATAGATAGAAATATACGACAGGTAAATTTATTGCTTTATCAAGTGTACAAGTCTACAATATCGAGAGAAATTTCAATTTTTCAATATTTCCAATAAGGATCTTTTGAAATTACTGCGACGACTTTGACAGGCTTCTATACGGCTTCGAAGGAAATCTCTCATTCGGCAGAGCTCCTTGTTGTCTAAAAACTGTACTTTGCACCAATTTTTGCACGAATTACAAAATCTATTGTTATAAAATAACGCTATTGGTCACTGTCAACCGTGATGCTATTGGACACTGTCAGGCGATTTCTTATTGGCTTGCTTGAATAAGACCAACCTGACCCGTGTGAGCTATGTAAGCTGGTTTTCCTCACGGCAACAGTAGTATTTAGCACTCTTTGATATAAACTTTTGAAGGGTTGCACAAGGGTATGGTAATTTTCACATTAGGGCGGGCTTAAAATACTTTTATTTTCGGCAACAAAAACATGACTACGTTCTAATTCTAATCTATCTTTAGGACCCATTAAATATGTAATATGATGTGTTTGCAAAGCGTTATAATAATTTTCCCTTCAGAGCGGGCTTTAGAAGCTGGCAAAATTACAGTTGCTAAGGTATTTATTTTATGAAAATATCTAACCCCCTTATTGTATTAAAGCAGTCAAATGTTGCAATAAATATTCCCCCTGAGAATGTTCGTGAAAATCATATAAAATTTTGAAATGAAATACTGTGTTGTGATTTATTAAGGGCCCGGTTCCTCTGACAATCATGAAAAATGTTTCGAATTTCGAAAAACAAAGTAGGTTCCTCAGGGTGACTCGAACGTTATAGGGTGAAGACAATAGGATGTTTTGCTCTTTTTCTGCAGCCAGTTTAGATAGGAAAACTGGGTGCAGGCCAGGGGGGATCAGTGGATCCATGATAACGGGATTTTTCGCAGCTAAAAGTCAACTGAATGCATCCAAACCTCAAACTGGCTGCAGAAAGAGAACAAAACATTCTACTGTCTTCACCCTATAACTTTCGAGTCACCCTGAGGTTCCTAATGTTAGCCGAAACCCATATCTTTAAACTAACGACACATTGAAGATTGAAGATGTACAGTTCAAACTCAAACTACCCCTGGTTTATGAAAATCATTGGGCACTTTCGACACTCGATATCGATACTCGATGATTTTCAAAAAACCAAATGACCATGGTTAATTTGTAATGAATATTATTACAAAACCGACCCTATTTTTTAAAGCGAAACTGTCTAGATCCATTTGCAAGGCAAATATAGGGTTTAGTACTAGACAACTAGAATGCAAGAGCCAACTGGTTAATGATAGAAAGAATGTCTAAATAAATCTTATGATCAGTATAATCTTTCAAAAAATTATTTTTAGTAGGGATGTCTAATAATGAAGATGTGGACATGAGCGGAGGCGGAGTAGCGGATTTTGACAGCAATAAAAATGAGAAAATGTTTACGTTGAAGAAGTGGAATTCGGTGGCCATGTGGAGTTGGGATGTGGAGTGTGATACTTGTGCTATTTGCCGTGTCCAGGTTATGGGTAAGTTTTATTTCTTTTATTCTTGGCACAAGTTGATTGACATCATTTGTCAATCAGTAGTAGTAATAGAAAGGTTGAAACGTTTGGAGAACCGAAGAGAATTTCCTTCTTTCTGTTAAATCCAATCCAATGACGTCAAAAAATTACCGGGCAGAAAACAAGTTCCCTCCCATTTAATTTTCTCCGTCTTCTCAGATGTGTCATATCTGCCTGCCTGTTTGCTTGCATTCTTCTGGTGTCTGACAGAAAGACTGATGTCATCAGTCTTGATGTCTACTGTCTACTTTGTCTGTCATCTGTCCATCTGTCTCTCTGTATAATACGTTTCATCATAATAAAACACGCGCGGTTTATTATTTGAAAACTGAGTTAGGATACTTTGAACTCCTAAACCCTTGAAATTACTGTCTTAAAAGGTTTTTTAAAGGTTAAAAGAGATTTACTACTACGTCAACCCGTGAGGCAAATCCGTATAGAAAAGCAGTTAAAATATTTATACTCATTCGAACTTTGCGCTTTACGTTGTAAATCAGCTGAATGAGTTAAAAGACTGTGCTCCAAATTTTGTCTCCGGGAGACAAAATCTGCCTCCAACTTGTTCTCGACTTTCCCGCTATAGTGGCGCTGGCGTCGAAAATAGTAAAGGAAACCCCCTTATCGCTAACTAGATCTACCATTTATTTTTGAAAACAAGTCACCTTGTTTAGCGGAATTTTAAATATCGCTAGGTCAGTCCCCAGACTGATAGAAAAGTGGGTGAGAAAGTAGAGCCCCGAGACGCGGGAATATGAATATCTGCAATGCCTAAGCCTCACAAATATTCATATTCCCGCGTCTCGGGGCTATACCTTAACCTCGCGGTTATTTCTTTCAAGGATAAAATAAGTTGTCTCACCAATCGAACAATAAAATTATGTGCTGGGTGTCTCCTCTATCCTTTATTATCTCTATTGTTATACTGTACAACCTATCTGGTGCATCGTAATGGTGAAGGAAGGCGCATACTCTCATGTATACCGACTACCGACCCGCACTGTGGCGCTGCGGCGGTCAAATATATATAAACTATAATACTATAGGGAATATCTATATGACGCATTGAGAAAACTACAATAAAAATCATATGACATGGCAAGTCCTAAACCGCAAAAAATTTAAACGCTTCCATATGAAGATGGGGTTTTAGTCATCGGTTTTAGTCACTGTTTAATGAATCCGTCTCACAGGCTGTTTTGCATGTATTAACTTTTGCAGAAAATCACTCAACTTTTTATTTTCAAAAATCAACTATTTTATTTCCTTTTAAAAAATTCTAAGGACTAGGTTCACTAAGTAAGTCGAAGAATTTCACTTTCGTACTTCGTCATTCGTACGCCTTGTGGTACTGGAGGTAGGAGGATTTTGCGAAGCGTAATGGAAATCCGTAGAATCAACCTTAACCAAAACATATTATATCCTCCGAGTTCTCTAATGGCTCACTGTCAATACCACTTACGTTCGTGTCGCACTGGTCGCGCATCATCTGCTATCAAACATTCAATTTCCAATTCTGTTGCAGTTGGAAATGCTGGAATGAGAATAGAATTGATGTGTGGTGTGAGTTGTTGTGATTATGTGGTAATGGTAATGGCGACCAAATAAATGTAAAATAGGTAATGCCACGTTAAAAATTTGAGGATTTTTTATTTTTGTATGTTGTATTCCTAATCCGCTTTTCTACCGGTAACTAGTGATTCATGGGTAATAAAAATTTTCCGCAAAATCAAGGATGATTTTCATATTTCACATACCCAATTTATTTCACTAATTTTGACCATAATTTTAGCCACTGGCTATCAAAGAAATTCATTTAGCCGGCTGGCCATTTTAGTCAGCTATTTTAGCCAACCAGCCGGCTGGTCACCGAACACTGGTTTCGTCGAATAACCGAATAACGGATAGTTACCGAATTCGCTCTTTTAAAATGTCAGTCACAATCACAATAACTAAACGACTAAAATTTATGAGCCCTCAAATCTTTGTACAATCCTTGCAATATTTGTAGAAATATGATCGAAACGGGGATGTGGATGTGTGTGCAATAAAATGATGGACATTGATATAGTAGTTGTTAGTACAATATTTTTACTGTCTTTAACAGTGTTATACATTTGATATATTTAAATAATATAAAACTGTTTGTGCTGTGCTAATTTACAATCTATTGCATTGCATGTTTGCAATTCATCATTAACATTTTACATTTCTTCAATTCGATCCTTAGACAGTTACAGTGTTAGTAGAATCAAGGAGCATAAACCTGGCGTAGGATTAAAATTCGAAGTCCCGTAAACTGTATAAACTGTATTACTACGTTTGCACTCATTGTTAATTGAACCAAACCTGTCTGAATGTAATTTTGGTCCCCAGAGACAGATTTACTAAATTGGCACTTAATTAGACTTTTATTTTTTACTTGGCGGATAACGGCGGGGCTAGTCAATGAAAATTAATCCACCCCCTGACAGGTTATATTATTCCATAATTATCAAAAATGTGATTTTAATTTATGCTTTTGACGATTTCGTCTTTTCGGATTTTATAATGACGAATGTATCAAAATCTCAAAATGGGTGCAGCGTGAATGCTGATCTGATTAAAATCATTCTTGTTCATCATCAATACGGCCAAGGCATATGGCATACTCAGGCGGACAAATTTTCTCCAAAATAAATAAACTAAATAATCCTTACTATTTTCTTGATTTTAATCAAATTGGGCCTGGAAAATCTTGAGAGAAGTATAGTATTGGCAATCACAATTTTTTAGTATTACATTAATCCCAAGTATATATACAATACAGTGAGTCCACAAAAATTGTGAAATTTTTAGTTGTTTTATTTTTTGGCTGAGAAATTTGTTGAGAATAATTTTTTCCGAACAGTTTTATTAGCAAAGAGAACAATGAGTGGTATGAATAAGGTCTACCTTATGCTTTTACTTAAAGTTTTTGAAGTAAAAGGTTCCTTTGGTATGAATAAAAATATTAGCAATTACTTTTGCTTATGCTTAATCTACGAGTAAAAGTATTTTCTAATTTTCATGAAGCATTTACTACCGTTAGAAGTAAATACTACATTTTGGTATGAATAACATCTTGAATTTATTTCTACTTTGAGTATTTGCTTCAAAAATTTGAAGCTTCTCCGATAGCAACTTCACCTTCACCTTTTACTTTTCCACGCAAAAGAGTAGCATTGGTAGGATTTACGATTAATTTTCTAAAGTAACTCATAGATAACTCTGACCGGTTACTTATATCCATGACCACGAAATTGCATTTGTGAATTGAAGAGTATAGGTGTGATTCGTTGCTGGTCTCTGATTGGCTGAGTCATAGTAACCAAATTTTGTTGTGTACAAAATGAGAAGTAAATACTACAATTGCAAAGTATTTGCTTGACAGTAAAAGTTTTCTTTTATTCATTCGATTTGAAGGAAATGCATTTGCTTCTACCTTTTACTTCAAGTCTAGACCTTTTACTTCTACTTTTACTTTGTAGTAAATACTTATTCTTATTCATACCACTCAATGTCGTCAGTTGCTGGTGGAAAAAATATTTAATACCCGCGAAAAGCTATATTTAACATTGGCGGCTTAGCAACTTAAAAAATACGATTATAACAACCTGAAAATATTTAGTGGAAAAACGTGAAGAATTTATTGAAATATTTTAAACCCTCATTTATTATTTGATATAATAAGAGGTAGAGTTAATAGACTGTGAATACTTCATGTATGTGTCAGCGCCAAACTGTTCTGTTCTGGTCTGTTTCGCGCTGATATCCTTGAAAAAGTTGATGTATAATTTTTCTAATGAGGTTTATTTAAATGTGGAATACCCAGCCATTAAAACAAGGATATTCTATCATAATAAAAGTAGTCCTTGTGAACTTTCATTAAAAGTTCTCTGGAAACTTATTTTCTAGGTTGCAAGCAGATTAGCAACGTTTTACATGTTCGGATGTTGGGCTGCAAGCCCTAAGCAATTTTTTTCCCCTGCCAATGTATCATCATTTTTTGACTGCATAATAGTACAGTACAAAGTACAACTAAGAACTAACAGTAGTACTGTTTCATTTGCCTGGAAGTATCGTTGAGATCACGGCCCTTTCTATGCTCTGCTACTATACTACTATGGATTTTGTACAATTTTCGATATTCCTGACAGGATCGAATTACATGCCCATGGGGGAGGGCCTAAAATTGGCAAGCGAAGAGATTCTACGGAAGGGTCGCACTAAATTCTTTTCTATGTCCTCTAAACTTTTACCTTGGGTTTCGGGCACGTAGAAAATGATAAAAAACAGGCCTAAAAAGCATATGATTCCAAACAACAAAAATGCACTGTGAGCTCCAAAGGCCGTCACGAATTGAGGGAAGGATTTGGTGACAATAAAAGTACAAGTCCAATTAAATGCAGTAGCAGTCGCTGCTGCTGACCCTCGAATACGCCCGGGAAATACTTCCCCCATCATCAACCTGTAAAAAGAATCTTTATCTCAATACGCAATTTAATTTGTCTAGCCCGCGCTTGGCCATTAAAAATACAGAATGGCAGGAATGTTTGAGTCAAGAAACAAAAAAGCAATACCTTTTTTACACAAAAGGAATACCTTTGCTACAAAATTGGTACCTTATTTTTTACAAATCGAATTTTCCAAATTTTGAGACTGGAAAAACAAAGATATTGGCAAACATAACTAAAATTTAATTTAAAAAATTCTCTATCGAACCTGAGGCTGATTTTAGCAACCTCAAAATAGAAATAAATCTCCACAGTGTTTTTCATACAACTTCAAACTTTGCGCGTTAAAATTTTTTAAAAACTAGGTCTTCAGGATTGGTAAATATTTATGGGTTAGATTTAAAATAAAACACGTTTGCCCTTACTCATCGCGTCGCAGTTCTCCAATGTGGAATTTGCTACCCTTAAACCCGACCTTAAATTAACGTTATGAATGGATATAAAAATTCTCACCAAGGTATAGGGCCGAATCCAAGTGAGAAAGCGACGACAAACATCATGACCCCGATTAACGGTATCCAACCCAGTCCCTCCGTGAGATGGGTTTCGTACTCCTTGAGATAAAAAAACGCTCCTAGAGTCCCTAAGCAGGCGATCATCAACACATCTGAGATGATGAGGAGGACTTTTCTGCCGAGTCTGTCGATGACGACGTTTGCAACGAACGTCGCGGCAAAGTTGACTACGCCTACTATGATTGCACATAAATTACTGTTCACGTTTGACCCGGAAAGCTCGAAGATTTGGACCGTGTAGAAAATGACTGCATTGATCCCACTGAATTGTTGGAAGAACATGAGACCTAACGACGTGATCAAAGGCTTCACATACGTCTTCCCCAACAAATCCTTCATCTTAGTCGCATATTTCTTTGACAAGATGTGCGTGTTTTTTATCTCGTTCATTTCCGTTCGGATATCCGTAGCGGCTCCTCTAAACCATTGCAAAGATTTCACTGCTTCAGACTCCTTACCTAAAATACCAAAATAGAAAATAAGTGCTGGTAGAATTTATACAGTAATCTGGCTAGAGCACAGGCTTACACGATTTTTACGTGTAATTTTCATTTCATTATAGTTTATTAGTGTTAATATTGGTATGGTATGGTTTATTGACAATTTTTTCGAATAACCGGTTACAATCAAATTATAGCAAGTTTACTTCCATCATTATCACTACGCTAATTGTTAATAAAAATGATAAACTTAAATACTAAACTTGTCAGTCATTAGTGAACAAATAAATGTATATAAATATATAATATTGATTACCGTTGGCCATGTACCAGCGCGGGGTTTCGGGAATCAAAGCCATGCATATAAGAAACGGAATGGACAGAACCGCTCCTAGAAACGCTTGTGCACTCCAATCAAGGAAGTAACCAGCCGTGTAGCAAATCAGAATTCCTAGAAAAATATTAACGATGTTTGAAAGATCATTTTTGTCATCTTTAATAATCAAAATAATTATTTTGGCATTGAATAATCTTTACATGAAATGTTAAAAATAGTCATTAACATTAAAAGTATTTTATTTTTCATAGAGAGACATTCGAGGCAGACTAAAGTTTAGTGCATAAATGTTTTTTTTAAATTATGCCTCATTCTCTATTCTGATTACCCAGAAATTTTATTTTTCCTTGTTTTCTGCTTTTCCTTGTGTCTCGATCCCTATGAATTTTTTAAGGTTTTTCTTCTTTTTTATAATACTAATGTATTTATTTTAATTTTTTGTACCGTACCAACATTTCCAATGGTAGTGGGTAGAAGTCCAAGTGTTCCTCTGACTTCTGGCTGAACAGTTTCGGCTAAGTAGACAGGAAGGGATAAAGATGCTACGCCCACGCAAAATCCTGCAATCGATCTCGCTACATAGAGCATCCAAACGTTCTGTGCCATCGCGATTAGCAGCCAAGCTGTTGTCATTCCATAATTATATTATTTATACTACACAAATAGAAACGGAAACTAGGAAAGGAAGCGCACAAATAAACTTGTGTTTATAAAAATAGTAATCTATAATATTTGTACGCTTTATATCAACCGGGGAAAGTCCAAGCCCCATGCCATGTTTTAAAACAGGGATTAGAAAAAATCCATCGCGAAAAGGGTATTGTATTGTATTTATATTCATTTTATATCCATAAAAATTAGTCAAGGGGTTAACCATGCGTTTGCGTTTATTACGACGTTATTACATACGTTTACAATTATTATTTATTAGGAATGGGATTGAATAGAAAAGATACGTACAAAGTATAAAGGGGAGGGCGGTTGCCAAAATCGTCGTTTTTCTTCCTAACTTTTCTATTAAAGTTCCTCCGATAATTCCGCCTACAAGGGCTCCCAACGGCAATAGGCTTCCAATCCATGACTCCTGTTCATACAAATATTAACAGGTATACTATAATAGAATTATGACATTTTTCAATTCGCTAAGTCATTAAAAAAGTGAAGTAGCCCACAAATGAAAATTTTGCCTTTTAGCTACCATCAACTTTTAAGTGCCTAGTGGAATAAACTCGTAATCAGCGGGAATTATAAAGTTTTAACTGCTTGGTAAATAAATGAGCCTGGATGTTGAATTATTGAAATGAAACTGTAATTTAATTTATAAACTGCAAAAATTGTGAGACTTTTCCACACATGGGACCGCTTGCGAGGTTAGGGAGTCTAACCTCGTAGCCGTAGCCAAATATAATGAACATGAACAAACAGCCCCACCCTCCCCCCAAACGGTGAAATGTAATTGGATTTGGATGCTTCCTTTCAAAATTTTACAATTCTTCAGCGCTATTCTGCTAACTTGGCTAACTAACTACTACAGTATTGGGTTGGCTTTATTATACTTTATAGAAAAAATCGATCGGCAGCCCAGTATGTGTGTGTCTATCTATCTACAAAAGTGGCTTGGTGTATGGCCTCAGAATTGAGCTCTACAAGATCATATTTGGAAAAGTTTGTACAGCTTAAAGTTCTTACAAATCCGCGACATTTGTCAAAAACTTGACATCGTATTCGTATTTAATAAGTAGCAACAGTATCAAGCACTTAATGCTCTTGAGGTAATTTTTAAAACATGTCGCATTAAAATTTATCTAGTAGTTTACAAGATATTGATGATTCCTGTAATGACCAATATCGGGTCATTTAGGACCTTTTCGAAAAAAATGTCATAACTCAAAAAGTTGAATGAAAGCCCCATTCTGAGACCACGCACCATTGCGGTAATATTTCTACGGTCCCTTTAAAGCCAATTTCATCCAAATCCGTCCAGCCGTTTAGGCTGTGGAGGTCAATTTAAGTCAAAAGGTGAAAGATTTTGAAAAAACCGCCATAGCTTCTGAACGTAGCATTTAAAATAAGAATATTTCGGAAAAATCTTATCTTATAAAGTACGTTCAGCCTCTCAAGTGGGACCCCTCAACGTGAAAATTATTTCCCTACCTTCAAGGCAACCCGGTGCAGATCTCTATGGAAAATAAAAAGTGGTATGCGCGAGCTCACCAATGACGTCACAACGTATTTTAAATGGCAACCCCCGAGGAGTGGCCTGATTGTTCCGAAACTCCAATAGATTTATTTTATACTAGTGAACCCAGCTAATGGGCAAATCTAGCACACAAGAGAAATTCAGCAGGCCACGCATCACAGTAATAAAAACAATTTCGAAATTCGAAAGCATCCCATTAGGTTATTAAGTTAACTTTGTAACTGCAAAGTATATTTAAATTAATATACTTTTATTTTCTACAGTGGTAGGTAAAATTAGCTGCAGCCACAAATTTCTGATAAAAAGGAATTTCCTACACCAAAATAATAACTGTGGATTGTAGCATCAAATACAGAGAACAATGAAAGACTCTATTTTCGAAAAAGATCCCACAAAGTTACCAAAAAGCTCCCTTTGAAAATCAAAAAAATTCGATTCCCCGTGGATTTTGGAAAATCATACAAAATCCATGAGTACAACTTACGAATAAAATATTTTTAAAGAATAAATAGTGGTATTACCAAGTACTGTTATTTATTTTAATTCTACAAAAAGATGTCGCAACTGGCACGAAGGAATCAAAGGGTAGTAAAAAGTAAACCCAGCTCTACTAAATTATAATGTTGAATAAGTTTGTCGATGTAGCAGAACCAGTTTGGATTAGAAGTTTTGAAATGCTATTTAATACGCACATTACTATCATTACGAAATGTTCCCTTTCGCTATAATCATTTCCATTCGATCACCCCTCACATCCAACCTATGTTTTCTATTATTATTATGATGTTATAATAATAATATGAAACAACTCATTTCGGTGGTTTAGAGAATTTGGGCTTGCGTATTTTGCTTTTTTGCTTTTAAGGAGCCTGCATATATTACGTGTGCAGTTGATGGGAGGAGGAGGTTCTCAAAAGTATTGCAGTCAGCACTTGCGTTACATATGTGGGAGTGGGTTTTTGCGTTACCTAATATATTCAGGCTCCCTAGGCTCTCCCTACCACACGTACATACATAGACAGGTAAATTTATCAAGTCTACGATTATAAATAGAGATGCCATTACTTTTTAGTATATTATATTCTATTTTCCTTGTCTTCAAGGTATCAGATATAGTCATATATGAAATCTAGGTTCGAAGATTTGAGAACATGTCTGATTTATGATTTAATAATTCAGAATATTTAAAATATACAAATTTTACCTCAGGTCCGTTTTTCTCTATTATTAGAGTTGAATTATTCTCTTCTGTCATTTTTGGGAGAGCAGTCGACGTAAAAGCCGAACCAAATCCGATAATCATCGATCCCAGCGAGACTGAAATAGCTGCCATAACCTGCAGCAAATTCAAAAATTTGGAAGTCAGCCTCATTTTGTGCCTTTTATTTTCAGCAGTTTGGTGAAACATTTAACGCGGCTGGATATAGACAGCGGGATCTGGTTTCCTCAATTACCCCCGTTTTCCCCGCTGCCCCTCCCCCGTTGCCTCAAGTTAGGCCACTTAACCTACATTACCTTCCCAACGGGGGCAACGAATTCAATAGATTAGGTAGGCACATTAGAAGCAATTTTTAGCGATCCGATCCAGACTATCCAAAGCAAATAAAAAATGTAATCGATCCGAACCGATCCTCCAAAACAATTTTAGCGATCCGATCCGGCTTAGCAAAAAAATTTTCGGATCCTATCCGAGCTGCTGTCATTCTAAAATTTAAGCGATCCGATCTGAACTTAACTAGTCCTCCAGAAAAATTCGAGCGGGTTCGGATCGCTAAAACATGACGTTGCATGTGTGTGAACAATGTTTTAACTTGTAGTGAAAATAGTTGTTGAACAAGAAAACTTCAAATCCTTGCTTAAGATTTATTTCTCAAAAAAACTTTGTCTACAACGATTTTCAGACAGATTAATAATTGATTAGATTGAGATTGATTACTTTTTTGATATACAAACCAGCAAGGAACATACGAAGAACAGCTTAGAAGGCTTCCATACGTTTCCCAAGTATATCTCTCATCAGAGCTCCTTGCTGTCTGTAAACTGCCCCTACCCAGAGTTCTATTTCTGCCGGCTTTTTTACAATTTGCCCACCCAATCGGGCAAAAGGGGAAAAAGTACCTAAAATTCAATTCCGCCAATAATACATCCTTTATTGTATTATTTAGCCCCATTTTGACTTTTACCCCTTTTGCCCACTAGTCACCTCGCAATTTACCCGCCCAGCGCCCACTAGCCTCTTTTGCCCCTAGAAACCAAGCCACTACCCACCAGCTATTGAACTCTGCCCCTAACACATCACTTTTTGCACCAAATTACAAAATCACTTCCCATGATCATGAACCATGAAATACCCCTTAGGTCTAGACACCCTCAAACTGGTGTTGAGGGTGGAGTGGCGGGGGTGGGGGCCGGCGGGGTACGCGCCCCGTAAGGAGCGCGAAATTTTTTTGAAAGGGGGGCACAGGAGTATAGGAAAATGACCTTAAAATTTCATTGTCATGTAATAATAATATCATTCATTTAACCATTGCGACTTCCTTTATACTCTCATTCTCTAATTCATCATTTGATTTGATAGTTTTATGATAAAATATATAAAAATTTCCAAAAGATCTTAAAAATTTGACCAAAATCTGGGATCCCTCAATCCGGTGGGGCAGTTTCTAGACCCCCTCAACCCCTTATAAACCTGTAGGGATTTCGTTGTAATTTGTAGTGGAATATACTTACATTTACGAAAACCCTGATTTAATAATATCACCTCTTCCATGAAATCTTGTTTATAGCGCTAAAAGCCGATTTTCAGGTCGATTAATGGATTATTTTGATAATACTAACCTGAGAAAATGTGCATTTTGGCTGTTCAATGGGTCCCTTTATAAGAGAAACTGGGACTTCAAGGTTACAATGAGTATCCGACCGGAGAAGCATTTCTTCGCTTAATAATTGTACAAAAATTTGGAAATGATTTTCTTTGCCTCAGTTGACTACTAATACTAACGTTTAGTGTTTAGTTTAACTGATTTGATTATTAAAAAAGGACGGAATTAGTATTCTAGTTGTTATAATTTTCTAGACGAATATTGAAAGGTATTTCATGCGAAAGTTGTGGGATCAGTTGATGAGTGAGCAGGGTAGATGGATGGAACTGGCAGTGACCGGCTGAATCTCTTTATAAAGAAGGTCAAGTTGATTTTAACTGTCTTGGTCATTGGCCAATAAGTGTTTAGTACGAGTGAGTGTGATGTGAAGTTAATTGAAACTTGATCAATTACGATGGACGACTAACCGACTGCGTCATTTCATTTCATGGATTCCTAGTCAGTGTTCCATTTTAGCCGGCTACAAATGAATTTGACCAGCCAGCCGGCTAAAAAGGATGAAATGGCTGGTGGCCAAGATGGCCAAAAATCATGGTTCTTTAAATTTCACGCCAAATCAAAGATGATTTTCTCGGTTCACGTGGCCCCATTTGACTATTTTTGGCCATTTCAGCCATTTTGACTATTTTAGCCACTGGCTAACAAAGAATTTCAACCAGCCGGCCGGCCGGCCATTTTAGACAGCCATTTTAACCAACCAGCCGGCTGGTTACCGAACACTGTTCCTAGTGTGATAATAATATTATTTTTATCACCATCATTCATCCTACGTGCAATGGCAATGACAATAATTTTTAATAAAAATATGTTTACATTTAGTTGATACTTCCAGCAACCTCGCGGAGAAAATTTTGAAAAAAGTGACCACGTGATACATGTATTAAGAGCCAAGTGGATGGACGTGGTCACTGCGGTTGCTGGAAGTATCAACGTAAATAAGATCTCTTCTTATTACGTGATTAATCAACTAGTTTACATTTTAGTAAGTAGCGGAATGCTCTATACTTTATGAAAATCAACTTTTTGTCACGTCAGTTGAGCTATAATAAATACATTTTCCTCACAATTTTAATTATAAATATCTTTACCGTTTTTGAAACATCTTTGACATCATATCATTCTCTGGTTTTAACTTTTTAGCTATAAATTGTCATCGAATTTTGAATCTACCCCTAAATATTTTCAGTAGCGTAAGTGTTATTGAATTTTCCAGTGCAGGTCCAGAAGATCGCAGTATATTCTTTTTACAGTATAAATGTTTTGAAATTTCTTTAAAATCCCTTTTTAGGTACAATATTATTCAAAATGCCAATTTTTGAAAAGTTTCTTAAAAGTCGAATTTGAAAAATTGTGTAAGAGTGTTTAAATTCCATTTTTATAATTCGTTCCGCTAGTTTGTTACATCCCGTATTTCCGTTGCATTACAGTGGTTTGCCAAGTGTATATTCCAGTGATGGGCAAGCAAGAGGACTTATTTTGGAATGAGCAAGTGTGAGACGAGTCCCGGACTCATCTTTCACGGTTGCAGAGGACTACTAGAGGACTTAATTATCACCTGTGGATTTTGGGAGGACTTTATTAACTGTCGCGTGCAAGGCCGCAGCGAGGGGGGGCACGTGCCCCCCCTCCCCGAAATCGAGAAAAATAAAGAAATTTTTGTCTAAAATTGCAAAAAAGGGCTAAAATTTTCAATTTTTTCTCGGTGCCCCTCCCGAAATTTTTTTCTGGCTGCGGCCCTGACTAAGTGGACTATTGAGAGGACTTTATTTTGCACGGCTGACTTTCGGAGGACTTCGAGAGGACTTTATAGTAATCAGTCACGTGACTGGGAGGACTTGAGAGGACTTTTATTAGTGAGGACTTATATCTCATGTGTTTGAGTCTGGGAGGACTCTTAAATTTTGTGAGGACTTATCCCAATGGTGGATTTCGGAGGACTTTGGGAAGACTTAATTAATAGTCATGTGACTAGGAGGACTTTATTTCGTGTGTCTGAGATTGAGAGGACTTTGAGATGACTTTTAATTTAAATGGTCACGTGGCTGAGAGGAGTTATGGGAGGATTTATTTATTGATGTAAAAATTGATACGAGTCTTTCCCACCACATAGTCCTCTCACTTTGGTTCAGAGGACTAGCGGAGGACTCCAGATGAGCTCACGCCCATCACTGGTATATTCTATATTATATCTGTGAATTATAGGTTAAACTTTTTTGATGGTTGTTTGTAAGGCTGAAGGAGGATGAAATAAAGTTTAGTTATTAGTTTATTAATGAAAGAGATAGTTTACTTACATTGAGGGTCTATTAACTCATTTGTTTGTGAGTTTAGCAGCTCAGGGTGAGTGAGTCCTATCACTTCATTCATATGCTCCATATATTATTATTTTATTATATAATAACAATCTTTGTCCGTATGGACATTTTTATCTACAATTCGAGGGCATGAAGAGTAATCGTCGGAATAATAATTCCTTTTATTCCTCCTCATTTTTGTTATCACTTTGGACTGCATGGGTTGACATTACTTATTTTGTACAAACTACATATACCATAATATGACGCGAGTCTAATTTTCTAAATATTCCAAATTAATTTCATTAAGTGTGGGACATACGCGTAGCTATGACACAACAGGCCGCTTTTTGACTATCATATTCAATGAATTTTTCTTTTTAGAAAAGTCCCTAAGGATCTGAACTTACTGGACCTACGAAGAAGTGTAAATACTCAAAAAAATCACAAGAACTTTCTAAAGAGAAGTCCTGTCGAAAATTTGATATTTTCCATCTTTGCATTGAAAATATCGCGATTTCAAAGTAAAAAACACTAAAATATGAGTTTTTTGCAATTTTGAAACCGCGATATTTTCAATACAAAGATGGAAAATGTCAAATTTTCGACAGGACTTCTCTTTAGAAAGTTCCTGTGAATTTTTTGGGTATTTACACTTCTTCGTAGGTCCAGTAAGTTCAGATTCTTAGGGACTTTGCTAAAAATGTCATGCAATTTTTTCACTTGTATCTTTTTGTCCATGATGTACATGGTAATCAAGGGGTTTAGTGATACGTATCCATAGAGATTTTCTAATTTGCGAATCTATACACCTTTGGATTGCTTTGGTTCAGTTTGTGTAGTTGTGCACCTGTGGATCTAAGATGCTATATTAATCTTGATATGCCTATATATTTCCCTAGTAGACTTCTTAAATAAGGTATCTTTAGCCTCAGTGTGACTTATTAGGATCGAAGCTTTGCTTAGTATCCTTATGAATTTGTCGCCGTCACTCTGTCCGATCGTCTGGGTGTCTGGTCGTCTGGTCGTCCACTATTAAAAAGGAGCAACTATATTTTTGCAGTGGCATAACTTATTTCAAATCTGATTTTTGCATATGGTAGCAAATGTATTCAGGAGCAACTAGTTATCATTAGAATTCAAATTTGATGCATCCCCTGGTTTGTGGAAATTATATAAATACAGAAGGTGAGGCAGACAGTAATAGTACGGCAGGTGAGACAGACGGCGTAGTAGCATAGAGGACTGACTACACACCGCGCTGGTATTAACATGCTCTGAAACTGCGGGAGACAAATGCAATATAAAATAGCTTCTCTTTAGTGCAACGATTAGTTGAATACAATTTTCGTTTCATTGCAACAATATTGTCACTGCATTGTAACCCAAAAGTGAAAATTGGCTAAAGAAGAGGATTTTTGTCCATTGTGATTAGTTAAATACAGTTTGAAACATTTTATCGTAAAAATTGTCAAAATATAAGAGTTTGAAACATTTTAACGTGAAAATTGTCAAAATATAATGGAAATGGCTTCACTTCATTATAAATACACGTGTGGGATTCATCAGTGGTGAGTGCAGTTAACTATAATTATCACAAATCACTATTTAGGTATTGTTTAAATCACAATACTACATTCAATTTGTATTGAAATCCAAAAAAATTATTAATCGGGTACAATTCTAATCGTAACACTCGATTCTTTCCAGCTTTACAGTCACCTGGTGCGGAATTGATTGGGTTGTGATCAGTTTGAAACAATTTATTTTAAAAATTGTCAAAATATAATGGATACGTCCATCGTCATTTCATTAAAAATACACGTGTGGGATTCATCAGTGGTGAGTGCAGTTAACTGCAATTATCACAAATCACTATTTAGGTATTGTTTAAATCACAATACTACATTCAATTTGTATTGTAATCCAAAAAAATTATTAATCGGGTATAATCCTAATCGTAACACTCGATTCTTTCCAGCTTTACAGTCACCTGGTGCGGAATTGATTGGGTTGTGATTAGTTTGAAACATTTTATCGTAAAAATTGTCAAAATATAATGGAAATGGTCGTCCATCGTCACTCCATTATAAATACACGTGTGGGATTCATCAGTGGTGAGTGAAGTTAACTACAGTTGTCACAAATCATTATTTAGGTATTGTTTAAATCATAATACTATATTCAATTTGTATTGAAACCCAAAAATTATTAATCGGGTATAAACCTAATCGTGATACTCGATTCTTTCCAGCTTTACAGTCACCTGGTGCGGAATTGATTGAGTTCTGCATGTTGACTCCAAACTTGTATGAATACTCTAATACCAATACCATTAACTCCCGCCCAGACTGTTGGACCAAAGACTCTCCTACTGTAACCCTAGATTTTAGATGGCGTAGTAAGTGGAATCTACAAAATCAACAAGATATTACTATTTAGGTATTGTTTATGTCACGTTACTATATTGAATTTGTATTTCCAGCTGACTTGCCGAATGCATCCCTACTCATTATTAAATGACATATTCCATTCTTTCCAGCTTTACAGTCTACTAGGAATTGATTGAGTTCTGCATGTTGACACATGGTGAAGAATTGAAGTTCACTATTTGGAATAAACATTTTATCGTGGAATCCAAAGTGATTTGAATGTTTCCAGGGCTCCGCCCTCAGGGGCAAGGTGACGACATGCTCCAGAAAACTGGTTTCCCCCAACCAAAGTAGTTGGAAAGAACTGGTTGGGGGAAACCAGTTTTCTGGAGCATGTCGTCACCTTGCCCCTGAGAGGCGTAGCCATGGGACCAATCAAGGCATCTTGGTGGAATCTAAAAAATCGACAAGATATCACTATTTAGCTTGGTGTTAATTGACTCCTGAAGGGTGGATATTCATGACTACCAGCAGTTTGATCTGGAACAGAAATGGGATTCCGGAATGGGACTAATTCAAAAGAAAGTCCCATATAAAATTTCAAACTATTTTATAGGACTTTCTCTACAGAACCCAGCTGATACGGGCAGGGGAAGGGGGGAGGAAGGGGCGGGAATCTGTCTATTTGTCTTGATTCTAATGGTGGCTGAATACATGTGCTACCATATGCAAAAAGCAGATTTGAAACAAGTTATGTCGTTCCAAAATATGCGTGCATTTTATTATCGAAGGACAACCAGACCATCAGAATTTTTTTTAAATCTCCCGCTTCGATCCTGCGTATACGCCTGTTGCCAACAGTTTATTTATATTTCACTGTACATACGACCACGCATGGAATCACTGTCTGTGTAACAAAATCCGACTTTTGTGATAAAATCCGACAATTTTACATAGACAAGTAGTTTGATGTAATTTTTGACAGCAATATAATGCCATGTTTATCCATTGCCTAAAAATATTGACAGTAAATCCTGTGAGTTAAGTTAATAAGTAGCGGCAGATGCTTTATAGGAATGACCAATCTGTCTGTCTGTCTGTAAGCACGATAACTTTCGAACGGAATGAGATAATCCGTTCAACCATTTGTACGCTATCTAGAGGTCAAAAGACACATCGAGATCGTGAATGGGCAAAATCGGCCACACCCCCTGACCAGGGGTGGGGTTAAAAAATAAAAACCTACAGTAAGCCGTAACAGAAGCTCGCCTGAGTAAAGGGGACGTGTGCACATTTTTGGTATATCAATACAGGAAATAAATTGATTTTGATTATTAAAGTGAACACTAATCCGAATTAAATATAATTCATAATTCACAATAAAAATAAATAATTGATTCATATTGAGTATTAAAATCAACAGAATATCAAAATCAATTTTGATTTATATTGATTATCAAAATCAACAGAAAATCAAAATCGATATATATTTATATTGATTATCAAAATCAACAGAAAATCAAAATTAATAATTATTGAACATTACAATTAACAGAAAATCAAAATTGATTAATATTGGCTACTGAAATTCAACAGAAAATCAAAAATATATCAATATTGAATGTCAAAATCAGCAGAAAATAAAAAAAAATAGATCAATATTGAGTACCAAAATAAAAAAAATCAAAAATAGATCAATATTGAGTACCAAAATAAAAGACCTACAGCAAGCCGTAACAGAAGCTCGCCTGAGTAAAGGTTACCATGTACGCATTTTGGTAGACGAATAGTAATCACCCGTTGTAACACAAAACCGAACGTACAGATTTTGATCAAACTTTCAGAATCGAGTGTTTATATATGTAGCTACAACATATTAAAAATTCAGACATTGATATTATAAGGGTATATCAAAACTGACGTCATCTTTAACTAATACAATTATAACGCAACCAAAGCAAAGTTGTATTATTTGAAAAACCAACCGAAAATAAAAATTGATTAATTTTGACTATGAAAATCAATATAAATTCAAACTAAATTTGGTAGAAGCGGAGTGAAAGATTTTATAGGAAACACAATTGAACTTTTTAATGCCCATTTTTCACTTTGACTATCAAAATGAAGACAAAGTGAGCGCTCGGCATCTCAGATCGACCAGATCAGAGATCAGATCAGACCGATTTGCCCCAAAATCAATAGGGATTCAAAATTGAACAATGTTGACTATGAAAATCTAAAGAGAATCAAAATCGGTCAATATTAATAATGAAAATCAATAGAAATTGGAATAATGCAAGTTTGACTATAAAATTGAATATAAATGCGAAATAGATTTATTTCCGTCCTCTTATAGTTACTTTCCGGTTTTATTTGCTTTACTATAAAATCTTAAATTTGGTAGAAGCGGAGTGAAATATTTCATACTATCCCGCTAACAATTTATAGGAAACGCAATTGAACTTTTTAATGCCCATTTTTCACTTTGACTATCAAAATGAAGACAGAGTGAGCGCTCGGCATCTCAGCAACCAATGGACCGATTTGCCCCAAAATCAATAGGGATTAAAAATTGAATAATTTTGACTATAAAAATCAACATAAAATCAAAATTGAACAATGTTGACTATGAAAATCTAAAGAGAATCAAAATCGGTCAATATTAATAATGAAAATCAATAGAAATTGGAATAATGCAAGTTTGACTATAAAATTGAATATAAATGCGAAATAAATTTATTTCCGTCCTCTTATAGTTACTTTCCGGTTTTATTTGCTTTACTATAAAATCTTAAATTTGGTAGAAGCGGAGTGAAATATTTCATACTATCCCGCTAACAATTTATAGGAAACGCAATTGAACTTTTTAATGCCCATTTTTCACTTTGACTATCAAAATGAAGACAAAGTGAGCGCGCGGTATCTCGGCAACCAATAGGCCAATTAGCCCCAAAATCAATAGGGATCGTCAGTGGTCCCTAGGCATTGTTTCTGCCTAGTTTGGTCAATATCCGTCTTTGCGTTCGAAAGTTATAATGGGTACGGACGGACGGACGGACGGACGGACGGACGTACGGACGGACAGACTGTGCGATTCTATAAGCTGCCTTATTCAGGCGAGCTAAAAATCAAAAATAGATCAATATTGAGTACCAAAATAAACAAAAATCCCAAATTGATTAATATTGAGTATCAAAATCAACAGAAAATCAAAATAAATTAATATTGAGTATTAAAATCAACAGAAAATCAAAATAGATTAATTTTGAGTATAAAATCAACAGAAAATCAAAATAAATTAATATTGAGTATTAAAATCAACAGAAAATCAAAATAGATTAATATTGAGTATAAAATCAACAGAAAATCAAAATAGATTAATGTTGACTATTTAAATCAACAGAAAAACAAAATAGATGGACATTGACTATTAAAATAAACAAAAAATCAAAATTGACTAATATTGAGTATCAAAATAAACAAAAAATCAAAGTTGATTAATATTGAGTATCAAAATTAAAATACAATCAAAACCGGTTAATATTGACTTTTATAATGAAAAGCAATTCGAAAAATGTAAATTTGACTACCAATTTGCATATAAATGCGAAATAGATTTATTTCCGTCCTATAAACCGGTATTTTCCGGTTTTATTTACTTTATTATTAAATCTTAGATTTGGTCGAAGCGACATTTAATATTTTGTACTATTTCGCTAACTATCCATAGGAAGCACAATTGAACTTTTAATGTCCATTTAATGCCACATTTTCATTTTGACTATCAAAATGAAGACAAGTGAGCACGCGGCATCTCAGCAACCTATAGACCGATTTGAACGAAAATGAATAGGGTTCGTCACTGGTCCGTAGGCACTGTTTTTGCTAAGTTTGGTTAACTTCCGTCGTTGCGTTCGAAAGTTACAGTATTGACGAACGGACGGACGGACTGTGCGGTTCTATAAGCTCGCTTCCTCAGGCGAGCTAAAAATAGAAAATCAAAGTAGATAAACGTTGATTATGAAAATCGACAGAAAATAAAAAAGTTAAAGTTGACTATCAAAATCAACAGAAACCAAAATTGATTAATGTTGACTATGAAAATCGACAGAAAATAAAAAAAGTTAAAGTTGACCATCAAAATCAACAGAAACCCAAAATTGATTAATGTTGACTATGAAAATCAACAGAAAATCAAAATCAATCAAAATCGATTAATGTTGTTTATCAAAATCAACAGAAAATCAAAATCGATTAATGTTGACTATGAAAATCAACAGAAAATCAAAATCAATCAAAATCGATTAATGTTGTTTATCAAAATCAACAGAAAATCAAAATCGATTAATGTTGACTATCAAAATCAACAGAAAATCAAAATCAATTAATGTTGACTATCAAAATCAACAGAAAATCAAAATCGATTAATGTTGACTATCAAAATGTAAATATAAATATACTATCCTTATTGAGGCGAGCTAAAACGTCTGTGTACAATAATGGATTAATATTGTCTACCAAATGAAATCGTATCGCTTGGTTAAACAAAATCACATTTAAATTTTCAATTTAATCTTTTGCACCCTCGTTTTTCGATAGGTGGAAGCAGTTTTAACAAACAAAAAAATCGCATTATTGTTCTTACTATTGAAAAAAATCTAATTTAGAAACACTCAAATGTTTTTATTACCATTTTTAATTTCCACTAACAGGATCAGTTTTAAGTAGAAACCTTTATTGCGACTATAAAATTACTTTTTAAAAGCAAGCAGAATAAAATGGAAAATTTGTAGGTTGAATATGTTAACCAATAATTTGACAATTAATACTCTATTAATACTTGTTATTTAAGAGCAGAAATTCATGTTTGACAAGCATAAGATTTATTTTAGTCTGTGTTTTACAACCATTACAAATATTTCAACAAGTTTTCAAGAAAAGCGGCATTATGGCAATCAACAGTAACACCGAAGATTAAATCATATATTTTTTCGGCTGTTATTTGCGAACCGTAGGACATATTTTGTCAACATTCAATAGGGATCGTCACAAGCCCATAGACGACGTTTTTGCCAGGTTTGGTCAAATTCCGTCAATTCCTTCGGAAGTAATCGTGGGGACGAACTTGGTGTAGTTTCATCGCGCGGACGAACAGACTGTGCGATTCTATATAGCTCGTCAGGCGAGCTAAAAATTGACGTAACTTCTGTTCTATGCTTCGTAGTCAAAGTCGTAATACCTCGTTTGACATACTTTTTTGCGTCCATTTGTACATTATTACATGTTTATTAGTTATATTATAAAACCAAAACCTACAGCAAGCCGTAACAGAAGCTCGCCTGAGTAAAGGTTACCGTGTACACATTTTGGTAGACGAAAAGTCGCACGTAACACAAAACCGAACGTACGGATTTTGATCAAGCTTTCAGAATTGAGTCTTTATATATGTAGCTACGACGTATTAAAAATTCAGACATTGATATTATAAGGAAACGAAACTATATCATTTGAAAAATCAACAGAAAATCAAAATAGATAATTGTTGACTATGAAAATCAACAGAAAATCAAAATTGATTAATGTTGAATATCAAAATCAACAGAAAATCAAATTTGATTAATCTTTACTATCAAAATCAATAGAAAATCAAAATCGATGAATCATAAATTCAAAATAAATTTGGTAGAAGCGGAGTGAAATATTTTATACCATCATTCTAACAATTTATAGGAAACGCAATTTAACTTTTTAATGCCCATTTTTCACTTTGACTATCAAAATGAAGACAAAGTGAGCGCACGGCATCTCAGTAACCAATGGACCGATTTGCCCGAAAATCAATAGAGGTCGTCACCAGTCCATAGGTATGGTTTTTGCCAAGTTTAATTTATATCCGTCATTGCATTCGAAAGTTATCGTGGGGACGGACGGACGGACGGACGTACGGACAGACTGTGCGATTCTATAAGCTGCCTTATTCAGGCGAGCTAAAAACCAGCATCAGCGAATTGAAAATACTTTATGCAAATTATGCTTTTATCTAGTACCTACTACAGCATAATATTATTTTGGTTTATAGTTTCAGTATCAACATTTTTAGCTACAAATCGTTTTTTGCTTCTTCGACGTACCATGTACCTGCAATATCTTGCAACAAGCACGTATAGAAAACTGTTTCGGGGAGGGCTAACATATCATATAGCTATCTTTTTTTTTTACTATTTTGAGAAAAAACTCCTTTTTTCTTGGATTTCGGGGGGAGGGGGCTTCAGCCCATAAAGCACATCACTCAATATGTCCTTGTCCTGCTATTAGTATCCACACATGGAAGTTTCTGGCTGGATTCAATTTCTTTCAGCTCATTAAATTATTTTTGAGGGTGTGGCCCGACTCGCTCAACTAGCATGTGTGTTGCTATTTTAGTTATTTTGATGATTTAATGGAGCCACTATATGTGTTTACAGTAGTAAATGTAATTATAAATACGAATTTCAGGAATGCCGAGAGAGTAATATATTACTAAAGTTATTGCGAATATTCGCGAATGTATAACCATTATATAACCTTTATTATTAATACTATAGCTAGTAATTTAACCAAATTCATTTATTGTAACCTCAATATTACGTGATGTATAATGTATACATTACGATACTACATAATATTATGACAGATGTGCAGCAATCAGCAATTAGAGAAGATTATAATTAGGAGACACTCCTCCAAAGAATATTCGTTGGACGGGTGAGTGAATGATTAGTCGATTATTGTTGGTGGATGTGTTCCGCCAGGGAGATTCTCATTCGTTGGTGAAAATTGGCTTTAAAAGTGCAAGGTAAGCAACAATCATGATTATTATGATCCATCGGCAAAACCGACCAAACGAAAATCAATTAGATTCAATTAGACAAATCACGATTTACATTTCATCGTAGTACGATTACCGTTCCTCTCAATGCGCTAAAATGGCAATTTTGAATTTTAGAATCAAATTAAATGATAATCTTCCGGATGTACGGCATCATCTTTATGTTATGCTTTGCTCTATCATCAATTACATCCCAATTACACATTATTATCTGCTACATGGCATACTTACTTAATATAAATTACTCGTAGTAAGACGCAGACGGTTGTCAAAGACAAAAAACTAGTTTTTCCAATCTGCCTATTCATGCAATCTTTATTCCAACTCTAGTGTTCTTTTAAGTACTGGGTTTCGTCAGCCCTTAAAAATTTTCATAGAATTTTTACACTGACGTCCTCTTCAGAAACAAAAACTCCATAATACATTCGTTCTTACTTATTAGTCTTTCACGTCCACGTCACAAGCAATGCTTTTCGACCCATTTTTCCTTTATCCGACCCGATTGCCCGGATAGGATTACTTTTTAAAATAAAAAAGTTGGAAGGAGAAATGAAAAAATGAGGAAGGTATGTTAATTTGGTCTAGCAAGATAGCGACTAGTTGTAAAACTCTACCCTGAAAATCGGGGAAATGAAAAATAGGTTGAAAAGTAACGTAAGAGAAGATGGATAAAATGAGAAGTATACATATGACGGTTTAAGGAGGCGCGGCACATTCTGGCGCGTACAAGGCGTACATGTATTAAAACCTACAGCAAGCCGTAACAGAAGCTCACCTGAGTAAAGGGGACCGCCCGTGTGCACATTTTTGGTATATCAATTTTGGAAATGATTATGATTTTGATTAATAAAGTGAACACTAATTCAAATTAGATTAGGTTAGTTCAGAGATGGGACAACTCAACTCAAAAGTGAGTTGAGTAGTGAGTAGGGAAAGAGATCTCACTTTTTTAGCCCTAAAATGTGATTTGAGTTGAGGTGAGTGGTTGAACGACATATCCTAAAAGTGAGGTGAGTTGAGTTGAGTCAGCTACTGCCTCAAGGCAGAAAATGAGTCGAGTTGAGCTGAGTCGGCCAACTGACTCAAGGAGAAGTGAGTTGAGTTGAGTCGGGCTTTCAGTAGAGATAAGAAGTGAGTTGAGTTGAGTTGAGTCGGGCTTTCAGTAGAGATAAGAAGTGAGTTGAGTTGAGTTGAGTCGGGCTTTCAGTAGATGTAAGAAGTGAGCTGAGTTGAGTTGAGTAGTCAACTGTTCTACCAATCAAATATATATATATATATATTCTATATATATTTATATATATATTCTATCTATATATTTATTTATATATATATTCTATCTATATATATTTTTATATATATTCTATCTATATATATTTTTATATATATTCTATATATATTTTTATATATATTCTCTATATATTTATATATATATTCTATCTATATATTTATTTATATATTCTATCTATATATTTATTTATATATTCTATCTATATATTTATTTATATATTCTATCTATATATTTATTTATATATTCTATCTATATATTTATTTATATATTCTATCTATATATTTATTTATGTATATATTCTATCTATATATTTATTTATATATTCTATCTATATATTTATTTATGTATATATTCTATCTATATATTTATTTATATATATATTCTATCTATATATATTGTAGCTCGCCTGAACATGCAGCTTATAGAATCGCACAGTCCGTCCGTCCGTTCGTCCGTTTACACGATAACTTTTTAAGACATTGATGGATTTCAACTAAACTTGGCAAAAACATTGCCTATGGGCCTGTGACAAAGCCTATTGAAAATGGGCCACATTGGTCCATAGGTTGCTGAGATGCCGTGTGGTCACTTAGTCTTTATTTTGATAGTCAAAATGAAAATTTGGCATTAAATGAATTTATTGTCAATATTATTCTATTTTGTTTTCTGTTGATTATTTAGTCAATATTAATCTATTTTGATTTTCTGTTGATTTTTATAGTCAATATTAATATATTTTGATTTTCTGTTGATTTTTAGAGTCAATATTAATCTATTCTGATTTTCTGTTGATTTTTAGAGTCAATATTAATCTATTCTGATTTTCTGTCGATTTTCATAGTCAATATTAATCAATATTGATTGTCTGTTGATGTTGAAGATTTTTTCAATAATTGTAAATATTGATCAAAATTATATTTTACTAATCAAAATAAATCTGTGTCTATTATCATTGAACCAAAAAATGTATACACGGCCCCCTTCACTCAGGCGAGCTTTCTGTTACTGTTACGATATAACATAGAAGGGACATGCCCTATCTGCCTGTGTTAATTGTGTAATAAGCTTTTCCATTATGTACCTTAATTTATCCTTGTTGAAGGCATTTTATATTCATTGGTCGGTTGCAAAGTAGGGCCCCGAGACGCGGGAATATGAATATCTGCAATGCCTAAGCATAACAAATATTCATATTCCCGCGTCTCGGGGCTATACCTTGACCTTGCGGTTATTTCTTTTAAGGATAAAATAAGGTGTCTCATGAATCGAACAATAAAATTATGTGCTGGGGCTGGGTGTCTTCTCTATCCTTTATTATCTCTATTGCTTATTCGGGACTGATGCTAGACCTAAGGTATACTCAGTATATACTGACTGATATTGTGTCGCTGGTGGGTAGGGTATTACCACTAGTGTTACAAACTATTTTGATGCTAGACGGTAGTTTAAAGATTTTAAGTTGAGGATGAATGGTGAGTTATTAAAAATATTGAAGTAGTACCTGTGGCCATAATTTTGATGGAAGACTTTGTGGTTGGTGGAAGGGGATATCCGAAGGGGGGCCCCTTAGCTGAAATTGTTTATCTTCGTTTAAAGTGGGGTGGAGAATGATGTTGGCGTGAAGGTCATCTATCTGGGGGTTTAGTTTGTTTGCCTCCGTGCTGAGAAGTAGAAGGATTTCTGAATCTGACGCAATTGGCGATACCGCCTCTTTCGAGTTGCTATTTTCAATTGATGGACCCATTTCCCGCGAACACTCTGTCCACAAAAAAAGTGTTATGAACATGTTGATGCCAACATTATTGGTAGTAAATTAAGAGTATGGTTAATTTGGTTACTACTAATGGCCTGGACAATTCGTCATATTCATTTTAACTTTTTTGGAAAACTATTCTTCTCAGAGAATACTGATCATAGAATAACAATTAAGATTGGTCTCTCAAAACGCAGAAGAGGTTTACAAAAGTACGAAGAAAAACTTGTAACTCCTAATGTTTATACCTCTGTTTGCGAGTTATCAATGTTTTTGTAGAAAAATTGTAAAATTGTATCTTGCAACCAGAGTTAAATTTTTCTAACACACTGTACATGCTAGTTAGTATGTAACGATGATAAAATAATCGTTGGCCTCAAGGCTCTCTCGACGATGCGTAGAACAGAGATAACACGTCCCCCGTGGGGAATAAAAAGTTTAAATTTTTTCAAAACATGTACCACATATTTTCTGAGGGCTCATTGTGAGCCTTTTTCCCAAAAAGTCCCCCAATTTTTCAAAATTAAATAGGTTTTGGAGTAGGAGAAATACATGTAAATATAATGCATGTATCATAAAACAAGAAAGTCCAATATCAGTGAATATTGGCTTATTTCTAAAATTAAACATTGTTAATATACCTGACCATTTTGAAATTCAGCATTAGTACTGGGGTCCTAGTAATATAAATACCTCACACTTAAAAAAATAGAGTATATTCAGCACAATCTTGTATTATATATACTCAACCTTTGAGTTAAAAACAACCCTCGCTAACTAGAGCGCATTTTTTACACAATGGGGTTGTTTAAAGTTTCCACTCAACACTTTAAGTAAAGTTTACCCAAAGTTGAGTAAAACAATCACTCGATAGTTGATTAAAATTTAATCAACAAAAGTAAAACTTTAATCAACTCTTGTACCTTTGTTACTCAACTGTTATCATCTATAGTGTTTTTGCAAGCAGGTAGGTACTAATCGATCCAATGCTCCATCACTTATCAGTGCTAGTCTCCCTAACCACTACACTACCAATGCACTGGTGGTATACCCCTATATAAATAACATCACGAGGGAGCCCAACAATTGTGCAAACTGTTATCAACTGTTGATTTTAGAACATGTTTGCACTATTTTAGGTAAACTTTGATTTGTTCAACCTTATTAGGTAAAAAATAATACCCAGTTGTGGCAAAAACTCGAAACCTTGAGTGAGATTGATTTTCCACAACTGGTTGTTACCAACATTTTTTTGCGTGTAAGTGAATATTTGACTCTAGATGCTATGTTATAATACTAATAAATACAGCCATTTTTATGGGTTTCAAATTTTGTGTTCTAATTTTGATTCGGAGTCTGTGTCAGAATTATTAGAATTACACATTCGTTGAGTTGGAAAGTATTTTAAACAGATAAGTCCTTACAGTAATTACTTTACAAATATAATAATCCTTGAATTCGATTTCATTAGAACATTCATTACCATATTATATTTATCTCATAATATCATCACATAGCACAGAAAATCGTATTTTCCGTAGGTCTTTTAAATATAGCACGAAGAAATGATTTTTTCATTTATAAGTGCCTATTTCTTCGATTTATGTATGGTAATATACTCGATTTTTTGGAAAAGAAAACCTCTTCTATTGCCCTCGATACTTCTTGTTATGGTCCCTTGTACCGTTGTGTACCCTGGCTCAAAAAGGACTTTATTTTATGGACAAAATGACTTTTTCTTTGACTCCTTTTACCCCACTCGCACTCGTACGAAGAAGTACTTATTAGTAGTAGAATCACAACAACTACCTCAGAAACTAGGTCATTGATTCGTTGTGGTAGATACCATATGAAAGGCATTTTGTGAAATAAGGAGAAGGTAGCCGGGCATTTCGGTTTACTCCCACCTTCTCTCCTCCGGTGTTTTTGACTACTACGACTGACTTACACACTAGTTGATAATGGACGGAGACAAGTGCACAGAACGTGTCATCTGCTGACTAAACCTGTCTCATTCATTTTAGCCCTAATGTATCTTTTCTTTTCTCTGCTATCCCTATTATTTACGAAAAAATAAAATGTGTTAGTGGTAATGTGGTAACTCGGAATTAATTTGCCATTGAGAATATTCCTTACATCATAATATAATATAAATATATATATAGCCTATAATAATAATAATAATATTATATAACATTATACGCTATGAACCATACATATTTCATTTCTGCATCTCAAGATTTACGAAGACAGAATTAGGCAGGCTGGCGCGGGACAATAAAATTCGCTTATTAAGGTTCAGGGGTGGTTCAAAATACGGGGAAATTCAATGAGGGGCGGGTAATGGGAAAGTATCTATGGCTACGATTTAAAATACACAGAGCCATAGAAATTTACTCTATGACAATACAGCAAAATCAGTAGGGCATTAAAGTGACGATTTTTTGGGAAACTTGGATCTAGGCCGAGAGTATTGGTAGTAGAAAGACGAAGTTAGTCTCTAAAAATGCAGAAATTGTCAATTTATAGCAGATTGCACTTATAGATTCCTAATTTTTACCTCTGCTTACTTACGATATATTAATTGATTTCAAGGGAAAATTGCAATAACTAGCAAAGGGAGGTAAAATTAGAAATCTAGGTGCAATCTGCTATAAATTGACATTTTCTGTTTTTAGAGACCAATTTCGTCTTTCTACGACTAATATTCTCGGATATTTTCCTAAAAAAAGTTAAAGGCGATTATGATAGTCGAGCCCAATCGTCATTAGAAACCATACCAAGCTCTTAAGGCTGGATGCCTCGAATATGCACAAACCATGACTTGTCCCCGTTGGGAATAGATATTTGTTCTAAGAAGAATCCGAGAATCCCTATAAGGTGATAATATTATTAGAGAGAGAATCACTTGATTGAAAGAAAGAACAAGTTTTTAATATAAATTTGACTCACTTGTTCCCCTTGCTCCCGTTCAGCCACTGCACTCACACGACACTTCACTTGTATTGTATACCCAGGCTGCACACACCATTGGGCCTTCATTTGATTTTGGTTGGCAACGTTGGGGATTTGGGGACATTGGCGAATGGTACTACCAAATGCAGTTTCCCAACCAAATGTATTCATTGTAATATATAAGTTGGACGGCGACATTGGGCTAGCGGGCTAGTGTTGGCTTTTGGTAGGCAATGTGCAAAATAGTTCCCTTGCGCCACAAGCGAGTTTATGTACATCTACTTGCGGCGCAATACACAGCGTTAGTTCAACAGATACTTCTCGTTTCAGTACTCAATTTAAACCTAAATGACCAACGGCCATTCTCTCGACTTCATTCGACGTGCGACGTGCTTCATTTTTTCATTGCATTAATTCAGTTTTTTTGAATTCCCGATATTTAAAAAGTTTCAAATGTTAAAATATACTATAGTTGCCTTTGACCATGAAAATACAACTGCTGCCGTCCCAACAGTTTGGCTTTCAGAAAATTTTGATATTTGTCATTGGCCACCGTGTTCTGGACCAAAGTTTACCAATTTAGTTATTAATTGCAATCCACCAGAGGACAATTGGGAAGTTTACGAATGCAGAAAATTAGAGCAGTGTGGTAAGATAAAAATATTCATCGTCATACATATGTTTTTGAACTACAGTATGATTGAGGGCACATATAGATTTAGACTTGACTGTTGGTTTTCAAATACATTTTTTTAATTTTTAGATGATTATAAGTTAGCCAGAAAACTCGCCATACAAGCTGAAGATACTTCCACTCTGGAAATAAGTGACAAGGACGTTACGCCAAGCCGGACCAAACGGAAGCGAAAGTCAAAACCTAAAGTTTGCCGATTAGAATTTAATTCAACGACAGTTGACTCAATAAATCAAAGTCAAGAAGATAACTTTGATTTAGGGAGCCCGATTGCAATAAATGAACCAGTAAATGAAGATCTGTCATAAAATGCAAACGAAACACCCCTCAACGAAGTTTTTTTGCCCATCAATTTGAACGACCGAAGTGAGGATGTTGTAATATGTGATCCGGTAGGAGACTTAAGACGCGATTTGGAGTATTTTAAAACCCTTACTAATCGTAAGTATTTAAAATTTCAGTGTAAACACACATTTATACAATTGATATACATAAATTTGTACTCAACGGGATTTTAATTTTCTTAAATACCAAAATTTATATACCAAATGCAATAAGTTGTTGATTGTTAAAAAATTTAAAAAGCATCTTTTTTAGCTTTTTTATCTTAAATTTATTTTTATATATTTGACTACAGGAAAACTTAAAAAAATTAGGAGAGAGACTGTCAAGTGAAAGGGGAATTAAAGGAACTGGTTCAACTCATAAATTCCGCAAAATCTGTCGTCAACATCGAAGTTCAGCTTCCCGACCTTCCTGTCAACAGTGTTGATAGCTTCAATTCTCTCAATGACTGGATTTATAATGATCAGAAAAATAAAAGCATTTTGGTAATTTTTGTAATAAAAATATTTTTAAATACAATTTAAAGAAAGCCGTCAATGAAATACGGTTTTAATTTACGAAATGTTAAAATGTGGTGTCTTTTTCATTAGATGAATCATCTAAAAGCAATCGGTGGAACATCGATAAGTTCAATTACGCAAAGAATTCTTGCCCGTACAGTTGGATATCCTTTAGATACTCTTTGTAATTTTACCGGCCGACATGGAAAACAAAAGTTTAGTGGTTCTCAACCCCACATTATAATTAAAAGTAAGTAATTTAATACTTATATTTTTTTATGGACAGATACCATAGCCAAAACATTATAGAGTTATGGGACGTTTGCGCATTTCAAGCTTCACTACAACCTATACATATCGCAATTGCTAAATACTTAATTGTTGCGTTTTTATTTTAGGTTCTGTCAGAGGTAATTTAATTGCCCAAAATAGTACTGATAATCAAATCGACCCAACAATAATGCAATGGCTTCGTTGTGCGAAGGACAGAAACGGGGGTCGCGAAGTTCGACGACGATTACAAGTATCTTGTCAAAATGCCCTAAATCAAGTTCCCTACCACCGTCAACTAAGCGGAGAAGGATCGCCTCATACATAAATAACCTTGAAGTCAATGATGAAATGGAAAATATTCCGATAGACCAAAGTGAATTGCCAAATACAGAATTAAATTCAAATCATGATGTTAATAATGTAGTAAGTTAATTGATTTGTTTAAAAATATAATACATTGTAGTGCCTTAAGAATTGATTTATGTATTAGTATTCATTTACCGGTGACTGGCGTATATAATTAATAAATGGCTAAAATATTATTATTTTGATGTAATTAAATATTTATTTCTGAAAAGCATAATAATAATATCCATAAGCGGCATTTTGTTGGCATCAAAGCATGAATTCACTTTTGCCTACGTGGGCCCATGTTTTCATTTCCATTTAACTTAGCATGGCAAAGCGTTGGGACAACGTTGGCCTTACTTCGCCGAATGATAAATGTACTCCACAAGGCCAATACATGGCCAGCGCTCAAAAAGTACAGTGGGCCGATTTAGACGATTGTCGGCAAATTTCATTAGGCCGCTGTATGCCCAATGGTTTTGTGCAGCTAGGGTACTGTCCACTAAAATATTTAATTACTAGCAGAAGGAAGAGTTGTGTTGTTTCTTTTTCTTTTATGTCACAATACGGGTAAAGTGAGAATTTGATTTTACTGATTCGATCTGGATACTATTTATTGTACCCTATGGAGTGTATATAGACAAGACAATGTCTACACATGAAATCTTGGTTGTTATTAATCTGTTACAAAGTATAATCAAAGATTGGGTTAGAATAAGGTAGAGGACAAGTTGTCTCAGGGGACGTTGGCAGTATACTGATTGAAATCACTACATGCCGTCATATTATTTAAACATTTGTCGGATGTGATGATTCTATAAATACAAAAAGCTCCCTGAACCTCACGCACTCCGTGCCTTGAGTTTTGTTCCAGTTGCCCTTGCGCGGAATTTTCTTTGGGGAATCCTTCCCCGACAAATACTAATACTCCGATTTACTACTTGCCCTACACACACCCGCTGCAATAAAACTTGTCTCCGTCCTTGCACTTTTATTATTATGCAATCTGGAATGGAAGTAACATATAATAGAAGTGAGTATATATTATTATTTCCAACAAACATAACTTATCTCCTTAAGCTAACTGCTTAATGTACTAGCTAACATATCACACACTAAAATCAGCTCGGCGAACAATTTTAAATTTGAAAAATGATTACCAGCCACATCATAAGAAAGCTATTAACTGGTGCTATGTACTGCGAGGGGAAGTGCAGTGGTTCTATGAATTCTACAATAATCCCCAAATGCCTTCCATCCTTTGATTGACAATATCCCGAGTAATAGAAAAGTTGTAACTTAATGTCATGATCAGCCGGAGTAGAAAATTACATACTATACAAGTTTTCCTCTGTGACCTATTGTTAACTATACTATAGAAATTGATACGCAGTGTGTTATTTCTCTTTGAGTGTAATTTGACTTTTGAAATCATAGCTGCTACATATAATTATAAAAGGAAGAGTGTTGGTGGTCTTATACGTCCTTTTGACATCCAGACAAGACCCTTTAGCAATCTATAAATAAACCAAATGGTCATGGTCAAAGTTGGGTTCAAGATTCAAATTTTTCATTGTTACAGATCATTGCTAGCCTGGTCCCTATATCCACTGGGAATAATTCCTATAACTCTCAGATAGATATCGATGAATCATGTATGTAGAAAAAAATATTTTGCAGACTTTCACTTTTGTCTCATACTATCATATATATACCCAAAAGGTTAATCCTAAAATGGAGTTGAGCAATGAAAAATTTCCGTGATAATAGTAGTAATCAAAAGTAAAATCGAATCGGATTTGATTTAGATTCAGATTGAAGAAAATGGATCAAATCCAACATAGCTTTTGAGTGCTCTGATTAAAATAATTTGACAACTATGACGATTCAATAACAAAAGTAATGATATTCTACAGCTTAGCCAAGGTGAGTGAAATTGTCATGGTAATTGTCCCCATAACAATTTCACTCACCTTGAGCCACTGCGATTTTCCAACCAAAATCTTTCTAATCCGAATCTAAATCGTCCCAGGAGACGATTCAAAAAATTCCGATGAGAACGATACGATTTTCTTGTTCGCGCATGAGCAGACGCAGTTTTGATGCAAAAAAGTAAATCAAATCGGATTCGATTCTACTTTTGATTACTACTAATGAATGTATAAATGCAAAAGATGAACTTCGTGTAACTACGCAGGTGCAAGAGTAATAAATTATTACAATATTTCGAAATTTAACCCAATGCTGCTCTGGTGATAAAAAGACTTTAAACAGCAACTTTAGAAAATATTTCACTTTTTGGTAAAATTATTGTATTTGGTGTTATTATGAGTGAGTAGTGTTGATAATTAATTTCCCTCCCGTCCGTACGACGGGTTTATTTCTAGTAATATAGCATATTACTAGTGAACCCAGCTAAGGGGCGAACCTGTCACTCAAGAGAAATTAAGCAGGCCACCCATCACAGTAATAAAAACAATCCCGGATCAAAAGGAAAAATTCCTAAACAAAAATAATAACTGTATTTAGTAGTGTCCAATGCAGGGAATAATAAAATACTCTATTTTTAATAAACACAATAGAATGTTCCCCTTTAAAATCAGAAATATATGATTCCGGGATTTTGGAAAACAGATTGTCTTCTTTAGCTAATTATTTCTAATGAATCACCAATAATTATCTTATGTGAATTTGTATTATTGTTCTGATGTTATAATAATACTAGTGAACCCAACTAAGGGGCGAACCTGGCACTTAAGAGAAATTAAGCAGGCCACCTATCACAGTAATAAAAACAATTCCGCGTCAAATGGAAAAATTCCTGAACCAAAATAATAACTGTATTTCGTAGTGTCCAATACAGGGAATAATAGAATACTCTATATTTTTTTTAATAAACACCCCAGAATGTTCCCCTTTAAAATAAGAAAAATATGATTCCGGGATTTTGGAAAATGGATTGTCTTCGTTAGCTAATTATTTCTAATCAATCACCAATAATCATCTCATGTGAATTTGTATTATTGTTCTGATATGTTATAATAATATGAAACAACCAAAGAGGTTGTTAAATGTAGTGTCAAAACCGTAATGCTTTTCAATGGTACAATAATCAATCCCTATTGTCTTCGATTAGGCATTAGTAGGTATCGTAAAAATAAATAAATAATAGCTCCGCCGGGTAACGCGTTACCCGGCGGAGCTATTCATTAATGTTATAAAAAAATATTCTCCACTTTTGCTCTGTTTCCTGTATATTATTAGAACCTCTTTGGAAACAACTCATTTCGTTGGTTTAGATGGAGGGGGCATGCGCATTTTGCTTTCGTGCTTTCAAGGAACGTGCATAGCAAAGATAGGGGATGAAAGCGGTGAGAAGGCCGAGTTAAATTGCAATAAGATACCAGGGTTGTGGGTCGGGTTTTTTTGGGTTTTTTGGCAAAAAACCCACTCCGCTTTACTTAAAAAACCCGGGGTTTTTTGGGTTTTTTACAAAACATACAAAAATTTGCACTACAGCTCCATCTAGATACGCAATACAGACTAGTTTCTATTCAAAAATGTAAACAAATGCATAATCAGGTGGAAACAAACATAGCTTCTACACTTCTACGGGTAATTAATGTATCGTAATGTGAGGGCTATAATAATATTAGTTTTATGTATACTTTAGTCATTGCATTGTGAAAAATATGTTTATAATATTGTTGTACACATAATTTCAATTTATCACTTGGATATTCATTACTGTAATGCTTAAACCCTTAAACCCAAAAAACCCTAAAAAACCCAAAAAACCCGGGGTCGAGGGTTTTTTCCCAAAAAACCTGGGTTTTTCGATACCTTGTAAGATACCTACATATTTAGAGTTGATCCACATATTACGTAATCAAAAAATTTATCGGTTTTTAGAAACACCTTTTCCCTCTGTCATCAAATGTCAACATTTGCCGGACTCCCCTATATGTCATCATAATAAGTTCGAATCAAAAATTCAATTCCAATGCCAGCTTCACATTAATGAAGGAATTTCTTAAAGTCTATTTAATCAGTAAAATATAACAATGCATAGTTTTTCACCAGTTGTGTTCAAACAGTATAATAATTAATATAGATGCTCACGAAAAATACTGCGTGTTAACTGTGCTAAAACATGTTAAAAATTAAATTTTTGATTTTATGGACGTGGTAGTTTTAGGGTTACATGGTTGTTGTTATTGTCAGCTGTAGCTTTCCTATAGGTACTATAGTATACTTAGTATAGGCTTGTATTTATGCCTATAATTATATAAAAAACCCTTAAACCCAAAAAACCCGGGTTCGAGGGTTTTTTTTATAAAAAACCTGGGTATTTTTATACCTTGATCCACACGCTTGAAACACACGCATGCATGCATTCAGTCGCTGCACAGACGTCTCGTGTAACGTTTTGGACGAGGTAGAAAGAGGGGGCGGATCTTAACTTTTATAGTACCTAACCTACTTACCTATGTTAAATATACCAATTTCTAATTGCTATAACCGGAGCAACTATTGTAGTCGCTCCTTGTAACTTACATTATATTGTTAATTAGAGCAAGACAATTATTTTTCAATCGTCTTGCACTCTACCTCATCCAGTTTCAATTATAATGTAATGGTGTAGTGTCTGCTAGCCAGAGGTCATTGGGTCCACTATTTTAAAGCTAAACTAAAAAGCGTCCTAATACAGCATTTCTGCTCTTTTGTACCTTCATTCTTCTACTAGTGGTCATTGAGGTTACACAACTCAATATTGGGCTGGGAGTCCTCGTAAAATTAAGGGTATTTTTTGGGGTATTTTCCAGCACTGCGGTAATTAGTAAGTTAAAATCAAGTTTCGGTGGGTTTACAACTTTCAAGATTTTATACGTTTTTGAAGTATTCAATCATTCAATTGGAAATAATAATATTTTCGTTTATAATCAACCGTCACTGACTTATTCTTTATAGATTTTTGTCGTTCACAAGACAAGTAAAAATGTGATCTCGAAGTAGTTCGGCATCCCCTGAAAGAAAACGAAGGAAGAAGAGAAAAGGAAAGAATTTCAGCGTTGGAAAAGGCAATGTCTTCACTGAATGAAATGGTAAGTCGTAACTCTCGACATCGTTCACAGTCCTATTGCTCGTCACGTGATAGAAGAACATCTCAATCGTCGAGTATGGACAGCATAGAAAATGCTATTCCTGAAACTGCCAAGGGCACGAAAAGTTACCCAACAGATAAAGGATCTCCCTTTGTCGACAACAATGGCACGGACCAAATATTGGTCATCAATCCTACAGACAATGATGATGATATATTATTGGGAAATGACCCAACAAAGACACAGGACATAGGTCCAAATTTTATTGATAAATTGGCCTATCGATGGAGCTCAATCGCCAAATTTGGCCTGCCAAAAGATGAAAGAGAGCGTCTTCAAAAGGAATACCTGCCAGCAAAAAATTGCACATTTTCAACTCCAAAGTTGAACCCGGAACTAAAACAAGTTGTCAGGTGTTATGTAAAGGACCGCGATTATACCTATTAATGTATACAAAATAGTATTTCGGTTAGCGCAATAATAATTAATCGCTCACTGTCCAGCCTTTTGTCAAAGAACCAATAGATCACCATACGCTGATTAAGGAAATCTCCAAAGCAGGTCGTTCATTATTGGGAACTCAATTTTTCTCTCAAAGGTAAGATGCAAGAACATTCAATCAAAAGTCAAGGGTGGTTCAATGAAGGACCTTTTAAATGAAGCCAAGATTTATCCGTTTTTATTTGGGGCTGACCTGAGTGAGACTGTTAAGTCAGCATAAACTATCATTAAAGTGGGACGTGACATGGCAAAGCCAGCAAATATTGACACTGGGAGTTCCACTACCCCATAAACTTCACAGACTTCTTCACGTAAGCGTCCTTACACTCCAAAGAATTCGTCAAATTCGAATACCGGCCGGGCTTTAAACTTTCAGCGCCCGCACCCGGGAGCTGAAAGAGCAAGGGACAGGGGAGAGGGCAGAAAACCTATTATCGCCATCATTGATAAATACGGTAAGTGGCCATGCGGGAAGACTTCGCAATTTTTATGACCAATGGAAATTAATTGGAGCAGACGATTCTGTTTTAAAAATAATCAGAGGGCATAAAACACCATTCTTATTGCCCCGTATCAAACGGAACCACCAACTCTTATTGTTTTAACAAATCATGAAAAAAAACATGAAAAAACCAATTGAAAAACTGCAATTTTTGGGTGCGATAGAGTTGTGCTCCCCAGAAGAAAAATATGTACACTTTACTGGCAGCTATCGTTTTTCGTAGTACTTTAAACAACTACACCATTAGATTATAATTGAAACTGGATGAGGTAGAGGGCAAGACGATTGAAAAATAATTGACGATTAAACGAACAAAATGATGTTCAATCGTAATTATTTGAAAGAGTCTTGCCCGAATACCTAATCCCCACCCTTAATCGTCAAACAAGTAGACAAGTTGAACCCACCCATTTGTTGACGAAAAACTCTTTTAATAATGAAGGTACAAAGGAGCAGGAATGCTGTATTAGGGCGCTTTTTAGTTTAGCTTTAAAATAGTGGACCCAATGACCTCTGGCTAGCAGACACTACACCATTAGATTATAATTGAAACTGGATGAGGTATTCGGGTAAGAATCTTTCAAATAATTACGATCGAACATTATTTTGTTCGTTTAATCGTCAATTCTACTGATGTATACTATACTGTTCATTCCTCGTAGCGATGGTATTGTCCATTGCGGAGTAGCACTTGGATACGCATTCTGATTGGCTGAAATTTTTTGAAATCCAGCCTTCTCATTGGCTATTTCTATGACGAAAATTCTATAGATTACCCAATTGGGGACATTTCAGCAAGTTTTGAATTGTTGCAAGCTACAATGCAGTCATATCATGAATCGTCTATTTTATTGCGTAATAGTTTTCATTTCAAGTAGACATTCTTCTGGAATATGATATTGCGCGATGAAAATGAGAAATGTATATATCGAGCTTTTTACATGCACGTCTTATGCAGGTATTACACTATAAATTTTATGCCATGAACTATGAATCATCTATTTTCAGGTATTACACTATAAATTTTATGCCATGAACTATGAATCATCTATTTTTATTAGTACCAGTTTCCGTTTCAATATAGCCTTTTATTCTTTAATACGATATTGGGCAATGATAAACAAGTTTAAATCGGAAGAACACACACTATGGATATATGTATAAATACAAAGTGCATATTCGAACAAGGAATGTTGTGAATAGTATTAAATTAGTTTACTGACTAGATTACTGACAGTTGTCTGAATACTAAATATATCTAAACATCAGACCGTTTCTGCTGATTCCTGACCACCCGATCCTGGTTCATCAGTAGCAAGGAGTGTCAACAGTTTCAAGTGCCTAACTGAACCCCCCTTATAAAAAAACAGCCAAAGAGAAACCAAGGGATACCTAAACCAGTTAAAGCTCCTTGATCAGTAGTATCCAGGCAACATTTTTCTCATTCTCATTCTACTCAAATAGGATTCGAACCATTGTGGGTCAATACTATACCATGTTAATTTAGTAAAAAGTAATTTCCTACAGATTGTATCAAACGCTTTTCTTGGATCTAGTGATAAAAGTAAACATATATTTCCTTTATCTATATTTGTGGACATAAAGTGTGTTAATGCAGATTAAAAAGAAAATGCAGTGTAGATTAAAAAGAACACACTTTTTAATAACCTTTACTAGTATGGGTAGGTTACTTATTGGTCTTAGATCTTTGGGTTCTGTTACATTAGGTAGTTTAGGATTTGGGATTATCTTAGCAATGTTTAAACAGTCCGAAACTTTACATTGGCTAAGACATAAATTTACAATATTTAGAAGTTCTACACACACTAGAAAGGATGATAAGCAATAGTGAACCATTAATGCAGCCAGACCTAAATAATCGCTATTTTTCCCTCTTGTTATTACATTCGTTCCAGGCTTTAATCAGAGCAGGCATATTGTTTAGTTTGAAATAGCATAGAGTATATTATAATATAAATTGCCATTGAATGTAAGTTACGCTCATGCGTATTGTAATGTTGCTTCGAAGAGCCAAAGGAAAATCTTTTGGAAAATCAGTTCTGCTTGTATTTGTCTACAACTAGGGTGTAAGAATTGTGTCTGTCAAAATTGATCTATTTTATTTATTTTAATATAGATTTTTCTGTTGTTTTCATCAGTGATTCTTGTGCATTTATTACATAATTGACACAAGTAATTCACCAGTACACACACCCACAGGCAGGAACTCACCTATAAAAAATAGCTATAATTTTGGACAATCCATATTTTAGTTACAAAAATTATCCGTCAATCCTCAACCCACACAATTCTACACATATCAACCACTTTAACTTCAAACTTATCAAGTCTGGAATATTACAAGGTTTACTTGGAAAAGGAGGGTAGGGTTTGGCTAAATTAATTGTACTTATATTAACAAAATACTCATTAGTACTATTAGCAGGAAGTGTAACTGCATTATTATTTTTAGGTTTAATATTAATTATTGACTTAATGCCATTAACAGGTCCTAAACGTTCAATGGTAAGATTAACATGATTTTTAGTATCACTCCTTATGAGTTCCTTTACCTTTTTCTTAAGAGACTTATAATTATCTACATTAGCAATAGCTGGTGTATTTAAGTTTGTTGGTCCTATCACGTTCAGCTTTAACAATTAATGTAATATCTGATAGGTTAAATTTCTTTTTAATTTTTTTTAAATTTTACAAACGATTTTGAAATAATTGGTGCAGACACATCAAATACACCGATAATTTTACTACATATGTTCTTTACTCTTATCTTAAGTTATCAGAACAATCATTAAAATTTACTTTAGAAATATTCTCTGCTAGTGTATACATATCCATGGTCTTATAGTTACGAAACGAATTTAATTTTTTAGGGTACTTGATTTTTTCATTAAAATTTTATGTCAGCGATAACTAAGGTAGGGTGGGAAATACAAGGGTCACTTACATTTACACTGACGACATTTATAACCGTATCAGTAATAAAGAGATCTAAAATTGTGTCCTTCCTGGTTGGAGTATTTACAAATTGAGTAAGATTAAGAGAGCATAAAAGTACATGTAGTTTTTCTATAGATAACTCGTTGGTAGATTAAAATCCCTATGAATATACATGGTTTTTTCCAAAGCTATAAAATTCTATTGCTTATTTCCTTTAGTGCACATAAATAAATAATAGGAAAAACGCACAACTCGAACTCCAATTTAACTAACTTTATTCAGCAGTTACCGCAGTTTCGCATTTTGCATTATTGCTTATTTCCTTTAGTGCACATAAATAAATAATAGGAAAAACGCACAACTCGAACTCCAATTTAACTAACTTTATTCAGCAGTTACCGCAGTTTCGCATTTTGCATCTTCAGACTGTAATCAATAAAGTGTTATAAAATATTTTATAATAAGATTAAATGTAATGTCAAGGTAAAGTAGTACAATATGCCATTGGAAGGTTACCTGCTATAAAAGTAAGTTAGACTATTACAATCGAACAAGAGACTTTAAGTACAGGTCAGAAATGTAATGCCTATATACAAAGACATAGATGTTATTAGATTCTGATACATAATAGGTAGATCTAAATATAGAATGAATTGCCAATTATACAGATTTTATAATAATAATAATGTTACCATTAAAGAGTCCGTTGAAATTACATATTTTAAGTACTTTTTGAAAAAAATAATTTAGAATTTTGCAAGTAGAAATGTTACATGGCCAATTTTAAATTTTGTGTGACTTGTGTAACATTATATAGCAAGTATACGAAGACAGAGTTTAGCATGCGTATGTGCAGTGTTACTTATGCTATCAGATTCGCTATGCTATTTACTTTTTTATATGATACAATATTATTCATATTCTTAGCTATTAATTTTAAATCAGTATCTGTACATTTATTGACTTCTTCAGAAATAGTATTTTTTATGATTTTAGCTTGACCATGTATCGATTGATAGAATGGAGTCACTAAATAGTTACAATTGTTAATATCATGGCCATCATTGTATACAGTATCAATGTCGAATTTTGTTAGTATTTCTGGATTGTGAATTTTAAGAATATTTAGCAGAAGCCGATTCTTGGGAATTAATATCTTGTCTCTATCAATATTATTAAGTTTTTCTAATGTAGAATTTAAAACTGCCTGAGGGTAGCCACGTTTTTTAAAATTTTCTACCATTTTTGTAAGCTGAGACGTTTTATCTTCTTCATTAGAGCATATTTTAATTATTCTAATTCCCTGGGAAAAAGGCAAAGAATTTTTTAAATGAATTGGATGGTTAGATAAATAGTGCAGATATTGATTTTTTGACATTGGCTTTTGATACAAGGAAGTGGATATAATATTATTAGTAATATTAATTTCTAGGTCTAGGTATACAACAGATTTTGTATTATGTTCAAAAGTAAATTTAAGAAAATTATGTTTAAGTTTGTCATTCAACCATAAATCGAGATCATTAATATTTGTACAATCAACAATTAAAAATAAATCGTCTAAGAAACGTTTATAAAATATTGCTTCTGCCATCGATTCTATTATACCCTTAATTTCTTCATACACAGTTATATTTGCTATTGAGCAGGATGCAGCGCCGCCCATTTGTATACCTTTAGTTTGATTATAGAATTCATTTTCATATCTTATATAATTAAAATCAAGACTTAAATCTAACAAGATTTTTAATTGACGTTCAGTTATATCGAACGGTAGTGATTCTGCTGCTGCTACTTTAAACTTATTAAAATTATCAACGCAATGTCTTTTACAGATAGTTACAGGTAAATTAGTATACAAACTCACTATGTCAATGGTCACTAAGCTATACTTGCGATTTGGTGATAAAATCACATTATTGAGTAGTGTGAGTAGGTGTGTTGTATCTAATAATAGGTCTTTAACGTAAAGCATAATCGGTTGTAAAAATCTATCGGTTAATTTACTAATGGGTTGATTGATAGTTTTAATAGTACTACATATTGGTCTCCCTGGAGGAAAAACTTGATATTTTTTATGAATCTTGGGTAATACATAGAATTTAGCCGGTTCAAAATGTTTTGGAATAAACCGTGACAGGACAATATCACAGTCAAGACTTTTTTCAAAACATTTTAATTTGTCTATAAAATAAATACAGGAAAAGTCAAAATGTGTTTTTGTTGTTGGTTGGTATGTTTCTAAGTCACTTAGCTGTCTATATACTTCATTGTCATATTCGCTTTTGTTCATTAAACAGACACCTGCATTTTTATCTGCGTTTTGTACTATAATATTATTATTTTTACAAAAGAGTTTACACGATTTTAAAATCTTATTTGGAATTAAAGGTTGAAAGTTTGTATTTTCTTTTAATTTTGTTGTGAAAGTTTTGAATAGATTTTTGTCTGGAAAAATAGTACTTTCTTTTTCGCTTCTAGGACGGATTTCATTAGAAATATTTTGCAAATGTTTTTTTGATTCTATTTTCCATTTGTCCAGTTCTGTAATAATGTTGTTACCTAACCCTTGTTGTTGTAAGTCTACTCTCCATGAAATTTTACGTATACTTTCGTCAAGAGCTGTACAGATACTATTATAATTTGGATAAGTTGGTACACAAAATTTTAGACCTAGGTATAAAATAATTTTATATTCTATAGGTACGATAATGTCAGTAAGATTATGAATTATGTCTTTTGTATCCTTTGCGTATCTAAATAATTTATACATTTTCTTATACTTAGATTTACTTATATGGTTTACCTTAAACACTTTGCTCATGTTGTAAAATCTACGATTTCGTTGCTTTTTCTGCGTAGCCTGTCCAATGGCATCTCCCTAATCCAGTTTTGAAAGTAGCTCTTCCGTTGTGCCCGAGTAAGTCTGAATATTTGAAGGCGCCTTCTCCTTTGTGGTTTGTGTAGACTTTTTTGAAGGATGTGTAGAAGGTTTTAACAATTTTCTGTTCGGGAATTTATCGTCGAATGAGTTGTATGTGCTGGTTTTAGGTTTCCGAGGTTGGGACTTTGAATGGAAACGATTTTTAGCTTTTAGAAAACTTGAAGTACCTTGCTGCAAAAAGTCGTTGTATTCTGATAATGTGGACTGGCCTTTAAAATTCTCTTTACCGTCTTCAATTCTTTTCGTGATGTGACTGGCGTAAAAGTTGATGGGTTCTGTAGGAGGCGTTGAATTTTCTTTTCTCCACTTAGGTTGAAGGTAGTTAACTTTGCTGTCTCTATTCTCCCAGTCGATGTTTTTAATATGAAAGCGTTTTACAAAATCCATCTTTGCTTTAAGATAATGGATAGCGAATACTTTGGAGGAAACTTCATTAAATTCTCGTTCGCTGTTCATTTTCTCGATTAATTCAGTGTAGATTATGTTATAGTTTCTTAAAATTAGAAGTTCGGATGTGAACTGAGAACCTTCTACTGAAACTCCTTCATACTGCATCGCAAGGCTTTCTTTCAAATCATGGAATTTTTTGAAAAAGCTGCTGAATAAAGTTAGTTAAATTGGAGTTCGAGTTGTGCGTTTTTCCTATTATTTATTTATGTGCACTAAAGGAAATAAGCAATAGATTAAAATCCCTATGAATATACATGGTTTTTTCCAAAGCTATAAAATTCGGAGAACATTAAGTCTAAACATGCCAGGTCGTTGCTAATACACTCAGCACTGTAATCAGGAGAGCGATATATGTACATAGTACAATGAACGATTTGGTAAACTTAAATTGAATTGACAGTGCAAGATATTTAACATTAGTATAACTATCTAATTCAGTCTTACATTTAAAAATATACTCCTTGCATTTGAAAACTTGGCTGACAAGGATACCTACACTACTACCACCACCTTTAACATCGGTTACTCCATCTTTCCTAATTAATTCATATCCAGGTATGTTTATTGGTATAATTTGTGGTTGAAGACATGTCTCAGTTATACAAAGAATATTTAAATTATTACTATGAATTTAGTTGGCTAGAAAGATTTTATTTTTAGTGCTCTTTTATTAATGTGGGCTATGGAAAGAGGCTTGGTATCGGACGGGGATGAAAAAGATTACTTGACTTTTTCCTCATTGTAACCTTTGTGTCATTGAATATATGTAGGGCAGATGGGTTATCTGACCCTGAAGTGGACGCTACAACTTATTATCACTTATTTCTATAGAATTAGAATTATGCTGAGCCTGTTCTGTCTGTCTTTTTAACCGCTTTTCGTTCGCTTGTTGCTTTGATAAGGCTGGATTTATGTATACATTAGAATATGCATGCACACTTCGTAACTTATAGCAGGATAACAAGTGTTTCCTTCGTTCAGTTAGGCTATTATATTTTAATTTAAGTAGACTATTTTTACCCTTAATTATTACAAAAATATCTCTGACAAATCCAATGCTGCAAGTAACACTGTGCAAAACATTTGCTATTTCATCTCTAGGAACATATTTAGAAGTACATTCAGATGAATCTAACCCCCTAACAATGACTTTGTATTTACGACATTCTGATTCAAGCTTATCTTATAGTTTTACAATTTTTTCAGAATTTTGGTTTATGTTTATTGTCATTAAATCTAATTGTTCGGTTGCAGTCACAGAATCTGAGCTATTTGTAGTTAGATCTTTTACCATTATTTCTAACGCCGATAGTCTATTTAATGATGTAGAAAATGAGATTTTACTTACTTTGCACTCATCGCATATCCAATTACTCCTGAAATAAAAGATTTAATACACAAAAGAGACGAATTACTATTCGCTAGCTATAAGAAACTAAAAAATTATGTAACTTTACTCCTTAGAAGGTCAAAAGTAAATTATTATCGCACTAAATTTGTCAAAGATATCGAATCTAAACCAATGTGGAAAAACCTTAACAAATTATACGGAGGTCCACCAATAACCCACAAAATATCTGAACTAATTCACGGAAATATTAAATATGATAACAGTGAAAACATGTGTGATTTACTAAGTAATGTATTTAGGTAAAAGGTGAAAATGTGAGTCCCGATTTAAACGTTTTCTATGAAAAAGTCAATCTCGAATGTCAACTCAAACTAGAGTATACCATTGATAATAATAGCACACCAATTAATAATATTATAACAAATAGTAGTACCAAATTTTATGATGTATCAAAAATTACCGTCACAGAAAACGAAGTAAAATCAGCTATTAATGATATAAAAAAAGGTTCAGGTAGGGACATAATTCCAATCAAAGTCTTTAAAAACTGTACTGATGCTGTAACCCATAATTTAACAATTATATTCACCTACCTACTATTTTTAGGCCAATTTCCAACCCAATTTAAAACTGCCAATGTTATCCCTATTTATAAAGGGAAGGGAAATAGAAATAATCCATCAAATTATAGACCAATCTCCCAATTTACTATCTTAGGTAAAATTTTTGAAAAAATTATCCAAAAGAGAATTACCGCAAGTATAGTACCCGAAAAATTAATCGATGAACAACACGGTTTTCGGAAAAAAAGATCAACTTTTACAGCTATAAAGGTTTTTCTCGATTTCATTTTTAAAAAATTAGATGGAAAATGCGGACATACTTTAGCGGTATTTATAGATTATCGTAAGACATATGACTCAATCCTAGCCCCGATATTATTAAATAAATTAAAAAATGAATTTAAGCTCGAACCATAAATACTCCGAATTATATGTGATTATTTTAGGAATAGAAGCTATAATATAACACTAAATAACTTTGTATCCCAACAGTACCCCCTAGAACGTGGTTTTCCACAAGGTTCTGTACTCTCAGCATTATTGTTCACTTTATACATAAACGATTTAAAATCATGTATTATTGATAACTTTCTCCTTTTTGCAGACGACTTAATAACTTATATATGTGAAAATACTATTGAAAAATCAATTAGTACCATGCAAAATTCTTTAAATAAGTTTGTGAATTGGAGTAAAAATATGGGGCTAACTATTAATCTCGAAAAAACCAAGTATATAATTTTTCACAAAAAAAAGGCACGTGTTTAGAAAACGTTAAAAATCTTTATATTAATAATAAGATAATTGAAAAGGGGAAACACTTTAAATACTTAGGTTTATTTATTGACGAACACTTATCATTCGAAGAACATTATATCCATGTAAAAAAGAAACTCTCTCAGGTGAAAGGTTGTTTAAAACACTAGTAAATTTGTAACACCTAGAGTATACTTAATTATGGTTAAAACATATGCACTCTCAGTTATTGACTACTGTTTACCAATCTGGCTGTGTTTATGCAACTCTAAATTAGACTCTCTAAATAACCTGTTAAAATAGTAAAACAATGTCCTCAATACAGTAACTACAATTACAAAGATCTACTATCTCAGTCTGAAATTCTTGATGTGAAAGAAAGATATTACCATTATGTAATGCTAGATGTCCATAAATGTCTGCTATTTCCCACATCAATATTAAGTTTAAAATCCTTCTATATCAAAGAGAAACGTACCAGAGATTCCATAAACGACAAAAATATTAAAGCTCCGTTTTTCAGAACATCTTGTGGTCAGAGAAACCTAACTTTTCGGGCCTCAATTATTTGGAATAGATTCAACAAAAAATTAAACAAAAACCAAAAATTATTCAAAACTGTCTAAAAACCGCATTGAGGACAATGTTGATTAAATTAATAGATGAAAAATAATATGCTCCAAAATTGACTCTTACCAACTTAATGATAAGTGATGACATTGAAACTAGTATTATATATTAATAATTAAGCTAATTTTAAATCTACCGATTAGAAATCATATTAGAATATCGAGAGTTTTATTTGTGACACCTGAGAGAAAACAGTCTGTCTAATACTTGTATTTTTCTAGAGCTGATCAGCGCTGTCACGTTAATAAAGCAATCAAATCAAATCAAATCAAAATATAATTGGTTATATGTCTGTTGTGTAATCATGTTGCACAAGAATGATGATACAGGTTGTTGCAGAACCCACAATGTCAGTATTCCACCTTCAACTAACTGAATCCGAACAACTAACACAGTTAGTAGAAGACATATTTTCTAATTTGCACTAAACTTAATAACAAATGATAAGTTCCCACTCAATTTACACTAATCTTTATACTGTAACTGTAGGTGATTATAAATGTCGTGGTATAATAGTAGAACTGACAATGAGTGGTATGAATAAGAATAAGTATTTACTACAAGGTAAAAAGTAGAAGTAAAAGGTCTAGACTTGAAGTAAAAGGTAGAAGCAAAAGTATTTGCTTCAAATCGAATGAATAAAAGAAAACTTTTACTGTCAAGCAAATACTTTGCAATTGTAGTATTTACTTCTCATTTTGTACACAACAAAATTTGGTTACTATGACTCAGCCAATCAGAGACCAGCAACGAATCACACCTATACTCTTCAATTCACAAATGCAATTTCGTGGTCATGGATATAAGTAACCGGTCAGAGTTATCTATGAGTTACTTTAAAAAATTAATCGTGAATCATATTAATCCTACTCTTTTGCGTGGAGAAGTAAAGGGTGAAGTTGCTATCGGAGAAGCTTCAAATTTTTTAAGCAAATACTCAAAGTAGAAGTAAATTCAAGATGTTATTCATACCAAAATGTAGTATTTACTTCTAACGGTAGTAAATGCTTCATGAAAATTAGAAAATACTTTTACTCCTAGATTAAGCATAAGCAAAAGTAATTGCTAATATTTTTATTCATACCAAAGGAACCCTTTACTTCAAAAACTTTAAGTAAAAGCATAAGGTAGACCTTATTCATACCACCCAATAGCACTGATATTAGCTTATTTAGAATTAACCACAGTATTTTGATCCCCATGGCTACTCCCCCACATACAATAACGCCCTACCCAAAATAACAAAAATTTTGCACCCAAGTTGGATGAGCTCATGGCATCATTGGCAATTTGGGTGTGGATTCTGCAAACTGCTGTTACTATTGACTCCACGTGTTGAGCAGTCACACAAGACCCCATTCAAAAATCGGAACTTGGGTGCAAAATTTTTGTTATTTTGGGTAGGGCATTACTGTATCTGGGGGAGTAGCCATGGGGATCAAAATACTGTGGAATTAACAGTATCTACACTAAAATTATTATGAGTTCATACACAAAAGAGTCCGTAAAAATTAACTTCACATATAAATAGATAGTCACAATATCTTCACTGTTAGTTAATTTGGTCGAACAGCAAACCGTAATTGTGTAAAATTAAAGTTACACCAAAATTCGGAAGGCAAAACTGTAAGCAAATACCCAGTTACCTTACCCGTGTTCAGCAAGCAAGCCAAGGACTACGCTTAATTTTAATTTATAAAATAGAACAGCAATAATAGAAATCTATATAATGCAACGCTGGGGAAGTTAAAATAAATATTTTCGCTACAATAAATTGGCCATTGGGTTTTATCTATCTGTGCTTAAAATTTTAAAATTCATTCAAAAATATCTTAAGTGGGAAGCCCCTCAGTCCATTCTATCCATTCATCTCTATTTTAATTTTTGAAGCTCCTTCCTGATTGTCCCGATTTTGTTCGTATCCAGGAATTTGGCCAAGGGGGCGCAATAAAATATATTGGTACCATAATTCTAAATTCGCTTGGATATTTAACCCTTTTTGACAAAAAATCCTCCTTTTCTCGAAATTTAGGGGGCCTTCTAAATAATCTAAATTGTGTATACATTCACAGTACCGTATTTAGAAGTCGATTTCGGAGGGGGCAATGACGTCATAAACTTATATGTATTAGGCATAATCGCGCGGAACGCGGAAAAATTAGGCTTATTTCGTCTCAAATGAGTCAAAAACAGAGCCTACACTCATGTACAATCGAAACATCTTGCTCTATACTAATTTAAGGGCAGAAATTAATTAATGAAGTTGAAGTTAGTATTAGGTCACACTTGACCAACTTTTTTGTTTTTACACTCAGATGCGTGTTTGAGATGTCAGGGGGATGCGAACAAGCAAGCGAGTGGGAAGCAGCCGGACTGTGTGGTGGTTTGGGGAGAATGTAATCATTCCTTTCATCATTGCTGCATGTCTCAATGGGTGCAGCAAAATCGCCGATGTCCCCTCTGTCAAAAGGAATGGTCTGTTCAGCGAATGGGAAAATAATTTACTTGTCTCTGAAACAAAAATTTCCTAGCAATAATAACCCGCGGCAAATCCCCATAGTAAAAGGCAAAAAATTAAAAAATAATATTGTGACGTCATCTGCAGTACTTCTCAAATTCGGCAGTCAGACATACAGAGGAAAATTTCTTATTTTCCAAAGAATTATATAAGTCATAAGCAAAATGCCAACTTTCTGCGCAGTTTATGGCTGCAACGATAATAAAAACAATGAACCAGAACTAACATTTAATAGATTTCCATCCAAACAAGACCTTGTTCGTGTTTGGAGAACAAAATGCCGGCGTCTAGAGAAAACGTTTATAGCAAATAATGCGTATGTCTGCTCCGCACATTTTCAACAGGCGGATTACCAAAGAGGTTTAAAACGGAAGTTATTGGGACTTCCTCAACAGAAAAAATTGCTGCATGATGCAGTTCCTAATGTTTTTATGAATCAGGAAGCTTTAGTGTACACTCCATAGAGGAACCTCCTACACAGACTATATACCTGACCTAGGATACTGCTTTTAGTGCAAGAAAGGCACGTGTTAGCATTAGAAATCGCAAACGTCGAGGACCTACTAATCGAACTGACAACGAACGTTAGTTAGCAATTATAGGTTAGCACTAATAATAAAAATTGTCAGTTTTAATTTTAATCAATATATGATGTTATCAACGGTGGACGAGGAAGAAATGTACGGAAGAAGATTTGAATTGTACAGGCTTATACCACAGAGTAAGACCGATACATGTGTTCTTTAGTGTGCAATGAATATGGAATTAAATTTAGAGAAAGCTCCCTGCCACGATGAACCTCCATTCTGATCGCCGACCAACAATTTCCTCAACCCATGAACAATAGAGCGCTAATAAATTCTTCACTGTGAGAAGTAAAGCTCAAAGCAAATGAGCCCCAGCCCCAGCATATTTGTCCCATAGTGCACTAGTTAACACCACCAACTTCAAATGGTGTCAATCAGCTTCCAAAACTTTCAAACGGTATCCAAATATTACCTATATATCTTTAATAGAAAAAATAATATTCTGGCATCACCACCAGCAAAACCTCTCGATACTTTTTATTTATGTGCAATCAAAAAAGAGCCACGAGATAGTTAAATTATGAGATAACCGCCAGAGATAGCGACCTTTAAGTGAGACATTGCGAAACTGAAAACATAGACGCAGCCGACTTTCGGTCATCCGCTGTGTATATAAACCATTCGTCGACCGAAAGTCGGGTGTGGGTCTTAACTGGCGCTGCGTGAATAGCCAACTGGGTTATTTCCATATCGCTGTACTTGCCCTCACATAAAATCCACATAGTACTCACTGTTCGAATTCTCTTCGTGTCAGAAAGGCAGAACTACCCAATCCAACCAAAATTCACTGCAGGAAAGCATTTGAATTGATTTTTGCATTATGAAATGTTTTAATCGCGAATGGACCAGTTGGCTATTCAAGCAGCGCCCCATTAGCGAGACACCACGACATTAAAAAGATAGACACAACAGCCGAGTTTCGGTCCGCCGTAGTGTCCATAAACCATTAGGCGGTCGGCCGAAAGTCGGCTACAGGTGTATATTTTTAATGTCGTGGTGTCTCGCTAATGGGCCGCTGCGTGAATAGCCAACTGGTCCATTCTCCTTGTCAGTCAAATGAAGAAGACATTCTTGTTTACATGCATAGCAGGCTGTTTGGCATGGAGGTTGAATGAAAAAAATGGGTAAATATGGCAGGCCATCTCAGTATTTCTTTCAATTGAAATCGACGGTGACAAACTCCAGTTGGATTCGCCTTCTTTCGAGAGGCGATCATCTTGTTCCTAACGAAGAAATAATAAATAATCTTAAATATAGTTATGGAGTTTGTTAAACTACGTCTTGAAATACGTGCCAAGCGTTTAAATCTTAAGAAGCCACATTTTGCATAAATTGCAAAAGCAGTTTGCTCAAAGTTGGGTATAAAGTTGTGAATTTTGTGAAGTAGCTTATAAATATATGTATGTATATTATGATGGTGTTTTATTAAGAATATTCTGTATCTTAAATTAAACTTTTTATGGGTGAACATGAATGCAGATTTGTGATTCTATGTCATAATATGTGTAGAAAATCACTTCACTTTCATTTAAATCTTTCCCTCCTTTCCCGAAAAGTACTGCAGATGACGTCACTTTCCCAATAGCAACAAAATATGATTATTTACTTTTAATTCTAGGTTCTATTACTTTTTAAATTGTACTACTAGTATTAGTTAGTTTAGTTTTTTGAAAATCTTCCAACAGAAGTTATGCCTTGTTTCCCGACAAGTTAATAATACTGAGAACAATCTTAAATAACATTTCCTAGTTGAGCTAATCGTGTGCGTGTGGTTCCATAATTTTGCAAAATTTGAAATTGAGAAAAGGATTTCTTTCCCTCATACTAGAACTACCGTAAAATCCGAATTAAATGACCAGGGTGAATATATAACCATTGTTTCAACGATGTTATTTGTGCGAAAAATAGATAGTTGACCCCAGAGAGATCAATTAAAACGACAGGGATGAACTAATTTTTCAAGGTAAAGTTTTTAAAAAAATTTTAAGAATGCCAAATTTTTCAAATAAATACAAAAGGCAGTGTCAATGAGGGAAATGTAAGTAATAGAACACAGATATTGAGTGCATGTTATGTTTCAAGAGTAATCAGTTAAAGTTGATCTCCATTATGTCGTTTGATGAAAAAGTCGGGGCAGTTACGCTTTCGGTTTTCCTGGACCATATTGTTTTCAAAGGTTAGAGTAGCGCTAACGGGGTTCAAAACTTTTTTAAAATTTCTACAAAAAGTCCACTAAAAAGGCTAAAACGTTGTATGCATATTTTTTAAAGAAGATTTGGAATGACTTAGGAGGTGACCAAGGAGCATGGAGGTTGTCATGGTATAGTAGCGCTTTATCAGGAGAACCGAGTAGGGAATTTTACCATAAGCGAATTTGAAGATTTACACTAGGTTTTGAGTTTCACATTCCCTTTCACTTCACGCGGAAAAGGGACCATTTAGTTACTTATTCTGCCTAAAATTCCAAATCCCCTCACCTGGGGCAACGGCAGTGTTTTATTTGTGAATGTTCCTCTGCAATTCAATTCAAGGCTTTATTGCCAGACTCAGATTCAGCTACATTTTAACTGGTCTCCCCTTTGCGCGTGAAGTGAAAAGGAAGTGAATTACTCAAAACCTTGCTTTATAAGGGACGTTTTTAGGAAAACGTCCCCTATCCCTGTCTTTATCAATCTGCTATAAACATTGATGTTCCACTTGCTATCCTCTAATAATTTAATATGTTTCCAACAGCATAGCAACCAGATATTCACACAAAATTAGGGACAAATTGTCCCTTACAGATCTTCAAAATCCCTTACGGGCAATTCTCTACTTGGCTCTCCTCATTAACCGTCCAAGCTGCTTGTTGTCTAGAGTCTATACCCATTATTGCCCATTATTGGTTTCCAGCAATAGGGTCTAGTGTCGTTGGCTCTAACAAATGCAGAGGTGATGGCCGACAATGAGGCGAGGTGGAAATGAGTGGAGGCGGTCAAAATGTCCATGGTTATAACAATAAAAAATAAATCAGAACACAGCATTTCATTTCAAAAATTTATATGACTTTCATAAACATTCTCAGGGGGAATATTTATTGCAACAGTCGTTTGATATGATATACTACATACATTTTAGCATATAGCATTATTATCACCATCCTAAGCTACACTTTCTACAGTGCTTATTCAGCTCAGCAATAATGCATGCTATATTTTATTGGATAAACTTTCGAAGTATGAAAACATCATAATAGACTAGATTATCTTAATTAATTACTGATCAGCTGTTGACCCAACTATTATTATGTTGACACACAAAATAGACAGATATGGTAGATTTTTGGGTTATAAATCATCAATATTGCAAGTCTCTGCATAAAGAATTTCAGAACAAATTACAACATTTCCGAATAAATTATATCATTTCCAAATAAACTATAGCATTTCCCAATAAATTATAGCACTTCCAAATAAATTATAAGTCTATTGTGATGTTTTCATAGTTCGAAAGTTAATCCAATAAATTATAGCATGTATTATTTATAGAGCTGAGTACGCACTGTAGAAAGTGTAGCTTAGGATGGTGATAATTTTGCTATATGCTAAAATGTATGTAGTATATTATTTCAAACGAATGTTGCAAGAAATATTCCCCCTGAGAATGTTTATGAAAGTCATATAAACTTTTGAAATGAAATGCTGTGTTCTGATTTATTATTTATTATAATAACCATGGATATTTTGGCCGCCTCCACTCATTTCCACCTCGCCTCATTGTCGGCCATCTCCTCTGTTTGCCACGTTTGTTTGCCACGCCGGTTTGCCACGATTCCGTGGCAAACAGAATGCATTTGGTAGAGCCAGCGACACTAGACCCAAGGTGGGCTTAATTTCTATAGCAATACATTTATCGTAGATAGTGTATAAGCAAAACAAGCGTCACTATAGAAATTTAGCCCATCTTGACTAGACCCTATTGCTGGAAAGCAATAATGGGTATAGACCAACCTGCGGCATTCCAGGCTTCATTCGATTTTTTTGTAATGTATTCGATTTGTGACGTCACACGGCGACATTTCCTATACATTTCCATGGGGCAGAAAAATATTTTTGATTTTGGACAAAATTATTTTAATTTTTTGACATGCACTTTCACCATGGTGATGCCCCTTGCAAATGTATAGGAAAGTCGCCGTGTGACGTCACAATCACAAATCGGTTTACATACACAAAAATTCAGAAGTGCCTGGGAATTCCAAACCTATTGTACTTCTACTAGCCTTGGGTATAGACTAGACAAAGCTGCTTGGAGGTGACCTAATAATAATTTTTACATATAACTGGCAAGTTTACTTACTTTATTAAGGCTAGGTTCATTATGTACACTAAAGGGTCTCCACACCCAAAAAGTGACCACCCTCAAGCTCCAAATGTCCTAATCGTCTGAAACGAAAAAATGTACAACAAATGTTTAGTCTTTTTAGTGGACTTTTATAAAAGAAAACAAGCTATGGATATGGACCTAGTCGATTTTAACTTTCACTAACTTTGGTTGTCCAACTCTTGTAATTGTCTTTTTCATCGTATTATTAGACTACACGGAACATTAAATTGTGTTGCTTCTTTGTGTATAGAATTTCTTTTAGTTAAATTGTATTGCTTTTATTTTAATTTTTGCCGAATGAGAATTGTATTTTAATGGTCTTTTAGGAGTCTGGGTCGATACGAAATTCTGAGAGATACATTTCCACTGAAATGATGGCATCTTGATTGAGCTAAGCAGTAGCAATTGCTGATCATAATCTAAAAATCTAAGTAAATCCTTATCTCTAAACCATTAGCATTTTCCATGCAACTATTGACATCCCATTACCTCACATACCTATACAACATAATAGGGGGGTCAGTTATTTCGAGGAGGGTCAGCTATTATTAATTATTTTGAACGAGGCGAATTAATTTGGATTTTGCGGTAGTTCTCCACTCGATGTCAACTAAATGCATTATGGGCAATCAGACGTGGTAAGTTATTGTATAGTAACATTATGATATTGGCTTTTCAATGAAAATCAGTCACTGTAAAAAACGAGTTGAAAATGTGGGAAACACGCCATAACATCGTATGGAACATTTTCAAAAATTCTATATACATCTTCTCCTTCTGTATGGTTTATATTCCATTATGGTTATCCAAGAAAATTCCCGGCCTTCTTGATGTCGTTATATCAACCCGTGGCAGATCCCCACAGTAAAAGGCAAAAATTTCATTTTTCGGTCCGGTCGGAATTTTTATCAAAATTTGATTATATTCCTTTCCTTCTGTATTCTCGGTTCTTTGTCATTATATTATTTATACATTATACATATATATATACATATACATAGTATGGCAAGGTAGGTTGATATAGTAACCGCTGTTACAAGGTATGGAAATAATTCGAATACAAAACCACTCAAAACCACTTATGGGGTTTTGTCCATTGCCAAAGGAGTATCCAAGACTACGGATTTTGGGTCAGCTGCAGTCCCCCATAAGTGGTTTTGAGTGGTTCTGGGGAAAATTATTTCCATACCTTGTAACAGCGATTGCCATATCAACATACCTTGTAGTATGGCATATCAAAAAGTTCTCATATGAATTTGTATGTATAAGCAATATTATGGCTATTTTACTACAGACTAATTTCACTTACAAACTTATCCCAGTTAAGTTCCTCCTTGTTCCATTTCCAACATTTAAGATGCAAGAGTAGCGATTGGTGACACTTAATCAGATAAGGGAAATAATGGAGTGATTCACGAGTCCGGGGATAGGGGTTGAAAATTGAAAAGAAGAGTACCTCAAGATGTAGGCATCTTCAACATCAGCGTACAAAGAATTTAATCCTAAACACCAAAAGTCATGCATTGTTTGTTTGGGCATACTAAATAAATATGTTTCTTCTCATCGGGCCTTTGCAAATGTAAACAGAGACTGAGATGGCTGATTGCCTTTATGAATTGCAATTGAAGGACAAGACATTGAGCCTCTATCTATCTAATAAAAATTTAGCGAAGAAGTTTGTCTGCATTTGGATGATATATGTACCTAAAATGAGCAATGCGCAAGAGCGTTAGTAAAAGTTTATAAGTGAAAATTAGTCTGTGGTGAAATAGTCATACATTGCTTATACATGCAAACACCTACGAGTATATACTTACTCCTTTGCTACATAATATAAATATATATTATTCCAAATCAATTATTTGTATTAATTTAAAACGCTAAATAAAAAAACGAAATTCTTTATACGGAAATGTTCATTAATTAATTGTTCTGGAGATTTCTGGAAAAATACTTTAAATTTTAAACTTGATTGGAAAATATTTCATTAGACAAGTCTAGGTAAGAATTAGAATGATAATATGTACATTAAGTGCAGTTGTTCTTGGGTCAATCCTACACTAGCAATCCAAGGTTTCGCGACCGCTTCTAAACAGGGCAGTCATTATGCAGACATTCTGTGCCTTAGAATTTGGGGTTTTCTTGTGGAGTGTACTCGTTGTTGTTGTAATCCAAGAAAGGGTTGTTTGCCAATTGGAGATAACTGTACTCTCCTTGTTCTACGTTGCAGTCGTAATCACTTACAGGTACGTCGGCGTTTGTGTGATGATCCTCCTTGTTCTCAGTCACAGTTGAGAATGAGATCGACACCGTCTCCACTGACTCTTCCTTCGCTTTCTCTTCTTCTAAAAAAAAATTAATTAATATCAGAAACCGAAAAACGTTGGTTCTCTTATTTTGAGTATTTATTTCTAAAATATAAAGAAACATAAACGTGTTCTTAAAATCTGTCTCTCCTTCTTGTATCCAGAAAACTACAACCCGCCGTAATACAAATACATATTTTTTTTAAATTTTGAACCACTTCTTGAATTTGTGTAAAACTACTCCCTTTCATTTTTAAGAAAGAGCACGCCCTTCTCAAAAAGTTATAAACCACCATATTGACTGTTCCCTCTTTAAAAATTGTTAAACTCCCTTTGGGAAATTATTTCAAATATTTCATAAAGGTTGTACAAAATAGAGAAAAATCCCCACTTGAGTAAAGTGCGAAAGATGGCGATGTTCGAAAATCCAATGGAATGAATATTTTCCACCCCTGACTATAGTACAGGAATAAATAATAGGGAGTTGGAAACTCTGAGAGGTTAGCTGACATGTATCGGTTGTTTATTTAATGTTGACACCAATCTGACCTTTCGTTTTATGAAAAATTTTCATGTCGCCATGGTTTTAAGACTAAATTGCCAATTTTTGCAAAATCACATTTCAGAATTTAATGCATGGAGGGAGCCTGTTTCAACTCCCTATTATTTATTCCTGTACTATAGATTGGGAAAATGAAGAATGAATAACTGCATTAATCACCTGTTGGTTCCAGGTGCCGTTCGTCATCTGCTATTCCCTGTGCACCAGCTATACTTCCCTTGACGAGCTTAGTGACAGTGTCAGTAAATAATGAAATATCTTTTTCGAATTGTTGCCAAACTTCCGAATCAGCTTCGACTTCAGATTGCATAGTTGCCAATATCCGAGTTTTAGCTACGAAAGCATTTTTAGTTGCCGAATCTCCTGTGCAAAGCTGAAAATTAGAGAAAATTTAATACACTATATTTAGTAGACAATATTTAGCTAAGGCTACACTTGAAATTAAGATTACCCAGTTGACTATATTATGAAGAAAGTTGATGGTTCCAGTTGACACATCGTGAAGGACTTGAACCTCTTGCAAAGCTTCGTGATAAAAGCTATGTCTCGTTTGTTGTGGAATACCCATCAGTCTCATCACAGAAATTGCGATTTTATCTTCCCCGGAATTCATCTCCTCTACTGTCATTACATTCGGATCTAACCCAAGCAAAAAATAAGTGTTATGAATCTTCCTATTCTAAAACAGAAGACAACGGAATCGAAATCTCCACTTCCGTACTACAGAAATACTTTCCAGTTTTACTATAATTCCAAATATATTGGTAATAAATGTTCTAGTTCTAATGTCAATTGAAGTGAACCTTCTCAATCAATCCTGAGTGGGAATCGTTCCTTTAAGGAAAAGAAACTTTTGACGGAAAATTTTAATAACATTTAGGTCAAGGATAAACCTTACGAAAATTATATAATAATTCAGCGTTGTAGTCGTCGTCCATACCTGGGGGAATAACAAAAGTGGCGAGAATGTCTTCTGCCACTTCGTAGGCCTTTGTCAATGCATTAGAAATGGAGAAATAGGTGGCCCAGTTGTTGTTGGAGTCCCCTTCGTGGCTCATCATTGACACAATCACTTTCTCCTCCACTTCATCCAGATGTAGAGGTGTACTTGTCGCCGAGTCCAGCTTTAATTCGGCTATGCCACAACCTTCATCAGCACGAGAAACTTCCACCGGGATATTTGGACGTGTAATTATTACATTTTCCTGAAAAGTTACTTATTGTGTAGCCATTAAACAATTAGACGAAAAAAAAATGCTGCGCCTCATTTTAGTCTAGTTTAACATGGACCCTGGGGCGCAGCATTTTTTTCGTCCAGTTTTAATAAAACGCAAGAGTACATTAAAAATTGTTACCCCCAGATATGCAGATATTTTACTATTCCTCCTGGTTAAATAATTTCCGATTTGTGACTTACTAAGGTGTTGGTATTCGTTGATGTCCAGGAAGCAGGATACTTCGGAAGTGGCTCACTCACTTCAACTTCTACTTGCCTACCAGGTACATTTATACGAAGAGTCGTTGGTTTTCCGATTTCAACTTTAGCACCTGTTGATCCTTGCATCTGAGCCTGCGCAAACAAAATAATTCCTTTCATTTTTCGGGTTTCGTAGTCGTGAGATCTGGCAATGGACCGGCTAAACTAAAAGTCCCCATCCTAGACCTAGAGAGGGGCCCTTTAATTTTAGGACTCACCAGTGACACAGTCAAATTGATATTAACATCATTTTCACCGACCGTGGAACTAGATTTTGTATTTAGTAAATTACTCCCGGGAGATTTCGGTTCTTCTGTATTTGACTCCTGAGGAGAGGAAGAGTTGACTTCGTTGGATTTTAACTTATCGTTTGCGAGTCTGATGTAGCGTATTTGGTCGCTGACAGACTCCAGAAATGTTTTGCTGAGAACATGACCCTCGCTTTGGAAAAGCTCACTTAGTCGAATGTATTTGTCAGGATCGTTGTTCCTTGCAATCGTGTTAAATTTACCACACGACTTACTCTCACGCTGCCAATTTACAAAAAACATGTTCAAAGATTACTAAAAACGTCAGCCAATGTTGATTTAAAACAGTTTTGATGCAAAGATAAAAAACAGTTGGGGGTGGCGTTGCATATTTAATTCAGTCGTTGGGGAGTGTCTTCTGAACCATAATGAACGGCCCCAAGTCCATTGAAAGGGCGCCGTGACAATGTTCATAAAGCTCAAACTTCCATAAATCCTCACAATACCGTACTTAGAAGTTTTTTCTTGGATTTTGGGGGGAATTTCCCCAATACAGCCTGGTACAGGCATGTATCCAGGAATTTGACTAATAGGTCTTTCTATTGTTTTTGGAATGAAAAAATTCTTCCAATATTGATCTCAATTATTCTCAGAGAAGTTCCCCCACATAAAAGTCCTTTCTAGTCCTCCCAGTCATGTGACTGGTTTTACTATAAAGTCCTCCAAAACTCAGCAGTGCAAAATTAAGTCCAGGGTTGCGGTATCCGAATAGGAAGGTGTGGACCAATTGGATAAAATGGTTTTTGACCTTTGGAAAAAATGATTTTATCCGGATAAAATTAATTTCATCCGGACAAAATGGTTATGTCTACGTCTAGTGGACAAAACCATGAAAACATAAAAGACGAGTTCGGGACTCGTCCCACACGCATAGGTCGGCGCAATAGTACACCTCAACCTCACTTATACCTCAATTCTCTTAAAAATCCAACCTCTCCTCAAACTCGACCTCAACTAAGAGTTTTAGCTTCGTCAAATCTCAAAGTCGACCTCAACTCAGAGTTTGAGCTTCACCAAACCTCAAACTCGATCTCAACTCTGAGTTTGAGCTTCATCAAGCCTCAAACTTGACCTCAACTTTGAGTTTGAGCTTCATCAAACCTCAAACAAGACCTCAATTTCAAATTTGAGCTTCATCAAACCTCAAACAAGACCTCAATTTCAAATTTGAGTTTCATCAAACCTCAAACTCGAATTCAACTTCATGTTTCCTCGAGTTTGAGCAATAAGAAACTCAAACTCAGCACTACCTTAACTCGATGACAGAGAAATGTTTCTTGAAATTAGGAAAATTGTCAATTAAAATTAGTAAATAAAACAAATTTTTAATGCAAAAATGTCAATTAAATTTATCAATAAATGCTAAATAGTTAACCTTAAAAATGACAACTGAATATTTAAAAAATCGGATAAACCTCAACCCCAGCTCAAACTTAACATCGAAAGGCAAATTGAGCTCAACTCAAACTCAACATCAAAAAGCAAATTGAGCTCAACCTCAGCTCAAACTCAACATCAAATAGCAAATTGAGCTCAACCTCAACTCAATCTCACCTCTAAGGGAAACTTGGAGCTCAACCTCAACTCAAACTCAACATCAGCTATCAGATGAAGTTCAAACTCAATTCAAACTCAACATCATAAACATATGGAAGCACGAACTCAACTCAAACTCAACACAGTATGTCTCGATTACCGTGAGGTCGCTCAATTTTGATCTCAACCTCAAACTCTGAGGTGAGGTCGCCGAGCTATGTCCACACGTGTTCATCCCAAAGACCTTTCGCTTGCCCATCTCTTCGCAGTGTATAAAATAAATAAATAGGAAATGGAAAACCTTATTGATGATACTAGTAGTTTCACGATGATGGATCAAAGAGTCATTTTCATCAAGAATAATGTTAACTCCAGATATCTGTCCGACAGACGATGACAGAGGAGAAGTCGAACTACCGAGATTGCTGTTTGAGTTTGAGTCTAGTATTTGAATAAAATCTTCCGACGTGTTAGTTGTCTTTTGTGGAGACATTTTGACGACATTGTCAACATCGCTGTTTATTTGAAGAACATCAGGAAAATTCTCTCGACTGTAACATAGCATCTCACAAAAGGGATTTGAATCTTTCGTTTCTTCTGTCATTTCAATTAGTTTATGATCTGACTCAGAATCAGAACACCTTCGCACAATCGTCAATGGTCCCTACACCACAAAACACCAAAAACAGTTCTGAATTCATAGCATTTTAAACATTGGAATATGGGTAATAAATTGTTTAATCGCAAAAATACGCATAAGGTAACTTGTAGAAAATTTAGGGTTGGATTATTGAATTGGAGCTAGCCAGACATCAAAAATATTATATAAAACAAGCCACAGGCACAAGGACTTCTAACTTTTTGTCTGGAATGTCCGGTTCCATGCGACAATCGCTAATCCTCTGATTTCCATAACCTAAACTAAATTAACCTAACCATGTTAACAAGCACGTATCCAGTAGGGGGCGGGGGGGCGCAGCGCCCCCCCCCCTAAATCAGAGAAAAAGAGAGGATTTTTTCGAAAAATTGCGAAAATTTTTTGCGCTGCGCGCGAATGTCTTATTATTGACATTATTTTTCGTTCCGCCCCCCCTTGACCAAATTTTTAGATACGTGCCTGCATGTTAACGCAAACTAATCGTAACATAAAATAAATTTAACGTCTACCCGTACCAGGTTATGCAAATTAGGGAATTAGCGTTGCTGGACATTTCCGAATTACCAGGCTTTGGTCCAGATTTCCAGACTTGGGCAAAATTTTTTCGGAAACATTTTTCTCTAACGTCCATATATTACAATGTTTAAAGGACTGCATACGCAAAGGCTGCCTCTGCTACCAATTTTCTGTTTTACGACGTGTTGTTAGCTGCAAATGATGAAACTTGGTCTACTACCAAATAGTGTAGTATATGTGAATATTATTTTCTAGCGCTGTCTATTTTATTACGGCGTCCTACATTGATTTCAGCTCATTGATTCTTGTTATTTCATGTATTTGAATCGCTGAATTTCTAAAATTCAAATTGCTCATCGTGGATATGACGTAGGAAATTACTATAGTCGCCAAATAACTTTGGACAATAAGATTGGAGAATAATAAAACCGATAAGAAAATACTAGTAATAGGCCCGTTCTCCGAACGGGAAATGGCTAACCCCTTAGTGGGAACGGTAGATCATGAGTATGCATTATGCAATAAAAAAGGGAGAAAAATTAACAAATTAAAATGTTTAAAAAATTGCTTGCTACATTGCTACAATATCCTACGGAAGGGGAACAAGACAGACTGCACAGTCTGGCTAGATAGGTCTGGCAATCGATATGATTTTCGCCCTAATTTTGTATTTACTTTTCCCTGTAGCTTACTATAGTTACTAAAAGCCGATTTATCCTGAATAAAGTACAATACTGAAAAGATACACCGCAAATTTTGGGGGAATATGAAATCGATTGCCAAACCTTTCTTGAACAAGATACAATACATGACTGTTTTAATACAATAAGGGGCTTATATATTTTTACATAATAAATACCGTAGTAACGTGGTATTTACAACAATTTGGAAGTGCCTGATGCCCGCCCAATTGAAATTTGGTTTGGGGGACACTTTCATGGCCTATTTGTACGAATTGTACTTGCAATTTTTACTCTAAACGAAACTTCATTCTTCAAAATACGAAAACATGAGCAAGAAGGTAATCAGTGTGTCAAATAGGCTATTAGAAAACATTAACAACGGGAAAAGGAGAAAATTGAATTTATTAAACTGGAAGGACAAGGCTGCGCAATTAGACAGAAATGAAGGAAAGCCATATGAAGGAAAAAGTGGACTACTGAACCCACCTAGAGTACCTCCTCGAGATAATGTAATTTTATGAAACTTCATAGTTAATATTATCAGTGCTCTAAAGGGTATAAAACGATAATTTCAAAAATTAAGTAGCTATAATACACTTTTCGTCATTAACAGAACTGCAGTCTAGGTTGTCGAAAAGAAGGGTGCAACACGATCAATTTGAACCGAAAAGTAGCACTATTTCAACAGTTCTGGAGCACGGGGGATTATAACACCCAAACAAACATACTATCGCGTTATATCCGTAAACTTTCTAAGGCAGATGAAAATAGTAGACAGCGCCAGTTTTACGGGTATTACCTTCCTGACGAATCTGGATTTCAGATGGCTGTGTGCCGAAAAACTTTTATGGAAGTCTTTGGTGTCGGAAAGAAACGCTTAGAAGTTATTCAGCGCAAAGTTGCAACCGGAGACCTGGATTTTTCAGATAAAAGAGGAAGTTATGAAAACAGAAAACGATTTGCAGATAATGGCTGGAATTTGATTCAAGCTCATATTTTAAGCTACGAAAGTTCTTGCAGTCACTACTGTAGAAATGAAGGTGATCCTACTCGGCAGTACTTACCTACGGATTTGTCAGTCTCTAGAATGTTCCGAGATTTTATTCAATTACATGAAGAATCTGTGGACTGGGAGTGGGCCTATCGAACATGCTTCGCCGAACTAAAATTGAAGTTTGCATTGGTTAAATCGGACACATGCGGAAGTTGCGATCTTTTTGAAGCCCAAATCCGAAATCATACTGGCTCAGAAGCTCAGCTTGAAAATTTATGGATCCAAAAAACAGAGCGCCCGTCTTACATCCGAGAACATCAATTTAATGAACACCAAAACCCATTTATGGAATGAAAACTGGCAGCATCACGCACTTCAATTCAATGAACAGTTTGGTTTGGCACCTATACCATCACTGTACCAGTTCCAACTTCCCATCTCCTTACCCTTGCAGAAGGATTTAAAGGACATGATTCCGTTTCTATGTCCCGAATCTCAAGTCTTTTGGACAAATTTCTGGGCAAACTACAGGGGAAATGTTTGACTGTATTTGTTGTATTTCGTTTACATAGTAGTAGTATAATGTATTAAACTTTGTTAATAGTTTTGTACGCATTCGTTCAGTTTTCTAACATGTTTCTGCCTATCTCATGGTCATTAACAGACCAATCATTTCTATAAGCTCGCTCTGGTTGGCTGTATTAAAATATATTATTTGCTGACAAATATCTAAGCCCCTTATTGTATTGAAACAGTCACATATTGAAACAACATATATAGTAATAAATAGTGTACCAAATTCAACATTATTTAACCAAACAGCGAAATTGAAGTAAATGTTTGAAGTCCTTTCATCAGCGCCTGATTAGCTCGCCTGAATAAGGCAGCTTATAGAATCAAACAGTCTGTCCGTACGTCCGTACGTCCGTCCGTCCCCACGACAACTTTCGAAAGCAATGACGGATCTTGACCAAACTTGGCAAAAACAATGCCTATGGACCACTGACGATCCCTATTGATTTTGGGGCTAATCGGTCCAGCGCTCACTTTGTCTTCATTTTGATAGTCAAAGTGAAAAATGGGCATTAAAAAGTTCAATTGTGTTTCCTATAAATTGGTAGCGTGATAGTATAAAATATTTCACTCCGCTTCTACCGAATTTAAGATTTTATAGTAAAAGCAATAATTAAAACCACAAGTAACTATAAGAGGACGGAAATAAATCTATTTCGCATTTATATTCAATTTTATAGTCAAACTTGCATTATTCCAATTTCTATTGATTTTCATTAATAATATTGACCGATTTTGATTCTCTTTAGATTTTCATAGTCAACATTATTCAATTTTAATTTAATGTTGATTTTCATAGTCAAAATTATTCAATTTTGAATTTATGTTGATTTTTATAGTCAACAATTATCAATTTTGAATTTGTGTTTATTTTCATAGTCAACATTAATCAATTTTAGCTCGCCTGAATAAGGCAGCTTAAAGAATCGCACAGTCTGTCCGTCCGTCCGTCCGTACCCACGATAACTTTCGAATGCAATGACGGATATTAATTAAACTTGGCAAAAACCATACCTATGGACTGGTGACGATCTCTATTGATTTTCGGGCAAATCGGTCCATTGGTTACTGAGATGCCGTGCGCTCATTTTGTCTTCATTTTGATAGTCAAAGTGAAAAATGGGCATTAAAAAGTTAAATTGCGTTTCCTATAAATTGTTAGAATGATGGTATAAAATATCTCACTCCGCTTCTACCAAATTTATTTTGAATTTATGTTTCATCGATTTTGATTTTCTATTGATTTTGATAGTAAAGATTAATCAAATTTGATTTTCTGTTGATTTTGATATTCAACATTAATCAATTTTGATTTTCTGTTGATTTTCATAGTCAACAATTATCTATTTTGATTTTCTGTTGATTTTTCAAATGATATAGTTTCGTTTCCTTATAATATCAATGTCTGAATTTTTAATACGTCGTAGCTACATATATAAAGACTCAATTCTAAAAGCTTGATCAAAATCCGTACGTTCGTTCTTGTGTTACGTGCGACTTTTCGTCTACCAAAATGTGTACACGGTAACCTTTACTCAGGCGAGCTTCTGTTACGGCTTGCTGTAGGTTTTTAATTATGTCATTAATATCATTGGACATCATATAAAATTTTAAATCACCCCAAAAATAAGCTCGCTTATGGACGGGAAACAAAATACAATAATTATCGAATCAACATTGAGTTGTTTAGAGTCGACATGGCGTCAGTGGTGGGAGTGTTGTTGGTCTGCTCCATTTTTTTTGGGATTTTTACTAGTAAAACGGAAGTTAATAATTTGCAAAATAGTTTAAAATGTACAGTGGAGAGTGGAAAATTTTATAAGTGTCAAAATGACAACTGCTGTTTTTCGGAAACTGAAAAATCTCTTGTTTTTGTGTGTCCACTGAAAAAAAGTGCGATTGAATTTGAGTTTAATACAATTGACGTAGGAGATACTAAATACTTATATATACAAGACAATATACAGCGAAGTTATTGAACCTGAACAGTGTAACCAAACATTAATACTTTGTATATACCTAATTGCATACACTAAATCAAATCAAATCAAAGCTTTATTGTCAGGTTACATCAGTACAAGTACAGGACAACGACTGTTCTCCAGCCGCGGACATAAAAAATTAATTTGCTACATACTATTACAAAACAGTCAAAATAGCAAAAATAAATAGTCAAAATACAATTATAAGGTGGAAAATTAGGTACGCAGATTCTTAAGATATAGTGTAAGCTGAGTCTTAAACATATGAGCGTTTCGGACGAAAAAGGAGGAATATAAAGTTTTATTTTATGATTATTTAATCCATAGTTACAATTAAGATAAAAATGAAATATCAGGGGTAAAATTTTTTAACTATGGAATTGCGACAAATGATGGACGGGCACTAGGGGTATGAATTTTTTTACAGTCGTCAAGACGCCGATTTCTACGTATCGGTTCGACGATTGGACGTCTTGAGAAGCCCTCAGCACTTAAGACGAGGTTCCAGTTCATAATACAACACTTAATATAATGGGTTTTTTAAAAATTAATACAAGATTGGTTTTACTCAAGGACGAAGTCGTAATAATTATCTAATTGACTATTATTGGGACTGTGATCAGGTAGGTTGGTAGTCAAATGCAAAAAATTAAAATCGATTTTTTTTCATTTTTTTAAATTCGACAATTTTGTGCCAAAATGAATGGTAGTAAGCAAAGGGCAGGGTGAGATAGGGAGAGTAGTCCTACTGCTGCATATGAAATTAAAAATAAAGAAAAGAAATTGAAATTTTAATTTGTTTACTCGGACTATCAGCTTACCTGATCCCAGTCCCAATAACATGTAAGAAATTATCTTGGCTTAGGTATTTAGTTTTCAAGTTATTGATGTAATACGGACAAAATTATATCGTAGTTAACACAAATACCAATTACTTCAAAGCAAATAAACATAGTGAAAAGTTTATATTCCCTCTTTTGAACGTGCTTTGCCTGCATTTTAGGCTAAAATTGACATCAATTTTATTGTGGGAATATTATGCTTTCATTATTTATTACCAACAAGCTGAACCGCTCTTTTAGCGTGAAAATCTTTAACTCCATCGCTGTATAATAAAACTGTACACTATGCATATTTCATAAAACAAGGAAGTCCGATATGAATGGTTAGCTTATTTCGAAAATTGAACATTGTTAATATGCCTAATCATTTTGAAATTCAGCATTAATACTGGGGGCTTAGTTAGCTATAAAGTATTATATTATATGATTATCTACCGCCAATTCAATGGGGTGCTTAAATATTACCAAAATTTAAAATTGACATCGTTTCTTTCAATAATGCAAAGTATTGTCATTATTGAAAGGATGTCATTGAAACAACAGTAACCTGTGCTACACACACTATAAAGCAGGTCAACCGAAATTCGCGATTTTTGAAAAATAGACAAAATCATTACACTAGTATTTGTAATACTACTTTTTTATTTAGAAAATTTAGTTCCCAATGTTTAAGTTAATTTCAAGCGACTCTTAATTGAACTGATGAAGGACAAAAGTGCACAATACTTAAACCGATCTGACACCATATAAGTTTCTTTGCTTGTTTTTACACACGCTCCCTTTAATTGCATTGCAGGAAAGACGGTTTACTTTCATTGCAATTGCTAACTTATCATCGGTAAATCCTACCCCTGACTTTTCATTATTATCAAAATTGACACATTAGTAACTATGGGTTAAACTAAATAGTAAATTGATTTTATATTCCTCCTTTTTCGTTCGAAACGCTCATATTTATAGTGTCTGTACTTTTCATCTTGTCAGGCAGACTGCACCAAGCAGACGGTCCACGATAGTCAAAGGAATTCTTAAAAAACAAGGTATTGAATTTCGGTAGGTCAACATTATTGGACTGTCTAGTAGATCTTAGGGAAAGACGGTCAATACATATATCAGATAATTCCTTTGGATACAAAGACTTATTTTTGTGTAAATTAAACATCATGGTACATAGAGAATAAAAGACTTGTTCATTGACAGATAGTATACCAAACTTATCGTAATATTTAAACATACATGGTTTTACGACATTACCCACTTCCATTCTGCGAACAACCTTATTCTTAAAATAATATTTTAGTAGAAACATATCAAACAAGTTTTGAATTTTATTAAGATTAGACTGAGCAGTGCATGAACAAATCTCACGGACAATCCCACAGAACAAGCACCCTTAGTGTAACATCATACTTTGTTTATTCAGAGAAGAGCAACTTAGAGTAAAGTACGTCAGGTGAATCACACCTATCCTTCCCTTCTTACAAGGTACTTAACTATGGGACATTATTCTATGGGATTACTTTGCGGGGATTTTAAAAATAATCTACCTCAGCGTGTAGACTACAAATCACTCAACCACTCTTGCTCTTTTACTGGTGTTCTATTTTAGCCGGCTGAAAAGGATTTTGACCAGCCAGCCGGCTAAAATGGCTGAAATGGCTAGTGGCCACAATGGCCAACAATCATGGTTTTTTAAATTTCCCGCCAAATCAAGGATGATTGTCTCAGTTTACATAGCCCCATTTGACTATTTTTGGCCATTTCAGCCATTTTGGCCTTTTCAACCGCTGGCTAACAAAGAATTTCAACCAGCCGGCCGGCCATTTTAGCCAGCCATTTTAACCAACCAGCCGGCTGGTCATCGAACACTGTCTTTTACCCAACACCCAATAGGCTTTCGCTACTCAACCACTCTTTTTTCTCAAAGCCGATGATTAACTCATCCGGACACTCTTTTTCTCAAGATGCAATGCTCAACTCAACCACTCTACTTCTTTCAAAAGAGCGATTTGCGTGGAATTGAGTACTACTGCTGTACTCTTTTTATTTTCTATAATCTTCAAAAAAGAGTACAATTTCGATCTCCGGCTCCAGGTTCCAATCAAACCGAATTTGTGCATGTTGAAATTTGAGTTAATTACGCAGATATGCAGGTGTTCATTTTTTCATTCTTAAAAATGATCAGAATACGTGTATTACTTACGTGTATGCAAACCTGAACCAAGAATTAAAAAATATAAGGACATGACATGACTAAAAAATGAGCTTTCTGCCAATGGCAAAATATCTATTTCTGTTTAAGTAAGTATAACTTTAGAATCTTACATCTCGGTAGCCGTCGTAAACATTATTGAGGAGGTTCCAAGCCGTTTTGAAGACATTCCCTTGTCTAGATCGGTAAAGTGAACTTTGAGGTCCCTCACGTCCGTCTTCAACTATCGGCGAGACTTCATGACCGGATGCCATAATTTGTAGTCTGAATTGAAAAACAACAATTGGGGAGAAACAATATCTTATTCTTATGTTGACCGAATTTCACAAAACGAAAAATTTTTAGTTCTAGTTGACAATTTTTCAAAGGGATCTGACTAAAAATTTAGATACGACATCTGTCAGTTTTTTCTTCGAAAACGTAATCGAAACTTCCTGTATCAAGAGTGACAGAGTTAAATTTTTAGAAAATCTTCATAGCAACTGTGTACAAGTCAAAATAAAAGACCCCTGGCAATTCTGGGTAGGTATTGTTAAAACCAACCCGCGGCAGATCCCCATAGTAAAAGTCAAAAATTTCATTTTTCTGCCCGTGACGTCACTTGCAGTACCGTTTAACACGTGTTTTGATAGGCATGACGTGACGGTGACGTAGTTTGCAGTACTGTTAGAATCAGCCAACATCAGACCTATGGTTGCCCTGTGGTACGGCGATAAGCCTTCTGATTGGCTGAAATTTTTTGAAATCCAGCCTTCTGATTGGCTATTTCTATGACGAAAATTCTATAGATTACCCAAATGGGGACATTTTAGCAAATTTTGAATTGTTGCAAGCTACAATGCAGTCATATCATGAATCATCTATTTTATTGCCCAATTGTTTTCATTTCAAGTAGACATTCATTCTGGAATATGATATTGAGCAATGAGAATGAGAAATGTATATATTGAGCTATTTACATGCACGTCTTATGCAGTTATTACACTATAAATTTTATGCCATGAACTATGAATTATGAATCATCTATACCATCAGCGTTTAAATGCTATTAAGAAGTTTACCAAAGCTAAGAAGGAAAACTTGTCTAAGAAAGGCTATCGACGCCTGGATACTACTGAGGAACAAGGATCTGGTGGTCAGGAATCACCAGAAACGGTCTAATGTTTAGATATATTTAGTATTCACAAATTTTTAGTTATCAGTAATTTGCTTGCTGAGTTATTATTTTAAAGGTCATTGTAGGAAGAGTTTGTTGTACGATACTAATTTAATATTAATCACATCATTCCTTGTTCGATTATGCACTATATTTATATATCCACAATGTGTGTTCTCCCGGTTTATACTTGATTCTCATTGCTCATGCTCAATATCGTATTACAGAATAAAAGTCTACATTGAAAGGGAAACTGGTAGGCATAGAGATATAACATAGGTAGGTATTTAGGTATTGTACAAATCTAGAGAGAGCATTTGAAAAGGATGCGGTAAAGCACATGACATGATGAGGGGATCTGCGCGAAAGCTATTCTCATGTGTTTTCGTACAAAATGAATTTGAATTGCCTCCGACTTCATCCCTCATAGCCAATCAAAATTAATTATTACACGTCACTATTATTCAATTTATAACATTGATGGAATACGATAGGCTCTCTCTTGATATGCCTATCTATATTATCTCTATGCTGGTAGGTAATAAAAATAGATGATTCATAGTTTATGGCATAATATTATAGTGTAATAACTGCATAAGACGTGCATAAAAAATTGTAAATAGCTCAATATATACATTTCTCATTCTCATTGCTCAATATCATATTCCAGAATGAAGGTCTACTTGAAATGAAAACTATTAGGCAATAAAATAGATGATTCATGATATGACTGCATTGTAGCTTGCAACAATTCAAAATTTGCTAAAATGTCCCCATTTGGGTAATCTATAGAATTTTCGTCATAGAAATAGCCAATCAGAAGGCTGGATTAGAAAAATTTCAGCCAATCAGAAGGCTTATCGCCGTACCACAGGGCAACCATAGGTCTGATGTTGGCTGATTCTAACGTACTTACTATTGATTTTCATAGCCATGGAATTTAATCAAAATTTGATTATTTGCCTTTCCTTCTGTATTCTAGGTTCGGCTAAATCCTAGTATACCGACGCTCAACGGAATATACCGATATATAGCTCATTCGAAAGATCTCGTCGAGCTGATCACGAATATGGCAATAATTTTTGGGGGAACCCCCCAAATAAGAAAGTTATGGTCGGTCAAAGTTGAAAATATGACTATTAAAATGCTATATTTTTTCATAACATTCACAATTAACAACTGCATATGGTGGTATAGATAACATGATGGCAACATTATTATAGTACAGATAACATGACAACGACAATATGATATGAAATATGACAACATTATTGCACTGTATATAACTGAAGAATAAAATTATTTATGACTCAACATCACTCTCAGCATCATCGTTTTCACTGTTGAAAATACAATCCAATATATCCTCGTGACTAAGTGAAGCTATTGCGTCGAGGAAGGTGTTAAGAAAATCTAGCTTCAGTTTTCGGCAACGTTTGTAAAACAAGTAGTGAGCCAGGTATCCCGTGAACTGGTCCTTCTTCCTAAAAGTGCAATTTATATTTAGGTTAGTTTTTTTTGCAATTTTTCTTTTATTTTTATTTAGGTTAGGTTTTTTGCGATTTTTCTTTTATTTTTATTTAGGTTAGGTTTTTTGCAATTTTTCCTTTATTTTTATTTAGGTTAGGTTTTTGCAATTTTTCTTTTATTTTTATTTAGGTTAGGTTTTTTTGCAAATTTTTCTTTTATTTTTATTTAGGTTAGGTTTTTTGCATTAAAAAGAAATTGGCTTAAATTAGAGAGACTTCTCTCACTAACTAGGTTTACCTTGAATACGTTGGCAAAAATACTTTTGCGTGTCTCCATGTTGATTCTATGGTATTTGTATGTGCTCCAGTTTCATAATCCACGAATGTCAAAGAATGGTTTACAGTCAAATGATGAAATCCCTCCTTATGAATGTCCGCATATGCTTTCCAGCAATCACTAACGATCGTAGTTCCAGGAATTATCCATTTTTTTATCAAATCAAGGAGAGTTGTTTTTGATCTATTTTCAACGGGAATAAGAAAAACTTCTCCACTTTCTCTTTCAATTCCTCCGAAAACCCATTGTCCTTCAACATGGTGCCCTTTGTCATACTTCCGTTTCCCGAATTTACTCTCATCTATTTCTACTGTTTTTCCAATACCACCAACCTTTTGTGATGAATTAACGGCCCATTTTATCAAAATTCGCCGAATTATTTTCATCCACCGGGAAATCGTATTCTTGTTTACTCCGATTTCATGCATTCCGTCTTGCTGTTCATAGTTTTTTGTACAAAAATAAAATATCAATAGCACCTGTTCAAATGAAAGCTTTGTCCCCTCGAAAATTGTTCCTTCTCGTATGGACATTTTGCTGGTGCACTTAATTTTTCCTTTTCTGCTAGACGTTGTCTTCCAGCACCTTCATTCTTCGTTTTTGAGTTGCATGTCACCCTGACATGTTGGACAAGATCTAGTAGTGTGTAACAATTTTTTATCTTGTAAAAATCTGACCACTGACTCTTTCTGGCAGTATTCGTGCAAACGAATTATGGTCCAGTTCTCCATTTTGAAGAAATAATAGAGATAAATGTAAATTTTCACCTTTCTGGTAATTACGGTTGATGAAAATTTTCTCATCCCACTAACCTCATTTTTCATGATTAGCATCTTTTATATAATATGCCGCAAGGTAAATGGTTGCCATGAAGAGAGATAGACTTATAATTCTTTTACTGTAATATATGAAAATGATTGCTTCTTTACACAAAGAAAATACAACGTTTTATATAGTCGTTTTTTGAACTTTGACCGACCATAACTTTCTTATTTGGGTGGTTCCCCCAAAAATGAATATCATATTCGTGATCAGCTCGACGAGATCTATCGAATGAGCTATATATCGGTCTATTCCGTTGAGCGTCGATATACTAGGAATGTTCCCTATAGGTTCTTTGGTTAAAACCAAATAACTTCTTCTGTACAGATAGGTATGGATGCACTGTTAAAAATTTCTGCTACCGGGAGCAAGATAACTGTAGCTTTAAGGAAAAATGCAGTAACAATACCAAAATCGTCACTAGATATCCGTGAAAATGTTACTATGTGTTCATCCTAAACCTAGGAGTAAGTGTCCATACAGTAACATTACCGAATTCAACATGGCGCACACTAAAATACGGTAATACTTACTGCATTTAGCATACGTGAGCATACGCGATCTTACCACTCATGGATATACACTAAAAGCAACAGAAAAATGCCAACTGCTTGAGCAGCATGCACCAACATTGCACTTCTTTCTTTTGTTCAAACCAACAAATCGAATTAATTGTCAAATTAGCCGAAATTCGATAAACTATTCACCGTTCTGGAACCACAATGGACCCTTCACCGGACTAAGAGCTTGAACCTAATACAACTACAACAAAAATTTGAAGGTAAACTATTTGTATTTAATCATATAGAATAAAAAATTATTTACTACTTACTATAACTATTGACTAAGTTAAGTATCGTGTAGATAGATTGGAAAATTTTAAAATGCATTTTTGAACCGATGTTTGATTACTTAGAAGGACCGTCGACAGAGGCTGACAACTGCTGGGAAAAGGGCTATAGTGAAGGCTGACAAATAATATTTCGAACGTTCTGCTACAATGGCTGCCAAATGCTACGAAAGCGGTACGAAAGTGGCTGCCAAGAAAAGTAGGTAAGTAAATGTAAATTTTACAACAGAGTTTATTGAGGCAACAAAATACTAGAAAAGGAATTTCCTAAATTATAAAATGGCATTTTTATATTTTTATTTAGGAATCAATGTTTGACTACTTAGAAGGACCGTCGACAGAGGCTGACAACTGCTGGTAAAAGGGCTATAGGGGAGGCTGACAAATAATATTTCGAACGTTCTGCTACAATGGCTGCCAAATGCTACGAAAAGCGGTACGAAAGTGGCTGCCAAGAAAAGTAGGTAAGTAAATGTAAATTTTACAACAGAGTTTATTGAGGCAACAAAATACTAGAAAAGGAATTTCCTAAATTATAAAATGGCATTTTTATATTTTATTTAGGAATCAATGTTTGACTACTTAGAAGGACCGTCGACAGAGGCTGACAACTGCTGGTAAAAGGGCTATAGGGGAGGCTGACAAATAATATTTCGAACGTTCTGCTACAATGGCTGCCAAATGCTACGAAAAGCGGTACGAAAGTGGCTGCCAAGAAAAGTAGGTAAGTAAATGTAAATTTTACAACAGAGTTTATTGAGGCAACAAAATACTAGAAAAGGAATTTCCTAAATTATAAAATGGCATTTTTATATTTTATTTAGGAATCAATGTTTGACTACTTAGAAGGACCGTCGACAGAGGCTGACAACTGCTGGTAAAAGGGCTATAGGGGAGGCTGACAAATAATATTTCGAACGTTCTGCTACAATGGCTGCCAAATGCTATGAAAAGCGGTACGAAAGTGGCTGCCAAGAAAAGTGGGTAAGTAAATGTAAATTTTACAACAGAGTTTATTGAGACAACAAAATACTAGAAAAGAAACTTCCTAAATTATAAAATGGCATTTTTATTTTTATTTAGGAGTCAATGTTTGAAGGATCTACTTAGAAGGACCGTCGACAGAGGCTGACAACTGCTGGTAAAAGGGCTATAGGGGAGGCTGACAAATAATATTTCGAACGTTCTGCTACAATGGCTGCCAAATGCTACGAAAAGCGGTACGAAAGTGGCTGCCAAGAAAAGTAGGTAAGTAAATGTAAATTTTACAACAGAGTTTATTGAGGCAACAAAATACTAGAAAAGGAATTTCCTAAATTATAAAATGGCATTTTTATATTTTATTTAGGAATCAATGTTTGACTACTTAGAAGGACCGTCGACAGAGGCTGACAACTGCTGGTAAAAGGGCTATAGGGGAGGCTGACAAATAATATTTCGAACGTTCTGCTACAATGGCTGCCAAATGCTATGAAAAGCGGTACGAAAGTGGCTGCCAAGAAAAGTGGGTAAGTAAATGTAAATTTTACAACAGAGTTTATTGAGACAACAAAATACTAGAAAAGAAACTTCCTAAATTATAAAATGGCATTTTTATTTTTATTTAGGAGTCAATGTTTGAAGGATCTACTTAGAAGGACCGTCGACAGAGGCTGACAACTGCTGGTAGAAGGGCTATAGTGAAGGCTGACAAACAATATTTCGAATGTTCTACTACAAGAAAATAATGTACCTAGTTTTTACTATTTTTGTGCACTGAACATTTAAAAGTTAACTATACAAATTTAAATTATAATAATTTATTTTAAATTTAATTAATATGTAAACCTACGTATGATACCTAAATAAAACTCAATTGTATTGTTATATGCCAATTTTTAGTGATGTTTGCTCATATTTTGATTGTAATTATTAATTATGTGTCTCCATTTAATTGATAACATGTGCAATAAGTACCATTGATTTTGATATGGAAGGCTAAATGCTGCGGTTTTGCTTTTATTTTTATGTTACTGGAAATACAGCTTCATATCTGGTAAACCGGTAATCATTACTGCATATATAGGTTTCATTCATAGCGACTCCCTGTAGGAATCATGAGTACATTTTGGCTAAATTTTAATGTATATGCATGAGAAATGTTACTGCATTTTCACTTGCTGCATTTACCGGGGTTCATAGCAATCCGAATATTGAAAAACCAGTGTTCAATGGCATCCGCGGATATGCAGTATGTTTTTACTAGATATGCAGTTAGTACTTTTAACAGTGTGCTATCCTTTATATACTAAATTAGTTTCCATAGGGTTAGATTTGTCGCCCGTCCGGTGTGTGTTAAAATGGGTTTTAACCTGTGAAAGCTATGTCACGCCTTACTGCACTGTAAGAAAGTCATTTTGGATATGATCGCTAGGCTGTTTCCAGTTTCGGGGCAGGAATGTGAAAACCATTTAAAATTGGGTAATGGTTATTTTCAGTCTGCACTCTGTACATGTTCAAAAAAATTGCTTTTTATTAACCTTAATTGTAATTATCAATTACTAGTGAACCCATCTAAGGGGCAAACCTAGCACTCAAGAGGAAATCAGCAGGCCACCCAACACAGTAATAAAAACAATTTCGAAAAGATCCCTTAGGTTATTATGTAGACTTTGTAAATACAAAGTATATTTAAATTAATATACTTTCGGTTACAAAATTAGCTGTAGCCCCAGCTTCCTGCTAAAAACAATTTCCTAAACCAAAATAGCATCGAATACAGGGAACAATGAAAGACTCCATTTTTGAAAAAAGGCCCACAAAGTCACCAAAAATCTCCCTTTTTAAATCAGAAAAATAAGATTCCCCCTGGGATTTTGGAAAAACGTACAAATTCCATGAATACAACTTTAAGAATAAATATTTTTAAAGAATAAATGGTGTAATAAATCCCAGTACTGTTATTTAATTCTACAAAAAACTGCCAACGGAATCAAGAGGTTAGCAAAAAAGTAAACCCAGCTCTACTAAAAAATGGTAATAAGTTTGTCGATATTATAACAGAACCAATTGACCTTTGTAGGGTTATAAGTCTTCTAGCGGATGTGGTACTCCCTACGCAACTTACTGTGCCTGTCTGTGCCTGATAGATGTTGCACTGAAGTAGATGTGAATGTAAAGAATCAATTTTCAGTGCAGTAGTGGTGCAGCATCTAGGGAGCTTAGAACTAACAAGAAGTACTAAGAGTTGCATTAAAAGTTGCGTAGGGAGTACCACATCCGCTAGAAGACTCATAACCCTACAAACGACAATTTGGATTAGAAGTTTAGAAATGCTATTTAATAAGGCACATTACGATCATTACGAAATATCCCCTTTCGCTAATCATTTCACTTCAATCACGACTCACCACTATTCAACCTTCTTATGTAAATTTCTATTATTTTTTTGATGTTACAATAATATGAAACGACTCATTTCGGTTGTTTAGAGGTATAAACGTTTTTTTAATAATGTACCCCAAAGCATACCTTGCTGCGTTATTGCTAAGCTATTAACTCTTGCCATGAAGGTATGCTTTGGGGTACATGAGTAAAAACGTTAATTGGGCTTGCGCATTTTGCTCTATATATTCTCATTCTTAATCTATATATATATTCTCATTTAAATAAGTACTAAACAGAATCGGATAATAAATAGACCAAAAAATGAAAATAAACATTTTTGATTCAAATTAATTCATTAAATGTTGACATTTGAAGACAGAGGGAAAAGGTGGTTCTAAAAACGGCTACATTTTTTGATTACGTAATATGTGGATCAACCCTAAATATGTGGCATCTTATTGCGATTTAACTCGGCCTTCTCACCGCTTTCGTTCCCTGTCTTTGGTATTTATTTCCTGGACTTACTGGCAACAACATCCAATGAGACGCAACAATGACCTCCACAATTATTTCAAAGTGCAGTGCTATATTCTGTATTCTCATTTAAATATGTAAAATGTAAATGTTTCATTGATTTCTTCTAACAACAATTATCCATCATCCATAGCTTCATGTTTTTATCATTAATTTGTAAGGAGTTACGCTTCAATAATTGATAATTACAATTAAGGTTAATAAAAAAGTAATTTTTTTGAACATGTACAGAGTGCAGACTGAAAATAACCATTACCCAATTTTAAATGTTTTTCACATTCCTGCCCCGAAACTGGAAACAGCCTAGCGATCATATCCAAAATGACTTTCGTACAGGGCAGTAAGGCGTGACATAGCTTTCACAGGTTAAAACCCATTTTAACACACACCGGACGGGCGACAAATCTAACCCTATGAAAACTAATTTAGTACATAAAGGATAGCATCCATGCCTATCTGTACAGAAGAAGTTATTTGGTTTTAACAATACGAGAAATGGCAAATTGTAATTCGTATCTATGAGGAAACAGAATTTTAGCAAACTTCTGAACTGTGGCTTCAGAAGCTGGGGGGCTATTCTCTATGGTTTGCTTAGGATTTTGGATTAAGTATCCGAATATAAGATTGACTTAGCAAAAAGTTAATCCATTTCTTATGTTAATTCAGTAAAAAAAATGCTAAGAGTCGGTTAGCAAAAATTGACTGCTAAGTAAAACTTACGATAAGCAACCATTTAAGGAAAAAAATTCCCAAGCCTGCGACGTAACCAAGCGCGACGTTTTAAAATTCAAAACACAAGCAATATAAAAGTAAACCTATTCTTATTAAATCGAGCTGCCAGTTTTACCAGCTTCTTTTTTTGCGGATTTGACGGACCCTTGAGAGATCAATGGCAAATCCGTCAGTAGGCAACATGTTTTTAGTTGTAGGTAGTTTTGGAAATGGCCGTCTTTAGTGTTAAATTGATTACGTACGACGGAGCATCTTGATGATACAATTGAAAATTGAGTAAATGTGATAATAAAAAACTCAACATTATCTACACTACCTCCTTCGACAACAAAGCCACCCTCCTTTACCCTACTTTCATCATAATAACTCACTGCCAACAATGTCATCCTTCTCCTTCAAAATCACTCATTGTCAACAAATTAATCCTCCTCCTTCACAATCACTCACGGCCAACAATGTCATCCTCCTCATTCAAAATCACCCACTACTAACAATGCCATCCTCCTCCTTCAAAATCTCCCACTACTAACAATGTCACCCTACTTCAAAATCACACTGGTTACAATCACATCTTTCACCTTAAAAATTGTCCACTGCCATTCAAAAATTTCATCCTCCTCCTTCAAAGGCACTCATTGCCAACAAACTACTCCTCTTCCACTCTATCCCCATCATAGTCACTCACGGCCAACCATGTCCTCTTGTTCAAGTCAACCCTTCAACATGCTACGATCTATGTAAAATTTGTAAAATCTACTCAAAAGTTCATTTAAAAACATTACAATCCTACTTCCAATCTCAACAATGCCACTTAGGTATCCGGTGAATTCGTCTGAAACGTTTTCGACAATTGACAAAGGTGAACTCGATAATTACAAAGGTGATCTCGATAATTACAATGTCAATCTCGATAATTACAATGTCAATCTCGATAATTGCAATGGTGAATTCGATAATTACAATGGTGATCTCGATAATTGCAATGGTGAATTCGATAATTACAAAGCATGATTCGACAATTACGAATTAGGTGCAAATATTATTATTATATCTTGATTTTATTTCAATAATCAGTTTGGCGTTTCTTATGATTAAATTCAAGGTACCATAGTCAATACAAGATCTACATTGTAATTATCGAGTTCACCATTGCCAATTGTCGAAAAAGCTTCAGACGTTTTCACCTACAACCCTACCAACAATGCTGTGTTTCTCCTTTAAAATAACTCGCTGCCAATAACGCCATCCTCCGCCTTTAAAATAGCTCGCAACTAACTATTTCAACATTTTTCTTCAAAATAACCCTCTGCAAATGATGTCACATTGTTATATATAAATCTTCCAACAACTCATTATTTTTATCCCACTCCTACTAACTCATCCTCTGCCAATATTATTACCCATATTTATCGAAACCATTGTTAAATAATATTCTCCCTGCCTTACTCTCCAGATCTCCCTGTTTGATAAAAACTATTAACTAACTATTGCAAAAAATAGATAAACCACTGGTGGCAATTGACGTTTGATGTTAGAAATGTCATTTTCACACCTGGGTACAATAAAAAAATTGGTTTACACAGTGAAACCGGAGTAATCACAGTAAATACTGGAGTTATCACTGTAAAAGAGAGTTTGTAGATTCCAGGTTTACCGAATTTACTAGCAGTATCACGTCCAACCCTTCAACTTGTTTTAAGAACCACTAATTACATAGTGTGGATGCTACGATCTAATAAACTTGTAATAAGATCTACCCAAAAGTTCATTTATAAACATTACAATCCTACTTCCAATCTCAACAATCGGACTTAGGGTAACTCTGATCATCCCTATCTTTTTGCTCAAATAATCTGCCTTAAGTCGCCATCTGCGATTCAGTAACGATACTGAATTCAATTTCTGACTTAAGTCCGAAAATTGCTCTCAAGCTTGACTTAATCACTTTTTCAGGCTTAAGTTTATTGTGTAATCATCGCAAATAATCGTCTCACTTTTTGGAAATACTTAGCAATTTTAGTGAATCAAAACTTTCTTAGAAATAGTAAAATTTTGAAATAGGAACCATAGTGAATAGGACCCCCGGACTTTAAGTCCGAAAATTGCTCTCAAGCTTGACTTAATCACTTTTTCAGGCTTAAGTTCATTCAGTAAACATCGCAAATAATTGTCTCACTTTTTGGATATACTTAGCAATTTTACTGCTGAATCAAAAATTACTTAGAAATAGCAAAATTTTGAAATAGGAACCATAGAGAATAGGTCCCCTGGTACTTTAGATGAAAGATAATTGACGGCTTAAGGTGGCTGTTCCTCTTTTATTTCGAAATTCGAAATTTTTAAATATTTCAAAATTCAAATAAAAATATGCTTCTAACGGTAGCCGAAACCCATAGCCCTACTAACCGAAAATCTAACTGGAGATAACCACACAATCGCAGTATTCAACGCTGGGCAGTATAATAGTGCAATACTTCAAAATAACAAAATTGAAAGTTTCCAAGGAAATACCTAATTTTGAATGGTATGTAGCTATTTAACACAGGGAGCCAATAGCAACAACAATCTGCACTGCAAAATCTTCATCCAATGTGCACAAGTATTTGTTCATGCCATGAACTGGCTACATTTGGATGTAGAGGCACATTTGCATTTCCACACATTATTATTTCGAGTATTGCACTGCTATCTCTTAGGTGGGACATCAGTAACCATGGGATCGAATTACTACTGACTGTAATCAAGCAATGACACTATGAAAATTATGACACCATCAGCGTTGGCATAGAGAAAAAGCACTATGCTCTAGCTCATGTCAAGTTTATCAGTCCATTGCTTCAATGTCGGATATTCTATGACTTGCACATCCGGTCAAGTATGAGGCAGTTTACATTTCAACCTTTTTTATTAAACTCTCTTTGCTATTTTTGATATAACTTCCAGAGTTTTACTCCGATTTTCTAATGAAGTACATTTTCGGAAAGGTAAAAACATTGGCTAGGATATAAATTGTGAAAATTTTCGATTATTGCCTCAGTTTTTATACATGTCACACTTTAATGATGACATCTGGATAGAAATTCGCATAAAATTTTGAACCATTGCTACTGCTAAATAATCAAAAAAATCGAAAATTTTCACAAATTAAATCCTAGCCAATGTTTTTACCTTTCCGAAAATGTACTTCATTAGAAAATCGGAGTAAAACTCTGGAAGTTATTACAAGAATGGCAAAAAATTTTAACATGTATTTTGATAGTCACCAGAGATTCCCAAATCGTATACACAGTCACCTTAAGGTACGCGTACTGTTACCCGCTTTGAACTATTGACTTCCTATCCCCAAGTTGCATAGCGATACGCATTCTGATTGGTTGATAATTTTTGAAATCCTGCAATCTGATTGGTTATTTCTATGACAAAATTCTATAGGTTACCTAAAAGGGGACACATTTTCAAATGACATTGTTGCAAAACTCAACCAAGTCGTATTATGAATCATCTGAATGATCTATTTACCTACTAGGTTCCCTTTCAATGTACATATTTCTCAGAATGGTGAATCGAGCTATTTACATATACACAACAAAGTGAACAATCGGTACTGTAGTTATTTCAATTTATTACCAAATGAAGAATTGCATTTAGGATTAACTATGTAACTAACTAGTTAAATTGCACTGTATTCTAGAAAATATGTTTACACAACATTAATAAACTATTCGATCTCTATAAATATATAGAAGCAATCATATTACATTGACTCAGAAGCTGATGCTTCATCAGTATTTGCTACCTGACTGTACCCTTTCTTGGACAACTCCTCAATGACACTCAAGCGACTAACTTTTAATTTTCGTCGAATCCAGCAATCCAGGTCAAAAGGACTCCTAGGCTAAACAAAACAGCTGAAATGAAAAAAGATGAATCTTAATGATTCGAAACGTCCCTAACACTGAACTCGAATACTATAAATTATTTTTAAAAAAACTTCCACTTACTTGGATAAAAATAATGCTCCACAAGATCGGATTTCAAAAATAACCAGAAAATGGAATCGTTATTTTACTATAAAATATTTTGTTCTATGCTACTATAGCACAGTCCTAGTACTGAATGATATTACTCTTCAAACCGATCGGCGACCTATATCATACTATATTATAATTTACAGTTGTTTGTTTGTATTTCTGTCCAACTTTTTTAAACATGTTGAATCCCTATGTTGAATCCCTATTAGAGCATGTTGAATCCCTATGTTGAATCCCAATTGGAGCATGTTGAATCCCTATTAGAGCATGTTAAATCCCTATTAGAGCATGTTGAATCCCTATTAGAGCATGTTGAATCCCTATTAGAGCATGTTGAATCCCTATTGGAGCATGTTGAATCATTATTGGAGCATGTTGAATCCCTATTAGAGGATGTTGAATCCATATTAAAGCATGTTGAATCCCTATTAGAGCATGTTGAATCCTTATTAGAGCACGTTGAATCCCTATTAGAGCATGTTGAATCCTTATTAGAGCATGTTGAATCCCTATTAGAACATGTTGAATCCCTATTAGAGCATGTTGAATCCGTATTAGAGCATGTTGAATCCCTATTAAAGAATGTTGAATCCCTATTAGAGCATGTTGAATCCCTATTAGAGCATGTTGAATCCCTATTAAAGCATGTTGAATCCCTGTTAAAGCATGTTGAATCCCTGTTAAAGCATGCTGAATCCCTGTTAAAGCATGTTGAATCCCTGTTAAAGCATGTTGAATCCCTGTTAAAGCATGTTGAATCCCTGTTAAATCATGTTGAATCCCTGTTAAAGCATGTTGAATCCCTGTTAAAGCATGTTGAATCCCTGTTAAAGCATGTTGAATCCCTGTTAAAGCATGTTGAATCCCTATTAGAGCATGTTGAATCCCTATTAGAGCATGTTGAATCCCTATTGGAGCATGTTGAATCATTATTGGAGCATGTTGAATCCCTATTAGAGGATGTTGAATCCATATTAAAGCATGTTGAATCCCTATTAGAGCATGTTGAATCCTTATTAGAGCACGTTGAATCCCTATTAGAGCATGTTGAATCCTTATTAGAGCATGTTGAATCCCTATTAGAACATGTTGAATCCCTATTAGAGCATGTTGAATCCGTATTAGAGCATGTTGAATCCCTATTAAAGAATGTTGAATCCCTATTAGAGCATGTTGAATCCCTATTAGAGCATGTTGAATCCCTATTAAAGCATGTTGAATCCCTGTTAAAGCATGTTGAATCCCTGTTAAAGCATGCTGAATCCCTGTTAAAGCATGTTGAATCCCTGTTAAAGCATGTTGAATCCCTGTTAAAGCATGTTGAATCCCTGTTAAATCATGTTGAATCCCTGTTAAAGCATGTTGAATCCCTGTTAAAGCATGTTGAATCCCTGTTAAAGCATGTTGAATCCCTGTTAAAGCATGTTGAATCCCTGTTAAAGCATGTTGAATCCCTGTTAAAGCATGTTGAATCCCTGTTAAAGCATGTTGAATCCCTGTTAAAGCATGTTGAATCCCTGTTAAAGCATGTTGAATCCCTGTTAAAGCATGTTGAATCCCTGTTAAAGCATGTTGAATCCCTGTTAAAGCATGTTGAATCCCTGTTAAAGCATGTTGAATCCCTGTTAAAGCATGTTGAACCCCTGTTAAAGCATGTTGAATCCCTGTTAAAGCATGTTGAATCCCTGTTAAAGCATGTTGAATCCCTGTTAAAGCATGTTGAATCCCTGTTAAAGCATGTTGAATCCCTGTTAAAGCATGTTGAATCCTTATTAGAGCATGTTGAATCCCTGTTAAAGCATGTTGAATCCTTATTAGAGCATGTTGAATTCCTATTAGAGCAAGTTAAATCTCTATTAGGGCATGTTTAATCCGTATTATAACATGTTGAATCCGTATTACAACATGTTGAATCCGTTTTACAGTATGTTGAATCCCTCACAGTAGTTTGATCCCCATGGCTACTCCCCTACATGTGGGGGAGTAGCCATGGGGATCAAGCTACTGGGGAATCCCTATTAGAGTATATCGAATTCCCCTTGGAGCATGTGGATCACTATTAGAGCAAATTGTATCACTATTATAGAACATAGTGAATCACTCACAGTAGTTTGATTCCCCACATACAGTAATGCAATACCCAAAATAACAAAAATTTTGCACCCAAGTTAGAGAAGCTCATAGGATTGGCAATTTGGGTGTAAATTCTGCAAATTACTGTTGCTATTGACTTCATGTGTTGGCCAGCCACCCAAGAACCCATTCAAAAATCGAAACTTGGGTCCAAAATTTTTGTTATTTTGGGTATTTCATTACTGTATGTGGGGGATGGGGATCAAGCTACTGTGGAATCACTATTAGAGCATGTTGAATCCCATGTAAAATGATAATCATATCATTTACTTGATCCATGTAAATTTTTTTCATGTATACTGTTAAATTCAAGTTAGGTAAAATTTTAGATTGTCAGGGTGATACGCGTCCCCTTCAATCTAAAATTTTACTTACCTCGGTTTATTAGTTTGTGTTAATGAGTAATAAGAAGTATATCTTAGGAATGCAAAAGTTATCCGTTGATTAACGGGCTAAACAGCTAGTTATATATAACCTTCATTTGGTAATAAATTGGAATAAAGTAGTACCGATTGTTCACTTGTAGCAGAGTCATAGTTAAATAATTGCATAATATTGTGTATGCAAATAGCTCGATTCACCATTCTCAGAATATGTACATTGAAAGGGAAACTAGTAGGTAAATAGATCATTCAGATGATTCATAATACGACTTGGTTGAGTTTTGCAACAATGTCATAAATTTTGAAAATGTGTCCCCATTTAGGTAACCTATAGAATTTTTGTCATAGAAATAACCAATCAGATTGCAGGATTTCAAAAATTATCAACCAATCAGAAAGCGTATCGCTATGCAACTTGGGGATAGGAAGTCAATAGTTCAAAGCGGGTAACAGTATATTCGAAAAAGTGTATGAATTTGACTATTTCATCAATAATAAAATCTCTACTGTTCATTCCTCGTAGCGATGGTATTGTCCATTGCCGAGTGGCACTTGGATACGCATTCTGATTGGCTGAAATTTTTTGAAATCCAGCCTTCTGATTGGCTATTGCTATAACGAATATTTTATAGATTCCCCAGATGGGGGAATTTTAGCAACACTTTACAATTTACTACAAATTGCAATGCACTCTTCGAATATCATACACAGGATGCACACGAAGATTACTTTGCAAGGTAACGTTCTCATTCTGCTATATGAATCATTTACCACGTGTAGTAATTAAAAACCCTGATGTTGAAGTGGGAAATGTGAATTATTGATAAACTGCCTCCGCTTCAAACAGATGACTCATTAGGTTTTATTTTACTGAATTGACAGTAGCAAACCAATAATTTTACTCAAATCTATTATAGCAATAACAATAACACAGAATTTTACGACTCCACCTAGACCATGTAATAATGACACAGAAGGATTTTGCATAAAGTCTGAAAGTTAGCTAACATATAACGAGAGATGCTACTATCTTAATAAATAATAATCTTATCTATCAGTACTGAAATTTGAAAATTAAAATAATTAAAATGCATAATAATAGTACAAAATATTACCCTATTCAGCGTTCTTTTCTAGCTCATTTATAACCCTATTATTTGGTATTTTTGTTTGCGGCTGGGGAAGCAGTGGGCTCAGGGCCGCAGCGAGGGGGGGGGCACCGGGGCACGTGCCCCCCCCGAAATCGAGAAAAATAAAGAAATTTTTGTCTAAAATCGCAAAAAATCGCTAAAATTTTCGCGCTTCGCGCGAAAATAAGCAAATTTTTTCTCGGTGCCCCTCCCGAAATTTTTTTCTGGCTGCGGCCCTGAGTGGGCTGTGAAGTAATCGTGATGAAAATCAGTAGACCACCCAACTGTGTGGTCTATAATTCGTCAAACAAAAATACCAAATAATAACTGAGCTAGAAAAGAACGCTGAATAGGGTTAATAGATAGCAAAAACTCAAATAAATACGAATTTGATTTGAATTTGACATTACAAAGGCTTTAAACAAAGTGATCATAGCCATATGTGGTAGTTGCCTTTTATATTTAAGTAAACTATAGCAAGGCTGTATTGAGGGGGTGGGCTTTGGGGGCTAAAGCCCCCCCCGAAATCCAAGAAAAAAGGAAAATTTTTTTCAAAATACCAAAAAATTTCGCGCTTCGCGCGATTTTATGTGATTTTTAGGCTATTTTTGACTCATTTTAGACAAAATAAGCCAAAAATTTTCTTGACTTGACCGGATTTGCAGGTCATGAATATCCGACAGATTGAAGCGATGGACTAACATGAGACTGAGCATTGAGCTTTTCTCTATGCCAACGCTAGTGTAGTCAATTTTCCCTGCGAATTTCCATTGTGTAATAAAATTACTAATATCACAGTACAGTAATTCGATCCTATGGTTACGGATTACTGTCGCAAGAGATCTAGCAGTGCAATACGACAATACTCGAAATAAAACTGCATGAGTGCAAATGTGCACCAAGTGTTGTCATTGGCCAAGTCAGCCTTTTTCTGCAGCCTTTTTGATTGAAGTCTAGCTGGGTGCATTCAGTCCACGGGCTGGGAAAAGCCCGTGGTCATGGATACAGCCACTGATCCCCTCGCTTTTATCCACTTTTATCTTATTCAAACTGGTGGCAGAAGAAGGAGAGCTAAACAAAACGCATCCTCATTGACTTCACCAAAAGTGGTAGGAGCTACATTTATGAAGATTCTGCAGATTACTGTTGCTATTGGCTCCCTGTGTTAAACAGCTACATAACCCATTCAAAATTATGAACTCGGGTGTAAACGTAAACATTTTGTTATTTTGAGTATATTCTTGTGTTTGCATCCTCAGTTAGCTTGTCGGTCAGTAGGGCTATGGGTTTCGGCTATTATTAAAAGCATATTTTTATTCGAATTTCGAAATAATAAAGGAACAGCCCCCTTAAGTCATAATTGTTTGAAATATCACCCAAAACCACTTATGGGGATCAAAGGAGGGGCAGCCATAGATTTTAATAGATTTTAACTCTATGGCATGGAGATGCCTGTTCGTTTCCTCCATAAGTGGTTTTGAGTGGTATTTCAAACAACTATAACTTAACCTAGTACTAGTGGCAGAGTGTGTTACCATATCGACCAACCTTGGATAATATAATACAGTAACGCTCACCCCAGCATTTATAGCATGTAATTTGGAACTTAGAAAAATTCCAACATTGTGAGCTTACCTATTAATATTTTGAGCATATTTAATTTGCAAGATTACGCTTGGAATCAATATTGAAATTAGATGCTAAGACCAATACCTTTAAAATAGCTATTTCGTGAGAACCATCAGAAACGGGAACTACTACTACCAAGAAACATGAATTTTCACAGAAAAATTGAGGACCAGAAAACTTCAAAACCGAAGTTGGAGAAGAAACATTAATCATTCATACTATCTATAATATAATCCTAGACTTTTTAAATTTATCCACCTATGTATGTATGGTAGGGAGAGCCGAATGATTTCATAATATGCAAATATCCAGTCCATGTTGTAATCCCAGACTTGATAAGCACTATGCACAATTTCTAGTTGTATGATATTGCTGCAAAAAGTTCGAATTTCCTCAGTAACCTGACCATAATTCCCCCCCTCAAAATGGCCGCCGCTCGCTTTTTTGCTCATTTTTTTCTCATTTCCCCCTCATTTGGAGGCGTGGTAGACATGACAGCCCTTGATATAAGTTCCAGGTACAAAAATAATAAATGACGGAAAATCTAGCAATTTCGTTTATTAATACAATAGTGAAAAGGCTTTAAGGGCCCAGCACCTTTAAATTTGGAAATCTCTGATGACTATCAAAATACATGTAAAAATTGCTTTACAACTCTTGGAATTCTGTCTAAAGTTCTTACCCGATTTTCTTGTGTGGCACACTTTTGGAATCCTGGATATATTGTAGACCCCCCTCATTGTACAAAATATACGATATTTAAATTTTATAGCAGATTTTGTCGTTTACAAAATTATAATCGCAATAAGATATATTAATGAGTAAACATATCGTATATTTTGTACAATGAGGGGGTCTACAATATATGCAGGATTCCAAAAATGTGCCACACAAGAAAATCGGGTAAGAACTTTAGACAGAATTCCAAGAGTTGTAAAACAATTTTTACATGTATTTTGGTAGTCATCAGAGATTTCCAAATTTAAATGTACTGGGCTCTTAATTAATTACAGTATAAATCAGGAGTCCAGTACAATTAATATTAATTAGTATATGTAAGAAAGTTTTAGGTAAATCTTAAATAGCGATAAAGGTAAGTCATATGAATCTTTCCTTCGGAAACGCTTTAACAGTAACTCCTAGAAAGGAACAAGAAATAATAGTAATTGAAATAATTAAAACTAATAACATCAATTTCAAATAATACTATCTATTTGAAGGTAATTGAATTTTCGGTGGAGATATGAAAAAACGTTTGTGTGCTCTATTCTATGACAATTTCAATTATTTTGAAGTGGACAGGAAAATCAACTCTTTCCTTGGTATTTGATGCCAGGGCATAGAGACGCAAGATTAAAGGTATGGAACCTTGCCACAGTTTAACTGCAGTATATATTAAAGACAATGAGCATAGCATGTACTCATGTCAGTTAAATTTACAATAAGCTATTTATTAAGGCTATTAAGTAGCTGGAACTTGAGGAAGTCCAAATTCATCCACTGGAACTCCATCCTAATAGCAAAAAACTTTATTTATTTAACGCATTTTTTAACATTTTATATCGGGAAAATAGGAATTTGTATGGCACACAGATGACTTTTGTATGGGAGAGCTAGAAATAGATAGTGTGACTTTGTATGGAGGTTTATGACATTGTATGGCGGTTAATGACTTTGTATGGCAATGTTGAACTTGCATGGTAAGTTAATTTAACATAATAGGTAACATATAATATTGGTATATAATGTGGAGGATCATTAAAATAGTACTTTGTGCTAACTCCTGAAATAGTAACACATTTCAAACTGGCTGGGCAACTCATACCACCTTTCACACAATCATAATAATCTGTACTGAAGTTTTGTATTTAAATGCTTGTTTGAACATCCAGAATCGTATTATCCAGTGTCAATGTCAATTTTCTCCCATTTTTGTTGTACCCTTGCCTTATTTTCTTCATTTTATTTATTTGCAACGTCACTTTTATCAATGTCACTGTCCGTTTTGTATTCTAAAGTTACAAATTTACTTGACCCAGTCATGGTACTTATATTCACTCAAATGAAATTTGTAACGAAATAAAGCAAAAACAAATGCAGAGGAGAGGAAATAAGCAGATTGGAAAATTACTGATAATATGCTAATTTGGAGATAATTTCGGAGCTCAGACCATTGACTTCACTTTACCCACATATAACATAACTAACTGTCTTTACTTTCTGCATGGTTGTGCAGTTTCTACTTGGGTCTCATCGTTCTACCAAATATTCTTAAACCTGAATAAACCGTTGCAAAACGGGGTATAACAGCAGAGGAGTTTCGTTCCAAAGTATCACCAATTGAAATTTATTTGGGTAGTTTAGGTATAACCGTTCGAAAGTTATCGCCAATTGAAATTTTCAACCCTTTCCCCCAATCAGGGGATGTGACCGATCCTGCTCATATACAAACTCAGACCTACATTTTACCTCAATATTGTGCTCTGAAAATTTGAGTAGTTTAGGAATAACTGTTCCAAAGTTATCGCCAATTGAAATTTTCAACCCTTTCCCCCAATCAGGGGATGTGACCGATCCTGCTCATATACGAACTCAGACCTACATTTTACCTTAATGATGTATCCTGAAAATTTGAATTGTCTAACTTAAACCGTTCGAAAGTTATTGCGGATAAAGACGGACGGACAGACAGACAGACAGAAAGTGTAAACGCATACATAGGAGTAAACTCCTCTGAATAAATATAACAACCTATGGTGATATATACCGTGTATCGGTATACTATGCATGTTTATAAAACTATCACCATACATAGTAATATTATTTCCATACAAATTCATTAGGTAACTCATAACACACCATACAAAGTCACACTAAATGTCGAAAATTCCTCTATACAAAAGTCATGTGTGCCATACAAATTAATTGGCACCCATTTTATATCCCTCCCTTACATAACATGTAAAATCAACACTACAACATAACATAGTCTGCCAAACGACTGCCGATTTATACGTTGGCATTGGCCAGCTTACCGTTACGTTTCAGTCATATGGTGAGCATGACATTAGTATGTGCTGGACAGGAAGATTGGCAATAATGGTCTGCCCAGTGTCCATGGTTGATGGTATAAATGTGTATATTATAAAATATGGAATAATGTAGACTTAGTTGATTGAGAAATTACAATTTTGATTGCATTTTGATGAACTTTTGCTATTTAGCGTTTTTGATAGTTGAAATTAATTAATTTTGCCTTTTTATACACCAAATTAATTGTTTTTAGTCGGATTACATATTTAATAAATATTATATGTCATCTTTTCATAGTTTAAATCATTATACTTCATATTTTATCATAATTTATACATTTTACCAAAGGAGGATATCCAATAAGAAACTGAGACGGCCATTTTGTAGCCCTTATCACTTATCACCCAGACAACATGCATGTATATGTTCCTATACCTAAAATGAGACCCTGAGGCTCTGGGATTTTTTAAAGAAAATATATTACATGGCCGGAGTAGGGAAATTTTTTTTTCAAAAATCGATTTGGAGAGGTTGGCCGGGGATTTTGACACTTTTAACCTGCAAGCTACTACCGATGGGTTCGGTATCCATGACAAAATTGACTTTATTATTTTACGAAATTTTGATTACCGTATCCTAAGTTACGTAACTGGGCATTTTGATTATTCGGATTATAATATTGAGAAACGAGAATAAATTACTGTCCCAAATAGAGGAATAAAGGCTTTCATATTTGAAAATTATGACGGAGTCGGGCCCAAGTGACATACTTATACAATACGTCACATGGCGAATTTGGTCCTTTAGAGCAGTTTCTATAACTATGTCTTATGACGTATTTGGTTTATTGTTACGACAATTTATTTCCGTCATAAGACGATTTTGGGCAATGAAAAGTGTTTGTTCGACTGTTCGACTACATCATTTGACGGAGTTGGTACATTGCATATCCCCAGAGAGAGGGAAAGTTCCAGCAACTTTTATGAAAAAATTGCGTGTTATAGTTTTTTGATTTTTAAATCAAGTTTGAAAACCACCAAAAACCGACGAATTTTGGCCTCATAACTTAGCCGACAGCGTTATGAGACATACCCATTAAAATTACTTATTAGCCTACAAAATTATAATGCAGGTCGATTTAATACTAATACTAATGCTTATAGTTTTTTTAAAAATTTCTCAAAACCACTAATGGGGATCAAAGGAGAAGGAGCCATAGAGCATTACTCAATAGCATGGGGACGCCTGTTCGTTTCCCCCATAAGTGGTTCTGAGTGAATATCAGTCTCCACTATAAGCATACCTTGTTAGGTAGCCATGGTATTTAAATTACCTTGGGTACATATACCTACATGTTGTCAGGGTGAAATTTTAAGGGCTACAAGACCTCTTCCTCCTTTGCATGTCAACCATTTGATACCACGCCAATTCTACCACTTTGGACACTAGCACTGCAGTGCTAGTGTCCTCGGCCCTTCTAACTTACAAACATTGTCAATTTGGACAAGACGATTCTAATGATGTAAACATCATTCAAATGCGGCCAACTGACATACATCAAAAATCAATTCGAAAATATAAGTAGGGAATTGCATGGTTAAGCTGAAGCCCCGCCAGATAGCCTCTCAGATTTAATTGTCCTCACAGACCCTATTCTACACCTCTATGTGCACTGGCACTTTAATCATCTGTGCATAACATAGGCTTCAGAAAGACTATATTATATACAGTAGTCGTTAGGCAGACTGACTCATGTAAAACAGTGGAAAAGAGCGACGATTTTTGTTTGTAAAATTGTCTTCCAGCCTTATGACTGCCAAATAACTTCCATTAAAAAATATACGATGAGAAATGCATATGTGACAATTACAAAAAATCTCAAGATTCTATGACATCCGGTTTCCTGTCAAACTGGCCCATAAATTTCAATAGTCTGCGGAACGACTATGTTATGTAATAGAGGAATATTATATGTGTATATAATAGTAATACACATTTCTAGCAACGGCCAAACTTGTACTTTCTTTTATCGACTTCTTTAATGGTTTACCGTATTTTTTACGCCTTCCGGCTGACCAGGATCACGATCGGGTGCATTTGGAGCTCTCACAGCGTCGTCTAAATACGACGCGTCATCATCCAGTGCTATTTCATCACCCAGGGCATCTAGCTCGGCTTCCAGTTCGTCTTCGTCAACCTTTAGAAGCAATTAAATCATAATTTGTTAAATACATGGTGTCTATCATGTATATATAAAACATGCAAAATGTCAGGTTTTCTGAACGGTGGTCTCTTCTCCAATTCCGTATGCACAGTTCCTCAAATACAGGGGTTGGCAGAAGAGAGTCAAAAAATTAGATAGAGGAACTCACATCTGGCATATTATAACTACGTCCTAATGCTTCTTGGACTTCTTCTGACTGCTCCAAAATATCAGCTAATTCATCTTGCAAGTCCTAAAATAAAAATATTATTATTATTTATTACCATTAATAGAAATAAGCCCGTCCTACGGACGGGAATTATCAGTCAGACTTAACAGCTATCCAATCATTATAAGAATAGCATTCCAAAACCAATCCTTTAACCGAACAGTGAAACCTTTTCTAAAGTTGCTGTTTAAAGTCCTTTCATCACCTGAATGTTTTCTAAATGACATTATTGACAAAATGTAACCCTATTATTTTCTATAACCCCGGTATGATCAATAACCACTGCGGGATTTAAAATAACCCCTAAATTTTACATAACCCCGTACATAACCAGATGTTTTACACAACGCAGGTATTTTAAATAACCCTAGTGTGTAAATAACACCGTTATGATGATATCTTAATCAAATGCAATATTTTAATTAACCCTACTATTTTAATTGACTCAATTATTAAGTAACGGAGTGATTAAGTAACGGAGTTACTGTTTAAGTAACGGAGTTACTGTTTAAGTAACGGAGTTATTAAGTAACGGAGTTACTTTATAGCCATGCCCAATCTGGGCTAAATCCTAGTATACCGACGCTCAACGGAATAGACCGATATATAGCTCATTCGAAAGATCTCGTCGAGTACATCACGAATATGATATTGGTTTTTGGGGCAACCCCCCAAATAAGAAAGTTATGGTCGGTTAAAGTTGAAAATATGACTATTTCGATGCCTATATTTTTAGAAAACGAAGAGTTACAAGTTCTTTAGGACATCGTTGTTTTGATCTTCATGGTGAATTTACTTGTAACTATGGCAACGTAGCTAATAACAACATGCAGGTTGGGTTTTGTAAAATTCTAAATTGCACCAACTTCTATGTTTAAAAAAATGCTAATTGTGACCACGTTCCATGTTTAATTTTCATCAATATTAACTAGGTTTAGGCTTTAAACAAAATGCTAATTGTGACCACGTCCCATGTTCGATTTTCATCAATTTTAATTAGGTTTAGGCTTTAAAAAATGCTAATTGTGACCACGTCCCATGTTCGATTTCCATCAATTTTAATTAGGTTTAGGTTTTAAAAAAATGCTAATTGTGACCACGTCCCATGATCGATTTCCATCAATTTTTATTAGGTTAGGTTTTAAAAAAATGCTAATTGTGACCACGTTCCATGTTTAATTTTCATCAATATTATTACAGTAATATGTATGTACATGATATCTGTCTTAGTCTAATAGTAAGTAAATAGTTGTAAGTACCTATGTAAAGTATGCGGTCAGTTATTTGTCGCTCTTCACACCTACTTTTATGACCACTCATTCCATTAGGTACCTGAACCTAAATACCGCTTTTGATTTCATTTAGCTGTAAGCATAATTCTGTTCCAAATACTATTATTATTATTATTGTTATTGAATTGTCTAAATTGTAACTTCATTTCACAGCCTTGTAATTTGGTATAAAAGCCTGTTCATTTCAGTAATAAAGCAGATCAGTTGAGATAACACTCACATTGAACTCATTCCCACCTGTCAACCCATAGGCACCTTTTACACGTTATCAGCACGATACTCTGCGGTTGAGAAATATTGAAAATTTCTTAACAACCACTGCCAAGGAGGGAAGACTTTTTCGGAGGACCAGACCGGACAAATTTTTGATTTTTATTTTAGATACCCTTCAGCAGACCGACCCATAGCAGCATGTCGCAGCAAACTATCACCCGACCAGAGGGCTGGATTTTGAACTTCAACGTACATCGCCACATATGCAGTGACAAGGCATTGTTGACCAACCTACATGAATACCGGCACAGACGCGGCTACATAATCGTCAACCGAGGAGGCGAAATACTGGAATCCAAGGCCGTAGGTGATTTGAAAATACTTGTTTTGGGGAACGGGAAATATGAAGAACACACACTGAAGGAAGTCCACTACGTACCTGGATCACGCAACTATATTTCGGTAACGGCCCTGAAGTATGCAGGGTACATTCCGCAAATACATCGGGACAGGATCAGCTTTGACAACCACAAGGGGAAAGAAGTTTGGACAGCACGTAAACAACCCACCGGGGAGACAATTGTGGCCACCCATGCAGTACGGGAGACAGTTCGAGACAGATGGCACGAGCGTTTTGGGCACTTAGATTTTGGAAGAATCCGGATGGCAGTACAGAAGAAGGCGATCCACATTGGCTCCGCTGCGAGCGTCGAGCCCGACTTTCATTGCCAGGTCTGCATCCGTTGCCGGGCCCTACCACTACCAAGGAAAATGATGAGCTCCAGTATTCAGAAGACAGATGCCTGTACGTGGAGCTCCTGTCTGGCCAAGAGAAGAGCAACTACGGGAATACACACATTCTAGTTGCCAGAGAAGGAAGTCCAACTTTGTGGAAGTCCATTTTATGACAGAAATCTCCCCACCACAGCTGTCCACAGTGTTGGTGTCCATGGTAAAGCAGTTTAAACTTCCAGGAGGAAGCAAGTGGAAAAAGTAAAGTCCACCTTTACTTTGTCAACCGGTATCTGGGAGGACTTCACAGCGACAACCGAAATGAAGTATACAGGTGGGATCAGACCAAGCAATTGGTTTTCTTCAAAGATCCTGAAGAGTGCCTGGGCGATGATGGCCCAATCAGGATTGAAGAACGGCTTCTGGCAAGACGCCGTACGACAGGCAGTTTTCGTACATAACACTACGGATCCTACAGGAAAGAGCAACAGGACTCCGTACGATCGAGTGTTTGGCAAAGCACTCAACTTGTGGCATATCCGAATTTTTGGCTCGAAGGTGCAAATTAACAAGAAGACCAACACAGGGAAGGCCACGCCGGACTTTATTTACGGCATTTACATGGGACATGAGTACGAGAACAAGATGAACATCATATGGGATTGTAAGCAGAAGAAATACCTGAGAGCGCGGAACGTTTACTACTATGAGGACGCTCTAATTCCACTCCCGAGAGAAAGAAGTAAGGCACTACCAGAATTTAAGCTTTGGACGAACAAGACGAGCAAAGCGGACAAGACATCGGTGGTTCAAGGGAACCTTATGGATAAATTGCTTGAAGACATGAAGCAGCCAGGACCAGCCGCAAGGTTAGCGGTAAAGAAAGCGTCTGTCCCAGCTGACGTCGGAAGGAGAAACAAGGGCGAGCCAGCGAGCGTTGCAGACGCCGGAGGATTTCCGCTTGGGGGAGGGACCCCATCCGCCGCAGGAATTGTGGCAGGGAGGCAGCCAAGTACAAGTAGCACCGGAGGATCCGATGCAGAGAGTTTCACCGACAGCGGGAAGAGCAGTGACAATTCCCTGGATAGGGACGTCCTGGAGATCACCACCGATGAATCAATTAAACCGTCGTGGGACGATGAACTAGATGCCTGGGAGCGAGAGAACCACATCCCATTGATGCCCAAGCCCAAGAAGGACGTCAGCGAAATCATTGTCTCTATGGAGACATGTTCTGTGGAGAAACGCCAGAACACCAGTCCGAGGAAGCAGGGAGCAAAGAAGAAGCGAGCAGAGAAGCCGCAGACTGCAATGACTGGAGCTGATTTCATCGACGATGAGGCTGAAGAGACAAGCGGGGAAGAGGAGGACGAGACTCCTAGCACAGACATAACCGAAGAGTGCATCGCTGCGAAGCTGGCTGCAAGGCGTAGCAAGAAAGCTCAGAAGCAGTATAGAAAAGCAATGTTTAAGCAGTTGTTTGGATTCGAGAAAACAAAGGGAATGAAGCCACACAAGAAGCAGGCCCCAACTGCAGCAATGGTTATGAAGATAACGGCAAGTGGATTTGCGTGTGCTACCCGTCAGTGTCATTTGAAGGACAAGAATAAAATATATATCATTTAAATTCAATAATATGTTTTTCTTAGACTATACAGATATAGGAGGGTATTACAGTAATATGTATGTACATGATATCTGTCTTAGTCTAATAGTAAGTAAATAGTTGTAAGTACCTATGTAAAGTATGCGGTCAGTTATTTGTCGCTCTTCACACCTACTTTTATGACCACTCATTCCATTAGGTACCTGAACCTAAATACCGCTTTTGATTTCATTTAGCTGTAAGCATAATTCTGTTCCAAATACTATTATTATTATTATTGTTATTGAATTGTCTAAATTGTAACTTCATTTCACAGCCTTGTAATTTGGTATAAAAGCCTGTTCATTTCAGTAATAAAGCAGATCAGTTGAGATAACACTCACATTGAACTCATTCCCACCTGTCAACCCATAGGCACCTTTTACAAATATTAATTAGGTTGAGGCTTTAAAAAAATGCTAATTGTGACCACGTCCCATGTTCGATTTTCATCAATTTTAATTAGGTTAGGTTTTAAAAAAATGCTAATTGTGACCACGTTCCATGTTCGATTTCCATCAATTTTAATTAGGTTGAGGCTTTAAAAAAATGCTAATTGTGACCACGTCCCATGTTCGATTTCCATCAATTTTAATTAGGTTAGGTTTTAAAAAAATGCTAATTGTTACCACGTCCCATGTTCGATTTCCATCAATTTTAATTAGGTTAGGTTTTAAAAAAATGCTAATTGTTACCACGTCCCATGTTTAATTTTCATCAATTTTAATTAGGTTAGGTTTTAAAAAATGCTAATTGTGACCACGTGCCATGTTCGATTTCCATCAATTTTAATTAGGTTAGGTTTTAAAAAAATGCTAATTGTTACCACGTCCCATGTTCGATTTCCATCAATTTTAATTAGGTTTAGGTTTTAAAAAAATGCTAATTGTGACCACGTCCCATGTTCGATTTCCATCAATTTTAATTAGGTTAGGTTTTAAAAAAATGCTAATTGTTACCACGTCCCATGTTTAATTTTCATCAATTTTAATTAGGTTAGGTTTTAAAAAATGCTAATTGTGACCACGTGCCATGTTCGATTTCCATCAATTTTAATTAGGTTAGGTTTTAAAAAAATGCTAATTGTTACCACGTCCCATGTTCGATTTCCATCAATTTTAATTAGGTTTAGGTTTTAAAAAAATGCTAATTGTGACCACGTCCCATGTTCGATTTCCATCAATTTTAATTAGGTTAGGTTTTAGAAAAATGCTAATTGTTACCACGTCCCATGTTTAATTTTCATCAATTTTAATTAGGTTAGGTTTTAAAAAATGCTAATTGTGACCACGTGCCATGTTCGATTTCCATCAATTTTAATTAGGTTAGGTTTAAAAAAAATGCTAATTGTGACCACGTCCCATGTTTAATTTTCATCAATTTTAATTAGGTTAGGTTTTAAAAAATGCTAATTGTGACCACGTCCCATGTTCGATTTCCCTCAATTTTAATTAGGTTAGGTTTTAAAAAATGCTAATTCTGACCACGTCCCATGTTCGATTTCCATCAATTTTAATTAGGTTAGGTTTTAAAAAAATGCTAATTGTGACCACGTCCTATGTTCGATTTCCATCAATTTTAATTAGGTTAGGTTTAAAAAAATGCTAATTGTGACCGCGTGCCCTTAACTAAATCAAAAATGATGAAAATTGAAGTTAGAACAATGAAAAAATTTAGAATTTTACAAAACCAAACCTGCATGTTGTTATTAGCTACGTTGCCATAGTTACAAGTAAATTCACCATGAAGATCAAAACAACGATGTCCTAAAGAACTTGTAACTCTTTCGTTTTCTAAAAATATAGCCATCGAAATAGTCATATTTTCAACTTTAACCGACCATAACTTTCTTATTTGGGGGGTTGCCCCAAAAACCAATACCATATTCGTGATGTACTCAACGAGATCTTTCGAATGAGCTATATATCGGTCTATTCCGTTGAGCGTCGGTATACTAGGAATGTTCCCCAATCTGTCTGTCTGTCTGTGTGTCTGTCTATTCGCGCATACGGAGTTCTCATGAACATTGCAATACACAAACAAGCACAGCACTGAGAGAGGGTAATGCATGACTGAATGGAGTCAAGATAATGCACACAAGCACAGCAGGGCTAGGTGGGGAGTGAGGGATATACACAAACAAGCACAGCACTGTGGATTTCTAGAGAGGGGTCAATACACAGACAAGTCGGCACTTTGCATTGAAGTGCGGGAGATTACCTCAGGAGAGGCGTTGGTTCTTGAGTAGCATCAACTTTTTGGAAATTTGAGTGAGTGTTGAAGAATAGGGTCCAAGGGCAATTGATATTTTAACATTTTGGTTTTTGAATTATTTTTAAAACACCATGAGGAGTTGGTTAATTGGTAGTAACAACTTTTTAGAAATTTGAGTGAATGCTGAAGAATCGGGTCAAAAGGTTACTTTTACACCGTGCCCGCCGACAGTCGACAGTAACTACTGAATGCATTATCACAATTGATATTTTGACGACTATTGTAAATACTTTCATTCCAAATATTGCAGTTCTGTTATCAATAAGCATTTCTTTTCGCGTGTTCTACAACAGTATACAAATAAACGATAAAGGATTCTGTCGAGGTTCATATACAGTGGGCGGATTTTAAAGGAATTGTATAACGGTCAATGAGTGGGAGTTTTGATCAAGACATTGACTTCCACGTAACATTTAATGGTGCACAGATAACTGACATTTGAATTGAAAATCATATACCGTGGACCATAAGCCCCATGGCCAGTTACCAGTCTGTATGTTTGTATTGTTAAAACAGCTCAACGTCTAAGTACAGGGCAAGACAGGATCCATTATCGTCATGTAAACAGTAAAATTACTGACTTTTGTCGAAGTCAGAGCTGTCCCCGGTAAGGCCTATGTTAAATTGAAAACAACGTATGTGAGGCTGTCACAACGTCCTGCCCTGTGAGAAAGTCATTTTGGATATCATCTCTACGCTGTTTCCATAGGGGTGTAAAAAACCGATTAAATTGGTAAACTTAAATGGAGATTGGCCAATTTGATCTGTTTTTCACACCCCTATGGAAACAGCCTAGAGATGATATCCAAAATGACTTTCTCACAAGGCAGGACGTTGTGACAGCCTCACATACGTTGTTTACACTTTAGCATAGGCCTTACGGCGGACAGCTCTGACTTCGACAAAAGTCAATAATTTTACTGTTTACATGACGATAATGGATCCTGTCTTGCCCTGTACTTAGACGTTGAGCTGTGGTAATACAATACTTTAGCCTTTTTGAATATTCAGACGGAATAATTGTATACTAATCAGTATAATTCCTGTCCTTGCTCCTTTACTTTTTTACATCAGTTACTATGGCTTATTTTATAATAACATATAATAACATATGCGGGTGGACATTCTACACTTTCATGTCTGTGTGTCTGTCTTTACTACTCGCAATCATAACTGAGCACTACAGTCTCCGCTAATCAAGACTTTCTGTATTCTATTCTTATTATTTCATAATAAGAGAATCAAGAGTCGGAGTCTTTGAAAATCACCTTAGCTACTAGCTCATTGTAATTTAAAATCCCTCTCCTTCCTCTTAGCATAAAACTGTACACTGTAGGTACCAAAGGCATCAATTCGGTGTATTATCATACTTTGGTGTGCCAATTTATGCGAAGAGGTTGTTGAGGGGAAAATGGAGTGAGGTGCTGGAGTGAGGTGCTAAATTCCGACTCCGACCCCAGACTAAGGCCCATATTTTTAATAAACACTCCCACTCTAATCTCCACTCTTTGAGAGCGTAAGGTATGTATCGAGGTACCTTTCACTCTCGAAAAAATGCGTAAAAAGTGCGTGAGAGTGAGAGTCGAGTCATTAAAAATATGGGCCTCATATTTTTAATGACTCGACTCTCACTCTCACGCACTTTTTACGCACTTTTTCGAGAGTGAAAGGTACCTCGATACATACCTTACACTCTCAAAGAGTGGAGATTAGAGTGGGAGTGTATATTAAAAATATGGGCCTAAGTCTCCGCCACCTACGCGAGTTATGCGGCACTCTGGGAACATACTCCTTATATTATACATATAAAATTTTCAAATAACTTTCAAAATTATTTAAATCAAAAACTTGAAAAAAGGGCTCCATTACGATCTAAATTTTGATTATTAGCAGCTCCTCAAAAAGTTTCATAATTATCGTTGGAAAACTGTAGGAGGAGACAGTGAACATAATCTCCAAAACCCTCCACTGACTCCACTCTTTACATGAAACATTTTCCCCATTTTATTTTAAAAAATCACAAAACGATTTCTATGAAGCCGAGGGTTATGAAAATGATCATTTGAGTTTCTGATTATGATGTGCACATGCAGTAAAAATTTTGAAGAATTCTAACGGCAATTATAGGGCGTGAAATGCTATTATTATAGAGATTATTATATTACTGAAGATAATTACTAAAAAGCAAATCAAAGAGAAATAAAAAGATGAATTACGTCAATGTTATCAATATTGATCTTTTTGAATTCTTTTTTCATTTGAGAGACGCCGGCTTTCATAGCTCCGACAACAACTTGTGTATCTTTTGCTGTTTGAATTGCCATTGTAGCTTGCTCCATGTTAAAGGACTGTTGTCGCATATTATCTACTTGCGTATCGAAACTAAAAACACAATAATACAATTGTAATTTATTGTACTACTTTATAATTTATTTGTATTTTATTTATAATTAAATCATCGAGTCCAGTTCACTGACTGACATGTAGCTTAGACCGTACCCTTTCTTTTTGATACTTTTCCTTTTGATACCCTTTCTAAAGGAATGTCTACAAAAATAAATGTAACGGATTTGACTGATCCAGCTGAAATAAGCAAGTACTAAATTACGACTACAATACGACAGACAAAAACGTCTCTACAAAACACGTACAAATTAGCTAATTACATTTGAATTTTTGGGATTCTTAGGAGTTTGAATACGCTTTATTCGAAGTTCGGTTCAGGCAGGATTTCACCTTTGCAATTTATTTTATTACATCCTTATTAAAAGTTAAACCACAGTGTTCTTTAAAAAAACGTGTCAAGTTTCCAAATACAAATAACAAATTCTGAGGTTCGGATAAGTGAATAAACTATACTGTTGGAATTTCTTCAGTTTAGCTGTTATGACTGGAGTTTTTAAACAAATATATGTTTCGACTTTAGAATTTTTGAAAGACAGGTTATTGAAGTCGTTCGAGTCTACTATAGAAAGAAATAATAAATAAAGGTTTATTTTAATGAAACAAGTTCAAGTTCAGCTTTATTAACGTGACATCATAGGCCCATCAATTACACGAATTGAAATCAGTAATAACAATTAAGCTACCAACTGCTCTTCCCCCAAAGTCACCAATAACAAAATAAAAATCTTTACAAAGTAGCAAAATATAATAGATTATATTAATACATTAAGTAAAGGTCATTCCGTTTAGATATCATTAGTTGCTTCACATGATCAATCATCATTTTTAGGGATAGATCTTTGTACACCCACTTTCGCGGCAGATTATTCCATGCCATTGCTGCTGCGTGCTTTACCGAAGTAGACCTTGATGATACATAATTCACTTTGGGAAAAGAGTTACAGTAATTTTTCTTTATATTATACCATCCTTCCGTACCTACTAGATTATTATTAATATTCTTCCAAACTATTTTAATTAAGCTAATAACAAACCTTTTGTTCCCAGTGAATTATGGAAATATCGATGACATATTTTAAGGTGGCTATTTATTTTCTTTGACAATAAAAATAAATAAAAACAAACTTACGTTTTTTTGCGTTGTAAAATTCGAAGGGCTTTCTGCTTTAAAGCGTTTTTAGCGGGTCCTTCCCTCATTTTCTTCATTTGCTCTCGTATCTTTCTCAATTCAGCGTCACACTGATTGGCTTTCTTTTCCATCTCTTCAGCTCTTTTATCCACCTTTAACAATTACGGAACCATATAATGACGATTTATTTTTTTAACCTATAATTTAAATAAATGAGCCTTTAAATTAAAATGTAGCACATTGCAGAAATATGACACTTTATGACATTTTCTTTAAACAAATGAGCTTATCCTTAAATACGTAAAGGAATTTTTCTTACGCATAAATGAATGGCCCTTTATGCATAAAACCACTAGCCATTAATATTTTTTATTGAATACGGTATATGTATTGTGTATGTTATCTTTCACCCACAAATGAATAGCTCACGAAATGTAATTTGTCAATTGCACGGCACTTTTTATCACCACTTGCACTTTACAGTACCCGTTTTGTTGCAGTTGCTATCTTTGGTTACTACTACATAAACTGTTGTATAAATGTTTGTATGTCTGTATGTCCGTATCTTCTTGTAATGACTAGGCTACCAGTGCTAATTTTGCTTTACATGCTTATGCATCAAAAACTGGTCTACTAAATAACCAGCGGTCTATCGATGAAATTTGGACTAATCCGCCGTAGCTAGAAATTTACTTATTTCCACATTTTTCTAACATCAGTGTTGAAATCTTAGAGCTGCACTATAGGTCTGCAGCTAGTAGTTGAATATCCATAATTTTTTAACAACATTTTCGGCTTCAGACTTTTCTGCATGTCTTCTGCGCTCCCAAGTTATTTTTTAAAGGCCATTGCTCTGTGGGATTGTAACTGCTGTGAAACGCGGAACTGACAAAAGACTGAACTAGACTCCAGATCATTTCTTCGCCCATTTATATGTTCCCTAATCTTGCATATATTCACCTATTTTACCTTATCGTTTATGTAAATCTAAAGGGCGATATATTTCCTCACTCTGTACCGGCTTATTACTTTACTAGTGAACCCAGCTAAGGGACAAATCTACCACTCAAGAGAAATTCAACAGGCCACGCATCACAGTAATAAAAACAATTTTGAAATTCGAAAACATCCCATTAGGTTATTATGTTAACTTTGTAACTACAAAGTATACTTAAATTAATATACTTTTATTTTCTACAGTGGTAGGCAAAATTAGCTGTAGCCCCAAATTCCTGATAAAAAGGAATTTCCTACACCAAAATAATAACTGTAGATTGTAGCATCAAACACAGAGAACAATGAAAGACTCTATTTTCGAAAAAGCTGCCACAAAGTTACCAAAAAGCTCCCTTTGAAAATCAAAAAAAATCGATTCCCCGTGGGATTTTGGAAAAACATACAAAATCCATGAGTACAACACGAATAAAATATTTTTAAAGAATAAATAGTGGTACCCAGTACTGTTATGTAATTCTACAAAAAGATGTCGCAACTGGCACAAAGAAATCAAGAGGGTAGTAAAAAGTAAACCCAGCTCTACTTAATAGTTTTGAATAAGTTTGTCGATGTAGCAGAACCAATTTGGATTAGAAGTTTTGAAATGCTATTTAATACGCACATTACTATCATTACGGAATGTACCCTTTCGCTAACCATTTCCATGCGATCACCCTTCACCATTCAACCTATGTTTTCTATTATTATTTTGATGTTATAATAATAATATGAAACGACTCATTTCGGTGGTTTAAAGGAATTGGGCTTGCTCATTTTGCTTTTTTGCTTTCAAGGAGCCTGCATATATTACGTGTTCAGTTGATGGGAGGAGGAGGTACTCAAAAGTTTTGCAGTCTACGATTATATATAGAGATAGCCAGTCACAGGACCTAGGTCCTGTTATGAATAAAGCTAGCGTGAATTCTGGGGCAAATTACAACAAAGTTTTTTAAATTAAGCTATAAGGCATATAGGCCTTTACGAAATGAAAAATGTTATAATTTCAAATTTCAATAAGTAGTGATTGCTTGAGGAACATTTTTTAATGCGTAAAGACGAGTCTTTCAATTTACCATCAGTATATAATAAAAATATTTATTCTTATGTTCCATGTATCCATGTCTCTTGGACTTTGCGGCTTTTTGTTGCAATGCGCAAACGCACAACAATAAGCCCGCCACGGGTTAAAATTATTTCGAAACTAGTAATAGGCCCGTTCTCCGAACGGGAAATGGGTAACCCCTTAATGGTGACGGTAGATCATGAGTGTGTATTATGCATTAAAAAAAGAATCAATAATCTCGTCATGTTATTTTAATTAATGTCGTTATTTTAATTAACCCATTTAAATTATTCTCGTTATTTATTTTTAATCTCTTCCGTCATTTTAAGTAAATGTGTTATTTTAATCTTCCTCGTTATTTAATTTTAATCTATCCCGTCACTTTAATTAAACAGGTTATTTTAATTACCCCTTATATGTTATTTGATCCAATTATTTTATTTTAAATCCTGAATGATTTGACAGACATTCAAAGATGAAAACTGAAGAACCAAAAAATCTATTTCTGTTTCACCTCATGTTTATTGAAACTAAACTGTTCGTTTCTCGCAGCCCCAACAACGGAGCAGGTGTAGGTGTAGCTAAAGCTGAAGGGAAAGAGAACATGCGCCACCTATGTGAGCCATGGTCGCACTTAAAGTGCGTAGTCCCTGTAGTAGCCCCTTAAACACGGAGAAGCACGAATAGATAATTGAATTTTTCTAAATTCTTTTAAAAATCGTTGAATCAAAATATCAAAAATCCGCTACTTGAGGAACTCAATAATGGTCCTTAGAAGCTGCAAAAAAAATTTGATAATGATTGGTTGAAAACTGTAGGAGGAGATCCCTATCCCTCCCATGTTAAAATATGAATTTCAAAAAATTAGAAAATGATTTCTATGAAACCGATCGTTATCGAAATGATCATTTAAGGTTCTGACTATGGGATAAACATCCAGTAAAAATTTGAAAATCGTAGGTTGATGTTAAAGGGTATATGAGTTGCTATTATTATAATGATTAACCAATACACATGATTATGCTGGATGCCTATCTTTTGAAATCGAGTCACTCATGCTGGGGCTACTAGTAAATAATAAAGTTAAAAGCTAGGTTTTGAGTTTCACTTCCTTTTCACTTAACGCGCAAAGGAACATTCACAAATAAAACATTGCCGTTGCCCCAGGTGAGGGGATTTGGAATTTTAGGAAGAATAAGTAACTGAATGGTCCTTTTTCCGAGTGAAGTGAAAGGGAAAGTGAAACTCAAAACCTAGCTAAAGGCATGATTATTTTATTTGAAAGGCTGCCATAGGCGTCGAAACGTAATTTATCCAGGGGGGACAAAATGGCTTCTTCAGAAAGGGGGGGCCACCAAAATAATAAAATATTGGTAAAACGAAGATATATTCGCGCGGATTTTTGGATTTTTAACCTTTTTTGACAAATAAATCGCCTTCTCTGGTGCTTATGTAATTTTAGTTTGGTTTTTGGAACATTTTTAGGAGGAGATGTCCCTCCTGGCTTTATTCTAGGGGGGACATTGTCCCCCCTGTCCCCCCGGTTCCGACGCTTATGAAAGGCTCATTCATCATCATTAATTGGCACCCTATTACACCTAATTAGAATTACAATAATAAACCTTTTTTAGTTTCCTTGAGTTTACAACCAAATTATTTACGATTGAGTAAAAACTTTCCAAGAATTTAACATGGGAATGGGAATCTAATAGTCCATATCTGTATTAGACTGACTGGACATCTAGTGAATTTGATGTGATTATAAGTGAATTTGACGGCGGGATCCTTCATACCATGAAGGCGTATTCATCACTAAATAGTAGTAGTTAGTAAATACCTTCATGGTCATGGTACGAAGGATCCCGCCATCAAATTCACTTGAAAATCTGCACTGCATACTCACTAGATGTCCAGTCTAATACAGATATGGACTATTAATAGAATTAAAATTTGAGTGCCTTACATTTGATATACAAGAACCCAGATCTGGAGGGGGTTCCTTTGCTTTTCCTCTCCCAAAAATTCGATTCATTTTGAAAGATTCACAAAGGTCGAGAACAGTCACCTATGATACAGAATATCCACTATATAGAATATACAAACAGACCACTCCAAAAGTAATTGAGGATTTATGAATTTTTATACTATTATTATTTAAGTCCTGTAAGCAAACAAAGAGAGACAGACAGAGAGGGGTGAAGGAAACAAATTAAACAGGGTAAGGGTATAGTTTAGTTTTATTACTGGTGACCAGTGACTGGAGCCCAGATTACGTATTTGAGGCTTTCGAGTATTTTATAAACATCAAAGTTCAAAAACGTTCGGTTTTTGGTTTTGGTCATTGGTGTTTTTATTTTAAAATATAAAAAACAATGTAATGGTTTACAAGTCACAGCTGACTGCCAGCAGCAACAAAATGGAACAATAGTCAATCAATAGTGCCACTGTCAATGATGAAATAAAAACGAGTGAAAAAAGTTCAGCTACAATAATAGACAAAAGAAGACAGAAATATTTCAGAAGATAACAGCACTAGATGATTTTCTCACTTAACTTACGACTTACAGCAAAACAAGAATTTGCTTCCAAAGTTGAAATCACGAAGGACAGAGACAGATGGTTTGCACAGTCAACAGTTTACAATAAACGACCACCCAGAAGACCGAAAAAAGAAAAAAATCAAAATACAATACAATACAATATTACTTGTACTCGTTAGTAATCCAAGAAGACTGACTTGAGTGACTTGGTATAATGACAATGAATCATATATTATTACTAGGCGGTCACAGGGCCCAGGCCCTGTTAGAAATAAAGCTAGTGTTAGTGTGTTAGTTGATTAATCACGTAAATAAGAAGAGATGTTATTTACGTTGATACTTCCAGCAACCTCAGGCTCCATCCACTTGGCTCTTAATACATGTATCAAGTGGTCACTTTTTTCAAAATTTTCTCCACGAGGTTGCTGGAAGCATCAACTAAGCTAGTGTGTATTCCGGAGCAGTATTGTACGATTTAAGTAGAATGTAATTCAGATGCATAGATGTTTTATATTAATTCCAATTGACCTTATCACGGTTTCTACTTTAGTGGGCCAGGGGTAGAGATTTAATATGGACAGAGAGTCAAAAATAATTCTAAATCTTCGCCCTACTAAGACCGAATCAACTTTTTGGGTTAAAGTAAGAGAATGATTGTGATAGGTACTTGGACAACCACTGTCTTACTTAAACTAACTTTTGTTTTTAAATTGAAATGTGGGCATTGGAAACTTATTCCGGTCGCCCACCATGATCACTTTGCTAAGGATCTACGGTACTCTGAACCACTATTATACAAACTGCCATTAATTGACAATGGCCATTTTTGAGGTCAAGTTAGCCTTAATTGACATTATAACGATCAATTAGAAAATTGAATGGTTTTGATTGTAATTTATGTCCCATAAGAGAGTTTGCGAGCTTTTATATGGGACTTTTTTTCGAACTGACCTTATTATTCCTGAGTACCATTTCTGTCTCAGTGGTCTGTTATACTGGGACCAAGATTCAAGTAGTCATGGGTATTCAGCCTTTGGAGTTAATTAATTACAAGACCCATAATACGAAAATGAGTGAGGGGAAGCAGTTTATTTGTCTCCGTAGGATAAAAGAGAATAACACTTGACAGTATGCATAATAGTGAGATTATTTTTATTTCATAATAAGTGAATCAAAAGTCGGTGTCTAATTTTTTTAAAATCATCTTATCTACAACGTGCTTTAATTTAAGATCCCTCCCAAGGTGCGTATAGCAACCAACACCCGATTTATAACAGGTGACGAACCAAGCCCATTTTTCCATTGAAATGTCAGGAATAATCTGCGGGTGGGACCAAATGGTCCCGGACTGTCCCAGCTCAGTTCGGTTGCTATAGGTAACAAGCTACAACTAAGCTGGGACAGTCCGGGACCAAATGGTCCCGCAGATTATTCCTAAAATAAAGACTTGATTCGTCACCTTTATTTACATGCACCTTGATCCCTCCTCTTCTCTTCCGAATAAATTGGCAAAAAATTATATACTTTACAGTCGTTCATAGTGATAATCAATCACTAATCACTATACAGAAGAATGTTGTAGTTTTCCAATTTATTCTGAAAAGAACAGGAGAGGAAGTGGGGGAAATGAAAAATGAGAGAAGGGTGGAATCCCCATACTAACCACACAGTACTGACTAGCAGGAAAAATTTCGGGGAGGGGGGGGGCACCGAGAAAGCAAAAATTTATGCGATTTTTTTACGATTTTAGACAAAAATTTCTTTATTTTTCTCGATTTCGGGGGGAGAGCGGCCCCCATTGCCCCCCTCGCTGCGGCCTTGCTGACCATTTTTAGATTGCATGATCTATTATGAAATTATTGATCGAAAAAGGGCGAAGTTTTGAAATATACACTGGCTTGAAGTTCTTCTGGTTCGGACGTGTAGAGATTTGACCAATTTAGTGCGCTATTGTGCTTGGTGTTTGGTGCTTAGCTGCGTTTTAGAATTGGAGAAAATTATCACACAGGAAAGTACAAACATACAATCGGAATTGTCACGTGACTAACTTTTGCCGTTTATCTAATAGTAAAGTAATAATTGAATGAAGAAGTTTTAACTACCACGACACGACGCACAACAATGCCTTTCATCATCGCGCAAGCGTGTATGCATTAAACCAAGTACAGTGGTCGAGTAATAACATTCATAACTTAGACCATTCTGTTTTGAAACTGCGAACACACAACATACAAACATCCGTACATACAAGAATTCCGATTATGTTTATATTAGTATATAGTGATTGTTACAATCATCCATCATTATTCATATCGTAAACTATTTACAACGTAACGTGACGTAATCGATAAGATTTGAATTTTCCTTAAATCTTGTGAGCGGTACATTTAAATCCCGTGGATTCGCATTTCGGCCGATTCGAATGAAACATTCATCCCTTGTCAAGATGTCAATTTACTAAACATTCTTCATTCAACGACAGTACTAAAATACCAACAACCAAAGTCCACGTCATTTTTTTTTATTTATAACTCTTGCCTTCGACCGTTCGACCTCCTACTAATTTGTTGTTTGTTAATCAATGCACTTCCCCCCTTCCACAGCAGCTGGGATTGATTGATTTATTTTCATTCACCATTCCCAAATTCGAAATAAGTGTGCCAATAGGTATGTGGAAAAAGATAAATTAAAAAATGAATACAGTAATGATTATTGGATTTGTTAATTAGCGCTCCGTAATTTTGAATTTGGCAATTTAACTAATGACTAATCAAGTCATTTAGCAATTGACAATTAAATCAATAATATTTATTATGCTATCTAGGGTAGCTAACAACTGTCATCTGTAGAGGGTCAAGGGTGGTGGGCTAGATTTAGGCAAAAACGGGGTCTGAATGCCGTTGTCTTATGTTGTCAGTTGTGTTGTGTTCTATTACGCTAATCTTCTGTTGTCTATTTGGAAATAATCTATTTTTTATTTATACATTTGCATTTGGTTTAATTTGTGAATACTGTTAACTCGGGGTGGGCTTGCTGTATGACATTCTGTCCAAGATGAAATAAGTTTTGTCCACTTTTTATTCCAGAGCAAAAGTGGACAAAACTAATTTCTTGTAGGACAAAAATAGTTTGTCTTGGATAAAGTTAGTCTTGTTTGAAAGTCCACTTTTGTCCACACCTTCCTATCCGGCAACGTCCGTCGTCCATGGCTTAGAACAAGGCCGTATTGAGGGGGGCATTGGGGGCAAATGCCGCCCCCCGAAATCCAAGAAAAAGGGAAATTGTTTCTGAAAATACGAAAACATTTTGCGCTTTTATGGGGTTTTAAGGCTATTGTTGACTAATTTTAGACAAAATAAGCCAAAATTTTTCGCGCGATTATGCCTAATATTACTAATATATATTATTCTATGATATCATTGCCCCCTCCGAAATCGACTTCTAAATACGGTACTGGCTTAGAACATACATAGACACAATAGATAGATTCATAGGGTGTAGGGACAAATAATTTTATGTAGTATAGTAATGGCAAATACAATTGACGTTGCCAGAAAAAGAAGTAACAGTTTCAGAAACGACAAAATTGGACGTTGTTATTTTTGCAAAATTGTCAACTCTAACTGACCCGACCAACTTAGTGAGTAGGTTCCCGTCCTACCCATCACCATATTATTGCATGTTAAGGTTCAGGAGTGGTTCAAAATACGGGGAAATTAAATGAGGGGCAGGTAATGGGAAAGTATCTATGGCTACGATTTAAAATACACAGAGCCATAGAAAACAATGCAGCAAAATGAATAGAGCATAAAAGTGACGATTTGTTTTGGGAAACTTGGATTTAGCCCCAGAATATTGGTCGTAGAAAGACGAAGTTGGTCTCTAAAAACGCAGAAAATGTCAATTTATAGCAGATTACACTTATATTCCTAACTTTTACCTCTGGTTACGAGATATTAATTTATTTCATTGGAAAATTGCAATAACTCGCAAACGAAGGTAAAAATTAGAAATCTAAGCGCAATTTGCTATAAATTGACATTTTCTGCGATTTTAGAGATCAACTTTGTCTTTCTACCACCAATATTATCGGACTAGATCCAATTTTCCCAAAAAAAGTTAAAGGCGAATATGATAGTCAAGCCCAATCGTCTTTAGAAACTATACCTAGCTCTTAAGAAAAACTAGATGCAGTAAACGTTCTTTCATAAATGCCAAATTGTCAAGGTAGTTTAATTACCATGGTTACCTAACAAGGTTCTTTTCCGATATTTTACATTCGTCTTTCGGCTATGCGATGTAAAATATTTACTTACAAATGGTCGTGCAGTGCTGAAAATACCATTTCAAATAACGTCGGAAAATTTAAAAAGTTAATTATTAGAGCTAAGTTAAAGTTAAGTTATTAAAGTTACTTAACTTAAAATTGATTTCCTTGCTGTTAATAACTTAAAAGACAAAATTTTGACTTCTTAACCTTTTATTATCCCGAAAAGTAGATTTTTTGACCGTAATTGCCCAAAACAAAATTACTTGGTCTTTATTAGCTGAAAAATATTAGGATAATTCCTGGTATAACGCCGTTCATAGGATAACTCATTCTAAAGATATCATTCAATATATCACGGATATGAGATTTATTTTGGAGATATCAAACCCAAATAATAAAGTCATAGTCCGTCAAAGCCCAAAAATGTGATTATTATGTGCTCAGGTCAGAACCGTTGTGACCTAGTTTCATTTTCTATTATCATTATCTCGAGTTTTGATAGGACTAATTTTGTAAATAAATTTCCGTTATTACCAGCAAAGAAAGACAAAATTTTCTTTTTGGAGCTATTTACAGCTGTGTTCGGACTATTGGCAGACAATTACCAAAATTTTATTTTTATAGCTGCTGGGAGCACAAGAAAGATAACTATTTTAACTCCTACCAAAAACGCTGATATTCGTTACGCTGCTTTTTAAGAATCGACGTTACATTCGCGCATTTCAATCATAAGCCGCACGCCACGGCAAAGAACATAGTTACATGCAATCATGCGACATACATACAATCAGTTTTATTTATTGTATGTGTGTGGAAGTCCCTTGACGACTGACACCTCCACCAAATGTCGGTCGGCTCCAATGGAGTTGATTTTTGTTTAATGGGGACTAAAAAATTATACAATTTTCCATGACAATAACAGCAATCTGCGAAACTGTTACTTCTTTTTCTAGCATCGTCAATTAATTTTTGAATCTAATTTCGAAATATACAGGGTGACCCACTAGTCGTACACGCCTAGTTGAGAACTTGAGAACCAGTGCAGCTAGAGACAAATGGTTACTACTGTTGGAAAGAAGAAGTATTAACTTAAAGATTGGTGTATCATACGTAATGATTGAAATGATATTTCGGGTCAAAAAAATTAATTCTATTTGTAAAAATGTGCTACTCCCGCAATGCATTAAATTTTTTTTAATGAATTAATTTTTTTGACCCGAAATATCATTTCAATAATTACGTATGATACACCAATCTTTAAGTTGGAATCTCCTCTTTCCAACGGTGGTAACCATTTGTCTCTAGCTGCCGGGACGGTATTCTGATCTTTTGTGGTAAATTTGCGATATCGCAAGAGTTGCTATGTCTACTTGCGATTTCAAAATAAATCCATATTCTCATGTCAGTTAGCAGCGTCCTAGCAAGTTTGCGACGTTGTAGCAGTTTTTGATAAGTTGTCCAAGGTAACGGTACTTATCGGCATGGAAGTTCCAACTCCAAGGTATGGAGTGAGGTACTACTTTACGAGTTACTGTAGTCATGGAAATTACCGTTGTCTAATGTCTTGCACTTCAATATGCATGGCACTTGACAGTCGTACTACGGAGTCCGAGACCGGAGATTATCAAATTGTAATTGATATATTGTCAAAGTAACCATAGGGATCACAAGTGTCTCCATTCTCCAAGTGCCTTCAACAATGTGATCGCAAAGTTGCGGTAGCTCTCAGTTTGCGCTAACTTTGCGACAGATGTTTGCTATGCTGTGGCAAAATTATGGGATGAGAATCGTGTTTTGAAGCAGCGCTATGGAATTTCCCTATTCCTACGACAACGATAGCAAAGTTAAATCTACGACAATGGTGAGAATATGGACAATAGTAACTCCTGTGGTAACTCAATATTTGCTTGCGATTTCCCCTTGCTATGGGGTTCAGAATATCGTCCCAGGGACGATATTCTGAAATGCTAATATCTTAAGTTATTAGCCCAAACTATGCGTGCACGACTAGTGGGTATCCCTGTATTTTAAAATTATTTGATGATCACCATTTGGCAAAAAATTGCTACCTTCTTAGTGGTTGCTATTATGTATTACAGTTCCAAGCTCACCTTACACCCATTGTATTCGAAAGACAACGGATGTTGCATTACAATGGACCTCCCCCGTTCATTTGCTCGACTCGAAGTTTGAACTAGAGTTATAAGCCTTTTGTATTAATATGATCAATTGTCTTTCGAATACAATAGGTTAGCTTGGAACTATAATACCACAAAAGGTTATTTTATTATGACATATGATGCATGGAAAATCTACTTTTCCTCCGACTTGGCCTTTCAATCTTCTTTCGCTAACAAACATTGTTTATTATTATTATTATTTATTTATTTATTTATTCAACAGACCATTGTACTCGAGGATGTAATGAGCCCTGATCCAAACTTACATAAAATGCAAGGATAGGGAAATTGAGATATTACATTGTTGTTTATTCATTATTCCTTTAATTCCAATAATAAAATTTTAAAAATAACCTTGACTTATGTTACCGTTAATAACTAAGCACCTAAAATGATTTAAGGAAATCGTTAATCTGACTGAATTTGTTTTTTAGGTCGATAGGTTTTTTAAAGATGGCAAGTTTCAACTCTCGAAAACAAGCCCCAGGTGGTTACTACAGTGGAGGAGGAGGATCGGAGTTTTCTTATGCGTTTCCATCTGTGGATCAGCAGCAATTTGAATCGTTTGATTACGGGAGTCATAGCCCAAGTCCATCACAGCAGTCAAGTTTCTACGATCCTGGAAGTAACCCTTACGGGGGTAGTGGGGGTGGGCTAGACCCTGCAGGGTCTACAACTCCGACATATTTTGTTCCTCAGCAGCCGGTGTCTCGAAATGCAGGATCAGAGTTCGATAATAATTACGAAGACGAACTGCCACTTTTGGAAGAATTGGGGATCAATCCATCTCACATCATGGAGAAAACGTTGTCCGTCTTGAATCCCCTCCGCACGACTGATGCTGTCATCCTCCAAGATACGGATTTGGCAGGCCCCGTCGTTTTCTGTGTTTTATTTGGATTCATTCTTCTGTTGAGTGGAAAAGTGCATTTCGGGTACATCTATGGAATCGGAGTGACTGGGTGTGTGGGCATGTACTTCTTGCTGAATATGATGAGTGTGGCTGGAGTGTCACTTGGAGTCACCATATCTGTCCTTGGCTATTGCTTACTTCCGATGGTTGGACTGGCAGGAGTCAATCTTTTGTTATCCCTCCAGGGACTGCTGGGCATCATACTTACAATCCTCTCTGTTCTGTGGTGTAGCTTATCGGCATCCAAGCTTTTTGTCACTGCTCTCGAAATGCAAAAGCAACAACCCCTCGTCGCTTATCCATGTGCTCTCGTATACGGAGTTTTCGCTCTTCTCGCTGTTTTCTAAATTCTGACCCTCCAAAAGTCTAATGGAATTGTCTCAAATATTCGAAAGATAACGTCGAATTTTTGACCACGAACAGGGCACGGCCCTTCAAATGTTTCTCAGTAATAAATCCAAATGAAATTGACAAATTGAATGACTGTTCCTTGTAATAAATAAAGAAAACAGTTATTCCAGATCTTATTTCATATTGTTTTATTCATATCAATTAATTAAATGTTGTGAGTGCAAACTCTCGAAATGTGAAATAGACTTGTGTTGTTGTACCATGTTATTCGAAATGAATTTTTCAAATTGTATTAAAAGCAAATATTGAAGATAAATTTAGAAAATTAGCTTGTATACTTCATAGAGATGACTGTGGGTGGCTAGAAAATATTATACTCGAGGGGGATACCCGGTTGGTTTCCTCGGTTTCATCCAACGATAGTATAGGGGCCATCTGCGGCAGATCGCCGTAGTAAAAGTCAAAAACATTTTGATACTCATGAAGTGACGTAGTTTGCAATTCTTACTATTGATTTTAATAGCCATGGAATTTTTATCAAAATTTGATTATTTGCCTTTCCTTCTGTATTCTAGGTTCTTTGGTATAGGGGAAGGTTCAAACACTAGCTGTTATTTTTATCGCCAAGGGTCACCCGGTGTCCGGTGTCACCCCCGAGGAGAGTAGTATATACGTAATTTCCATGTAAACCCCCTAAGTATGACTTCCGGTGACGTCACTCGAAGTCAATCAATCCTATGTAATGTTTCCACAAACTCCACCCACTTTTCAGTTGCATAGGTGATGTCCACGGGTTGGGTTTCATCCAAGGTGGGCTAAATTTTTATAGCAATATATTTATCGTAGATACAAAGGTGAGGAAAGGACTACATAATATTACCATTGAAATGATACGGACAAACTCTGGGACGGATCGTCCCAGCTCATGGTACCAATCCAAATTCAGTTAGGAACTCATTTTCATTCGAATAATCATAGAGGTTATTGAAAATAACGGGGTTATTGAAAATAACGGGGTTATTGAAAATAACGAGGTTATTGAAAATAACGAAGTTATTGAAAATAACTTGGTTAAATGATGCTCAATTTGGTACACTATTATTATGTTGATTCGATAAGTATTGTATTTTTTCCCGTGCGTAGGAGGTTGTAGAAATGTAGCAAGCAATTTAAAAAAAATTATCTGTTAATTTTCATTCTTTTTTAATGCATAATGCACACTTATGACCCCTTAATGGGCTAACCCCTCTATGGGGTAAACCCTTAATGGGTAACCCCATTAAGGGGTTACCCATTTCCCGTTCGGAGAACGGGCCTATTACTAGTAAATTAAATAATAAGGGCCCTAAAACTGCCCCCTGTATGATCCCACGGCCGTAGCCGAAAGGTTCCGAAGCATATTTGCCATTAACTATGACAAAAGTACGATTTTCAAAATAATTTTTGAAAAAGTCAATATAGACAGAGTTAATTTTATAGAATTTTTCAAGAATAATGATTAAATTGTCCTGAATTAGATAGTCAAATGCTTTTTTTAGATCCACGAACACGGCCCCAACGTTTATTCTGGGTTTATCTGGGCTCAGAATGTAAATGTTGCGAAAGAGTAGTTAGGGCAGTGTTGCAAGATCTACCTGTTCTGAATCCATGTTGTTCATCTGTTAAAAAGTTATTGGACTCAATGTATTCACTCATGTTGTTTTTAAATACAACCTCAAACCATTTACTCAACATTGGTAAGTTAGAGATGGGGCGGTAAGAGGACGGATCACACTTACTACCCCTTTTCTTATATAGTGGTATAATTTTTGTTTGTTTCCAGGCGTCCGGAAATACACCTGTATCCAAGATACTGTTGAATAGTATAGCTAGCTTATCGACAATAGTACTCATACATCCTGTAATGACATTACCTGGTAGTTCAGTGATTTTGTCAGCTACTTTAAATTTAACTTTTTTGGAGGCCCTAACTAAATCCTCCTTAGTGATAGTAGTTGGTAGCTTACTCATAATATCAATCTTATTTGAGGTGGGAAATTCGTTAGTGATGATCAATTGATTAAATAATGCAGCCTTAGTATTATCTACAGTATCACATTTGACCATAAATGCATCCGCAAGGGTTTTACATATGACTCATTCAATAGTAAAAGGGGCTTATATAATTTTGAAAAATAAATACCGTAGTAACCCAGTAGTAACCATAATTTTAAAATCACTAAAGCCCGCCCAACTGAGTTTTTTAACATTTACTCTCAAGTTTCATTCATTTCTTTCAAATTGAGCTGAACTGAATCTGCGGTGCTTGTGTTTTCTGAGTTGCATTTTCCACAAAAAAAATGAGTAAAAAGGTGGCAAAGGTTTCTCAAAAGCTGCTGGAAAACTTAAAATCTGGAAAGAGGAGAAAATTGAATATTCTAAACTGGAAAGATCAGGTTGCCCAGTTCAGCAGAAATGAAGGAGAACCATATGAAGGAAGAAATGGGATGCTAAACCCTCCAAGAACACCTCCCCAACAAGCAGAGTTGGGATAATCTAGATTAAGGATTAAAGGATTACTAATCGGATTACGGATTAACTAATCCCCAATCCGTAATTCATAGCTAATAATTTTACGTGATAAATCCATAATCCATAATCCCACCCCTTTTCTGCAAAAAAATTAATCCATAATCCTATAATCCCTTAATTATTCTCACAATAATTAATCTGTAATCCATAATCCCGTACTTTTTCCGCATAATTAATCCATAATCCATAATCCCGTATATTTTGTATGACAAGTCCGTGAGCGATTTTTGAGAGTGAGGGTTATGGTGGATTCAGTTATATTTTCACTAACCGCCTCTAAGATGAAATTTTTATTGCATTTTGTTATTTTGAAGGTTAATTTATGGTTTAAATAAACAATTTATAAATAATACGGTAAAAGTGACTTGATTTGTGTGAAATTTCTCCTCATTCTGTTGTAACAACGCCAATTAGTGTTGATAATTAATTAATCCAACAAAATAATGCGTTATTTTTTCCTTAATTCAACAAAATGATTGAGTTATAATAATCCGTAATCCTTAATCCAACAAAATTTTTTCGTTACATTAATCCCTAATCCTTTAATCCAATAAAATCATTTCGTTATAATAATCCCAATCCAATTTTAATCCCAAATAAATTTTAATCCCAATCCCTCATAGTAATCCAAGAGATTTATAATTTTAATCTATAATCCGTAATTTTAATCCAAGAATTTAATCATGTTAATCCGTAATCAGTAATCCAACACCAAAATGCCATTAATCGCCCAACTCTGCCAACAAGACGTAATTTTTGAATAATCACCAAGAAATTGTCATTATTTGTATTATTTAACATATTAAAGTAACTAAAGGAAACGTTTCTTGGCCCAGATCTGCTCTCAAGGGTGTCAAAAGGAAGGTTGTAATTCTATCAATGTAGAGAGAAAAGTAGAACTATTCCAACAATTTTGGAGTACAGAAAATTATGATATGCAGACAGGTATCCCATCTCGGTACATTCGAAAAATTTCCAAAGCAGATGAAAATAATCGTTTACGTCAATTTTACGGTTATTTCCTCCCGGATACTTCTGGATTTCAGATGCCGGTATGCAAAACTACGTTTTTGGGAGTTTTCGGAATAGGCAAAAAGCGAGTAGAAGTTTTACAGAAAAAGATCTCGTCTGGAATCCTAAATTTCACAGATAAAAGGGGCAGTCATGAAAACTACAGACGGTTTCCGGAAAATGGTTGGAATCTAATACATGCACATATTCAAAGTTATGAGACTTCCTGTAGCCACTATTCCAGAAACAATGGTGACCCTACTCGACAATACCTAGCGAGGGACTTGCCCATATCATGAATGTTCCGCGACTTGAATTGAATTGAATGATGAAGCTGCGGACTGGGAGTGGGCCTACCGAACATGCTTCAAGGAATTAGGGCTCAAGTTTGCTGCTCTCAAGTCCGACACATGTGGAAGATGTGATCTCTATGAGTCTCAAATCCGCAATCATGATGTTTCCGTAGCCGAGCTAGAAGAAATTTGGACTGAAAAAATGGAACATCATCTACTAGCTGAAAATGCTTATAAATGTCTCCGTGATGATACAGAGCAGAGCAGAATAGATCCTGATTTTGTAACGATTTGTGTTGATTTGCAAGGTGTTTTATTTTGTCCCCGTTTAACCAATTCAGAATATTATTACCAACGCAAGTACACGTGCTACAATTTAGGGATTAACAACCCCGCAGAAGATCAAACTACAATGGCCTTTTGGCACCAAGCAGAAGCAAGTCGTGGATCTTCAGAAGTCGCGTCGTGCGTATATAGGTATCTTATTGAAAATTATCCAATCTTAGAGGAAGGGGATAAGCGTATTCTAACCATCTATTCTTATCGCTGCGTCGGTCAGAATAACAACTTTATTGTTTTAGTATTGTACATGTTGCTAATTCGTCAAAATCGTTTCTCTGAAATACGGCAAAAGTTTATGACTACAGGCCACAGCTTTTTACCTTGCGACAGACAATTTTCCCTGATTGAGAAGAAGATGATGAAGGCTACCAACCATAAACCTGATGATTACATAAGTGTTATTCAAGAGTCCAGAGTAGAGAAGCCTTATACTGTCCAAAGAATGCTACAAGACGACATTTTAGATTTTATGAATCTCACTAATCAAGTGGTCCGTCCAAGAACCCTAAAAGTTACGCAAATAATGTATGGTCTACTTAAATCAGCCAATATTAATTTGCTCCAAACAAAATCTCACTTGTGGGATGAGCAGTGGCAACATCACGTATTGCAATTCAATGCAAATTTTGGTTTGCAGCCAGTACAAAGACTTTACCATTTCCCACTTCCCATTGCTGCAGCCTTGCAAAAGGATCTAAAGGATCCCTTTTCTAAATTCGGAATCTCAGGTGTTTTGGAGAAATTTCTGGGAAATTTATAATCAACAGGCTTGAAATATCCTATTTAAAGAAAACCTTCGTCTTCAGTTTCCATGTCATATTGCATTGTACAGTATTATCTAAGGTTCATTCGTCATTATTGTTTTATTTGACAGATTGATTCGTTTCCATAAGCTTACCCCGTCTGGTCAGTATAAAATATTACAGGTAAAAACCTTTAAAAGCTCATAGGGAGACGCAATGAAAACCAGAAAACAATGAAAAGTAGTTTCTGGATAATTTAAATAGGGCGTAATTTAATAAACATGTATGCCCCAGTCTACGGGTTGAAATTGCTTTTGAATCGTTTTCAGCATTGTGCAATGTGAAAATCGGTAGTACAAGTGCAGTTCTAATAATATGTGGTAGTTTTAGTATAGAATTTTAAATAACCTACCCAAACAAACGACTATAAAAATCAAGAGAGACCATGAAAAATCCAGTAGTATACACGTTATTTTAAAATTTTTTCTATAGTAGTAATTCTTTCATTGACAGATCGGAGGAAAATTCTTTTAGACGGGGAGTAGTAGTAATATGAATGAGTGGGGATGAGTGTTATCATTTGGTTGTTATCAAGGTGCCATAAGTCTCCTTGGTCCCATATCCACTAGTTACAAGGTGGAGACAAAGAGATAATTAGGGTAAGGGAGTATCGTATAGGGTTATTAGAACTCATGACAATAATGTACTTATTTGCTGAAAAACAATTAACTGGTTGTACAAGGCTAAATTGTCTATTGTCTTTGATGCTATCTAGATTGTTTTCAGAATTTGCAACTACGATTAAAAAATATTTTATGTCACAAAATATATATACAAACATTTTAGTAAAATATGTGCATTTTTTCTATATAGTCTGGCATTTTCCTAATTTCTACTTCATTTCAGAAGAACCTTCTTGAATCAGCTGAATTCTTTGAAGAATTTTCAATAACGTGGAAAGACTATTTCGAATTTCTAATTTCAACCGGGAGACTGGGGCATACATGTTTATTAAATTACGCCCTATTTAAATTATCCAGAAACTACTTTTCCTTGTTTTCTGGTTTTCATTGCGTCTCCCTATGATCTTTTAAAGGTTTTTACCTGTAATATTTTTTATTTTATAGTTTTTATTGTTTATAAATAGTTTATATGTAATGTAGCGCTATATTGAAAGTTAGGTAAAACATTCTCAGTGAATTAAGAATATTTTAGGTCTGTTATACGCAAAACAATATTTTTTATTCCTGGAATATTTCTTTTTCTCATTTTAAAAATTATTTTCTATCCCTGGAATATTTCCCTATTTCTAAAATTATTTTCAATCCCTAGAATTTTTCCCATTGCTGGAATCCGTAAAATGTATATTATCATTTATTCTCAAAATCATTAATAAAATACTCTATCGAATGATATCAGAATTTGGTTTTATGGGGGGGCTCTGCCCCCCAACCCCCGTCAGGGGAATGATAGGTTGGTGTTGTGGTTGTACCCAATGGTTGCACCTAGTAATTGAAATCCTTTAAATTAGTACTAGGCGATGGGATTCAGTCACCTTGTTTATTACTATGCCAAAGTAGAGTGAGTGGACGTAAGACACGTAATGATAGGGATTTGAAAGAATATTACACTATACTACTACTATTCACTTGTATCTAGGGAAACTTAACTTGACAAATTGCATTATGATGACCAAACAATGGGACAACCGAATCTTCGGTGTCTAGCGGGAGAACCGGCCCTCCGACAGAGTTGCTGAATTAACGCAACGTAGTTCGAAGAATAATCTACCCGTTTTGTATCTATAATTTTTCCCCAAAAGTTTCAGGTTTTTGAGGTATGCATGACAAGTCGTTTTGACTCAAAGGGGAAAAGGATACATAGGGATTGACAAATCCTGAGGACAGTTAGCCTGCCTCGAATGTCTCCCTATGAAAAATAAATTATTTGTTTACAAATATCTAAGCCCCTTTTACTATTGAATGAGTCATATGTTGGCATCATTATCAATCATTTGACCATTATCCTCAAGGTTTGTTATACAATTAGTTGATTTTTGTTTGTTACAAAATAAAATATTAAGTTTATGCCAAATACTAATACTGTTATTGTTGTTAGTGAGCTCCTTAATAAAGTAATCTTCTTTAGCACAAGCTATTTGTTTGCTGACTAGGTAATTCGTACGCTTATAATCAGAGTATATTTTTGGATCGTATTTTTTATCCAGTTTATTTTTTAATTTGTGTTTCTGATAGATAAGCGAACGGAGTCCCGGCGCATGAGCTTCATTTAGCCATGGTGATAATGTACTTTTGTATGGCCTTTACGAAGCGGAATGAACTTATTTACTAGTTTGAATATTTCAGTGTTGAAATAATGTAGTTTGTCAATAACAGAGAGTTCACCGAATGTATCCCAGTTAATTTTGCTAATTTCTAAGTTTAATTCATTCCAATTGACCTTATTATAATTTCTGTAATAAATAACCTCAGATTCGAATTTATTTATTTCAGCACAAATATCACCCTAAACAGAGGTCATTAGAATATTAGAGTTATACACAGTCAGTACATAATAGTATAGTAATGCATACTTAATAATCATACAGCGTCACTGGCTACATCCTCAATACATGAGTAGTTGGGTACATCATTGATATCTGTGCTGTCTTCAGCTTGTTTTTCTAATAAGTATTTCTTAAGATTAAACTTAAAACTATTTATATTGCAGGAGTCTTTTATAGCTAGTGGGATACTATACCATAATTTAAGTCCAGTATAACTCAGTGTTTTCTTGTATATTTCCGATTTTCCATCAAAAGAGGGTACAATATGTGCATTGTTTCGTGTTATAGTAGAATTTATAACATTAAAGTCAATATAATTAATAAAATAGTCACGGCAGGTATCATTATAAATAGAATAAGTCAATTTGAGGATTTCAAACCTATACATCTGATTGGGGAATAGCCACTTAAGTGTTGAGGAAATATCATATTTTACAGATTCATATTTCCCATTTCCAAGATCAAAACGACCTAATCTACGTACAAGCTTATCTATTAACTCTAGATTGAACTGAGGAGCTGTACCCCAAATAGCTGACATATATCTAATAACAGGCATAATATGTGTATTAATTACAGCTTTACGATTTACCACAGTAAGGTAAGGTTGAAGAGGGTATAGTGACCATAGAATAGTGTTGCACCGTGAAATTACTTTACTAGTGTGTGCAGTCCAATTTAAATTAGAGTCTATAATAAGACCTAAACATTAAATACTATTAACACTATTAATTACAGTATCATTTACTTTGAAACTAACATCCCCTAACGATGTGTGGTCTACCAATTACCATGAATTGAGTTTTATCAACGTTTAATTCCATTCTATTACTATTCATCCAAGATAGCACATTCTGCATATCCTCTTCTATAAGTTGGATAAGTGCAGCTATACTAGTCGGTGGACCAGTAATAGACATGGTGCCACACTGTGCGGAATCAATAGACACGCGGCCCTTTGCCAAATCTTGTAATAAAACTTTATCTCACAGATCTTGGATTTTTCACTGTAAAATACATGAAAATACCCTAAACTAAATAATAGATTACTCCAAAACAATCCACCCTCATATTGCAATTTTTAAATACGTTGAGAAAACATTTAACTCAATGTAGTTCAGTACAAATTTTAAAAATTAACATAACTAAAAACCCCACCACTACCCACCATTTTGACTTGACTTGAAAAAATTCTAATTTTTGATAGAATTTTTTGAAAAAAATCTAGCTGCCACTAGCGGCTACTTCAAAAGTGGTGGACCCGCCCGAGAGAGGATCATAAATAACGTATGACATTAATAAGTCAATTGTTTTTATAATATTATGCTATTGTGACACCCCCTCGGGTGGGCAAAAGCAGTTTATAATCAAAGTTGTATTAATACCTGAGAAAAAGGTCCAAATTAAATAATTATACTAAAAATAACTTAGAAATTACACCGCTATTGAAATCATCACCAATCTCATTTTGCCCCAGGGCCGCCTGTCTATTGATTCCGCACACTGTGTGGTGGTGTCATCCGCAAATAATATACATAAACTACTTTTTCATATGCATTGGTAAATCATTAATATATATCGAGAACAGAATTGGGCCTAATAGTAGTAGTAGTAGGGTTTTATTTGCGTTTCCAGCGAGCAATAGCTCATCACACAAAAATATTTCCAGTTACAATGCGTTATATAAAATCATATTATTATAGCCAAATATTTATATCAATTTAGTAACACAATACAAACCAATTGTAAAACCATTACACTAGCAATGACCAAATGTACGTTAACCCCACATATGACGATAACCTGCCCTCTAAAAGTCCCGAAAGACAAGGAGCAAGGGATGGACCTTTTTAATCGAGACTCATAATTACACCCCCAGTACACGAGAGAAAACATACGGCTCAGTTAGCAAACAGAATTACAAAGATAAGTATGTGTATTAGTATAGTTACGCCTTGTTATAATACGGCCTGGTGGTTGCTTATCTTAACAAAATACAAAGCAGTTACCCCACCACTATGCAAAGTAGGGGGGACTTGGGTTGTGGCTTTAGTTGGCTTGATATTATTTGTGCGTGCTACGGTAGATCACTTACTTCACCTTGTTATCTTGAAGTTGGCCAGCGAGAATGAGTTCCTGTCGTCCCATTCCAGGCAGAATGCAAATTCACTAGGGCTGGTCTGAACACCTACTTTGTATATTCTTGCCTAGTTTATCTGATGAGGTCTTATATCATCTATAGTTCAGATACGCATTAGCGTCTTGAAGATATCACTTACAGGCAGAAGAGTATGCATTTCGGCTCCGCCGCGAGTAATCTGCATATCTCGGAACTCGAGTCGAGGTCGTCTGAAATTCTCCAACATTGCACTCACGGGTAATCACAAAAGTGTCCGAAATCGGGGAAATACTGACCTTTCGATTATGAACCATCCGATATTCCAGTAGGTCTTGTCCCGCCGCACATGTTGAGACCAATTTCGTTCTTGTAGGTGCACTTTTTCACAGGTAAAAGTCAGTTAAATCTGGACCGCCACGTCGCACACAACCTACCTCGTCGAAGCCAACAATCCAAGTCATTTGGGCCTAATATACTGCCTTGGGGTACTCCAAGGCAAATAAACTGTTTCCTTGCCTCCCGTTTTCCTCCCCGGCATCAGGTGGGTTCAGTAGAGAAAGTCCCATTACAAAGTTTGAACTTTTATATGGGACTTTCTTTTGAAATTAATCCCATTCCGGTCCCAGACCAAGATGCTGGTAGTCATGGATACCCACCCTTTAGGAGTAAATTGCAAGTCCCATATAAGAGTTCAAACTCTCTTATGGGACCTCCCTCTACTGAACCCACCTGATGCCAGGGAGGGGAAGGGGGGAGGAGGGGGCGGGAATCAGTCTATTTGCCTTGGGGTACTCCTAGATTAGTGTAACCAATGTTTGATACATTATCTTTATCAATATATACAAACTGTCCCCGATTTTCAAGATAAGCCTCAAACCATTTAGCATCTATACCGTACCAATCTAGTTTTTTAATAAGGATATCTCTAGGGACTCTCAAATGCTTTACTCAAATCAAGTGATAACAATAAACATACATTTCCTAAATCAATATTTTGAGTTGTCAATGTGGAATTAAGACAAAGGTTAAGCACGAACCCGCAATTACAAGGGCCGTCCTATTGATACCTCGTATGTCCTGTGTACGTAGAGTAGCTTTGGATAACCTGTCTTTGTTGGGCTAGTAGATTTCCGATAACAGTCCCACGACAGTGACTCGTAAATGACAGCCTTAGGCTTCTCGGGTATTAGTTAACAACAATACCAGTGTTGAGGGAGTTGGCAATAGGCCCGTATTGAGGCATGCGCCCAGTATTATCACTTTGTAGTGAGGCAGTACACCCCATATAACATACAAATCAATATTTTATATAGAAACTCAGTTTGAGCATATATGGTAGAATGTTTTGCCCTGAAACCAAATTGTTGCTTACAAAGTACATTATTCGAGTTTAGATAATCTAATAAGCTATGGTAAACACATTTTTCCATTAATTTGAAAATTTGAAACAATGATTAAAGAATAAGGACTTTGCTAAGTTATTTTAGTAATTTAAGGTTTCGAAATGTTAAATATAGTGTAGAAATAGAAAACTTTAGTAGAAATTTTGAAGAGAGCTCAAAAGGCAGTTGTGCGCGCCCAGCGGCGGCACGTGCTCATCTCATCTCAAAAAAAGGTTCAGGTGGTGACATAATTCCAATCAAAGTCTTTAAAAACTGTACTGAAGCTGTAACTAATAATCTAACAACAATATTCACCTACCTACTACTCATAGGCCAATTTCCAAGCCAATTTAAAACAGCCAATGTTATACCTATTTATAAAGGGAAGGGAAGTAGGAATAGTCCATCACATTATAGACCAATCTCCCAAATTACAATCCTAGGTAAAATTTTTGAAAAAATTATCCAAAAGTGAATTACCACAAGTATACTACCCGAAAAATTAATCGATGAGCAACACGGTTTGCGGGAAAAAAGATCAACTTTTACAGCAATAAAAGTTTTCTCGATTTTATTTTTAAGAAATTAGACGAAAAATGCGGACATACTTTAGCGGTATTTATTGATTATCGTTAGGCATATGTCTCAATCCTAGCCCCGATACTATTAAACAAATTAAAAAACGAATTTCAGCTCGAACCATATATACTTCGAATTATATGTGATTTTTTTAGGAATAGAAGCTATAACATAACATTAGATAACTATTTATCCCAACAGTACCCTCTTGAACGTGGTTTACCACAAGGTTCTGTAATTTCAGCCTTATTATTCACCTTATACATAAACGATTTAAAATCATGTATTATTGATAAATTTCTCCTTTTGCTGACGATTTAATAATTTATATATGTGAAAGTACTGTTGAAAAATCAATTATTACCATGCGAAAGTCTTTAAATAAGTTAGTAAGTTGGAGTAAAAATATAGGACTAACTATCAATCTAGAGAAAACTGAATATATAATTAAAATATATAATGTTAAAAATCTATGTTAATAATAAGGAAATTGAAAAAGTGAAACACTAAATACTTAGGTTTATATATTGACGAACGATATTGAAAACTAATTAAAAACAAACTTCAAAAATTTATTATTAAAGCCCAGGTGCATGGAAACGAAAATGATTTCTTGACTATCATATTTGCCAGTAACTTTTTTTTGGAAATTCCCTAAGGATCTGAGACCACTGGTCCTACGGCCGTACAATAATTTTTTTAAAATTCTTCGATACTTATTCTATGGTAGTTATATTGAAAATGCCACATTTTGGGCTTTGACTTGAAGATATAAATTCGCAATATATAATTCACGAAAAAACACATTTTTCGGTTTCAAACGATGATATCTTCAAGTCGAAGACCAAAATGTGGAATTTTCAATATAACTACCATGGAATAAGTATCGAAGAATTTTTTAAAAATTATTGTACAGCTGTAGGACCAGTGGTCTCAGATCCTTAGGAAATTTCCAAAAAAAAGTACGAATTTTTCCGATTCCCATTTACCCTCTATGATAATTTTTGCTGGTTGCCCAGCAACTTCCCCATTTGGGGCAAAAACAATCTGAGTCTTTTGAAACATGCACCATTGCCTTAACAAAAATGTTTTAAATTTTTCTTTTAATTTTTAAATAACAATTCCTTAAACTTAGGAATTAAACTCTTTACCCGTGCGTTTACTAAGTTTAGAAATTTGGATTGAAGTCTCCCACCCATGCTACACAATTTAAGAATACGAGTTAAAAATCTCCCATTAATGCTACACCTTTCAGGAATATGAGTTGGAAATCTCCCATTAATGCTACACCTTTCAGGAATATGAGTTGGAAATCTCCCACTTATGCTACACCTTTCAGGAATATGTGTTGGAAATCTCCCACTTATGCTAAACCTTTTAGGAATATGAATTGGAAGTCCCCCACTTATGCTACACCTTTTAAGAATATGAGTTGGAAGTCTCCCACTCATGCTACACCTTTTAGGAATATGAGTTGGAAGTCTCCCAACATTGCTACACAATTTAGGAATATGAGTTGGAAGTCTCCCACCCATGCTACACAATTTAGGAATATGATTTGGAAGTCTCCCACCCATGCTACACAATTTAGGAATATGATTTGGAAGTCTCCCACTTATGCTACACCTTTTATGAATAAGTTGGTCAAGCCGAGAATATAATATTATTTATTTTCGTTTGTGTGTTGAGAGCCTGGATTTGTTTGTAACATTCCGACGCCACTGAGCCAAATTCAGGCTCTCAAATAATAACTCACAAACTTTACACCAAACTTATAAAGAAGGATATAAAAGTATGTTATGGGGCCTAAAATATCTATACAGGACAAGTGCATACGAAGCACAGATCACAAGTCGTTGTACCTGCCAGGAAAGTGAACGATGTTCTTTATCGATACGGTTGCAGAAATTTGGTCACAAATTATGAAAAGAATTTTCTATTTTTGAGAGTCAATTTAGGCAGTCACGAGAAGCAAAACATATTATATCTAAGGGGTTGCATTAGCTATAGTGGTGGGCAAATCATTGTGTTATACGGTTAGAAGACGGTTAATTGGATGACCCACTATAGTCACCCAAATAGTCATCCTTGAATAGGATCATTTATTATAGTCACCGCTATAGTCATCACTTTAATGGAGCACCCACTTTAGTCACCCGTATAGTCATCGTTGACCATCCGAGATTGTTTTAGTCATCAATAGTCATGACTATAAAAAATTTAGATACAATATAGTCAATTCTCGATAGTCATCGGTGACTATGATTACTACAAATGCGCATCACTGATGCACACCACAGAAATGGATGAGTAATTACATATAAGACTAGAAGCGGTAAACGAACAAGGCAGGTGAATAATTGCGTATGAGAGATAGACCGGACGTTGGAAGTACGAACTAAATAATCCACACCGTTAAACCGGCAATGATCCGTGACACATGTCATGCTTAGTAGGAGGGAAAATGCCCACACCACAGTAATAGTATTGGATAGCATTTTGATACCTACAATTACCATTTACTCTAATAATATTACTCTAATAATATAGTATGTGTGTACAAAAATTTAATATTAGAAATAAATGACACATAATATTTTTCGTTTTTTGATGTGATAGCCTTCCATTCTCCCACACATCATTTAATTAAAATACACAGTAATACACGGTGAATGGCGAATAATCTAAGCTTACAACTTAACCCTAGACTACATGACATGTCCCAAATGGGATTTTTATGACTTTGCAGTGCTCTAACTTTGAGCCGGTGTATCTCATAACCTCGTGGATTTTTGTATGTGTCACAAATGCGTTTTTCTGCTTATATTTTTAAATTGAAAGAATTTGGTCTATAAACAAAGGCTAGAAAAAATTAAGAAATGAAAATGGGACCTAATTACTACGTAAATACATGACATGTCCCAAATGGGATTGTACACTGTTTTGTAATCCGACAAATCCCATTTGGGACAAGTCATGTAATAGGTAATATTCAGATATAATCGGGATGGAAATATGGTAAATTACATTTGGCAGTATTTATATTTGGGCCAGCATTTATTATGGGATCCGGTTTTAAATTCTTGAATTAGGTCTTATGTTTGGATCAGATTTTATATTTGGGTCAGGTTCTGAATTTTTAGATCATGTATTATATTTTTGGGTCAGGTTTTAAATTTTTGGGTCGGGTTTTAAAATTTTGGGTCAGGTTTTAAATTTTTGGGTCGGGTTTTAAATTTTTGGGTCAGGTTTTAAATTTTTGGGTCAGGTTTTAAATTTTTGGGTCAGGTTTTAAATTTTTGGGTCAGGTTTTAAATTTTTGGGTCAGGTTTTAAATTTTTGGGTCAGGTTTTATTTTTAGTTCAGCTTTTATATTTGAGTCAGATTTTATGTTTGGGTCAGGGGTTATATTTGGGTGAGGTTTTTTATTTGGGTCCGGTTTCATATTTAGATTAGGCTTTAAATTTTTGTTTGAGGTTTTATATTTGGGTAAGCATTAACATAGAGTCCAGTTTGATTGGACTTTGATTTTGGGACATGTCATCTCGAAACATTGTGCACTGAGGCCGCGGGAATCAATCCCAAATGGGACTAATGGGAATCCCAATTGTGACACGTCATGTATTACTGTTCATTTCGTATGTCATGTAGTCTAGGGTTAAGACTATACGATATTAACTAATTAATATTATTGTACTAAATACATTTATTTTAACTAATACGGAGTAAGTAATACGTAACACCTAAAAGAACACATTAAAATTCATTCCAAACACTACTCATTACGAATTAGCGTCGTTTTGTTCAAAGAATGGCGAAGAGATTTCCCCTTCTCGTCTATAAGCATAGCAATAACATAAAATATGGGAAAACAGGCGAATTTTCAAAAATTGATGAACCACAGTTTTTATCATTACAATAAAATGGCTTTCTTGATTGACTGCATCGAAGTCAATTGTATGTTGCCCTAAAATTGGAAATAAACCCATTTCGAGTAATTCAACCATAACTTTCCTCTGTGTTACGGTCAGACTTGTCTCTATCTGACCGTAGAACGCTATTCACCGGTCCGTAAAATAGAGCTTCAGTTTTTGCACTATTCGGGTGTCTAGTGTCTATCCAATACGGACGAAGGACCAACCAGTCATTAGCCTGACTGGATTTAATTTCACTCTGTGATGGATGACTATCAGCTAATGTCACCTATCTCGAAATATGTAGTGTGTACTAGGTTATAACATGACGATAAAATGTGACGATGACAATAAAAAGAAATACGTGACAGTATTCCAGTCACACAGGTCACAAACACACTTTATTTAATTTCAAAAGTTTGAATTTTCTTCGGAAAATTCACAAAATTCATCTCTCTCCCGAGAGGAACAAAAATCACACCCTTTCAATCGCACGTTTACACAAGTTTTGTCTCGTTCATTCCAAAAATGCTTACAAGCTAAATCTTAACGGTAATGTCTTATTTGCTACTGGTCAGTTCAAACTCGTTGAAATGATTAGCCTATTACCGAATCTCTTAACAAAAAAAATAATTAAACAAAGCTTTAACAAATAACAGATGGCGTTGGACTGCACCGACTAACCTATGCTACTTAGCACTACTGATCGACAACATACTTCCCCCAGTAGATGCTCTTAGGGGACATCTACTTCCGGTCCAACGTCGATCAGGACACTTTAGAAATCAGTCGCCGAAAGTTTCCTTGGTATGTCCGTACCTCCACAATTCGTACGACATTATCCTTCCCCGGAAAAACCTTTTCTACGATTCCTCTTGGCCAAGAGTTTCGCTTGAGGTCCCCATCAGCGCAGACGGGGACCCCAAGTGGGCGGCTTCGTCAATTCTTCCTCGTACCACAATTAAGCCCTGGTCATTCAGTGCCGGAACAATTTTCTTCAGTCTACTGGAATTAGGCAACTTCACCCCTTTCCTTAATGTAGCTGTCTCTGCTGCAAAACTTTCCTTCTGAGATTTTCTGAGCCATAGGATTTCGGCATTGAACATTTCTTTTACCGACAGTTCATCATGCTCCTGGTTCAGCTTCCGGGTTTTTCCAATGAACCGTAACATCCAACCTGAGGTTCTGATGAGTTGAGCCACGAAGAAAATCTTGTCACTTCCGGAAGGCCTCCCTGAACAAATATGATGCTCGCCACCAGCGTTTTCTTCGGCTCCAGATCCATTTCGTTCACACCAGTTTTAATTTCCTGGATGGACAATGCTTTGGGCCATTCCTCTGGTTTTAACCAGTAAGAAGGTCCTCTCAACCATCTGCTCCCGGGCTGTGTCAGCTGGGTTTCCATCTCAAGTGGCCTCGTCGGCGACGTTTTCTTTGGTAAGCACCCAGGGTCACTTCTTCACTTTAGTGCTTTCCAGGATTTCCTCAATTCGATGGGCCACGAACGGCTTGAAATTTCGTCCATCTGACCGCAACCAACAAAGCACTGTCTTTGAGTCCGTCCAGAAATGTGTTTCTCCGACTTCTATTTCGAGGTACACTGAAATAGTCTTCGCCATGCGGGATCCTAGAAAAGCGGCTTGCAATTCCAGCCTTGGAATTGATTCAGGTCGCAATGGGGCTACGAAAGCTGTCTCGATCTTGTTGCCTATCTTGAACCTTAAATAGGCCACTGCTGCGAAGGCTTGTTCACTAGCGTCGCATAATATGTGTAACGAGGTTTCTGTCTCGGCATCGATATTTGGAAAAAAACAACATCTGGGTACCTCAAAATTGACGATATTCTGCAACTCATTCAGCCAACGCATCCATTTTTCCTGGGGCTCCGGAGGCAACTCATCATCCCATCCAATCTCTGATCGCCAGACATCCTGCAGCAGAATTTTCAGAAGCAAAAGCAGAAGCTCACTCCTCGAGACTTGGCTGCTGCATCAAACACAAGTCGTATTTTCTTCGGCTTACTGGGATTGAAAACTGCAAATTGAGGTAGGTACTATGTCTTCGGGTCAGGTCTAGTCACTTCTACATCCGACAATTTTCGCACAAAACGTTTTGCCAAATACTCCTGTATCTTGGCACAGTACTGGTCAGCGAAGACTGGATTTTTGTCCATTTTTCTTTCGATGGAATATAGACAATTGACGGCCATGGTTTTACTTTCAGGTAGTTTCACATCGTCTTCTTTCCAGAGTAATCCAGTTTCCCATCCTCCTTCAATTCTTCGGGTGGTCTTCTCAGTTAATTTCCTGAGTCCGTTTGTCTTCCTTGGACATCAAATTGTCATCGGAGATCTTGACACTAAGTTCCTCTATTCTGAATGAATTTTTTACCATTTGATGTAATTCATCATCGGGGCTCCGGAACACGTGACAAGCAAATCCATGATCAACTCGACCACGATAATCGCTGGACTTTCCATATGGTGCCCAACCTAGCCTTGTCTTCACAGCGATTGAAGCATTTCCAGGACCCTCCAAAATCTCCAATGGGACGATTAGATGTGCGTTGTTCAGTCCGATTAAGATTTTCGGCTTCGCGTTTTAGCTCCCCCTGATAAGGCAGCTTATAGAATCGCACAGTCCGTCCGTCCGTCCGTTCGTCTGTTACCACGATAACTTTCGAACGCATTGACCGATTTTGATCAAACTTGTCAAAAACATTGCCTATGACCATAGGACAAAGCCTATTGAAAATGGGCCACATTGGTCCATAGTTTGCTGAGATGACGCGCGCTCACTTTGTCTTTGGTCTCGGTCTCGAATTAAATCCTGATAAAACCAAAGCGATGACGTTATCGCCGAGTAATATGAAAAAGTCGGGCCCTTTAAAAGTAACAACTGATATGATACAAATCGAACAAGTGAGTAGTTTTAAATACTTAGGTATACTATTAGAAGAGCATTTAAATTGGAATACACATGCAGATAATGTATACAAAACTATGAATATGAGATTTAAGTTAATATGCAAAAATAAGCGCTTTTTAATACTAAGCAAATCATGATGTTAACTGATTCACTAATTCTAACTATTTTAGACTACTGCCTTCCTATTTGGGGAAATGTATGTTCATCTAGGGTAACTAAAATTAACATTTTGCTTTTCAAAATCGTTAAAGTTGTAACAAATTGTAATCGCGTTAAACACTCCAGTTTAAAAATCTGGAGGCTGATGGAAAATTGTAATATGTTGTCAATGAAAGAAAGATACGAGGTATATACCCTACACTTTGTGTACAAATATGTAATACGTGGAAAATTATTCCTAAATGATGATATTAAGACAGATTATCAAACAAATAAAGCTAGTAATACAAATGTACTTGAAGTAAATTTAATTTAGAAATTCCGGATGTCAAAAGTTATGGGCAAGGAGCTGTTTTATCGTAGTGCCCAATTATAGAATATGTTGCCTTTATGTACACAAAATATGGAATCATTTAATTTATTTGACAAAAGTGTACGACAACATATAATTAAGCGAAGAACAAATTGATGTCACTAAAATGTTCAAATATCCAATATTGCGGAAACATTTGTCTTTACTGAACCATTTCTTTGTATTGGATTTTTTTTAATTATCTTTAGTTAAAGATGACTATGATGGGAGAGAACAGGTTGTATTACCGTTGTTTCAATGTGTCAATAAAAGCAATCAATCAATCAATCAATCTTCATTTTGATACTCAAAATGAAAATGTGGCATTAAATGGACATGAAAGTTCAAATGTGCTTCCTATGGATTGTTAGCGTGAAAGTACAAAATATTAAATGCCGCTTCGACCAAATTTAAGATTTTATAATGAAGTAAATAAAACCAGAAAATACCTATTATAGGACGGAAATGAATCTATTTCGCATTTATATGCAAATAGATAGTTAAATTTATATTTTTCGAATTGCTTTTCATTATGATAGCCAACATTAATCAATATTGATTTTCTGTTGATTTTCATAGCCAAATTAATAAATTTTGGTTTTCTGTTGATTTTCATAGTCAACAATTATCTATTTTGATATTCTGTTGATTTTCAGTCAACATTAATCCGGTTTGATTTTCTGTTGATTTTCATAGTCAACATTAATCTATTTTGCTTTTCTATTGACTTTGATGGTCAACATTCACAAATTTTGATTTTGATACTCAATATTAACCAATAAATATGAAAATAAACCTATTTCTATTATTTTACTAAAACTGTGTACACGGTCCCCTTTACTCAGGCGAGCTTCTGTTACGGCTTGCCGTAGGTTTTCTAAATTTGGAACACAGGCTCTTCTCAAGTGTCTCCAATTCGATTTAATTTTCCTTACATTGACATACTCCATAAGTAAGGATAAACTATTCACTGTCTGAAAATTGTCACAATTGAACACATTATTATTGGCTCCTTGGATTTTCAATTTCACTTCCATTGATTCTGATTCTGTATTAATTCTGTATTCTGTATCGTAGCTGCAACCTCAGAGTCAATGAGTGTCACTGTTGCAGCACTATCGAGCATGGAATACGTTTGAAATTCGCCTTTAGGGCCACTGACAGTCACAGGTAACACACATAGGGGAACTTTTCCACAGCTTTCAAAGGTGTGTGACACTTGATTTGGAACTTCCGGTTCCTTCCGTGGGGTCGGGTTTTCTCTTTTCTTGGGGTGAAGAGCGTTGTAGTGGACCACTTCGCATCCATCCTTTCCACATTTTTTTTCTTCGGACGGCTTACAGATCTGTGTCCAAACTCAAGGCAGGAATAACAAAGCTTTTCCTCCATTACGTATTTCTATTTTTCATCAACCGACTTCTTGCCAAATTGTCTGCGCTGGCAATATGGTGGCCAAATCTTCAGCAGAAGCCACAGCAATTTTCATTGACTTCTTTTTCCTCTAGCGCTGCCACCATTTTACCTCGCCATCTTTCACGACCTCTGGTGTAATTCTGTTTTTTCTCTTCGGTACTACAAGAAGAAAATTGCGACGTAGACACGGCTCTAACTGCCTTGGCCATTCGGTTCAAGCAAGACGAGAATTCCTTTAGTCTTGCAGTTCCTTCTTCAGTGTCAATGACTTTCAGTCCCCACTCCCGTCTCATGGCTGGTGACAGTTTCTCCGTCAATTTCTCCATCAGGTAAGGGTTACTGAGATATTCGGTTTTCTTTAATATTTCTGCAGAAGATGTGAGATTACTTACTGCATTTGCTAAATCCACGAGGGCGTCTGGCTTCTCATCTCGAACACTCATCATTTGTTCAGCTCTCTGAGTCAACATCTTGAGGATCACTTCCGGTCTGCCAAAGTTCTTTTCGAAACACTGCATGACTTCCGGGAGTTTCTCGGGAACAGCTAACATGCATTGTACTGCGTCCTTTGCCTTACCTTTTAGTCTCTTCTGAAGACGGGCAATATTTTCAATACTGCTGAACTCGCAGGCTTCGGTTGTCGACTTGTACTGGCTGATGAAATTTGGCCATTCCACAGGGTCTCCGGTGAAGATGGGCAACTCTTTCGCGACGTTCTGTCGTGCCAGGTATTTGTTCATGCTTTGGGGCTCCTTCTGGGTCCCTGCCATTCGGTTTTCCATGGCCTCAAACATCTTGGTCATGGCTTGAGTCATCAATTTCTTTTCGGTGGCTGGAGTGACATTTGGAGACGGAGGACGTACCTTTTCTTCCTTCAGTTTGATACCATTTGTTCATTTCTTTTCTTTCTTCAAAATTTAATGAACTACAATCTGATTTTCTTCCATCTTTCTCTAGCCTTAATTTTCATAGAACTCTGTCTCAACGTTTTCAAATTCAGGTACAATTATGTTATCTGCTGAGGAGAAAATATTTTCCTGACTTGCTTTAAGTCCTTTCGAGCATTTCAATTTTAGAAGACCTTTAGGAATATCGTCATCTAGGTTTAAGCAGTTTCCAAGTACTATTCGATTTCAGAAGGTTTTGATGCCAAATTTGTTTCATGATGTTTGTAAACTGCACAACATTTGGGTTATCATTTTTCCCAATTTTGAACGAACTTTTGTAAAAAAAATAGCTCAAGAAAGTCTTGAGAAAATATGTATGTCATGACATAGTGAAAGGGTTGGTTCTGTCTTCGTAATAGCTCTTGTAAAATAGAAATTACTGATTTAATACTGATGTAGAGCCCAATTATAGCTATTTTTCGTTGTCCCTTACACAGCAACGATGTTTTATAAGTAATAACATTTTTTTGAACAATTTTCTTTTCGTATTTAACTTCCACCAAGACATTGCATACATATTCCAAATATGGGATATTTATATTTTCTTTGAGATTTTCCTTGGTCATTGGTGCTTTAAATCCCGATTGTTTTGGGTGTCTCGAGTTGAGTATGTCAAACGTTTTATCCATAAATCTTAAAAACTCTGTCGTCGGTTTTGAATCTTGAATCTGATTTCTCCAGATTCTCATGAATTCCCAGTCCCAGACCATGTAAATATAATATTATTGTGATAATATATTATATCATTGGCAACAATTTTATTACTATAAGCAAAATTGAAGCGAAGGAGGGAATTTAGTCCAAGACATTCAACTAGACATGCTGGAAAGTTATTAGATAAACTAGTAAGGTTACCCGTCCTACATACGGGGCAGTAACAGGGCGCTTGAATATTCGAAAAAGAAAATTTAAAAAAATTGAAATAATTAGTTTTTAAGTTTAAAACTTGATTTAAAAAATTTTAACCTTAAGGATTCTAATTTTACACTGAAAATATTCATTATATTAAACTTTATTATACTCTTGTAGGCAAAATACCACTTATACTTTTCCACAAAGTACAACTTATTTTGTGGAAAGAACAAACCAATAACCAAGTCTAGATATAACAGACCACACTTAATCTACCCAAATGTTTTACATTTTTGTCTTCATTGATAAATATGAAACCGTCAAAGTAAAGAATCGAATCTATACCCGTGTTTACTAAGTTTAAGTTTCGCTCTTTAACTCTGTATGTTATTGTTTTTGCTATTACCTACTCTTAAAAATTTAAATTTTTAACCTCCTGTTAAGATTTGAATTTCACCCTCTTTTTAACATTTTAATTTTTAAACGCCTTTTATCATTTTAAATTTGAACCACCTTAATACTTTAATTTTGAAACAGCCATTAACATTTTCATCCAGTAAAACAACACCCCTTAACAATTATAATTTGAACCCACCCTTAACAATTTTAATTTGAACCCACCCTTAACAATTTTAATTTGGACCCACCTTTAACAATTTTAATTTAAACCCCTCCCCCTCCCCATCTTCCTTACCAAACAAATGACAGCCCTGACAACAGACAGCAAATGGACAACAGACAGCAGATGGTCAACAGACAGCAGATGGACAACAGATTGGAGCAGAGACGGAGATCGTATCCGATCTCTCATTTCAAAACTTGGCTCGGTCAGTTTGAAATTGTTCGCTTACAATCCGTTTGATGCCACTTCTTTGCTACTTCTTGAGCAAAGAAGTGGAATTGGAATGAGCCGTGAGCTGAGAATTGTGTGACTTGTGTGTGTTGAGAGCCTGGATTTGTTTGTAACATTCCAACGCCACTGAGCCAAATTCAGGCTCTGAAATGTTAACACACACACTTTACAATGATCTTATTGATAGGAATTAATTTTAGAATTGGTGAGTACTGAGAAAATCTAAACCCTAGACACGCTCAGTCTACATTGGCCTGTGTGCCGCCAGCGGGATAACGGATGTTTAAATAAACCAAACTAGATTTAACACGAACATAATTTTTTTGTATTTGCTTTTGCTATATCCCTCATTTTGAAAATTTATTGTTATATTTAGCCTGTGAGTGTGAATGGTATGAGTTGTAATAAAACAAGTTGAAAAATGAGTCAAAATAGACGAAAGCCACACCAAAGAACAAACTCTCAAAAAACCTGTGTAAATCCATTATTTGAGAAGTGGCTCATAGAATGGAGAGAAGAAGCTGCTCAAAAAAATTCTAAAATGCAATATGTATATGCCAAAGTAAGACAAAAAAATAATGTTTTAATAGACCTTTTCGCGGTTAGGCACTTTTGGTGGGCAGAACATGGATAGGGTACGTGGACTATCTATGTTGGCCCACCAAAAGTGCCTAACCGCGAAAAGGTCTAATTGTAGCACTTCCTGTTTTTATATTTTTTGTGTTTTTATTCCTTCATCATTGGTTGTTATTGTTGATTGTGATTGTTGAATAGAAATGATATAATATTATATGTATATATGCTATGGTATCCAGTTATATTTCTATACTATTGAGATTGACCTTTTCACGGTTTCTGAATTGGTAAGTAAGTATAAATTACTCAAGAACCAGAAGAGATACCTACTATGGGTACATTAGTAGCAGTTTCCGAAACTATCCTTCATTTCAATTTTGAAAATCTCAATCTTCTACGATTCGTAAAACAGGAGTTATGATATTTTTCTACCAAAAAGGTATAGAGAAAAATCCCAAGGAATATAGAATATAATATTATAGAAAAGGAATGGCGGATTATTCGATTTATTGGGGGTTCGGAACAAGTGAAAATGTGTGAAAAATTTACATGACTACAGCCGATCCCTAATTCCCCCCTCTTGGGGATCCCAATTTAAATACACACTCGCCAAGTGACGTCACTTGGCGAGCTTTCCCACCCACTTTTCATTTTTCCATGGGGATCTGCCACGGGTTGGAAAAATCCTTACATTCTCCTATATTCCACTCAAAATACAAAATACTGTTTGTTCCATGTTAGTTTGGTATTACCCATTGCGGAGTGGCACTTGGATACGCATTCTGATTGGCTGAAATTTTTTGAAATCCAGCCTTCTGATTGGCTATTGCTATAACGAATATTTTATAGATTCCCCAGATGGGGGAATTTTAGCAACACTTTACAATTTACTACAAATTACAATGCACTACATGAATATTATACACAGGAGGATGCACACAAAGATTATAACTTTGCAAGGTACAAGAACGGAATCATTCTCATTCTACTATTATGAATCATTTACTGCGTATAGTAATTGAAAATCATGATGTTGAAGTGTGAAATGTGAATTATTGATAAACTGCCTCCGATTGGGATAGATGACACATTCGGTTTTATTTTACTGCATTGACAGTTGCAAACACATAATTTTACTCAACCTTGTTTTTGGGCAATATTGAAAAGAAAATCAAGCATAAGAATCAGTACTGAAATTTAAAAATTAAAATAATTAAAGTGCATAGATATTCACTTCCCTTCGCTTTAACACCTAACCTCAACCTTGGTCTTATCGTTCAACAAATTGACATAATTTTGCTATCTCAAACTCTCAGACGGCCGTCTCTTACTGTTTTTTGGGTATGCTCTAAGGTTTCTATGTAAAACCAACTGCCATTTACCCATTCAGCGTTTGTATTGACTTTTTCAAATTATCTCCATTTAAATCTTCAGCATTTACCGATTAAATCATTATTCATTGACTATTTAAATTATTTCATTGACCCGTTAAATATATTCCATAGATATATTACAAAATCTTACCCTATTTAGCGTGCTTTTCAAGCTCATTTATAATCCTATTATTTGGTATTTATTTTGAAGAATTATAGACCACTCATTCTACAGATTTAGCTTTGTTTCCTAATTTTATTCAGAATTCTTTTAAGGAAAATTAAAGTTTCTGGATAATTAAAATATGGCGTAATTAATTGTCAGCTTTTAACCGGGAGACTGAGGCATAAATGTTTATTAAATTGCGTTCTATTTTAATTATCCAGAAACTACTTTTCCTAATCTAAAAAATTCAAAATCCGTAAAATTCTGAATGTTATTGTTATTACTATTATAGGTTGAATACAATTATGTGTTTGTAACTGTCAATGCAGTAAAATAAAACCGAATGTGTCATCTGTCCCAATCGGAGGCAGTTTATCAATAATTCACATTTCACACTTCAACATCATGATTTTCAATTACTATACGCAGTAAATGATTCATAATAGTAGAATGAGAATGATTCCGTTCTTGTACCTTGCAAAGTTATAATCTTTGTGTGCATCCTCTTGTGTATAATATTCATGTAGTGCATTGTAATTTGTAGTAAATTGTAAAGTGTAGCTAAAATTCCCCCATCTGGGGAATCTATAAAATATTCGCTATAGCAATAGACAATCAGAAGGCTGGATTTCAAAAAATTTCAGCCAATCAGAATGCGTATCCAAGTGCCACTCCGCAATGGGTAATACCAAACTACCATGGAACAAACAGTAAGTGGTTTTCCTTTGTACTTTTTAGTATTAAAATCAGAACTCCTACGAATCGTGTAGAATATTGACATTTTCAAAATTGAAATGTTGAATGTAGGATATAGTTTCGGAAACTGCTAATGATCTACACATTGTAGGTATCTCTTCTGGTTCTTGAGTAATTTATAATTTTGTCAGAATTGTACAAAACTACTAGTAAACTTCAACCACTGGGCCACTAATTGAGAAACCGTCAGTTTCTGATACTTTTTTGAGTTGCGGTTGCTATATTTGTTCATAAACGGTTAACGTCAAGCCGTTTATTTCTCGTTTTGTTTTTGATATATTAAGGCCTTAGCATCTTTAAGAAGATATCCGTTGATACTATCTAGCGGGCGAGAATGTTTATTGTTAGAATACTTTGGTACCGTCCTATGCAAAATGATCGATGCTCGTCTTTCCAAGGAAAATATTGTCACAGGTAATAATGGTTTAATTAACTTAAAAGTAAAGATGGGAAAAAATATTTAAAGTCAGAGATGTTTCACATAAAAAATGAGGCCATATAACTTTTTATTTTTTCTTACCATTTAATCAGATCAATCGTCCCAAAGCCTCGAGTCAGATGAAGTAGGAGTTGTACAGGATATTATTGAAACGGCGTCTCAAGATGCATCTAATAAGCAATCAAGTAAGCGTCGCAAAAGAGGAAATTGTAAAGAAAACTTGAAAATGAATTCCAATAAGGTATCCTCTTGAATATGGTGTATTTATATTATATGATTCATTAGTTAAGATCAGTGTACAAAATACCATTTACCACTTACCAGTGGTAAGTGGTTTTTAATGGTATTTAACGTTAAATACCACTACCTAAAAAGTAGTGGTAAGTGGTATAAATGGTATAAATGGTAAAAAATAGTTTCATTTAAATTTCGTGTTCGAATTTTGAACAAAATTCGGGGCCAAAGTATGAAATAGCTTAGCAGATGATCATTGTTGTCACAAATTGATAAGTGCTAATCAATCAGAGTAGGATTCAACCAATGGAGGCGCTAACAACCCTTGCCGATTGAGAAATTAATTGCAATTAAATAAGCATCAACTTTAAATTGGTGATACCAAATACAATCTTTCTTTCTTCATTTTTTTATAACTTTTGGTGTGCAATCAAATAAATATGATTAATTTAATTGATTAAGGGGCTAATTGGAAATATTTCATAAAAAACAAAGTTTTAAAAGTTATATTTTAGGAAGTCTAAGTCTAGTGTATCTGTACTCAGCTGTCTAATCAATCGCTAAAATTTACCATTTTTACCATTAAGTGCATTTTTATACGGGGAGAAACTGCAAAGCAGGCAGCGCATTGCCCGAAGGGCAATGTGTGGTTTCACCACTTATTATACGGGGAGAAACTGCAAAGCAGGCAGCGCATTGCCCGAAGGGCAATGTGTGGTTTCACCACTTATACTGCACTTCTGACGTAGGTAAAATTTTGTCAACTGGAATTGCTCGTAAACTAGCAGCTTTTATGAAATAATGCAAGTTACCGAAAACGTAAAGCATTTCTTTGCGTGGTGTGCTTTAATATCAAATCAGCTTTTCCGTGTCAACTTTAGCCGTAGGAACCGGAAGAATGAATTTTGAAATTGTTTGGTCATCTAATTTATCTCCTTGGCTACTTGGTACAATGCGTCATAGTCAATTGGGTACTGGATAGAGTGTATGGACTAGGAAACTAGGAATACACATTGAACATTCCATTTCCTAATTCAATCTCCGTAGATACGGAGTACTGAGTGCACTGCACTGAGTGATGACGGCCATGTCGGATTTAAAGATGCATTATTCCTGTTACTATACGTAGTATTCCCATTCTCAATAATCCCAGTTACATTCACACCTCAATGCAAATACGGAGTACTGAGAACAATTCCAGGGATTGAAAATATATTAGGCTTGAGGTTACTTACAGGGATTTAAAAAATAAACAATGAGGGAAAATTTCAGGGATGAAAAAAATATCATTGAGTGCGATTCCAGGCATCCAAAATGTCTAATTGTAATAGGCATGCATATCTATAATGCTCATCATTACTATATACTATTACAAACATTTACGCTTTGCTGGCTTCTGTTGTACTAACTACGAGGATACCAACTATTTATCTCACTCAAGCGGGGGTTTGGGGGCGGCAGTCCCCAATAAAAAATAATATTTTATTACATATATAATATATTATTAATAATTTTGCGGAAATAACAAATTTATAAAGATCAAATAGCATATTATATATCATTTTTCCATAAACGTAAAATTTACATTATAACCTAGGCAGTGATAAATATTTCGGAAATGACAACTTTACTAGAGTACTGTACATTGTCATGCATGGTATTGATACCTACATAATTAATTCCGAAATATTCATAATCTAGTTAAATCTTTTGTAGTTCGTAGTTATATGATAGTTATAACCAGATATATCAAAAAAAACAATAAAATAAAAAATATAACAGGTAAAACCCTGGAAAAATATACGGTGAGAATGCCAGCAAAACTTAAAAACAAGGCATTATTTAGAGATTGCGGTATGAGAAAATAATGAAATTTTGCAAAAGTATTCTCCTAAATAATCTCCCCGTGCGTTTAAAGCTATTCCCTTGCAATTCTTCAACACTGATATCGAACAGACTTTGTAATTGTTGTTATAATTGACAATAATTTCAAAATGAGATATCAAATTTCAACTTAACTTAAATCTAACGTTTGGTAGATTTAAAGTTGAAAACTAAGGTTACAGTTATGAATGAAATTTTGACATTGCATTTAATTTTTATACACCCTCATATTAGGAGTGCAATCATGTAATGATTTAAAGAAAACAAATAGAATATTTATTTTATCTAGAATATAGGCACAAAAAATTGCCATATCGTCAACTCTCCTTAGCTTCGTTGTTGACATTAAATCCATTATGCTATTTTATTACAAAGGCGTACAAAGATATAAGGGCAACAAATTCCTCTTTTACGAAATATTTTCCATCCCTACATAGGTTAACTACATTGACGGGCCAGGAAAACAAATACATTTTGAGGTTTTGGCTCATGTACTCATGTCACAAAACAAATGTTCAAAGATAATTCAAATGACTTAACTTTAAACGCACGAGGAGATATTTAGGAGAATACTTTTGCAAAATTTCATTATTTTCTCATACCGCAATCTCTAAATAATGCCTTGTTTTTAAGTTTTGCTGACATTCTCACCGTATATTTTTCCAGGTTTTTACCTGTTATATTTTTACCACTGTGATGGTAAAAAAGGCTGAAAAGTGGTAAATTTTGTACACTGGTTAAGATACTCATTCGACTTTAAGTTTCACGTATAGTGTATAGTAGTGATTAAGAAATGAATAACTATATATAAATTATAAACAACTATGATAGTGAATAAAAATGTATTTAGTTAATAATAAAATTATAGTTACAAAAAATGGTTCAAAACAAAATATTTAAATAAATGAATATTATATTTAGGCAAAAGGGGGGAGTAGGTATATACCAGCTTATCGATCTGGAGGCTACGCGTTATTGGTGACACTTTTAGCAAAGGAAGATACTCCTGGATATCGTGGGTACATGTTGAAAAGTGAGTTGCAGAGGGATGCGCAGATTTATTGCGACTCTTCTTTCACACGAAGTGAAAATCCGGGATCTAATTACACCGCTTGGAACACAATGAGCACCCTCGTCAATAAAGATCTTGTAATTAGACAAGGAAACCCTGTCAAGTTAGTGAAAATGTTCCTCAAATATAATATCAAGAAATGGTGTCCCAGTAATACCAAGTTTTTGCTATAATTACCAGCAACTGCATGAGGAAAATCAGTTTATAGATTTATTCCATGCGCCTGTTTTTTTCCTCCTTTTAATAATTTTAATTTGTACCAATTTATACTAATACAAAATACCAATACAAATAGAATTAAACATTACATAATGGTGCTAATAATGAACAATTTAATGATCATGACATTTTTGGTATAGGTTCCTTTTATCAATCGAAGGCAGAGAATTGGCCAAGAAATTAGTTAAAGCCGATGGAAAAGAACAGAATTCTGCAAGCAGTCAATCTGCTACATCAAGTATGATTTTCCCGCCAATTAAATTATCCCATCAAAAACTAGATTTTGACAGTCAGTAAACTCCGAAAAGCGTGAAGAGTTAAAAATGGGAAAAAGATATATTCCCCGATAATTTTTGATTCATTAGACAACATATTGTATTGTTTTTTCAGCTGAAGATGAAGCTGAACTAATGGGAAAAGTTGATTTTCATCGTGTGACCTTAGAACCTGGTCGATTTGAAGTATTTCTTTGCGTAGACACTGGAGAAACTAACGCGTAAGTACAAAGTATTTTCAAAGCTGATCTTAAAGTAAGAGTATGAAAGTTCCACACCTAGGTGCATCTGGGCGTGGAAAAGCATACTTTTTCACCAACCACTCATATTCTTAGGTATTTTTTTTCTTATTTTAATTTAATACCATCAAGATCAACATTAATACATTAATTTAGGATTATAGTAAGAGATGTGGTTGGCTTTGTCGGCCAGTCTACACGTAGATATAAAGAAACGAGTTTTTGGGAGGGCCGAAATTTCATTTATAGACCTCTACATATTGACTATACATAAACATGTAGTGGGACAAGCGCATGGAATTCTGCCAGTATTCTTGTATAAAGGTTTGTATGTACTCTCGCGTTTTTTTAAAACTGGACGAAAAAAAATGCTGCGCCCCAGGCTCCATGTTAAACTAGGCTAAAATGAGGCGCAGCATTTTTTTGTCTAAATATTTAATGGCTACACAATATGTCCGTATTATTTTGTAATTAATGACATTAATGAGTAAGGACAAGACTGTCAGGGCTGATTTTGTTTTACATTTAAACTCGCTTAGGCATCAAAAATTGGTCTACTAATTAATCAACGGTCTATGAAATTCGGGCCAATGCACAGTCGCTCGAAATTTACTCATTTCAAAATTTTTCTAGTACACTACTAGCACACTACCACAGCGGTTTCAACTAGTTTTTAGTTATTGTTATCTTCTTTCAAAGTCAATGTACAGGAGAGGTTACGACCTACAGTATGTATAGAAAGTGGGTATACATAGGAGATAACACATTACCAATCAGAAGCGATTTTCACTGCGGTTATTATTTGAAAAAAGTCTCTTTGTGATAATTTTTACAGTAGAGCTGTAAAATACGGATCAAATTGGTAAACCTACAGGGAGTTTGACCAATTTGAATTTGACATTGACGTTGAAAGAAGATAGTTCAACTAGATATTTTCTTTTTCTTGGATTTCGGGGAAGGGTAAAAATTTATATTTCAGTATCTTTCTGCTTATAACGTTTTGGTGCGTTTTGAGCTCCAGAATGAGATAATAAATAGATCTTTACGACAGTTTTTTATAATGGAACAATTTGTATACATATACGTAATTAAAGACATTATTTTGTGTAGAAAAGGTAAAAAAGAAGAGGTGATTGGGGAGCTGCAGAAGAATGGAGTAAATGTAGAAGTGACGAGACTTAGTGTCGGAGATTTTGTTTGGATCATCAGAGAGAGCGTGGCGATGTCCGGAAATCGACGTCTGACCATCTCCAGAGCTCACGACATGATCCTACCCTTTATTGTTGAAAGAAAACGAGCAGATGATTTTGCGGGAAGTATAAAAGATGGTCGATTCCATGAACAAAAGCACCGACTGCAGAAAACGGGACTGAAACCGATTTATTTAATGGAGGCCTACGGCAGTGGGGACTGGGGATTGGCCGAAGGGGCTCTCGCTCAGGCACTAGCCAACACCCAAGTCGCGAACGAATTTATGATCCAAGAAACATCAAATATTAAGGAGACTTGTGCATACCTCACACACATGACTCGTCACCTGTCCAACATTTATGGGGTAAGGAAAGCACTTAAATAAGCTTCCTGGGTGTTTTAAGGCCAGTAAAACCAAATCCGGGATGTGGGATATACAGAGATGCGCAAATATAACTATATAAGGAGACAGGCCCGTATTTATAATTCAAATAAAATTTTAAAGATATTTAGGAAATATTTAAGGAATTTTAAGATTAATTAATTAGATTTAAAAAATAAATTGTAAATGTAGAAATTTTTTCTTCGACCATTTAATATTTTTTGGGAACTTTTGCATGCATCGCTATGGCTAATCTAGTAGTACATGAAACAACTCAAAGTATCAAATACTAAATGAAAATTATTTTTATAGACGAGGAGGATTTCTAATTGCACTAAAGAGGAATGGCCTTCATTAAAAAGTTCATCAACCAATACGTATCTTATGACATTTAGCGACTTCAACGAGTTTGGTATTAAATTAAAGGTGGGTGTTGTTATTACTTACGAAGTATTAATTTTTATTTAGCATTTATTATCACTTGTGACTTATTACTATTTTTTGTGATTTTGTAAATTGTAAGTATTCATTATTAACTAGCGACTTCTAGCCCAGTTTTTATGAGAATGTTTATCGTATCCAAGGACGTATTTAGGGGGGGGGTGCTTAAGCACCCCCTAAATTTTCCAAAAACACACAAATAATTCTCAAAAATTGATGAAAAGTAGTTTTATACATAAGAAAAATCTGCTCGTATGTTTATAAGCACCCCCTTAATTTGATTTCTAGATACGCCCTTGATCGTATCTGTCCATCCACGTTCAGATTTCTGTTTCGTCAGATTTTAATCAGTCAGTTAGCAGCTCCGTCCGCATACATAATATAACAAAACATAATGCGATACTACAGCTTTTATTTAAAAGACCAGAGACCAGCAGATCCCCAACGTCAGGAAGTATGCCTAGCAGATACAGTTTCATGTGCCTGGCCAATTAACTGATTTAACAATAGTTGGACGAAATAGATATATTTTAAATATACTTTTTTCTTAATAGTATCTTGAGGTTATGAATAAAAGTATTTTGAGGCTCTTTTTGGCATACCAAATTACAAAATAAATTTTTTCACAAAATCGAAAGAAGAATGTCTTGAACCCCAAAAAAATTATTTTAAACATAGTAGTTTGTATTTTGAAGAAAAATTGAATGTTTTGTATTTTGAGACTGAAAATTTTGTATTTTGACCAACTATGGCTTTGTCCTTTCCTGAAGTTTAAGTCAGTAACCTTTTTGAGTGGCTACTCGCTAGTTCCTTACATCCATTTGAGTGGTTTATTATTTGTGATTAATATTATTTCAGAACTGGACTGTGACTGAAATGTTTGCTCGTCAATTAATGCGGTTGAGAGGTCTCTCGGTGGACAGAGCTTATGCGATTGTCCAGAAATATCCAAGTCTTCAGGTTCTCCTCAGGGAATATCGACATTGTGAAAATGACAAGGAAAGAGATTTGTTACTAGCGAATATATTTTATGGATCTGGAGGGAAGACTGTCGGCCCTGCTATCAGCAAAGCTTTATTCAAATTATATAATAATAGAATTCTGACATCTTAAGAGATTTTGTAGTGACGATCAACAGTTTAACAATGAACCACCGCAAAAATTACCAAGCTTTGACTATTAGTTTTTCCATATATCGACAATCGACAATACATTTTCTAAAAACATCCAACACATGTTTTTAAAATAGAAACTTTTGTTTGAAAATTAAACAAGATTTAATTTACAGAATTTTATAAAGTTTAAAGCGAAATGACGAAATGTTGTCGATATAATTGGTCTAAAAATTTGTCAAAGCATTTTCATGAAAACTGAAACTCTTCTCACTTTTTGATATTTCTTTTCTACTCCAGAATGCTTTCTCGATTTTCTTTTCCAGTACTTAGGATATGAAATTGAACGCGTGAAGCAGGAAAAGAAAGAATCTTGACTGAAGTATAAACGTGAAATATTCCGTATGTTTGTAAGTATGTTGCATACCAACGCCAACGTAACGCCAACGCACCCAAAGAGGTTATAAACTGTAGAGCCAAAACCGTAATGCCTTTCAATGGTACAAAAATCAATCCCTATTTTCTTCGATTATGCATTAGTAGGTATCGTAAAAATTTCGCACCGTTTCACGGCGGAGCTATTCATCAATGTTATAAAGAAAATATTCTCCACTTTAACTCTATTCCCTTAATATTATTAGAACCTCTTTGAACGCACCATAGTTGACCGTTGTATGTATCTCCGTATCGTTTTGTAATGACTACACTAACTATCAGTACCTATTCGTGCTTTACATTTCAACAGCCTTAGAAATTTACTAATTGGTCTACTAAGTAATCAATGGTTTATTAGTAATCAAATAATACGCGATAAAATCGAAAAAGTGTTCTGAAAGAAATCAAAAGATGACAAAATCATATAATGGCATTTTAATAGTCGACTGAGTTTTCCAAAATTGATTCACAAAAGCTATACAAAGGCTGAATGTTTGTCAGGGTTCTGTTTACCAAAAAATAGGTAAATTAAATTAAATCATTTTGTAATGTCTAATCGATTTTTACAATTTTTAATCCGAGTAATATTTAACTGGATATTATAGCTATATATTATACATTCATTTTTACCGTTTCTTAATAAGTTTTTGTAACAGCCGCAAACCTGAAGGGGCCATTAAATGTCTTTTAGCTCGCCTGATAAGGCAGCTTATTTAAACATAGAAATTCTTAATTTTTCCATTTGGTACCCTGTAAATGTGAAATGATTAATAAAATTAAGTCATAAAATAGTAACTCAACTAGTTTTAGCTCGCCTGAGGAAGTGGACTTATAGAACCGCAGTTTGTCTCGTAAGTCTGTGAACACGATAACTTTCGAACGCATTTACTGAAGTTGACCAAAATTGTCAAAAACATTGCTTATGAACCTGTGACGAACTCCATTTGTTTTGATTGTTGAGAAACTCACATTGTATCCATTTTGATTGTCAAAGGGAAAAATTAAATAGACATTAAAATTGTTAGCGGGATAGCATACAGTTTCACTCACATAACTTGTCAAAATTGAGATATGATAGTAAATCAGCTTAAAATGGAATTACCAATTATAGAAACGAAATTATTTTTTTCAATTGGATAGTCTGTATTAATCGATTTCCATTTTCTGTTCATTCTGATATTCAATATTGATCTACTTTGAATTTTTGTTTTCATGGACATTGGACCGATTTTTGTTTATTTTAAAGGTCGGTTGTAATCTATTTTGAATTTTATATTTCCGTTTTTCGATGGTTTATTTTGATAGCCAATTACCATTTTATCATAAAATTTTATGAAAGTAGTATGAAAGTTTCATACACTACAAAAATTTACATCAAGGAACAAAAGGAATACCTTTTTTACAAAATAGGTAGGGGCAAGGTGGGCTTAATTTCTATAGCAATACATTTATTGTAAATACACAGGTGAGGAAAGGACTCTATATTACCATTGAAATGATAAGGACAAACTCTGGGACGGATCGTCCCAGCTCATGGTACCAATCCAAATTCAGTTAGGAACTAATTTTCATTCGAATGATCATAGAGATTACCATAAAAATTGATAGTCATTTAGTTTACAATTAATTTGAAGTACTTAATACCTATGTATCGAGATTAACGTAAAATTTTCAACAAATTAAACTCACGATGCAATCTATGCAATGGAACACGCAACAATTGCAATCATGGAAATCTGCAATCCCATTGGCAAAATGCATCCACCAATGAAAAAGACTTTAATAACCTCGTTTTATGACAATTTCAAGTCCCTAAATGCTAAAGTACGAATATATAGAGGTGGAAATTCTGAGAGCTTAACTGTAATTTGTTTTCAGAAATAATTAAATAAATAGTGAAATTCTCGTTCCCTACTTGTCCTCGTCCATACTCCACTCCACGCTCTCACTCCAACTCGATCCTCACTGGGCAGCAGGGAATGTGCTAAATTTTTATAATCCACTGAACAACTTTGACTCATTGGCCCCCTAACCCACAGGCGTGAGTTAAACGAAATTCCTGAGGAATTTCATTCTGAAATCGACACTATTAATCTACTCAATCTACATTTCAACCGGCCGGTCATTTTAGTCACTGGTTATCAAAGATTTTCAAACGGAGTCCATACTCCAGCCTCAGCTCCGGGGCAATGGGAAGTTGCTCAATGATCATGATCCTCAATCTCACTCTCAGTTCCTCCAAACTCATTGACCTGACCCCATGTGAACCTCAGAGATTAAGCCCAGCGAACTTCTTGAGGAAGTTCAATCTGAAATAGGCACTTTTAAATTATAAATGCGACACCTAAATAAGTAGTCAACGAATCCATTAACTGAAAAGCCTAGGATATATTTGACTGAAATGTTTTAGCCGGGAGCCACCGCAAATTCGGAATAATAAAATCATGTAAATATAAAATGCAATTTACAGACGCCAAAATTAGCGAGGTTCGATTTAAAAACCCCACAACAAAGCACAAAATCCAACCATGCATTCTTCCTGTGTACGCTTGGAAAATAAAATACTGTAGCAGAAGGGCTACCTTTTACATTTGTGCAACACTTGACAGCACACCGCCTAACCATCGCTAATTCCAGCAATGGACAATAGACGCCTGCCAATATGAGAAATATGCATACTACAAATTACTAGGAATCTAAGATGGGGACGGGACTGCTGAGACAAAAATTCATATTTTTGTCCCAGAGTTTGTCCACCGATATAACGGTCCTTTCCCCACCTGTCTATAAGCAAAACAAGCGTCACTATAGAAATTTAGCCCGCCTTGGGTAGGGGAGAGAGCTGTCGGTTGTCCGAGATTTTACTTTGGTAATTTTTACAAAACCTGCAGCATTTCTCATAACTTTGTTTTATACATTTTACTTGGGTACAAACATAATAAATTTTACCAACCACATATCTCTCAATTGAGGTGAAAATTAATTTTACTTTAAATAACTTTAGTGTTAAGTTCGAGTTAAAATTAGTGGTCATAAAACAATAAAACCAAATTTTAACTTCATTAATAATTACTCCTGATTTTGTCTTTAAGATCATAAGTCCAAATTTCGACGATTTTGCAACTTTGAAATTCCGATTTTGGTAATTGGTTTTCTTATGAGTTATTTCTATACTATTCTATTACCAAAGACGTGTTCATGGTTCTCTTTACTCAGGCGAGCTTCTGTTATGGCTTGCTGTTCTGTTTACTATTAAGAATGGGATTTGACTTTTTAAAGATATGATAGCTAAACTCGTAGCTATGCGTAGGTCCCGTTCTTAATAAGTATTGAGTTGAGTTTGCGTAATATGTACTTAAGTTATAAATGTAAATAAATAAGTAATTACCGAGTTTTTAAGAACATTATCTGCATAGATGGCTTCTTTAGAATTTTCTTGTAAATTAGACCTATATGTTAATATCGCCGCTCGATCTTTTTGAGACGCATATACCTGGAATAGTCAATTTAAACTATATCAGTCAGAAAACTAGCACTATTTCCAACGCAGGACCTCCTCAAGCGCGGGGCCCGGCGCGACCGCTTCATCCAGAATCTATAGAAATAAATAACTTACATCGATTACAACCATGTTGCAGTTTAGCTTTTTTGCTATCGATAATTTTTTGTTGGGATCATCAATCAAGCGGACAAATCGGGCAGTTAAATCAACAGGGGCCTCCTGTAGAGTGTGGCAAACATCTTCTAAAGGTAATAGGCATTTGTCTTTCGATCCCCCGAGCCATGTCTGAAAAACGTTGAAACATTTGTAATAAAATCATCGGTTTGTTCTTAAACATCCGTAGTAGGCAGCGTTATATGAAGTGAATGCACAAAAATAGAGTAATAAAAAGACTGATATACTTTGGTTAGAAGGAGCGTTTCAATCTGTGGCCACTTCTGTTGCTTAACTAAAGCCTGAAGAGTAACCCAAGCGTACTGCTTCACATTCAACGAATACTTCGACCTGATGTTGTCGATTGTAAGCGGTCCCACAGAGTTTTCGTAAAAGTGTTCAGAAATATATCTCAATGTCTGAAGTACAGATCCGTGCTCGGTATGGACAAATGACGAGTCTTTCTTCTCTTTTATCTCCTTATGGACACCTATAAATAAACAGATTCACATTCATAAATTCATCATAAGGCTAATTAATATTGGTAGTGGGGAAAAACAAGAGAAAAAGGTTTCAAATGTTTCAAAACATGTCACAATGATACGTTTTTATGAATACCGTGGAATTTCAGGATAAGTGAAACTGGCACAATACCGACGTTTAACAAATACGTAATAATAAAAAATATACAATTTTAAAATCATTACGGCGGGTTTAGAGTAACAACCGACCTTTAACCGGTATTTCTAAAATTATGGGCCGATTTCGAAAGCCATTCTCACTATAATTTAATAACTAAGGGTAATCGACTTTAAAAAAATTACAAAAAACGATAAGTATTTTAAATTAGTTTAGGTTTGCAAAAGGTTTTTCACACCAGCTAGCAGTTGTAACTTAGTAAGGAGTGCTGGTGCGCTGGTGGAAAAAGTTTTTTTTCACTGGCAACCTGAAAAAATCCCTGCTGGCCTAAACGAAAATCCCTGAGTTTGGAAACTATGAAATGGCACTATACAGTTTTAAAAACTGAGTAGCTAACCAATGCTGTATTTAAAAGTCGATTTCTAAAAGGGCAATGACGTCGTAGAAGTTACACACAAGGAAAATTAAGGCTTTTTTGACGAAAATGAGTCTAATATGGATTAAAAATCCCATAAAATCGCGCGATGCGCGAAAATTTTTGATGTTTTAAGAATAAATTAAATTTTCTTTGATTTGGGAAGGGAATTAAAATCTCTTTTCCTTATTCTATTTTTTTATCTTCTCTCACGTTTCTCTCTTTTTTCTTCTCTAAATTTTTCTCTGTTTTTCTTCCCCCTTTTTTTTCTTGTCTCCCTTGCTTTACTTGTCTACCTTTTCTCTCTATTTTTTCACGTTTTTTCGTAAAAACAATAGTAAATTTTCGGCTTCGAGGTTTTTCCACCAGCGGCTGGTAAATAAAGTATGTAATAAGTATTGAAACTTTGATTACTTAGTAATAGCAAATGCTGACTAATAAGTCCAGCGATGTCATCATCGGATGAAAATTGACATTCGGCGGTGTTGAAATGATGCATCTCTTTAATGATATTCTGCAAATTTCCTTCTTTCCTCAAAATTTGTTTATAGCGAAGTATCAACGCGTCTCTCGTCCGTCCTAACATACTACAATAATAATATAAATATTGAAACATGGACATTACATTAAAATGATATAAAACCCAATAATCTTGTGTCTTTAAGAACAACAAAATTTTGGAATATTTAAAAAGACTCCGTATTTACTTGAGTAGGTCAACTAAATAGCTGATGTCGTTCTTTGTCTCCAAGTATCGAATGTAATGATTTGCAGCAACTCTATTTTCCAATAAGATCTGTCTGAATATACTTGACTTGAGTGTCCTAAACAGGAAAAGTGTGACCTGCGCGCATTGTATTACAAATAGTAGTCCTTCCAATAAATATCAAGTGTTTGCATCTCAAAAAGTTCATAAAATATTTATAATTTATAGCTCATCGAACTAAAACTTTATCAAGCTACGATGGCTTTTTTAACATAAAAGATTTCTATTTCATAAGCATTTAATAATTTTAAATTGTAAACTTTTATATTGAGTTAAGCAAACCATACGCAACGCAATAAAGTATGATAGAAATGAAAATCTCAACAATTTATTCCATTCAGATACTGATTTTAAAAAGGCCGAATCGCACTGACTTCCGTGTAAATTCCTTTGAGAGTTTAATTAAACAGCTGTTGTGTTTGGAGGTTTAAAAGGTTATTTAATTACAGCGAGTATGGAGTTCCCGTCTGAGATTTCAATCGCTTTGGCTAGAAGGGACTTCTTCTGACTGAGATTTTTGTAGGGTTCGAATGACACTTCCGCTCCGAGTAACAGCTGATGAATAGTTTCATCTGCTTGTGGGGCGTGAAATCGATCATGCTTTTTCGACAGATCCTGTCCTAATGAAAGTTGTCTCTCAACATCTATATAGAAAAACAAATTGGTTGGTACCCATTCATATTCAAAATAGCAATACAGCACGCTGGTAAAGATAATAAGTATGTAAAAAGGTACCCATTTCGATGCCAAGTCCATCTCCTATTAGAAATCCAGGCAAATCTTTTAGTCTTTGGGAGAAATCTAATCGTTCGTCACTTGAGGCATCGGAATTAAAGGATTGGAGGGAACTCACTTCAGCTCTCAGATCTTGTTGCACCTTGTGGGCTGTTTCGCGATTATACTCTCCAAAATAGTTTACATCTTGCTGTAAAATAATTGATGGATTTAATTTTCATTATTTATTTTTATTTTACTTCATGTATTGTAAAATTATTGCTCCATTTATTTTAATTTTTACTTTATTAATTATAAATATTTTTTAAGTATTGCCGCATTGCATTCTAAGTTATTTTAATTAATGCTCTATTTATTTTGTTTAGGTCTATTTATTTTAATTATTATTGTAAATTATTACTCCACTTATTATCATTATTCATTATTACTTACAGTGTACAAAATACCATTTACTACTTACCAGTGGTAAGTGGTTTTTAATGGTATTTAACGTTAAATACCACTACGTAAAAAGTAGTGGTAAGTGGTATAAATGGTAAAAAATAGTTTCTTTTAAATTTCGTGTTTGAATTTTGAATAAAATTCGGTGCCAAAGTATGAAATAGCTTAGCAGATGATCATTGTTGTCACAAATTGATAAGTGTTCATCAATTAGAGTAGGATTCAAGTAATGGGGCCGCTAACAACCCTTCCCGATTGAGAAATTAATTGTAATTAAATTAGCATTAATTTTAAATGGGCGATACCAAATGCAATCTTTTTTCTTCATTTTTTTATAATTTTTGGTGTACAATCAAATAAATATGATTAATTTAATTGCTTAAGGGGGCTAACTGGAAATATTTCATAGAAAATAAAGTTTTAAAACTTATATTTTAGGAAGTCTAGTGTATCTGTACTCAGCTGTCTAATCAATCGCTAAAATTTACCATTTTTACCATTAAATGCATTTTTACCATTAAGTGCATTTTTACCACTGTGATGGTAAAAAAGGCTAAAAAGGGGTAAATTTTGTACACTGATTACTTAATTTATTTTAATTATTGTAATTAATACTTTACTTATTATTATTACCCTATTTATTTTAATTATTATTTTATTTTATACGTCATATATGTGGCTAAGCCTAATAAATCTAAGCACACGAGGACGGACAGAGATATTGTTTTCGGGTTGGGTTCAACTTTAGTTTATTATCAAAAATCAAAAATAATACAAAATCTGGAAACGCAAATTTTTTTGGCACTTTGCTTTTTTTAGAAAAAAATCCTTTTCTTGAATTTCGAAACTAACCCCTTCTCCTTTCGCCCTTGGTATTTCATCACATTTGGATTGTAAAAAATTATATAACATAATAAAATAGTTAATCATTAAATATTAAATATTGACGCTCACATCCTCTCCAGCTTCTGCATCATCCTTAAAAGAAAAACCTTTAACACCTTCGGACCAAAATTTGTCATCACTTTCCACTAGACGATTTGATGCCATTTGATTATAACTCCTCCACTCTCTTTGTATATTGCTGCCTTAACTGAACTAAACTGCTACGCTACAACTAATAGATTTATACATTTAAAAAAATTATAAACAAAAAACTAAACGTTTTATAAATTCAAAGGTTACATTGAAAATAAGTTGCCGCATCTTTATAATGCAGTGTTGCAGCGTATAGTCTAACAATATAATAATTTTGTCAAGGAGGATCCAGCCATATGTTCAGCGTCAGAGATCGGCACCGGCCGGCCAGTAAATGGCAATAATAGTGGCCGGGCCGCGTCGGCCACTGTTAGTTTTGGTTAGTGGCCAGACGCCTTCCGGCCGACTGACGAAGACTACTATTTGTATATTTTCATTTTACAAAGTTTTAAGCATTTTCATTGATGGCCGGCCGGCGGTTTCTAATGTACCATACTGTACATATAAGCCCACATGTACTTTACTGGCCGGCCGACGATCCTACACTGTAATTACTGGCCGGCAGCAGGCCAGCCGAGAGAGGTAAGATGTTATTACTGACCGGCCGAGTAAGTCGGCCGGCCGGTCTTTCTTCAAAGTTCCTAACCGGCCGGCCGCAGGCCGCCCGACCAAACTATGCATTCTTTTGTTCATTCATCGTTACAGTTTGATTGTTCACTAAGTTAAAATTAATTTCAATTTATGCCAAAAAAATAAAATTATTTTGGTTTCATAAAATTCAGCTGACCTTTTGAAGACATTGTGGAAGGTTTACCCCTGGCGGAGCCAAACAAACCATTAGAGTGCTTTGGCTTGCATTCTACTCTACTCACGCGCTTCGCTTCATCCTTACCTCTGCACCAAATACAAATGTAAAGCAGGAGCGGAGCATTTTGTATTTTCTTTTGTGTTCTGTATTGGGTCATCTATCCTTCGCGTCCGTCAAACCTTTGTCGTGGTACAGCTAGCACTGAAATAAGACAGCCAACACTGAAATTTTGCAGCCAGCACTGAATTGGACTGTAAATACTGAAATTACATTCTGTATTAGCTCTGGATTGGATTTTTGAACTACAGCGACTCGGATTGTATCGCTTAAATTTTTGAATGGTAGCCACTCGGTTCGGAACGGATCGCCGATCATGAAGTTGCATGTGTGTGAACTCTTTACAGTAATTCGAAACAGAGTACATAATTCAAATATGAGTTTTATGATTTTTCGAGTTTTGTGGTTGCATTTGTATGCAAAGTAAATTGAACTTTTAACATTGATATTCACATTAGTACTATTCACGAGCAATGGATACATTTATTTTGAACGGATTGGCTAAAAAGGTTTATTAGCGTCGCATTGAGTGCTTGAAATTTGTCGAAAGGTATTTAGATTCCACAAGGGATTTACACACCTAGCCTAGTACGTCCACGACACAACGCAACGCAACGCTGAATATTGCATCATTGGCAGTCAGCAGCAGAGTCAGTTCAGCACACGTAAAAGAGTATCAGAATCGCTGTAATCAGAATTAGCCACTCTGGACTGGCTATACTTTTGGTGAAATATTAGCCTTTCCCGCTGATAAATTTTAGCTTCGCGGCTGCGTAGAATGGAAGATAAAAAATATTTGAGCCAAAGTGGGATTTAAGCGTTTTAATCTGCAATGAATGAGTGGTCCTATTATAATAATGTATTGAAGTCACAATTATTATTGTACAAGTCTATTGTACAAAGTTAGAATATATTATCACAAGAATACATGTAAGTCTTCCATTATTTCCATCACATTTGCCATGTTTTCTGAACATCATTTAATGTAATGTAACATGTTAATTTAATGTAATTCACAAAAATATTTAAATAATAATAATCCTCGGTAACAGAAGCAAGGTAAGAATTAATTCCCTAGAATAAAAACATAAGACAAATTACGCTCCTTATGATAATTATAAATCAACAAATGAACGGATACGACGACTTGGCCGCAATAATATACGGAACAACTGACATCAGATTTTGGGCCTGTAGGAATTAAGATTATATTTTAGTATTTACAGTATTTGGTAGAGCACTTTAGTGAATACTGACGGAAAAAAATTAAAAAGCCTACTTGGGTTGAGCAGAGAACATTTCCATTAGAGTCTTCTGGTTAGGATCTCTCTTATTCCCTGGGTTTCTTAAACCCTTTGAGAGTCCAACCCGGCGACAATTTGCTGAAGGAGGTTGAGGGCGCATTTTGGGTGTCGCCGACCTGAAATTTCCGAAGGACTGGGTGAGACGAGTTAAGGTGACCGTATGGGACTTGACGAGAGTCTTGTCATTTATTGATAGTCCTGGAGATTGACTTTGACTACTAAAGTAGGAGGATGATGCTTGTGATCCGATGAATTCAACGTCAGTGTCCTCTTCAGAGTCTAGAACCGATGACTTTTCTTTTATGGGATTTGAAGATTCCGGATCATTGCCACATTTCGTCTCTAGTTTCTTGTAAAAAGATCTGGTCATTATGGATGGCGACAAAACTTTTCTATCGCCGTCTTCCATCGCCGATTTATTTGGTGAGGTCAAACTTTTGAAATATCTAAAATATTTCCAAAAATCGAAAAAATATTATCAGACGAAATCTTCGCCATTCCACAAATTATTTTAAGACTTAACAGTGAGTTTATAAATGACGTTGTAAAAATGATTTATTTACTTGCTCTTTACGATGACATGGTCTTCATTTTCCTTTTGACTTTTGTGTTTCGACGGAGAAGTTTTGAGTTGGTCATGGTCAGATGAAGTTAAAATAATGTTTTGCTCTGGAGATTTGAGGAATGGGTTCGAACTTCTTAAGACTCTTTCATTTGCCCAATTTTTAATGTTTAAATCTTCTTTATTCACATCTTCATCTCCTTCGCATTTTTTAAGTCGAATTCGCTTAGCACTGCTTTCACTGGCTGAGTACTCGTCGTCATCGTCGTCCTCATTTTTATACAAAGCTAGAATGTCTTCATCCTTCTCTTCGTTATTTTGACAATCTGTGCATAAAATTGTAAAAAAATAAATTAAATTCCGATTTTGACTATTTCGAATATTCACTACTACAAATTTACAAATGTCTTTTTAACCTATTTGTCGCTTTTTCAACGATGAACCCACAGAGCGAGAAATCTTAAGCCCAGAGGCGTTTCGATTTTTTATTTGTTTCTTAACTTCTAATAACAACTCCGATTTTTGGGGAATTTGGTAATTTTTTGACCACATGCTCGTTTCTTTGTATCCCTAAGTATAAATATCAATTAAGTAATATTATTATCAACAATACTTACAATGAACAGTAAGTGTGATAGGATATCCGCAATCTATAATCTATATTATTTCCCCTCCAAAGTACACTGTAAGTAGCCATTGCAATATTAATATTACCGTTTTCAAACAGGGATTGAAATTGTCCACGCGCTCTTGGGTTTTGACATCAACGTTTCCCAGTGCCATATCCAAAGCCAACTGCGATAAAACACAATAATTCTATGTTTGAAAACTCATGCACTGTCATGTTTATTGTAATAATGAATGAAGTTTAATACTAGACAATCACATAATATTATAAGTACTTAAAATGAATACTTCAATTAGTACAGACTCTAAACACCGTAAAAACTAAAAATATATACACTAAGAGAGATGGAAAATAGTTATGAAAAAGAGCTCAATGGTTCAGAATATTCAAAAAACTCTAATGTTACTGATTTATCAACATATAATCCAGCATAAGTCATTTCTTTAGCATTGATGCCTGGAGGATATGGTGTGAGAGGAACCAAGGTCCTTGAAATAGGATCAAAGGCCAGCTGGTACATAAATGTATTGTCCGCTTCGATAAACGCTAAAATATATTCTTCAGGGACATTGATATTTAATTGAGTCAATTGAGGCACTGCGTTCAGAACCTAAAATTAAATGTATGCTGTCTTTTACAATGTATTGGCAAATCGTCCAAAGTGAAAATCAATAAAGGATATTAAATGACGTACCGTTCTTATATCAGGACTTGGTGGAGGCATAAACACTTTTTTTGCTTTGCCTAATCCAATACCAGGAAGTGAAGGTAAATAGTCACAGCCGGACAAAATGCACATCCTTCTTAAATGTTCCAACTGGAATTTGTCAGGTTTGAGACCCATTGAAGCAGCTAGTTTAGAGTTGTCGAAAAGAACTCCATCGCCATTCACGTTCATTTTAAAGAAAATCTATCAAAGGGTTAAATTAGTCCTTCAGACTTCAGAATAACTAACGGTGAATGTGGAAATAAATGATCTCAGTTTTGACTTTTAAATACCGTTCTAATAAATAACCAATTCCTTACTTTCGAACATCCAAACAAAACGAGATCTGAATCTTCAGTGATGACCACATCAACGAATCCATTGCGGGCGAGATAAGCCATTTGTGCGTCTGCTTCGTATGGAGCAATTATGTAGTCTATATGCTGTTGACGGAGAACCTGTACCCAAATTTTACATCGTTTATGAACATAACAAAGAATGATTTTTTATTGATTCATTTTTGAGCCTTCACCAAAAATGATGAAAAATGATGATTTCTAAAAAAGAATCTCCTACCTTGATAAGTTCACGGGTCATTGCTGTTGTAATCTCTACACATCGAGTGAAACATTCCCATGCTTCTTTATTTCTTCCTTCCCTCAAGCATTTTTGAGCCTGCTTCCGGTTCTCTTCTCGTTTCCTATTTGATAATTGATTTTCAAATCATCCTTATAAGTTACTAACTTTAATTATTTATAATGATATACAGGCACAGGATATTTGAGATTTCCTTCTCCAGCCAATAACGTCAATTCCTTGATCTTCTTTCTTTTCTAGCTTGCATTTTATTAGTAAAGCATCGATTTTCGGATATGATACACGCTTAAAATAAAATCTACCCAATTTCTAATTAAACGGGAATTTTTCCGAACCGACTTTTTATGGCCCTTTATTTTCATGTTTACTTTCATTAATTTCTATAATATTTTGGTATGCTTTTAGAGATTTGCCCAGAAAATAGATCGTGGAATATTGCATTGTATCAAAATAGATTTTGATGGAAATAAAGAGATGGAAGGAATAAAATCAGTTTGAAATTGGGAAGATTTTTAAGCCATTTTTTCAGATAGAATATTGCGCCAATGTTAAAGATGAAGATTAAAGTTGGAGGGTTGAAAATCGGTTAATACGGTATATAATTGGGTGCTTTTCCTAATGATCAGGGTACGGATAGTTAGGTAAAAAAACCTTTTTTCCTGGACAAAGCTACCATTTCAAGACTTCAATTTTTGAAATATTTTTTAATAACATTTAAAAATACATTCAAATTTTTTTTAAAAGTTGGATTTGGAATTTATGCTTGAAAACCTGAGGACTTCGAAACCAATTTTTTCCAAAAAGGAAGGGCAACAATTTCTTAAAAATATATCAGGCATTCTTGATGGATAAAGGTACAAAAACAATTTCTTAACAGTTTCTTAATCCTACAAAGACTGCCGGGTTTAAGTGCACAGTGCATCCCCATCATCTCAGTAAAAATTGAGCGAAGTTTTATGGACAAAATATTATTTACCACTCAAATAGATTTCTGACAATGAATCAATGAATGTCATTAGTCATTAGAGAGTTAGAATTGACTATAGTGTGTTATTTCCACAATAAAATTGTAGTCATTTTAAGAATCCACCATTTAAACAGCTTTTTCCCAATTTTAGCAAACTGTTTTCATAGTGTTAGCCCTGTTAGGTACCAATTTTGGCATTTTTAAGCACCTATTTATCCACCTATTTTGGCATTTTTAAAAACCTTTTTACCTACCTTTTTTGAGTTTTAAATACCTATATTCGTACCCTGCTAATGATGTCTTAGGACGTTGTCGTTGATGTAATTTTGACCATTAAGTTGGTATGAATAATAATAATAGAGTATGAATGGTTAGATAATAGATAGAAACATTATGAATTAGTTTGTCATTTGTGGCTATACTGTCTTCGTTTATTATCGGTGACAGCTTTGGCTGGTAGACTCCTGCCATCAAAAACGAGGATGGGTGTAACACCATTGACGAGGAGTATGTTGATATACTTCAGGCAGTACGTAACGTAGGCAGTCGTCGGTTCCCCTTTCCCCAATTGGGCTGCACAGCCAAAAGCTCCTTTATGGAGCCAGCCGAAGGCATCCACAGCCACAGTACATCCACTAAATCTACGCACGTGGCAATTTTTAGACGCTTTCTTAAGTAATGGCAATAGACCTGTGATACCCATCTTTAACTGCGGTCTGGTTTTACTAAAACAAATGAAAACTCCAAAATTTTAGATTATTCAGATCAATCAACAGAGGCTTAACAATATACAATAAATGTTAACATCGCTGCTGTGCTCAGCAGCGGTGCTATCAAAGCACAGCAGTGGTTTGATGTTAACTTCTTACAGTGGGGGACACATTGACCACTTTGACTATACAATAGTCAGAATAACTATACGAAAATATAGACAACTCTAAATGACCCTTTACTCCTACTATCTATCTATCTATCTATTATCTATTATACTATTTGAAAGTCACATACGTATGTGCAACCCGATGACTCATCGCTTGCTTTGCTTTCCTTCCACTCCGCTCACTCAGCCGGAGCCAAAAGTTCGGCGGAGCCTAAGGTGCCATAAGACCTCCGACACTATTGTACCACCGAAGATCCCATCTTATTTAGCCGAATATGAATACAACCAACACCTGACTATTGTCGGAGCCAGGCACGTATCTAGAAATTAGTTCAAGGGGGGGCGGAAGCAAAAATTATACCAAAAAGAAGACATATTCGCGCGAAGCGCGAAAAGTTTTTGCAATTTTAGGCCATTTTTGAGAAAAAAATTCTCTTTTTCTCAGATTTAGGGGGGCCGCTTCGCCCCCCGCCCCCTACTAAATACGTGCTTGGTCGGAGCCCTATTCGAATTCCTCCGATTAAATTCGAGTACCTCTGAATAAATTCGAGTACCTACGAAGAAATTCGAGTACCTCCGAATAAATTCGAGTACCTACGAAGAAATTGGAGTACCTACGAAGAAATTCGAGTACCTCCGAATACATTCGAGTACCTCCGAATAAATTCGAGTACCTCCGAATAAATTAGAGTACCTCCGAAGAAATTGGAGTACCTACGAAGAAATTCGAGTACCTCCGAATAAATTCGAGTACCTCCGAATAAATCCGAGTACCTACGAAGAAATTCGAGTACCTACGAATAAATCGGAGTACCTCCGAATAAATTCGATAAACTTATTTATTAGTAAATATGATATATAGAAATTCATATATTAGTAATTAAATTTGTATATTTTAAAATAAATAAAAGTGTTGGCTAAATCCTTATTTATACCGACGCTCAACGGAATAGACCGATATATAGCTCATTCGAAAGATCTCGTTGAGTACATCACGAATATGGTATTGGTTTTTTGGGCAACCCCCCAAATTAGAAAGTTATGGTAGGTTAAAGTTGAAAATATGACTATTTCGATGCCTACGTTTTCATAAAACGAAGAGTTAAAAGTTCTTTAGGACATCGTTGTTTTGCTCTTCATGTTGAATTTACTTGTAACTATGGCAACCAAGCTAATAACAACATCCAGGTTTGGTTTTGTAAAATTCTAAATTGCACCAACTTCTATGTTAGGCTTTTTCATTATGCTACCTTCGATTTTCATCATTTTTAATTAGGTTATGTTTAAAAAATGCTAATTGTGACCACGTGCCTTGTTTAATTTTCATCAATTTTACTTAGGTTAGGTTTAAAAAATGCTAATTGTGACCACGTCCCATGTTCGATTTCAATCAATTTTAGTTAGGTAGGTTTAAAAAATGCTAACTGTGACCACGTGCCATGTTCAATTTCCATTAATATTAATTAGGTTAGGTTTTAAGAAATACAAATTGTGACCGCGTGACACTAACCAACTCAAAAATGATGAAAATTGAAGTTAGAACAATAAAAAAACCCAAAATAGAAGTTAAAGTGCAATTTAGAATTTTACAAAACCAAACCTGGATGTTGTTATTAGCTAGGTTGCCATAGTTACAAGTAAATTCAACATGAAGAGCGAAACAACGGTATCCTAAAGAACTTGTAACTCTTCGTTTTCTGAAAACGTAGGCATTGAAATAGTCATATTTTCAACTTTAACCGACCATAACTTTCTTATTTGGGGGGTTGCCCCAAAAACAATACCATATTTGTGTTGTACTCAACGACATCTATCGAATGAGCTATATATCGGTCTATTCCGTTGAGCGTCGGTATACTAGGAATGTTCCAAAGTGTTTTTAGGTAGACTTTAAATATAATCAGTGTTTCTGAAAAGAAATTATTATATATCATATGTTGTTTTATCCTTTCTGACGAGCTTATAGAATCGCTCACTCTGTCCGTACCTACGACAATTTTCAAATGAAATGACAAATATTGACCAAACTTGGCAAAAACAATTCCTATGGTTATTTCTATTGATTATTATTTGAACATTTTTGTTGATCATGGAATACACCAGTCCATTTCATTGGCTTTGAGATACCGCTCCTTCACTTTGACTTGATTTTGATAGTCCAATTAGAAAATAGGCATTAAAAATTTAAATTGTTGCCAGATATATAGGATAAATGTTCTAATGTTCATTGGTTCTAACAAACTTAGTATTTTATGACTAAATAACTAATGTACGGTTGTGCCGAAGTTATTGAAGCCTAAACCTAAAACCTGATGGTCAAAATAGACATGAGACTGGTATTATTAACAAAAAATATCCTTTTCAATTATCTAATTATCATCGAACCGCCATTCAAAATAAGCTAGATTCCTTTGTGTGAATTTATTCACATTGTTGTAACGGCCGGGGTTTAATGACGGGCTCGTACTCCTATATGCTGTTGTCCAAGCACGTATCCTGGAATTTGACCAAGAGGGGGCCCACCAAAATATATTGGTGAAATAAAGACATTTTCACGCGAAGCGCGAAAGTTTTTGGATTTTTAACCTTTTTTGACAAAAAGATCGCCTTTTTCTGGAAACTTAGGGGGGAGCCGGGGGGCCCGCTCCCCTCTGGATACGTGCTTGCTGCTGTCTGTCTGTCAACTGCCAGCATGCATCGAAATTATGCAACTTTAAATATTACCAAATAAATAGAAGAAAATTTAAAAATCTAATTTTTAAAAAATAACCAAGGAAAATTGTATAGGTTTAAAAAATTCTCCCCTGAAAATGCTAAAATTGTATCAACTTTAAAAATGTTCGCTCAATAGAAGGGCGAAACCCCTTTAAGTTTACATGAATATTATACCAAATCCATTTTTTAAATTCTAAATTTTGGTTCATAAAATTAATTATTTTTAAAAGTGATTTTATCAGACTATTTAAAAAAGTTAGTTTTGTAGCTATAACTTTCATGATATTGTAGTTTGCATCTGATTGAGAAGACGACTCTTAAAATTTAATAATACTCAATATTAATGTGATGTGGATTTAGAGTACTATTATGTTTTTGTCGCGTTTAGTTTACATATGTGACATGAGAGTGACTACCGATGTACCGATTCATTCTTTTCACTGCTGCACACTGTACGGTACCAAGGTACAATATAAACAAACCCAATTGATGTCTGACCAGAATGTTTCTCTTTTTTATGGTATACTTTACATGTAAATCAACTGAAATTTACTACTTACAACTTATAGTGTGCACATGCGAAAAACAAAAAAATATAATGATGCAGTCCCCAACCATACACCAGCTAACTTCGTTTGTACAGAAAAGATACGAAGCCTATCCCTTCTTTAGTAACAAACTTAACATAGGGTTAGATTTTTCGCATTTATTATTGCAATTTAGCTTGACCTTCTCACCGCTTTCGTCCTCTGTCTTTGCTATTTATATCCTGGACTTACTGGCTATAACATCCAATGAGACACAACAATGACTTCCACGACTATTTCAAACTGCAGTGCTATATTCTGTATTCTCATTTAAATACGTAAAATGTAAATGTTTCATTGCTTTCTTCTAACAACAACTATCCATCCTCCATAGCTTCATGTTTTTATCATTAATCTGTAAGGAGTTACGTTTCAATAATTGATAATTACAATTAAGGTTAATAAAAAGGCAATTTTTTTTGAACATGTACAGAGTGCAGACTGAAAATAACCATTGCTCAATTTTATATGTTTTTCACATTCCTGCCCCGAAACTGGAAACAGTATAGCGATCATATCCAAAATGACTTTCGTACAGGGCAGTAGGGCGTGACCAAGGTGGGCTTAATTTCTATAGCAATACATTTATTGTAAATACACAGGTGAGGAAAGGACTCTATATTACCATTGAAATGATAAGGACAAACTCTGGGACGGATCGTCCCAGCTCATGGTACCAATCCAAATTCAGTTAGGAACTAATTTTCATTCGAATGATCATAGAGATTACCATAAAAATTGATAGTCATTTAGTTTACAATTAATTTGAAGTACTTAATACCTATGTATCGAGATTAACGTAAAATTTTCAACAAATTAAACTCACGATGCAATCTATGCAATGGAACACGCAACAATTGCAATCATGGAAATCTGCAATCCCATTGGCAAAATGCATCCACCAATGAAAAAGACTTTAATAACCTCGTTTTATGACAATTTCAAGTCCCTAAATGCTAAAGTACGAATATATAGAGGTGGAAATTCTGAGAGCTTAACTGTAATTTGTTTTCAGAAATAATTAAATAAATAGTGAAATTCTCGTTCCCTACTTGTCCTCGTCCATACTCCACTCCACGCTCTCACTCCAACTCGATCCTCACTGGGCAGCAGGGAATGTGCTAAATTTTTATAATCCACTGAACAACTTTGACTCATTGGCCCCCTAACCCACAGGCGTGAGTTAAACGAAATTCCTGAGGAATTTCATTCTGAAATCGACACTATTAATCTACTCAATCTACATTTCAACCGGCCGGTCATTTTAGTCACTGGTTATCAAAGATTTTCAAACGGAGTCCATACTCCAGCCTCAGCTCCGGGGCAATGGGAAGTTGCTCAATGATCATGATCCTCAATCTCACTCTCAGTTCCTCCAAACTCATTGACCTGACCCCATGTGAACCTCAGAGATTAAGCCCAGCGAACTTCTTGAGGAAGTTCAATCTGAAATAGGCACTTTTAAATTATAAATGCGACACCTAAATAAGTAGTCAACGAATCCATTAACTGAAAAGCCTAGGATATATTTGACTGAAATGTTTTAGCCGGGAGCCACCGCAAATTCGGAATAATAAAATCATGTAAATATAAAATGCAATTTACAGACGCCAAAATTAGCGAGGTTCGATTTAAAAACCCCACAACAAAGCACAAAATCCAACCATGCATTCTTCCTGTGTACGCTTGGAAAATAAAATACTGTAGCAGAAGGGCTACCTTTTACATTTGTGCAACACTTGACAGCACACCGCCTAACCATCGCTAATTCCAGCAATGGACAATAGACGCCTGCCAATATGAGAAATATGCATACTACAAATTACTAGGAATCTAAGATGGGGACGGGACTGCTGAGACAAAAATTCATATTTTTGTCCCAGAGTTTGTCCACCGATATAACGGTCCTTTCCCCACCTGTCTATAAGCAAAACAAGCGTCACTATAGAAATTTAGCCCGCCTTGGGCGTGACATAGCTTTCCCACGTTAAAATCAATTTTAACAAACACCGGACGGGCGACAAATCTATCCCTGTGGTAATTTAGTTAGTACTAGTGAACCCAGCTAAAGGGCAGACTAGCACTCAAGAGAAATTCAGCAGCTAGCAGGCTACCCTTCTTCACAGTAATAAAAATAATTTCGAAAACATACCAATAGGTTATTTTGTTAACTTTGTAAATACAAAGTATATTTAAATTAAAATACTTTAACCTCTATAGTGGTGGATAAATCAGCTGCAGCCCCAACTTCCTGATAAAAAGGAATTTCCTAAACCAAAATATTAACTGTACATCGTAGCTTCAAATGCAGGGAAAAATGAAAGACTCCATTTTGAAACAAAATCCCACAAAGTCACCAAAAAGCTCCCTTTTAAATCAGAAAAATAAGATTCCCCTTGGGATTTTGGAAAAACGTACAAATTCTATGAGTACAACTTATGAATAAATATTTTTTAAGAAAAGTTAGTTACCCAGCACTATTATTTAATTCTACAAAAAGGTGAGCCAACTGCCAAAAGAATCAAGAGTCAAGAGGGTAGTAAAAAAGTAAACCCAGGTCTACTAAAAAATATAACAAAGACTTAACATATAACATGAGAAAACAAGTTCAACTATTGAGGGTTTAAATTGTATGTAATTTTCATTTTCGTGAGTTATATTTCTCGAAAATGTTGTAAAAATTCGAATAGTAAAACTATTCGAGTTTGGCAAAATCAACTAAGTTGTTCGCGGCTGCAATTAAATAAATTTAGAGAATTGAATTTGATTTTTAAAAACAATTTAGCAGATACAGATTAAAGTTAAAAAATTTAGGTCCCAGTCAAAATTTTTATCCATTTTCTTTAGAAATGGATGTTATTTAGTGTATTTATTTATTTTAAAAAAATGAAATGAAACGTGAATATGTATTAGATTTGTTGATACAGCATAACCAATTTGTATTAGACGTTTTCAAATGCTATTTAATAAGCCACATTACGATCATTACGAAATGTCCCCATTCGTGATTCGCTAATCATTTCCATCCAATCACGACTCACCACCATTCAACCTTCTTATGTTAATTTCAATTATTGTTTTGATGTTATAATAATATGAAACGACTCATTTCGGTTGTTTAGAGGAATTGGTCTTGCGCATTTTGGTTCTAAGGTACATGCATATATTACGTGTGCAGTTGATGGGAGGAGGAGGTACTCAAAAGTGTTGGAGTCAGCATTTGCGTTACACATGGGGAGTGGGTTTTGCGTTACGCAATATATACAGGTTCCCTAGGCTGTCCTACCAGACATTTGGTTTTTGGGACATTTTTAGGGGGACATTGACATGTCCCTCTTGGCCTTATTCTAGGGGGGACATTGTCCCCCCTGTGCCCCCGGTTCCGACGCCTATGATTATGTCTTAACTCCATATCCAATATCCCCTATGTCCAATTTTGAATGTAACTCTATTACATAATCTGTGTTAGGGTATTATCTTTTAATATTATTACCTCTACTGTAATCTACTTTGATGTCTTCTGTTTTCTTGTATTAAAATGCAAATTTGCAAAAAAAATAACAAAACGAACAATGAAGTCTGCTGAACTGAAATCTGAAAGTTAACAGACTTCGCTTTTCTTGGTATGGTATTTTATTTCACCCGTAGAATTGCCGCCAGGGATGCAGAGTTCCCTCCCGCGTTATTTTCACTTCTCCTTATTAAGTAGCGGCAGCTGCTTTATAGGAATGCCCAATCTGTCTTTCTGTCTGTCTGTCCGTCTGTCCGTAAGCACGATAACTTTCGAACGGAATGAGATAATCCGTTGAAACCTCTTTTACGCATTCTAGGGGTCAAAAGACAGATCAAGTTTGTGAATGGGCAAAATCGGCCACACCCCCTGACCAGGGGTGGGGTTCGAAAATGAAAAAGTGACGTAACTTCCGTTCTGTGCGTCGTAAAAAGTCGTGTAATACCTCGTTCGATATCCCAATGATTTAAGGAACACTATTAAGTAGGTTACAGTCATCCCCTGACAGGGGAAGGGGGTAAAATCATAAAAATTGACGTAACTTCCGTTATACTCGTCCTAAAAAATCGTTTAATACCTCGTTCGATATCAGAATGATTTAAGGAACACTATTAAGTAGGTTACAGTCATCCCCTGACAGAGGAAGGGGGTAAAATCATAAAAATTGACGTACCTTCCGTTATACTCGTCCTAAAAAATCGTTTAATGCCTCGTTTGATATCAGAATGATTTAAGGAACATCATTAAACTAAAAATAGACACTGTTTTACTCTTTTGCCGCTACTTTTTTACATCCATTTGTACATGTTTTATTTATTAAGTGGTGTGTACACCACTTTATAGGAATGAGCGATCTGTCTGTCCGTAAGCACGATAACTTTCGAACGGAATGAGATATTCCGTTCAAACTTTTTTTACGCATTCTAGGGGTCAAAAGACAGATCAAGTTCGTAAATGGGCAAAATCGGTCGCACCCCTGTCCCGGGAAGGGGTTTGAAACTTAAAAATAACTAAAAATCGTTGTAATTTCGGCTATTTTCATCGTGCAAAGTCGTAAAATAGCTCGATTGAAAGGACTTAGGTCAATATACATTTCTAAATAGGTTATATTCATCCCCTGACAGGGGAAGTGGGTGAAATACATAAAATAACTGAAAATCGATGTAACTTCAGTTCTATTCGTCCTACAAAGTCGTGTAATGACTCGATTGAAAGCTGGCATGTCAATAGCAGCGTTGTGGGTCGGGTTTTTTATGGGTTGGGGTTTTTTGGCAAAAAAACCACCCCGCTTTACTTAAAAAACCCCGGGTTTATTGGGTTTTTTACAAAACAAACAAATGTGCACTACAGCTCCATCTAGATACGCAATACATACTAATTTCTATTCAAAAATGTAAACAAATGCATAATCAGGAGGAAACAAATATAGCTTCTACAGTTCCACGCGTAATTAATTTATCGTAATGTGAGGACTATAATAATATTAGTTTTATGTACATACTTTAGTCATTGCATTGTGAAGATTATGTTTATAATATTGTTGTACACATATGCTCAATTTCATTTTATCACGTACATAAATTCATTACTGTAATGCTTTGCAATTATAGCTTCAAATTAACGAAGGAATAATTTCATAAAGTCAATATAATCAGTAAAATATTATAATGCTTAATATTTCACTAGTTGTTATCAAACAGTAATAATAATATATGTGTTCACAAAAATACTACATTTGCTACGTTACAACATAATAAAATTAAACTTTTATGCATTAATTCTTATTTTCATTGACGTAAGTAATAGTAGTTGACACGGTTGTTGTTGTTGTCAGCTGTAGTTTTCATATATGGTATAGTATAGGCTTGTATTTATACCTATAGTTATATAAAAAACCCTTAAACCCAAAAAACCCAAAAAACCCGGGGTCGAGGGTTTTTTCCTAAAAAACCCGGGTTTTTCGATACTTTGGTTAATAGGCACTTTTAAGTAGGTGATTGTTATCCCCTGACAGGGGAAGTGGGTGAAATACGTAAATATAACTGAAAATCGATGTAACTTCAGTGTTATTCGTCCTACAGAGTCGTGTAATGTCTCGATTGACAGCAAACATGTTCAGCGACATTAAAAAGTAAATCCCAGTAACCCCCTGATTGGGGAGGTGGGTGAAAACTACAACTGACTATATATTCATGTAACTGGTTCGATTTATTGCATAAAGTCGTGTTACAATACAACTCGTTCGAAAGGTCACAAAGACATGTCGTGTAATGTCATAACACACCACTTTATAACACCCATTTGTACATGGTTTATTTATAGACTGAAAATGTTCCCGCTACATTTAAGTATGGACTACACTCTACACTGTCTACACAGTACACACCTACATATATAGCGCTGCTGCAAGTTGGCAGACCCGAGTCGGGTCGGTTATACCGAACCGACCGACACAACCGACCGACCCGATATATTAACAGTTAGTTAACCAAAATAATTGATGATTATTCAAAATAACCGTTAGTTAATCAAAACAACTGTTTGTAAAACAAAATAACTGAAGGAAACCTGCATGTACAGTCAAGTTGAGTATTATATTATTGTAGTAATAGCATAATGTTGTTAAAATTAATGTTTTCAATAACGTACCCCAACGCATACCTTCATGTGCTAAATTTAGTACATAGAGATATGTGATGGGGTACATTATTGAAGACGTTAGTTCCCCCATCTGGGGAATCTATAGAATATTCATTACTGCAATAACCAATCATATCGCTGGATTCAAAAAATTTCGACCAATCAGAATGCGTATCCAGGTGCAACTCCCAAATAGCGGTTTCACGGACTACTGAAACTATCAGTATACTATATAGGGTAAATCCAGCTATCCGAATCCGAAGGTCCAGCTACCCGAAGCCGAAGGTCCAGGTAGCCGAATCCGAAGGTCCAGGTAGCCGAAGCCGAAGGTACCAGCTGGCCGAAGCCGAAGAATGCACCAGGTAGCCGAAGTTCCGAAGGTCCAGCTAGCCGAAATCAGAAGGTCCAGCTACCCGAAGCCGAAGGTCCCGCTACCCGAAGCCGAAGGTCCAGCTACCCGAAGCCGAAGGTCCAGCTACCCGAAGCCGAAGGTCCAGCTACCCGAAGCCGAAGGTCCAGCTAGCCGAAGTACCAGCTGCCCAAAGAATACATAAAACTAAACTGCATCAAGTACTTAATCTATTACGTACCAAACTACTATGTATTCATTTTTAGCTCGGCTGAGTAAGGCGACTATGCTTTATTTGATTCGCCCTTTCAATAGTCATAAAATCAACAGCAGTAACATAATTTCCACCTTTATACCGAAAACCTGTACATTATTTATATTTGAAAATTAGATAACACCCTTTAATTGGGGTTTAAAGTTACCGAGATTTTTGCAGTCATTAAATCCCCAAAACTAGATTGTAAATTATACAACGTAATTATTGACTGTTCTAGATTATTGAATAACGCTTGTTGAATTTCAAATTTTTAATAGGTGGAAATTTTAAAAATTAGTTTTCTTAAAATCAATGCAGATTGGGCCACAAGTTTCAGTTATCTGAGATTATTGCCTATAACTTTATAGTTTAAAGTTTTTGTGGGATACTCTGCATTGAGTAACAATAGTGATTTAAACATTTCCAAAATACTTAAAAAATAAAAAATTCAACATGCTCACAGATTGACTAGCTTGACCTTCTGATTTCGGCTAGCTGGTACCTTCGGCTTCGGCTATCTGGACCTTCGGGTTCGACTAGCTGGTACTTCCGCTTCGGGTAGCTGGTTTCGGGTAGCGGGACCTTCGGCTTCGGCTACCTGGACCTTCTGCTTCGGCTATCTGGACCTTCGGGTTCGACTAGCTGGTACTTCCGCTTCGGGTAGCTGGTTTCGGGTAGCTGGTACTTCGGCTTCGGGTAGCGGGACCTTCGGCTTCGGGTAGCTGGACCTTCGGCTTCGGGTAGATTCACTTATCCCTTCGGCTTCGGGTAGCGGGACCTTCGGCTTCGGGTAGATTCACTTATCCCATCGGCTTCGGGTAGCGGGACCTTCGAGTCGGCTAGCTGGTACTTCGGCTTCGGCTAGCTGGACCTTCTGATTTCGGCTAGCTGGACCTTCGGAACGTCGGCTACCTGGCACATTCTTCGGCTTCGGCCAGCTGGTACCTTCGGCTTCGGCTACCTGGACCTTCGGATTCGGCTACCTGGACCTTCGGCTTCGGCTACCTGGACCTTCGGCTTCGGCTACCTGGACCTTCGGCTTCGGCTACCTGGACCTTCGGCTTCGGCTAGCTGGACCTTCGGCTTCAGGTAGCTGGACCTTCGGATTCGGCTAGCTGGATTTACCCTACTATATACCATTACCATGTACTACCATTTTATGTAGTATGTTTTTTGTGCCACTTTATTCTAAAAAGATGGGGTGGGATTTTAAACCAAAATACCTCATAATTAGTTAGTAACTAAGGTGATTTTCAAAAAAATTTGACTTACTATGCCAGTATAAAAGAATTGGACAAAATGAGTTTTATGCTCCGCCTATATCACCACATAGCTCGCGTTCTTATAGTGATAAAACAAACAATGATAGTGGTACATGTAGATGTAGTAAAAGTGGAGCATGAAATTCATTTTTTCAAATTTTATTATACCCGCACTAGTCTCTTGATTCTCTCAGACTCTTGTCTAGAATCTATACCTATTTGCTGGCAAATGGGTCTAGAGAGGTTCCCTCTAAAAAAGTGCATCAGGTTTGTAATGATATTCATTACAAATTGTTGATGGCCGATGCTGAAATGAGGGGAGACGGCCAAAATATCCATGGTTATTATAATAAATAATAAATCTGAACACAGTATTTTCATTTCAAAATTTTATATGACTTTCATAAACATTCTCAGGGGGAATATTTATTGCAACATTTGACTTCTGCATTACAGTAGTTTGATATCAGTATATATTACATACCTTAGCATCAAGATTCGTCTAAATAGGTTAGTTGGTCCGGGAGTTGGCAAATTAAAAGTGCACTTTTTTCACCTCCATATTCACCTGCCTGTAATCACCATGGTAGTTAGCAATGGCAGTCCTTTATCCTATCCAAGCCCTGGAGGACAAATTATAGGATTTGTCCTCCAGAAGTGACAAAAGTGAATTTTTAATTTGTCAACTACCGGACCGACTAACCTGTTACCATATAGACGAATCTTGCCTTAGCATATCATGAGGCATACTAAAGGGCTTAGTTAGGGTAGATTTTTCGGTTATACATCATCAATATTGCAAGTCACTGCAATATTACTCATTTATCAGCGAGTTTTATTCTTTTTAAATTGATTTACAGCGCCAGTGCCACCCTATTTGCTTAGCTATAGTTAACAGGCGACATTAAAGCCACATTTGGCGTTCAATTTTATCCGACCAAAACCATTTTTACCAGTTGTCCAATTAAATTGCCTAATAAATAGGACAGCAACTAAAATTGGCAAGTAAATTGGAAAGCGACTAAAATCGGCTAGTAACTTGGACAGCGGCTAAATGTGTTTGATTATTTAAAGACTGTCGGGTACTGCTCTTGGGTGACAATAGTGACACTTTGTTGTCTCCATTAGAGACAGAGATTGTTACTGAAAAGTGTACTTTTAGAACTCTCAAACTCAATTATAACTACTATTCATAGAGTGGAGCAGTGTCATATGATATGATAAGTGTAGCTAGTAATATGATATGATATAATATGATATGGTGGTAATAATATGATATGCTGAAAGGTATGTAATATATTCTAATATCAAACTACTGTAATGCAGAAGTCAAATGTTGCAATAAATATTCCCCCTGAGAATGTTTATGAAAATCATATAAAATTTTGAAATGAAAATACTGTGTTCAGATTTATTATAATAACCATGGATATTTTGGCCGTTTCCCCTCATTTCCGCATCGGCCATCAACAATTTGTAATGAATATCATTACAAACCTGATGCACTTTTTTAGAGGGAACCTCTCTAGACCCATTTGCCAGCAAATGGGTATAGATTCTAGACAACTCAGACTCTTGAGTACGAACTAGTACTATAATAAGAATAGAATACAGGAAATCTTGATTAGCGTATGGTATATCCAAAGGATAAGGATTATAATAATATTTAGTTGCTACTTTCTAAAAGTCAAAAATTAAAAACTCAATTTTGATCGCAGCTGAGACGATGGAAGAATTTCAAAATCCTCCCACCACTCAACCGAGTTCGGATTTTATGGACAGTGACAGCTTTGATATTAGTAAATACAAAATCAAATGTGTAAGTGACTGTCAAAAAATAATTTGGTGGAATATTTATTTCTGTGGTGCAAACAACTCAAAATGGGGTCTGCTCTAACTAGGGTAGTTTAGTTTTTGATAGTGATTTCTCCAAACCAATTAATAAAATTATTCGAACACAATTTCTTAAACCGTTAACAATAGCAATAGAATGATAAGGCCAAGAAAAGTCAAAATAAGTTCTATGTTTTTGGTCTGCATCTTCCCGTATCTTTTATCTAATGAAAATGAAACTAATAAATAAAAACTATTATAATGTAGAACTGGAACAGTATTTACTATATTCCTGATTTCATCACAGCCGAAGAGGAAGCATTTTTAGTGGGGCATATAAATAAGTCTCCAAAGCCAAAATGGACTCAACTTTCAAATAGAAGACTGCAGAACTGGGGAGGAATCCCGCATCCTAAAGGCATGATTGCTGAAGACCTCCCTCATGTAAGAAAACCAAAAAATATCTGTAACACAGTCATTGCTAATTTAGGTTGGTAATTTTTATAATTTAATACAAGTAATATAGGTAATATTTTAAACGTTTTATTCGGTTATTTTACAGTGGCTGAAAAAGTACACAGAGAAAATTGGACGTATGGAACTTTTTGATGGGAAAATTCCCAATCACGTCCTGGTAAACGAATACGATGCTGGTCAAGGCATAATGGTATATTTTTCGAAACATTTTAGCTGATTTGCGTAGATTATAATATAAGTTGTAATTATGTGATTCATTATTAATGATGTAAATAATATTGTTAAGTTACTTATTACTGCGTATTCACAAGCCGTAAAAATATTGTATGTGTCACCATCTGAATTAATTGAAATTCTATATTATGTATATGAACATCCCGATGTTTACAGAAGCATGTCAAGTAAACCTTCGTTTTGATAAATGCTGGATATTTCTTCAAATATCCATATTTTGACTGACATATTCGCTACTTTTTAGATGCCCGTCGATTTGGCAAAATTCAGTTTGGAAATTGACCGATAAACAGTTTGGCAAAAGTCCTGTAGATAATTTGGAAAAACGATGTGTACCTAAAAGGAACTTTTGAATGTGCAGGTTCTCTTTATCAACTCAGCAATGCTTGTCTTATAAAACCAAAAGAGCAACCAATATTGACCGTGACCGTACACACGTTTTGTCGAACTTTATTCCGTACTGGCAAAAACGACACTTGCCAAATCCACATGGGTCATTTTATAACATTTTCCAAATTTATCTACATTTGTTTATTTCTAAACCAAACATCCAAGATTCAAAAAAAATGATAACAACTTAATTTTGTTCCGATTTTGCACATTGAAATGCATGGACGTGGCAATATAAATGCTGTTACAATTACAATTACAACATTTATTATACGATTTATAAAAGAGGAGTCACTGCATACATTAAGCTATTTATTTAGCGATTTATTAACTAATTAAGTAGGTCCTGGAGTTGTTTAAGTACAAAATGATGATTTTCAATGCAAACGGTGGTTGACATATTTAAATAACATTGTAATTATTTTGATGATGAATATTAAAAATCGCGCAACTTTTAGCCACATCTTGATGGAAATCTATTCTATCCAAGAATTACAACTATTAACTTGGCCAGTCACACAGTACTTAATTTTTACCACCCAATAACCGGATTGGAAGAAGATGAAGTGAGCGTTTTTTTATTTATACAATATAATTAATTACCTATAAACGAACTAATCATTGTCAATTCACGATTTGGATTTTTTGAATTACCTTTTCATGTATTCGACCATCGTGTTTCTAATTTTCCAGTGTAAATCGTGAATTGAATTTGTAATATTTTAATTACTTAGAATAGAGCAGCAGATGTGGTACTAACACCTTCTTGGAAAGATAGGCTCGCTTTTTCAATTCTGCTTGAACGACGAAGTCTTTTGATTCTCCGAGATGAGTGCTACGATCACTTCCTGCATGGCATTGATGAAATCTCAAAGGATAAACTGAACTCGTCAATAATCAACTTGGGAGAGCGTGGAGGAATTGGAGACGAACTCATCCGATCCACAAGAATTTCCCTAACAATTCGATTTGTACCGAAAACGACTAAAACGCTAATCAGACTGTGATAATCACCTCGAGAACAAATATTTTATATCGAATCACAATAATTATAATAACAAAAATATAAATTCAAATGTATTCACTGAGTCTTTTTCATTCTGGTGGCTAAATTTGGGTGTAGCTGTGACTGCCTTTTTTTGATGAGAATTGTTTCGTAGTCTTCATCCTCATCCTCGTCTTGGTCATAAACTTTCTTTCTCTTAGATTCTTCTTCGAGGAAGTACGGAGCAATTAACAGGCAAATTATCGTGAACACTGTCAAAAATCACTTTGTTTAGTTACTTTGTGTTAACATTCCAGTATTTAAGGTTCAAATTCACGCACTGACAGAAGCAAGCAACCCACAAAATAAAGCAATTAGCCCAATTGAAATTATGCAGTTGCTAAGTATTAAAAAATTAAGAGTTTCAAATGAAAATTACTATATACTTTCTTCTATTTTAAAGGAATTATCTATATAATAATAGCAATTCATTTCCCCTTTAACATCAATCTACGACTTTCAAATTTTTAATGGATGTTCGTATCATAGTCAGAACCCCAAACCTCAAGTTTCAAAACGATATCTTTCATAGAAATCGTTTTATGATTTTTTGAATTTCGAATTTTAACATTGAAGGAGTGGGAGAAAACGCTCCGATCTGTCACGCTTTGTCCAGAAACTCCTCCTACAGTTTTCATCCGATCTTTACCAAACTTCTTCCTGACCTACTCGACTTAATAATGAAGACGGTAGCCCCACCAGTTTTTTATTTTTTAGTAGAAAATAGTTTGCCAGTGAATTTCAAAAATTTGACAAAGTCCTACTCTTTAAGCAGGCAGGCCTCCGCCATGTAAAGGGATTAGTGTCTCTTTCACCTCGAACGGGGCGACCGCAGCAGAGTCAGACTATTAATAGCAAGGCAACGTTTGACGATGATTTGGTTGTTAATTGAATAGGTTGACTTGACTTAACATAGAATTGGTTAGTTACTGTAACGGGGTAAGAAAATAGATAGCAATAACGAGGACGATTAAAATAGTGGTAGCTAATTCAAATAATAGAGCTACTTAAAATGGAGGTGAAAATGACGGAATATTTAAGATGACGGGAATATTTAATATAAGATATAATTTTAAATAACAGGAATGTTTAAAATGACGAGGTTATTTAAAATGACGAGATGTTTTAAAATGACATTTATAGATTTAAAACAACGAGGTTATTCAAAATGAAGTGGTGATTCTAAACGACGAAATTATTTAAAACGACGGGGTTATTTAAAACGATGGGGTTATTTAAAATGACGACTATTTAAAATATGGAGTCATTTACAATGACATCTATCTATATCTATAAGCAATTTTTTAAACATTTTGATATGTTAATTTTCATACTTTTTTAAATCATAATGCAAATACATACTCATGACATGATCTACCGTCCCCATTAACCTTTTCGGCTCAAAATACATGAACACATGTAGTTAGGCAACGGATTTTGATGTCAAAATACAATAATGCACGTAGTTACAAAGTATACATCTGGGACAAAATACAAGAGTGGATGTATTATCCGCTCGTTTAATATCGGGACTGATTATGAATTTCGCGCAAATTTTTGAGTGATACTGTTACCAGTTGCTTGCGTTACTATACTTCTCTACACAATAGTATATTATAACATTAGGCGGAGTTATTATGACGTCAAAGTATTTATAATTTCCGTTTATACAATAGTTATTTTCAATGCCAAATTGTCTTGACTGCATCTATTCATGTAGTTGTATAAAATGGCAACTGGACAAGCTACAATACGTATTGTAGTTACGATAAAATGCTGGTGTAAGAACACAAGATACGATAAAATATTTCAAAATTACTTCCCTCAGTACACTTAGACTTGTCAGTAATTTTAAAAGCATTTTAAATCTCAGTTTGAACTTGAAATATTGAGGTCACAACGCAACGGAAGAGGATAAAACTTATTTTCAACACCTCTTGAAACCATTTATCTATACTATATATTAGTTTCCGGAAGTTTGTATATGTGTGTGTCCACCCCCATTTTCCCTTTGTTGACATTTCTAAGAGTAGTAAAACCCTATTTTGACACTTTTAGAAGTAGTAAAACCCTATATTGACACTTTTAGAAGTAGTAAAACCCTATGTTGACACTTCAAGAAACTGTAAAACCCTATGTTGACACTATTAATGTTGAGACTAAGATTGCATAAAATTTATCAAAAAAAATTTTGTGAGTGTGAGGAGATTGAGAGTAGCCAGTTGAAGACTGCATGGAGTTGAAAAAAGTTTTTACTGCTAGGTTTCATGTTAATGTGTCACCACCACAAATGGCGTCAAAAATTATTAAAGAAACAAGCAGCATTTCCTTAGATGCTACTCACGTTTCCGGAAATATATAACTATATATATTTAACACTGCTTTAAAATATATATTTTAAATTTCCGGTCTTCTGGCTACGTAAAAAATTTTCTAGCAAGGTTACCAGTCCTACAAACAGGGTGCTTAAAATTTCAAAAAAATTTATTAGAAAATTTAAAAGAAATTTTTACAATAAAGTTTAAAAATTTTCAGTTTAATGATTAACACAAAGGTTGAAGTAAGGGTAGTTTAACATCGCGCCATAAAATACACAGGGCATACCAGGACCCGCTTTCGAGGGACCTAACCAAATTGAAACAACAACATTGATAGGTATTTGTACAACCCAAGGTTGGTGGATATGGTAACACAGTCTGCCACTAGTATTAGGTTAACTTATACTTGTTTGAAATATCACACAAAACCACTTGTGGGGATCAAAAGAGAGGTGACCATCGATTTTATAGATTTTAACCCTATGGTACGGCGATACCTGTTCGTTTCCCTTATAAGTGGTTTTAGGTGATATTTCAAACAAGTAAAAGCTAACCTAGTATTAGTAACAGAGTGTGTTATACATATTCACCAAACTTGGTGCAATCAATAGCTAACTTCAACCAACACAAACCCTTAAAGCTACGATTTAAATATACACCCATCCGTGCATATTTTTCCATATTTATTGGAGAATATTTAAAAATGATCAAAGAACCCCGATAAAATTCAAAAATGATTCCGAAAATTCAAAAATTAAAACATTCAAAAAAGAAAATGATCGAGGAGTCTTGAAAAAATTCGAAAATGTTTTAAGAATTAAAGATATTCTAAAATGAGTAAGAATATGGAAAAGATTAATATATAATAATATATTAATAAAATGATTAAAGGATTGAAAATATTCGAAAAAGATCGAAGGTTCTTCAAAATATTCGAAATAGATCGAAGGATCTCAAAAATATTCAAAAAAGGTCGAAGGATATCCAAAAGACTCGAAAAAGATTGTGGAATCTCGAAAATATTTGAAAATGATCGAAGAATGTCGAAAATATTCTAAAATGATTGAAGAATTAAAAATATTTGAAAATGAGCGAAGAATGTCGAAAATATTCTAAAATGATTGAAGAATTAAAAATATTCGAAAAAGATCGAAGGTTCTTCAAAATATTCGAAAAAGATAGAAGGTTCTTCAAAATATTCGAAAAAGATAGAAGGTTCTTCAAAATATTCGAAAAAGATAGAAGGTTCTTCAAAATTATTCAAAAAAGATCGAAGGATATTGAATAGATTAAAAAGGGTAAAAAAACCTCGAAAAGATTCGAAAAAAACATTTTAGTCTTGAACCCACCCTTAGCATTTTGATCAACTAAAATGCATTGACTCCTCTTCTCTCATAGTTGATCAGACGATTTGGTGTCCATTTGGGGGTGTTAATTTATTGGGTGGGGATACCCGTCCCCTCCCAAAAAGCTATGAACCCCGTTTACGCTACTGTTACCCGCGGGGGATGACGATGACTCCCTAAATTATTATTTCACTGTTCTGCCATTTCAAAAATCATCAATAGCAGAAATCGCAAGTAGGCCGTGGCAACTCTTGCGATATCGCAACTTTGCCACAAAGATGAGAATATCATCCCTGGCCATCAATAGGTAGTACAAATCAAGAGGCCTAGATTACAAGGTGAAGGATACTCTCAGATTTTGCACCCTATTCGAATTCTACCTATACTGCCAGAGAGAATAAGCATCCAATCCGAAAGTAACCATGGTTATAATGGTTTGCTGCATACTCTTCCGTGGTCATTTGTAAAATAAGATTCGGTTACAAACGACTGGGAACCCTTCCTATGTCTCCACCTTGTATTGTAATGGTATTGATATAAAATGTGTAACTACCAACTAGCGTAACCAAATCAACGCATCTTGGTACAGATACTACAAAACGTATTGTATTTTGTCTTGTTGTCATTTTGTAAGTTTTGTCACCATTAGAAAAAAACTCGGTCTGGAGATAATTTCGATAACAAATTATCGGTCCAGAGATTTGTTTCCATAATAATATCTAAGGGAGTTTTGAAAGTTTATTCGCAAGAAATGTGGTCACTATGGGACATTTTTTGAGAAATAATATTGTGCCGAAAAGGTTAAGGGGTTACCCATTTCCCGTTCGGAGAACGGGCCTATTACTAGTAAGGAATATTAGAGAAAAAGTTACCTAAAGGGTGGTAAAGTGGTAAAACGATAATGTGGGGTATATTTTAGGAGGATTTTGCGATTGCGAAACCTAAAGCAATAAAGCATATCATAGTTTAAGTCTTTCATTCCTCAGTAACCCTAATAGGAAGGTTTAATAATATCCTTCTTGGGAGGCAAAAATATTTTTCTTCCTGGTCACATGTTTCTCGATTTTCCGAAACTCTACGAGTCCCAATAAAGACAATAAATTACAAAAAATCTACCATCCGAAAAAAGTCCCCTTTCGTGAAAAGTAATTTCCATTTACCCCCGTGAAAAGAATTACGCTGATGCTATCACTGAAAATGATGCGTACTTCTCATGAATAGAATTTTTTATTTACGTGAAAAAATGGCTTCCTTCTCGATATTATTTCCTAAATGCGTCTTCTACGTTTTATTTGAATTCCCGCTATCAAATACCTTCCAATTAATGTTTTCGATAATGTACCCCAACGCATACCTTCATGTGCTAAAAGTACATAGAGGTATGCGTTGGGGTACATTATCAAAAACATTAATTCTGAACAATTATTTCCAAAGAAAAAATCGAAAGATGGTAAGTTCAATCTTTACTCTATAAAGATAAAGTGGGGCATGCGCAAGGGATTCTTTCACATTCTTGAATAAATGTTTGTATCTACGTCCGTAATATTTTGTAATTAATGAGTAAAGGTAATATTTTGCAATTAATGAGCAAAGCCTAGACTACTGAGTCCAATCAACGGTCTATGAAATTCGGGCCAATGCGCAGTCGCTAGAAATTTACTGATTGCAACATTTTCTAGCACACTTTGTGTGCTAGGATTCAACTAGTTCATTAATATCTAGAATTCAGAAATTGTGGTGACTGTAGCCGTGGGTGGGTGGGTTATTGGGATAATGAGTCAATGGTATGATGATAAATAATTGACTCTTACGTGATATCATAATAGGAAAAACAACATAAAAGTTGACAGCGGCTGTGTAGTAGTAAAATGCTTCGGAGCCATAGAATAGAATGGTGAGAGTGAGGGATATAATGGATAGAACAATCACTGGCATATGGTGAATACAAACTGCACAATGAACCATTATCACCCCGTTCAACAAACAATATCGACCCATCAGTCTCGCAAATGTTGGCGTCACTGCAAAAATAATCATTATATTTAAAGTTAGTCGTAACTTCATCTAATGAGCATTATGGCTGTCCCAATGTGGATCCATAACCATGTGATGAAACTTCGGAGTTTTACCTTTAAAAATTTGGAATAGCCTACGGGACGTAAACAAAGGAAATTACGTATGGAAACCATGGAAACAATTGTATGATTACGTCATTACGTCCCGTAGCCTATTTTTTATAAATCCGAAGTTTCATCACATGAGAAAGGAGAGGTCATAAGTAGTTGTAGAAACACATTGGGCTGTCCCAAATCTAGTGCGTATTCGAAAGGAAATTGACCACAAGAATTTTGACAGAAATAAGGAAAAGAAGGGATAATTGAGATGAAAAATAATAGTGAAGAAGAAGAGGAAAAAAGAGAAACGAGATTCCACTCGAGTGGAAGCAATAGAGGGAGTATGTCAGTTTGGTTACCATTTTCAGCATCGGAGCCCTCTTGTACAATGAAGAGATTGCCTTGGAGGAAGTCCTTCTCGTCAATGAAGCATCTGATTGCAGTACTAAACTCTACGAAGGCAACAAAAGCGATCCAACCCCGCATGGCATAAATCACTGCATGCACCATAGTCGCCCTTCTTCTGAACTTCGGTGTGGGTGCGCCGGATACTCACAAAACACTTTACAAGGTTGCCTCTACATGAAAATATCACAATTAGGACACTACCCGATTTCCGCCGCCAAATGCGAATACAGAGGGTACGGGCGGGCATACTGTCTAGCTTTATAAAAATCCGAATGATGACCTCTAGTAACCCCATTGCTGACAAATATTTTTTGAGTACTATACTTCACACCAAATTACAGAAACCCTACAGTCTTTGGCGTCACATTTGGCTGCAACCACAACAACATTATTTATTAAACCGAAATAAAATAAATATTGATGAAAAAATATTTGTTATAGGCGGGGCTAAATGGGGTTACTAGAGGTCATCATTCGGATTTTTATAAAGCTAGACAGTAGGCATACTTTCTACGGGCACGGGCAGCCACCAGCACCAAAATGCTGCCCGTGCAACTCTCTACTGTTCATACAAACTAGTTACCTATTTAATACGTTAACAATTTTTGGGATTGTCGAATTCTCGTATCTAGCCTTAATTTTAGTATTTAATGGTTGAATAAAAACTTTTTTAACATGCCTTGTTTTTCTGATGTCTGATCTCGCTATTTGGTACATATAAGGTGGTGGTACATCGTTCTATGAGTTGATAATTTGCAAACAGAACTTTTTAAGAATAACACCTCTCCGATCAATGGGCAATGATATGATAGGACCAAGTAGGCTTATTTTGTCTAAAATGGGTCTAAAATAGCCTAATAATCACATAAAATCGCGCGAAGCTCGAAATTTTTTGGTATTTTGAGAATAAATTTCCCTTTTTCTTGGATTTGGGGGGGGGCATTTTCCCCCAATGCCCCCCTCAATACGGCCTTGTCTACCTACGATTGTCTATAATCTCTCCATGCCCAACTCTGGGCAATATTTATCGTAATCGGAATATGACAATTTCAATTTAAAACCCTTTATCATTGACAATGATAATGCTCGTTTTTGAACATTTTAAATTATTACAATTTGCTCTTTCGTTAACCTAAACCCCAAAGTTGGTCCAATATAGGATGTATATGCTTGCACAAGTTCCTTAACTGACAACCCAGATCGCCTTAGATTTATCATCATATTCATTTTCGTCGATGCTTTCTGCACGATATATTTCGTATGGGTATTCCATTCTAAACTTGATATTGTTACTCCCAAAGAACCTAGAATACAGAAGGAAAGGCAAATAATCATATTTTGTTGCTATTGGAAAGTTACGTCATCTGCAGTACTTTTTAAATGGGATTTGTTGGAAATCGAATTTCGAAATGAGCATTTCCCATTTAAAAAGTACTGCAGATGACGTCACAAAATTGTTTTTTCATTTTTGAGATTTTCTATGGGGATTTGCCGCGGGTTGGTTACTCCTAACAGTTTAGAAGACTGTAATGTTACCATTTCTACTCCCTCAACAGAGAAGGCCCAACTATCCAACAAAAGTGCTGATAACCCTACTGACATTGATTTGATAGAAACCATTCGTACATATCATGAAGTCATGCCAACCACAATCTTCATAGGAGATTTTACTTACCCTGAAATTCAGTGGATAGATTCGCCAAATTATGTTCACCCTCAGCACGAAGCTGGATCGTTTCTCAGCCTTTTAGATGACCTATACCTTGAACAAGCCATTGACTTTTACACAAGAATTCGAAACGACAATCAAAGTACACTTGATTTGTGCTTAATCCCAGACAAAAACATGATTTACAACACAAAAGTCTTACCGCCCTGGGGAAAAAGTGATCATGTTGTTATTGTATTGGAATTACCCATTTCGTCTGAAGCCCCTGCTAAAGTCATTAACGACTATAAGGCAACTGACTTTAGGTCCTTTAAAAATGAGCTAGGAAAAATAGACTGGAATGAACTTTTTAATAATCTAAGTGTATCCGACATGTGGGACTGTTTCAAAAACAGAATCTTGGACTTTGTAGCAACTTCAGTGAAAATTCGAAATCATTTTATAAATATTGCAAAAACGCCACAGCCTTGCCTATGATGACAATGTCCAACTGAGAAATTACAAAGAATTTTAACGAAGCCAGTGAAACTCTAGCTGAAACTTTCACACGAGTGTTTACTGTTGACCCAACTCCTCGCAACATAATTTCAACTGAGAATAGTGAAAAATACGAAATACCTATTGAAGACATCCGATCGAAGCTAGAAAGACTAAATATTAATAAATCAGTGGGACTGGGCAACATACCGCCACTTATCTTGAAAGAGTGTGCAGCACTTCTCTCACTACCTTTACACATAATATTTAATGCATCGTTGGAAACATCAGAGCTTCCAAAGGATTGGAGATCGGCCTATGTTTGCTGTTTACATAAAAATGGCTCAAAATGGGATCCTACTAATTATCGCCCAATAAGTCTGACCTTTATTTGTTGCAAAATACTTGAATCCTTTGTAAAAGACCATCTCTTAAAGACATGTGACATTAGTAATAGACAACATGGTTTCCGACCAAGGAGATCATGCTTCACTAATCTTCTGACGTTTTTAGAGTTTGTGACACATAGTGTGGACGAAGGTCATATAGTGGACTGTGTTTATGTAGATTATGCCAAGGCTTTTGACAAAGTGTCAATAAATCTGCTTGTGAAAAAAATACAATCCCAACAACCTAGTGTCAACCCCTATGTACTTAAATGGATAGAAAGTTTTCTTCAGAATCGCACCTATCAAGTAAGAGCTAATAGGGAAATGTCAACCCCGCAATCTGTAACTTGGTCCCCCAAGGTGGGATAATATCGGCCATTCTTTTAGACCTCTTCGTCAATGACCTCCCAGAACAAATAGAAAGTGAAATGGAACTTTATGCCGACGATTCAAAATTATTTGCAGTAAGAGCGGATAACCATGACTCACTCACCATACAAGACGACGTAAACAGACTCTCCAAATGGAATAAAGACAACTTCATGGAGATTAATAAGAGTAAAACGCACGTTCTAAGTATCAACTTGGCTACACATACCCCTGTCAAAATTGGCTTCCTGTGTTAAATAGCTACATACCATTCAAAATTAGGAACTTCCTTGGAAACTTTGAATTTTGTTATTTTGAAGTGTTGTCATTGGCCAAGTCAGCCTTTTTCTGCAGCCTGTTTGATTGAAGTCTAGCTGGGTGCATTCAGTCCACGGGCTGGGAGAAGCCCGTGGTCATGGATACAGCCACTGATCCCCTCGGTTTTATCTTATTCAAACTGGTGGCAGAAGGAGAGCAAAACAAAACACATCCTCTTATTGACTTCACCAAAAGTGGTAGGAGCTACATTTATGAAGATTCTGCAGATTACTGTTGCTATTGGCTCCCTGTGTTAAACAGCTACATAACCCATTCAAAATTATGGAACTTGGGTGTAAACGTAAACATTTTGTTATTTTGAGTGTATTGCACTGCTGTCTTGTGTTTGCATCCTCAGTTAGTTTGTCGGTTAGTAGGGCTATGGGTTTCGGCTACTATTAAGAGCATATTTTTATTCGAATTTCGAAATATTTCAAAATTTCGAATTTCGAAATAATAAAGGAACAGCCACCTTAATAAAATTTTTTGCAGAATTTTTTCCGCCCATGGAGATGAATAGGGAAATTTTCGCCGTGTGACGTCATTTCAGCTAAGCAAAACAAAAAAATCAAAAGTGCCTGGGAATGCCGGAGGTTGCAGGTTGTCATGCACCTAGTAACCCTCGAGAGCCGTAATAAAACTTTGACTAAATTAACTAGCAATAAAAGAAGCCTAATTTTAAGTTGTTGTAGACATCAGCTAAATGGCAGAGAGATATTTTTCGGATTTGATGGAGGAGGAGGAAGACGAAGAGCAGGATTTGTCGAAGGATATTGCCCTGGCCGTTGCTTCTATTCTAGCAGAAAGTGATCTTTATAACAACCAGCAGCAGAGATCAAAAAGTCACGACTCAATCGACAATTTGGCTGTTGACGTCGGCGGAAGTTTGCTGCCACGGAAGAAAAACTCAGCATCAGCAGGTGTTGAAAAGAAAGTCACGAAACCCTTTGGGAAAGTAGCAAAGGCCAGAAAGACAGGAGACAAGTCTAGAAGTAGCAAATCTAAATCAAGTGTCAAGTTGACACCAACCATCCAGACTGACGACCAATGGGACACCGTTGAAAATCAATGCGACACTAAAGTAATATTTTTTTTGTCCATAGAAATTATAACGGAAAAAAATTCCCAACTTTACATCAAATCCCACTTTTTTCCAAAATTAAAATGCCCACCATTAAACTTTCTGAACGGAATTTCAGAGAGTATGGGCAGAGTAAGATCCGATGGCGCTTTGTTAAAATTTTAGATGCCTATAAGCTATATAGCTTGCAGGTGCAGTATACAATATTCACATTGTTTATTAAAAATGAAAAAAAAATTTGGAATTTTTTGAAATCCCATACATGGTACATGTATGGGATTTATTTCAAAAATGTCAATAATTTTTATTTGAAATAAGTTAACTGTTCTAAAAACACATGCACATATTGTATATGTAATTCATGTATTTCCAAAATTTCAATTATTTCAAATATTTCATTTTTCAAGAAAATTTCTTGAAATAGAATATTATGTCATCGAGAGTGTAATTCATAACAATAAGCACCATCTGCCCTCTAAGTGTATCATTTACCGCATCTCACCGAAATTTCATAGACCATTTCCAATTGAGAAGCCGCATATTATTGCCCCGATCAATCTTTGATGCGTGTTTGAGGGAGGCTGGGCATTAGGGTTCAACTTTACATGTACATTAAAACATGCACAGGAGAGTAGCAGACGATGAATCGTGCATTTCTGTGAAGTAGAACTGAGTCTATTAATAAATTATTGAAAATGAGATGTACGGACAGACAGACATAGGTAGTTCGTTGCTCTAGTTCGAGGAGTCGATGAGAGAGAAAGAACCCCTAATAATGGATATGCGTGTGTCCAATGCGTGCAGATAATATACCGTTCTTATACACACAAAAGGTAGTTTCACTTTCTTCACTATATCTGACTAATCTGACTATAATTTATTTCATCGACCAATCTCCTTGTCACTACGCAGCAAGGTATTTTACCACAAACCCAATAAACTCCTAAATATTTATTCTATTCTTAGGAACACTGAAATAAGGAATGGAGAAGTAATTGTCTAGTAATGTATTATTTAGTGTATTTTAATTTTTAATATCATATCGGAAACTGTACATACTAGACACTTACACTATATTAGTGCCATTAGGGAAATAGTCGACATAATATTATATGACTATATGAGTCAGTCTCAAAATTTCAACCAGAGACGCCGGCGGCCGCAGAGAAAAGTGCAAGCTTCAGCTCAGGCAGTTATTAAGGTTGTCTCGGCTGAACGCCAATTTTCACATTTCGCAGATTCAAGAAAGCTGCAGAAGGATATTACAATTTAAATAGTCAATAATATGAGGAAAATAATTTTCTCTAGTTGGCGGTTGGAATGTTAGACTTTAACACCAAGCCCTCAATTTTTAAAATAGTTAGCAATAATAATACCCCTAAAAGCCTTGCAATTCAATTATCATATCATAAGATCACATATATATGTAGTGTTGTAGCAGATGGCACCCGAGAGACCCTTATATGGTAGCCTTTAAGATTCAGACTCATTTTTCATAGCTCCAGTGAAGTCCCGTATGCAATGTAGAGAGTTGCACGGGCACAGGCAGCCCGTACGGGCAGCTGCCCGGCCCGTGCCCGTACGGGCACGGGCGGGCACGGGCACGTTAAACGGATTTTTCACGGGCATGTACGGGCACCGGGCTCGCTAAGTATGCTCACGGGCAGGTACGGGCGGCACAGGCTAATCAAGGATACTCACGGACGGGCACGGGCGGGTATGAGTCAACCAAGGATTCTCACGGGCAGGCACGGGCCCATCAAAGATGTTCACGGGCGGGCACGGGCTGCCCGCGGGCGCCCGTAACTTTATAATCACAATAACTGTACACAACACAACATGTACAATGCAATAATGAATGTTCCGTGAAACATGCTTATATTATTATAACACAGATATTAGTCTTCTATAATAAAATCGCACTAATACCTGACCTGACTATCATTTTTGGTAGGAGAGCCTAGGAAACCTGCATATATTACGTAACCTAAAACCCCCTCTCCCAAGTGTAGCGCAAGTGCTAGCTGTAACTCTTTTGGACATCGCCTCCTCCCATCAACTATAAACGTTCCTTGAAAGCACGAAAGCGCATGCCCCCTCACTCTAAACCAACGAAATGAGTTGTTTCATATTATTATAACCGCTTCCTATCGGTATTCTATGATTATAACATCAGAACAATAATACAAATTCACATAAGATGATTAATGGTGATTGATTAGAAATAATTAGCTAAAGAAGACAATCCGTTTTCCAAAATCCCGGAATCCTATTTTTCTGATTTTAAAGGGGAACATTCTGGGGTGTTTATTAAAAATTGAGTATTTTATTATTCCCTGTATTGGACACTACGAAATAGCTATTATTTTGGTTTAGGAATTTTTCCAATTGACCTGGAATTGTTTTTATGTGATGGGGGCCTGCTTAATTTCTCTTGAGTGCCCCTTAGCTGGGTTGGGTTCACTAGTATTATATAAAAATCTACTGCGCACTACACACTACACACACAGTACGTTAGCGTATATTATAAAGTTTTTATAAAGATCTTTTGCGGGCACGGGCACATGTTACAGAATTTTCACTGGCACGGGCGGGCACGGGCACATGCTACAGAATTTTCACGGGCACGGGCGGGCACGGGCACATGCTACAGAATTTTCACGGGCACGGGCGGGCACAGGTACGGAACACAGATTTTTTGCGGACACGGGCGGGAACGGGCCAATTTAGGATGACCACGGGCGGGCTCGGGCAGCCCTGGAAAAATCAGGATGCTCACGGGCGGGTTTGGGCGGGCACGGGCTCATTTGTTACGGGCACGGGCGGGCACGGGCACTAAATTGCCTGCCCGTGCAACTCTCTAATGCAATGTAAGCTTATTATCCCAACTGAACTACTGACTGACGGTGTTATTCCTCAAACAATTTTTCAAATCATGATTCCCTTTTATACTCATTTAATGCTACGAAGATTGTTTTATGATTTATTATTGTCAATTAATCATCAATTCAATTGACCAAAATTTGAAATAATTCTCCAGTTAGATGAAATGCTGGACTCTGATCATGCAATAACCAAATGGCTTGCTCCTCAACCTCCAGCAGCGATGATTCCACGGAATGCTACAATGACCGACGTATCTTTGTATTTGGGAAGAGTGCAGACTTACATTAATCAACTTGGGTAAGTTAAATTATACAGCCTCAGAAATTGCAAATCTTTCTATCATTAAAGAATTCCAGCAAAAACGTGCAAAGAAATATTCTCGAATGAATTATTCGGAATTGACTGATTGGAGATTGATTTATATCATTGGTGCAGGTACCAAAGGACAGGGGAGCCAAAGATCAAAGTGAACACTCAGATGTCAGTGAAGCATCTGCTGGACACAGCCAAGTCGGTTATCAAAGCTGGTGAACAGATCAAATGTCTTCACGCCCTCGTCCTGGCTATCCACTTCACCAATTGTACTCCTATCATAGAGAGATTCCCTATCAATTTTAAGTACGACACATTCTATTTCTATTCTATTTTCAATTCTAAGTAGTGAATAGAAAATAAAATAGAATTGTGCATGTTGCAGGTCTGAATTTGAAGGGAAGGAGTACAAACATGTGATTCTAGGGATTTATCTGTACGGCTATTTCGGAGCTTTAGGCATCAGTCGAGATAATGGCCTTCAAGACAAACCTCCGTCTTTTGCTCGACTTTCCGACATGATTAACGATTTCCACACTTGCTACACCGAAAGTACTATACTCATAACTACACACAAAATTCTTATGTCGAGAGTATCTATCTATGCCATGGAAAATGCGGCTTTTTGTTGCAGCAGTGCACATGCGCATATACAATTTGCATATTTCATAAAACAAGGAAGTCTGGTATCAGTAAACATTAGCTTATTCCGTAACTAAACAATGTTATTTTGTAATTCAGCACTTGTACCGGGCAAGGACGTATTTAGGGATGGGCTTTACGGGCTGAAGCGCCCCCCCCCGAAATCCAAGAAAAAGGGAATTTTTTCTCAAAATAGCAAAAAATTTCGCGCTCCGCGCGATTATTTGTCGATTTTAGGCCATTTTTGACCCATTTCCTTCAAAAAATGCCAGCGAACATAATATGTACCTAAAATATGTATTGGAAATCTAGCCCCCTCCGAAACTCAGTTCTGCATACGTGCTTGGTACCGGGGCTTTGTAATAATATAGTCATAATTAAATTCTTGGTTCTAAATATTGGAACATGGGTAGGTGGCCATGTACTCGTCGAAGTCAAAATTGGAGGAATTATTACTCACGATCCGTACAGTCTGGAGCCGATACCTTGGAAAATCCATGTCTTCAATTTAAAAAAACTTGTCGACACGGAACTCAGTTCAGGAATTGAACGCTGTGCGAAATTTCTCCGCTCTAAGGTTTCTACTACTATTAGTAGTATTTCTTTTTATTTACCTGGGCCTGCTTTTTTGCTATATAATTACTATATTACTATTCTGTGGTCTTTACTAATAAAATCAGACAAAAAAATCCCCACGTGGCGGAAGAAACATTTTTAGAGTGATGAGTGATAAAACTGATAAATATTTAAATAACTTAGATGGGGTCGTATTGTTTGAAGAATGTTCGTCCAATTGTGCACCCTTTGGAGGTTGCAGCGAGTGCCGTTTCAAAACCGATTTTCCCATCCAAGTCCACGTTTGTCAATAGCAATACTAGTAACGTGACCAGAGTTCGTAAGACAAGGTATAATGTCGACATTCACGTCAAATCTACCGCCAGTTCCGGGGCTCGAATTCAAACAAAGAAATAATATTTTACCTCTAAAAACACCGCAGTCGGTAATTTATTTCATCTCTGACACGACAAAAGGATAAGCATCTTCATATTATAGGTATGTCTAAAATACTTAGTTTACTGGTTTCAATTATAGATATAGTTTCAATGGAAGATAGTTTACCACCCATTTGGATAATTGAATGGATTATACGAACAACCAGCAAACTCAGATCTTAGATAAATTTATGAAAAATCTCTCTTGACAACAAAACTTATTTTGAAAGAGCAGAGACCCGAAAGCCAATACACATTCTATCGCAAACCCCAATTTATGCAGTTGACCTTAGAAGTCGATTTCGGAGACGGCAAGGATGTCATACATTCATAATATGTATAAATGGCCTAAAAATCACATCGATTTTATTTTGGTATTTGGGGAAATTTGGCATTTGCCCCCTATGCCCCCCAACTTTGTTTTTAGTCCTATTGTTCGTTCAGAAAAATTGGAAAGTTCAAAATCTGAAAGGTTTTTTGGATATTTAAATGTTACCATGGTTATTTAGATTTTTGTCTTCAGTGAAATAAAATTTACCATTAAACTAAGATTTCAAAATGATCAACATGTAAAAAGCCACACAGGACTAGCTAATTTTCCTGAACGAACAGTAGTATGTTGCTCTAAATTTCGAATCTGAATAAGAAACGAAACATGTTGGTTGGTTGGTTTCTTGTTTCAATATTATTATATTTGAGCTGAATTTAGATAGCGGGATCTCGTTTCCTCCCATCCCGTTTCCTCCAAATGATCGATTCCAAATAACCAATTATCTGTTTCCTCCAAACTTAATAAAACACCCTAACATCCGTCACTATTTTTTATCTATTTTCTGGCCTAACTAAAAACTTTAAAAAAGAAACATGCTACTTGTTAGGCTTAAATTTTTTAAGTAATGTCAAAAAAGAAGCAAAAAATTGACGGGAACCAAATAACAGAATGGGGCCTTACCATGGCCTTTTAGTTTTGCTATGGAGACGGTTTACGATAGGAAATAGAATCCCAAGTTGCAACATTGCCTATCATTCTAACATAATTTTACGTCTCGTCATACTATTTTTGCTTCTTTTCTGACCTAATCTAATTAAACTGTTTGTGTATAAAACATTGATATATAATGGTGTAAGGAGAGTCCACTAGCGAATTTTGCTAAACATAGATTTCTGAAGATTTATAAGGAATTATTTCTGAGAAAAATCCCTTACCTCTACCTTTCCTATAATGCTTCAACAATGATTGTCCCATTCCAGCATCCTAGTAAACGTTCTGCATTTATTCCGTTTCCAACAAAGAGGTTGTAAAATGTAGAGCCAAAACCGTAATGCCTTTCAATGGTACAAAAATCAATTTCTATTGTCTTCGATTATGCATTAGTAGGTATCGTAAAAATTTCGCGGCGGAAGTAGTCAGATGCATTAGTGGGTATCGGTAAATTAGTAGCTATTCATCAAATGTTACAAAGAAAATACTCTCCACTTTTGCTCTATTCCCTTAATATTATTAGAACCTCTTTGGTTTCCAACAACATAGCGTTTATGCTTCTTGGAGGAAACAGGGGAGGAAACGAGATCCCGCTGCCTAAATTCTGCCTGCAAAAATAAAATTTAATATCCAGAGGGGACTGATAATTTTTTGTTCAGGTTTGTTCGGCTGGATAAATTACCAAGTGATTTCGGGTGTTTTATTTGTTTGTTGTCAAGGATTAAATCATTAAAAAATTTTCCTAATTTATCTACGATTTGAGTTTGCTGGTCATTCGTATAACCCATTCAATTGTTGATATAAATGGTGGCAATTGACAGACCCTTGCCTTGTTTTGCTTTTGCTCTGGATGCTAGTAAATCCTCGCCCTTCGCTCAATAAACTTATATCAAAAACATAACAGGTAAAAACCTTAAAAAACTCATAGGGAGACGCAAGGAAAACCAGAAAACAAGAAAAAGTAGTTTCTGGATAATTAAAATAGGGCGTCATTTAATAAACATGTATGCCCCAGTCTAACGGTTGAAATTGCTTTTGAATCGTTTTTAGCACTGTGCAATGTGAAAATCGGTAAGTGCCATGCTAATAATATGTGGTAGTTTTAGTAGAATTTTAAATAACCTATATCCAAACAAACGACTACAAAAATCAAGATAAACCATGAAAAATCTAGTAGTATACACGTTAAGTATTTTAAAATTTTACTATACTAGTATTCTTTCATTGGCAGATCGGAGGAAACATTCTTTTATTTGGGGAGTAGTAGTAGTATGAATGAGTGTTATCATTTGGTGGTTATCAAGGTGTCTTAAGTCTCCCATATCCACTAGTTACAAGTGGGGACAATGAGATAATTAGGGTAAGGGAATATCGTATTGTATTATTAGTAGAACTCATGACAATAATGTACTTATTTGCTGAAAACAATTAACTGGTTGTAGAAGCCTAATTTTTTATTGTCTTTGGTGCTATCTAGATTGTTTTCAGAATTTGCAACTACGATTTAGAAATATTGTTTATATCACAATCATAAATTTCTCCACAGGAGTAAAAAATGTGCATTTTTTCTATATAGTCTGGCATTTTCCTAATTTTTTAATTCATTTCCGAAGAACCTTCTTGAATCAGTTGAATTTTTAGAAGAATTTTCAATATCATAATTTATAATTATTGTGTTCTTTTATTTATTAATCAGCGTAAAAAAACTATTTCGAATTTGTAATTTCAACCGGGAGACTGGGGCATACATGTTTATTAAATTACGCCCTATTTTTTATTTTTTATTCATGGAATATTTCCTTTCCTCATTTTTAAAATTATTTTTCATAGGGAGACATTCGAGACAGGCTAACTGCTCTCAGGATTTGTCAATCCCTATGTATACGAAAGTCATTTTGGATATGATCTCTAAGCTGTTTCCATAGGGTTGTAAAAAAACAGATCAAATTGGTCAATCTCCATTTAAGTTTACAAATTTGATCTGTATTTTACAGCCCTATGGAAACAGGTAAGAGATCATATCCAAAATGACTTTCGTACGGGGCAGTAGGGTGTGACATAGCTTTCACAGGTTTAAATCAATTTTAACACACACTGACTTGGCGACAAATCTAACCCAATGGAAACTTTGTTAGCTTTAGAAGGATAGCAAGTATAAATCTCCTATCTTTTCTGTACGGACATGTTTGCGGAATGGAACAATAACTGCTCTCAGGATTTGTCAATCCCTATGTATGAAGTTGGGTGGGGGTTTGAAAATCATCAGTAGGGTTTTCTCAAAAACTTGAAACTTCTGGGCAAAAATTATAGAGACAAAATTAGTAAACAATTCTTCCACGGAGTGTGCTTTAATTCAGCAACTCTGTCGGAGGACAGGTTCTCCCGCTAGAGCCCGAAGATTTGGCTGTGACCTTGTTTGGTTAGCATATCAATTATCCTATTCAGTTTCCGTAGATACAGTGCAGTAATGTAGTAGTATAGTTACTGTACTACTCTTTCCAATCCTTATCATCACGTCCTCTCAATCCACTCTTGTCATATAGTAAATAGTAATACACAAGGTGAGACTGAATACCGTCACCTAGTACGTGCCTAGTACTAATTACTACTGGTACCACCAACTACAACCACAACCCTCACCTTTCATTCCCCTAGAGGGGGTTGGTGGGCAGAGGCCTCCATAAACCCAAATACTGATATCATTCGATAGAGTATATTATTAATACTTTTGCGAATAAATGATATACAGTGCACTGGTAAAGGTTGCAGAGACAGAAAAAGATTGGGGGAAAATTCAAGGGATGGAAAATATGTTTAGAAATTTAAAACATCTCCAGGAATAGAAATTTTTTTAGAAATGGAGAAATATTTCAGGGATGAAAAAATATTGTTTTGTGTATAACATCCCCAATCACTTATATCACCATAACGTTCAATAGCACTACATTAAATATTAACAATAAAGACTATAAAATAAATTAAAAAGTAAAAACTTAAAAAATAAAAAAATATTATTATATTTATCAGCGTCTCAACGGGCCTGTAATTTCTTTGAAAATGATTGATTGGCGTCGGATTGGCGTCGGTCACCTGACACCAAAGCCTCTGCCTTCTGCTTCTGGCCTTGTCCAACATACAATACAATCAAAACAAGTGACTATAGCGCCACAGACCAGAAAGTGACCGTTCTATGCGCCAGGAAATATAAACACACCAATCAACATGATAAGTGGAGTGCAAGTTATAGGGTTCTACTGTATGATTTGTTTCATTATTATGTCCCCAACTTCCCACTTTCTGGTCTGTGTCTCTGATCCGCAATTATCCAACTAACGGGCTCGTTTACCGCTTCTAGTCTTATATATTAATACTCATATTCATATAGATATATCAATACTCATTCTGTGCCTGACACTCAAAAAGGCTAGATGGTCAAAAAGTTTTTAGACCAAAAAATGGACCACTTATATGGCAGGCAGTTTGGTGACAAGCCGGTTAAAATCGCTAACCGGTTGTTTCAACTCTTGGTTATCCAGTGGGTGAAATAGTTAAATATTTGAGCTAAAATAATCACCCTTCATTGAACAACAGTTCAAAACTATAATAGTATTACGTATAATAGTATATTTACGATTTGTAACATTTTAGTCGGCCGACAATTTTAAAGGACATTTTGGGTAATTATTTCCATGTTCAAGATTCTACGGCCATTTCCTTCTCTCATTACAGCCAAAAAAATAACCTCATTTTTTAGAGGAAAAGAATTTGAATCACTTTCACAATGCTAAAAATGATTCAAAAACAATTTCAACCGGGAGACTGGGGCATACATGTTTTTTTTTAAATTTACGCCATATTCTGATTATCTAGAATCTTTATTTTTCCTTGTTTTCTGGTTTTCCTCGCGTATCCATATGAGATTTTTTAAGTTTTTACTTTTTAATTTTCTATCACTGGGATATTTCCCTATTTCTAAAATTATTTTCAATCCCTAGAATTTTTTCCCATTGCTGGAAACCGTAAAATGTACTGTCGAGTTTTTTTAAATGATAACGATGACCTCTGATAACCTTTTTGCCACGGATACTTTCTCGAGTACGATATTTCAGATATTCACAGCAAATTACATGTAGCATCCCATATTTTAGCTTTACATCGGGTTCGGATAACAACAATATCAGTGCATACTATTGTATTTTTTACATGAAAACCATGGAAGCTAAATTTAAATCATTGTTTATGTTTGTATACTCATGAAAAGATATTTGCTGTGGGCGGAGCAAATTGAGGTTATTAGAGGTCATCGTTATCATTTTAAAAAAACTCGACAGTACTGTTAGAATCAGCCATCGTCAGACCTCTGGTTGCCCTGGGGTGGCATCACGTATCTTTTCAAATAAGCCGCTTAGATATAATCCAAAGTTAACCCGAGTTTAACCGTAAATATAACCTCATTCTGTAGCAAAAAGTAATATGGCTCAACTTTGGTTCAAACTAAACCATGGTTTAACTTTTTTAACCACAATAGTTTGATCCCCATGGCTACTCCTACATGTGGATGGGTCAAATTACTAATGTGGTTTGCAGATTTAAAAATATAGTTTATATGAGTCTTCAAGTTTACTTCCAAAATAAAAGTGTCCATGACTACCTACGCTGAGATTTGGACTTGGACTATAAAGTATGAGAAAATACAATGCAAAATAACATTATTATCAGACTTAATCCACCTATGAGGCTGGATTAACTTTTTTGGCTCAATTCGTGGTTTGAACTTGACGTTTAAAGTTACAGAATATGCGTATTCGCTAATTTAGGTCAAAGTGACGATGACTTAACTTTTTCTCATATTTTGTTGTCTCAGCCATTTTATTTCCGGTTATAGAATAGGTTTAAGTCTGGATTAGAAGATAACCCGATTATTTCTGGCTTAACGAAGTTACGTAATGCCACCCCTGTGGTATGGCGATAAGCCTTCTGATTGGCTGAAATTTTTTGAAATCCAGCCTTCTGATTGGCTATTTCTATGACGAAAATTCTATAGATTACCCAAATGGGGACATTTTAGCAAGTTTTGAATGGTTGCAAGCTACAATTCAGTCATATCATGAATCATCTATTTTATTGCCTAATAGTTTTCATTTCAAGTAGACATTCATTCTGTAATATGATATTGAGCGATGAGAATGAGAAATGTATATATCGAGCTATTTACATGCACGTCTTATGCAGTTATTATACTATAAATTTTAAGCCATGAACTATGAATCATCTATTTTATTAGTACCAGTTTCCCTTTCAATGTAGACTTTTATTCTGTAATACGATATTGGGCAATGAGAAACAAGTATAAATCGGAAGAACACACACTATGGACATACAGGGTGGCCAAAGATGAATGACATACACTTTGACCCTGAATAACTTTTGAACGGTTTGAGATATTTAAATGCGGCATATACCAGTCGAAAGACCAAGAAATAACTTAAAAATTAGCCGAATATTATTGCTTACAAAAAACTTTAAATGTGTAAAACGTTGGTTGGACAAAAAATGTTGAAAATCTCCATTTGTAAATGACTTTGAACACCTTTGATCTTAAATGTTGTTTGAAATTTTAGGTGTAGTGTAGGGCAACGGCAATGGAAAGACCGTGCGATTTAGTGTGAAAATATATAAGTGCATATTCGAACAAGGAATGATGTGAATAATATTAAATTAGTATCGTACGACCTCTTCTTGCAATGACCTTTAAAATAATAACTCAGCAAACAGATTACTGACCGATGTCTGAATACTTAATAATATCTAAATATTAGACCGTTTCAGCTGATTCCTGACCACCCAATCCTGGTTCATCAGTAGTATCCAGGCAACATTTCTCTCATTCTCATATCATATTCCAGAATGAATGTCTACTTGAAATGAAAACTATTAGGCAATAAAATAGATGATTCATGATATGACTGCATTGTAGCTTGCAATAATTCAAAACTTGCTGAAATGTCCCCATTTGGGTAATCTATAGAATTTTCGTCATAGAAATAGCCAATCAGAAGGCTGGATTTCAAAAAATTTCAGCCAATCAGAAGGCTTATCGCCATACCACAGGGCAACGAGAGGACTGATGTTGGGTGATTCAAACAGTATATTATCATTTATTGTCAAAATCATTAATAAAATACTCTATCGAATGATATCAGAATTTGGTTTTATGGGGGGCTCTGCCCCACTCCCCAACCCCCGTTAGGGGAATGGCGGGTTGGTGTTGTGGTTGCACCCGAGTTTCGGAAGAGTATGATTTAAAGCAACAATTTTTGAAACAATTTTACATATTTTAGAAAGGGTATAAAACGTTTAAATTCCAGGGCAGCCAGACCAAATAAATGTTTCCATAAATTACTTATCAATAAATATTTTGTGCTTTTAGGAATCAACTGTACTAATCAAAGATTAGTTGCAAATGTAAAACGGAAGAAGAGGCTTTATAATATATATAACAATGGACGAGAACGATCTAATTTGAACACATTCAATTCAATAATTTATTTAAGGAATACTTTGTGCGTCTATATTAATATTTATTATTTTTGTCAGTTTTGATGGACACCAAATGTAAGCTGTATAAACAAGCAAACGAATAAAACGAATGATTTTTGTGATGAAGCCTTCTTTCATTTAAATGTATATTGTAGTAATAGGCTTCGTCATAATAACATAATATAATAAATTACAAAAATAGGACTTCTGACTCCTGATATTTATTCCTATATAATATAGGAATGCACAATTGCAAAACGGAAGTTTCACTTTAACTAAAATAATGAAATCTGACTCTAACATTGACCGGTTTAGAAATGTCAAATCTGTCAGCTGCCGAACAACTCTGCTGACTTTATACGATAAATAGAACTGAAGTCTGAAGTTTTATTTATCTGATTTTCATTTTCAATTATTTCAAGTCCTTTAGTCAGAGGGGACTACCTTTATCAGGTGGCTCGATTGGTATCACGCCTGCGCCAGCTGGCCGTACATACCATCGGGAAGCAGTCCATAAGAAAAGAAGCCTCCTACTTATCCCCATGTATTTTGTCCTAACTACAGAAATCAAGATTTAGGAGGGATTCCGCACCAAATCGCATTGACAAAATTTTTGTCGTTGGATGTGGAATGGCTTTGCTTTTTACCTCGCCTGAGGAAGCGAGCTTATAGAACCGCATAGTCTGTCCGTCCGTCCGTCCCCACGACAACTTTCGAAAGCAAAGAATGATATTGACCAAACTTGGCAAAAACAATGCCTATGGTCCACTGACGATCCCTATTGAATTTGGGGTAAATCGGTGGCCCATTGGTTGCTGAGAAGCCGCGCGCTCACTTTGTCTTTATTTTGATAGTTACAGTGAAAATTTAGCATTAAATGGACATTAAAAAGCTCAATGGCGTTTCCTATAAATTGTTGGCGAGATAGTATAAAATATTTCAATCTGCTTCTACCAAATTTGAGATTTTATAATAAAGCAAATAAAACCAAAAAATCACTATTAGAAAACGGAAATAAATCTATTTTGGATTTATATTCAATTTTATAGTCAAACTTGCAATTTTCCAATTTCTATTGATTTTGATAATTAATATTTACCGTGAATTTCTCCATAGATTTTCATTGTCAACATTAATCAATTTTGATTTTCTTTCGACTTTTATACTCAATATTAATCAATTTTTATTTTCTGTTGATTTTCATAGTCAACATTAATCAATTTTGATTTTCTTTTGACTTTAATACTCAATATTAATCAATTTTTATTTTCTGTTGATTTTCATAGTTAACATTAATCAATTTTGATTTTCTTTTGACTTTTATACTCAATATTAATCAATTTTTATTTTCTGTTGATTTTCATAGTCAACATTAATCAATTTTGATTTTGACTTAATTTTATACTCAACATTAATCAATTTTTATTTTCTGTTGATTTTCATAGTCAAAATTAATCAATTTTGATTTTATGTTGATTTTCGTAGCCAAAATTAATTAATTTTAAGTTTATGTTGATTTCCATAGTTAAAATTAATAAATTTTGATTTTCTGTTGATTTTCAGTGTCAACAATAATCAATTTTGATTTTCTGTTGATTATCAGTCAACATTAATCAATTTTGATTTATGTTCATTTGCATAGCCAAAATTAATCAATTTTGATTTTATGTTGATTTTCATAGCCAAAATTAATTAATTTTGATTTTATGTTGATTTCCATAGTTAAAATTAATAAATTTTGATTTTCTGTTAATTTTCATAGTCAAAATTAATAAATTTTAATTTTCTGTTGATTTTCAGTGTCAACAATAATCAATTTTGATTTCGGTTGATTTTCATAGTAAACATTAATCAATGTTGCTCTTCGGTTGATTTTCATATTCAACATTAATCAATTTTGATTTTCTATTGATTTGAATAGAAGATTTGATAGCTAGAAGATAGAAGATTTGAATAGCTCCAACCATTCGAAAGTTATCGTGAATGCGGATAACCAGACAGACAGACATACAGACAGAAAGTGTATTCCTATATAGAGATGAAATTCTCTGAATAACGTAATGTAATTGAGTTTGCGAGTTCTAAAAGTACACTTTTCAGTAACAATCTCTGTCTCTAATGGAGACAATAAAGTGTCACTATTGTCACCCAAGAGCAATACCCGACAGTCCCCAACCAATTGCCGACAAAAGACTTTCCGTTCCTTAGCTTTGTTAACAACCACATTTTGTTTCTATGTAAAATGAGCCCAATCCCACTTAATGTCGATGAAGAACTATTCTTCGCAAAAGTTTAGCTACTCTGTCGAGGGTTGACTACAAAAATACGTTTAAAAGTTGATGCCGTCATTGGAAAATTCCTATCTAAGCACTGAGACTACTCAACCAATACCCAAGAAATTAATTTTGATTTTTCTCGGAATTTTACCAAATATTCGCAAAATCTTTGGCGTTCAAATAAACGTAAGAATTTTATATGCTGAAAATGCCTATAGATATGAAATATTTCAACGCCAAATGCGATTGATTTTTGGTAATGGATAGATTGCAGTATTTCAAAAACCGTTCACCATTTGCCTTTTATAATCTCTAAATTAATAAAATTTAAACAACCAAAAATTTTTTGACTGCATTTTTATTAGGTGGGTCAGAGAAAAACGAAAATAGTGACGAGTAGCATATTAAGCGACTATGTACTGAAGACTAAATTCCTTTCTTTTGCATTGAGAAAAGAACTCAAAAAAATTTGTATATGATTTTGTATTGAAAAAAAAATTCAATTCGGGGTCGGACATTACATTTTATTCCCTTTGATAGATATATGTCACCTTTTCCAATACTATTCCTGGAGACAATATAGCTGATTAGTCTATTTTCGGTAACCAACCGTTTAGCTATCTAAACCAGCCTGTATGACATGTTACAATGACAGGGAAGTGGTGGCTAGAATAGGTGAATGATCAAAATAAGAAATAGAGAAATGTAGACTGAGAAAAATATTTTTTGTCTGGTGGCATCTTTAAAAAATCAAACACATTTAGCCGCTGTCCACGTTACTACATTACTAGCCAATTTTAGCTGCTGTCCAATTTATTAGGCAATTTAATTGGACGACTGGTAAAAATGGTTTTGGTCGGATAAAATTGAACGCTAAATGTGGCGTTAATGTCGCCTGTTAACGATAGCTAAGCAAATAGGGTGGCACTGGCACTGTAAATCACTTAAAAAAATAAAACTCACTGAGAATAGGAGGTCCTAATAGCCTAATGGACCAGTTGTCGTTAACCGGTATCAAAGTATCAAAGGGATATGGATGGGTAAAAAACTAACCCATATCTTGATTATCGGACATCTACCAATAGACTTTCGGGTGTTTACTAAGTATACTTTTAAATAATTTGACCAGTTGATAAAATAAAAAATAGTTGTTATTGAAAAGTGTACTTTTAGAACTCGCAAACTCAATTGTTTTATTGTCTACAATTACCATAAAATATTATTATCATTAGGGGTGAGAATTATGTAAACATTGTATTATCATATTCAGATAACTTTTCCAGTTTATTTTTAATCCTATTAATCGGTCTTTTGTTCTTCGCTGGCGAAGCAGTGAGCTGCGAAGAAATCGTGATTGAGAATCAATAGGCCACCCACCAAGCTAATTGGGTGGCCTATTCTTCTCCAGTCACGATTCCTTCAGAGCTCACTGCTTCGCCAGCCAAGTACAAAAGATAAATTAATGGGATTAAAAACTAGCTGGAAAAGTTATCTGAATAGGGTAATATATGAATGTCCTCTCCATCCCGGCACCGCAAAAACACAAAATTGAATGAAAGCCTTCCCTTTGCGTATCATCCCTATACACTATCAGTTGCGAAGCAACGACACCTGATAGGGATGATCCCATTATCTAGGGACTACCGATTTCCCCTGTACAAACTCAGCCTTCGTATTTACCTAAGGCACCCTGAAAATTTGAACAGTTAAGGTTTTACTTCATACCTGCATCTAGGGGACTATCAAAATGCATGTTAAAAAATCTTTTACATCGACCGCGACTATTATAACTTCCGGAGGATCAGTCTGATTTTTATGGGACCTACATTTTTGGAACCGTGGACTATCAAGGAACAAAAGTTAGCATTCGGAATTTTGATATAGTTGCTTTAAATGGACCAAAAACATCAACGTTTTATAAAAACCTACAGCAAGCCGTAACAGAAGCTCGCCTGATTAAAGGTTAACGTGTACACATTTTGGTAGACGAAAAGTATTCGCACGTAGCACAAAACCGAGTGTACGGATTTTGATCAAACTTTCAGAATTGGGTCTCTATATATGTAGCTATGAGATATTAAAAATTCAGACATTGATATTATAAGGAAACGAAGCTATATTATTTGAAAAATCAATAAAAAATCTAAATTGATTAATGTTGACTATGAAAATCAACAGAAAGTCAAAATTGATTAATGTTGACTATGAGTTCGCATCATGTTCGAGTGGGAGAGGTTGATATTGTTTTGCTCCGTAATATTTTTGTCCTCAGGACTTCAGTTCCACATGAAGAGAGTGGATAATCATGGACAATATAGAACCGAGCATCCTGAATTTTTTGAAAAGTTTTATTTCAATATTGGTGACTGTTCAAACTGTGAATTATTGTTTTTAAAAACTGATCTGTGGTTGAAGTTTGGAATTTTTACTGACACATCATCATCAAACCCAGTCCCACAACCGCTGTTATCACGAGATGCAAATACAAGATACGATAACATTACTAAACGGAGCTATACGACTACCCTTGAAAGTGTACTACTATTGCTTTGCTATAGTCTCACATACCGACACAACTTCCTAACTTTCATTTCCCTACCATCGTGTGTATTTTTATCTGCCTGCGTGAAGCAACTAAGCTGGAAGAAGACTTCACTACTACTAATTATGGTAATGATATACTTATTTGTAAGAAATATACCTAGACCGAAATCACTATTATTACTATACCTACTGATGAGTGGAGTAGATTACATCAACCCTGGACCCGCGTGTGCTCTATGTCCAGATGGAGCGAAAGGAAGAAAAAATCAACTGACAGCCAAATGCTCACAATGTAATAAATTATATCACAAAACATGCATGAAAATTGATAGCTATAACAAATTCAGAAAAGAATGCTTAATAAGCACTTGGATATGCCAAATGTGCAAAAGTGGAGGAAATAGTAAGAAACTATGCAAACTATGCAATAAAGAAAAAACCAGATGGGTGGTCTACACCTGTAATGTTTGCAACTCCATTTATCACAGAGCATGTTTGAAAAAGGAAGGAATATCAACACAATGTTCAAGTACGGGATGGGTCTGCTGCAATTGTAACCAAAAATCAAAAGTAGTAGCCCCCAACGACATTCCTAAAAAAACTAAATTGACAAAAGGAGTAAAAATAGGACACATAAATGTTCGCGACATAAAATCAGGCAGTAAAAAAGATGACATCCGTATATTACTAGAAGAACACTCCTTTGATGTCCTTACAATCACCGAAACATGGTTAAATGAAAACCACGACGTAAATGAGTACTATATACCAGGATATCAGATCGTAAGGAAGGATAGAAATCGGAAAGAAAAAACAACGGGAGGAGGAATTTTGTCGTACATAAAAGATAAATGGCAGATTACTGAACATGATTCCATTATTAAATATCCAGCAGATATCTCCAAAATCACTATTAAGCAAAATTTCCTTCAACCTATCAACTTATTAGTAATCTACCGCCCAGAATACACCCCTTCTTCCTTTTTTACTGAATTAGAAAATGAGATTGAGTGCAACAAAGGTGAACTATTTATAATTGGCGATCTAAACATAGACTATATGAAACCATATGATTTAAACACAAGAACTCTTAAATCTTGTTTTACCCGACAAAACCTAACACAACTTATCACCAAACCCACTCGAACAACTGCGACATCAAAGTCACTACTAGACATTATATCATGTAACAGTAAACACATATTAGAAAGTGGCAACATTGATACAGGTATTGCTGATCACGATATAATCTACACAATTCGAAAGAAAGCCAGAGAACAAAACAAAAATGAAATCAAATGCATAAGGCAATTCAAAAATACAAATAGAGAAAAACTATCTCAAAATGTTAAAGAAGCCCCTTGGTGGATTCTAGACTTCTGTCCGAATATAGATAGAGCCTTTTATGTATTTAACTACATACTAACTTTCTTATACCAAAATTCGGTGCCTGAAAAGTTTGTGAAAGTGAAAGTACGCAAACCGAAATGGATGACTGAAGAGTACGTTCAGCTTTGCTCAAAAAGAGATAAACTGAAAAAGAAAGATAAAAATAGCAAGGATACAACGGAGTGGCAAGCATATCGATCCCTTAGGAACGAAATTAATTACTACAAAGACAAATTGAAAGCCGCATCCATCGCTAATCAAATCGAAAAAAGTGAAAATAAATCCAAAGAATCGTGGTCATTGTTAAACGCAGAAACTGGCAGAAACTGTAAAATAAGTGGCAAAATTGACTTCCTATATGATGCAAATCAACAAAAAGTTACCGGGGATAAACAAATAGCTGATATTTTCTGCTCCTCTTTCTCAATTGACTCAACCCACCGAAAGGCAAAAACTGCTATCAGGGACGATTACACTGTTGCTAAAAAACAAAATTGCCTGTCTACTATTCAATTCGAGGAAGAGGAAGTTAAAAAGTGCATCGATACTGCTGCGAAAAATAAACCTGTAGGCATAGACGGAATACCAATTACTTTTTTGCAAATGATATCAACAGAAATAGCGCCTGTGCTCACAAAATTAATTAATAGATCTCTCAATGAAAATAAATTTCCCGATCTATTGTAGTTACTCCAATCTACAAGCAGAAAGGTAATAAACATGAACCCATGAATTACAGGCCAATTTCAATTCTGTGCTCGGTCTCAAAAATCATCGAAAAATGAGTGTACCTAAAACTGAAAAAACATGTTACGGTGCACAACACACTAGCACCACAACAACATGGGTTTAGAAAAGGGTTTTCTACTTTTACTGCTATAGCTCGGCTTACCAATGATATATACAAAGCAGGAGATCTAAATAAATACACAATGGTTGTTTTCATAGACTGGAAGCGTGCATTCGACTCAATCCTAATAGAAAATAACTTTTGTGCAAAACTTAACAATGTTGGCATTGATGGAGACATAAACGAATGGATCTTATCATACCTACATCATAGAAGCATTGTAGTGAAAAACGGAACTTCCAAATCAATCTCAGACACTAAAAATCTCACACTGGGGACGCCTCAAGGATCATGTATGTCTGGACTTATATTCTCGATATTCATTAATGAACTTCCTACTGTGCCAATATTCTGCAAATACGCTGATGACGTCGCCCTATACTTTTCTTCAAAAAACATCAAAGAAGCAGAGGCATTTATTCAAATTGATCTCAATGCAATCATAGAATGGGGCAAAGAAAATGGGCTGGAGCTAAATTCATCAAAAACAAAGCTGATGATATACAAACCACCCTACATGACTAAAATCGAAAACATCAATATTTACATCAACAACATTTTAATCGAACGAGTTGACTGTTTTATATATCTAGGAGTTAATCTGGATGAAAAACTGAATTGGCACAAACAAGCAGATACAGTAATCTCTAAAATTAGAAGCAGAACTAAACTAATAATTAAATATAAACGCTTTTTTAACAAAGATCAGGTAAAAATATTTGCAAACTCTCTTATACTATCTGTCCTTGATTACTGTATTCCAATATGGGGAAACCTACCATCAGAGATAAAATTGATAGCATAATTTTTAAGATGGCTAAGGCGATTACTGGAAAGATGAAACACCTCACTGGTAAAAACAAATGGGAATGTATTGAGGAACTAAACTTAATGACAACAAATGAAAGACGAGACCTATATACATTACAGTTTGTTTTTAAAAATGTAATATGTACTAACTACATACTTATGCATGACACACAACAACAAGACTATAAGAAATTAAATCCTGTTAGACACTTAAGAAGAAATTTAAACTTAGATGTATCAGTAATGAAGACTAGATTCGGGCAAAAATCATTTTGTTACCGTAGTGCAAAAAAATGGAATGAGCTACCTATACAAATACAGAGAACTGAAATGTATGAACAATTTGATGAAAGAATACGACAGTTTATAATTGCTCAGCGGAATGACTAGGACTCGAAATTGATCAAATTGAAAACAATCCATACAATATTATAGCTAAAACATAATGATAATAATATTATTAAATACTAATTTTTTTTTCATAATACTAGCATGTAGAATGACAGTGATGGAAGAGAACTTGTTGTAACCAGTTAATTAATATGTCAATAAAGCCATAACATAACATAACATAACATAACATAACATAACATAAGAAAATCAACAGAAAAACAAAATTGATTAATGTTGACTATGAAAATCAACAGAAAATCAACAGAAAATCAAAACTGATTAATGTTGACTATGAAAATTAACAGAAAATCAAAATTGATTAATTTTAAATATGAAAATCAACCGAAAATCAAAATTGATTAATGTTGACAATGAAAATCAACAGAAAATCAAAATTGATTAATGTTGACTATGAAAATCAACAGAAAATCAAAATTGATTAATGTCGACAATGAAAATCAATAGAAAATCAAAATTGATTAATATTGACTATCAAAATCTATACAAAATCAAAATATATTAATATCGACTATCAAAGTCAATACATATTGAAAATATATTAATATTGACTATCAAAGTCAATACATATTGAAAATATATTAATATTGACTATCAAAGTCAATTCATAATGAAAATATATTAATATTGACTATCAAAGTCAATATATGATGAAAATATATTAATATTGACTGTTAAAATCAAGACAAACTTGAAACAGATTCGTTATTTTATTTTTGGTGGTAATTTTCCGTTTTTGTTATTTTACTATATAATTTCAGTTTTAGTAGAAGCGGTATGATATAGTTTATACTATCACGCTAACAATCTATAGGAAACGGTATTACAATTTTCAATGCCCATTTTTGTACTTTGATTATCAAAATGAAGACAAAGTGAGCGCGCGGTATCTCAGCAATCAATGGACCGATTAACCCCAAAATCAATAGGGATCGTCAGTCGTGCATAGGCATTGTATTTACCAAGTTTGGTCAATATCCGTCTTTGTGTTCGAAAGTTATCGTGGGTATGGACGGACGGACGGACGGACGGACGGACGGACAGACTGTGCGATTCTATAAGCTGCCTTATTCAGGCGAGCTAAAACTAAAAATGACTCATTTTTTTGGGAATTTGATTTTTTTAAATGCATTTAAAACAACTATATCAAAATTCCGAATGCTAACTTTCGTTCCTTGATAGTCCACGGTTCCAAAAATGTAGGTCCCATAAAAATCAGACTGATCCTCCGGAAGTTTCAGTCGATGTAAAGATATTATGATGAATTTTAAATGCATGGAGGTTGACCCGAATTGCTGTTGATGGAATACCGAGGGCATAAGTCAATGCAATTCCAAAAAATTAGTTTCTAGGAAACGGGGAAGTGTATTATATTATAAAGATTTCTATACTGACTTGTAGTAGCATTTCCACCTGTCGTCATTGGCAATGTTATTACTTTAGTACAAAATCTTTTTTGTTTGCATCTTTCTCCAATGCATTCATACTTGAATAAGTTTAAGTTATAACCATGGTTGTTATAACTACTATCAAGGATGTCTATTGTCCATGTGACATAAACAGCCGTCAAGTACAAGCATTGACGCCGTAGTCATAGTGATATAGTACTAACCAAAGTACTAACCAATAGATTTACAAATAGTATACCATAAGACGGCCGTTTATGTCGCATGGAATTCATTTTGTTATTGACTTGATAGCATCTTGTTTATCAATATCAAATATTGAACTGCCAAAACTTTCCCTTGAGGTAGTGGAATGGCCGGGTAGGTTAACTATGGGGTTTCGGATGTGACAATTGACGGGATAAATTTTGGAAATTATATTTATTTCGTTAGCAACCAACGTAAACTGCGTCCTTAATGAGAACTACCCACAGTAACCTTACCAACTGTAAAATAATTCCATTTCTTTATGTAATTAAAATAAATAGATTTACTTAATTTTAAATAACTGCAGTACAAACATATTTTTACAAGGTACAGTTACAACGTATACTCATCTAAAAATGCACAATCCGCTCTACATTCCATTGGAATTGGAACCTAGTGGGTTGAACTCAAACTACGTTAATTTCTGTATGGAGCAATTTAAATATTAGAACTATAGTTAATTTTTGTAAGAGAAAAATATAAATACCTGTAGAATGATATTCTAATGACCCGATGTTTAAATTGCTCGACGAAGTGTATTCAGGAATTTTATTTTGATTGATCTTGTCTTAAAAATTTTTGGTTATTACGTGTAGAGATTCTCTTCCCGCTTCGAATAAAACCGAATGTCATGAGACTTTCAATCCGAAAAATGAGTGGAATAGAGAGGAAACAGTGGATCATCGGTTGAAGAATTAGTAGTAGGAAGGATAATAACCTAAAGGTATAATATTTTTGCAGTACCATTTATGACCATTATCTTCAATATATCAACGGAAAGAAGAAACGACTTTCCTTGAATCTGTGTAAAAAGTTGTTTGTAAGCGGAACTATTAAATGCTAGATGATTTTGACCCATCTAAGGGCCGATGATTTTTATGAGAAGATTTGTCTTGCAAAAAATTTTCTAGATGTGACTTTCTTTGGTAAATATGAGTACCTGTCTGCATTAAAAATAATGTCTTTTGTCGTATAAATGATGATAAAAATTAATTATTTAGTGTATTAATTTATTTCTTTCAGGTCATAGCAATTGGAATAATTCGTACAATGTATACAGTACAAGTTACAAGATAAAAGTCAAGGTCAAGGCACTCAGTGTAGATATTTATTTTAATTATTGTTCACTAAATATTATTGTACCGACCGAACCCGTGTTTGTAATATATATAGCCTTCTGTGATGGAAAACATTTATTCATCACTCTGCTTGATATGCATCAGTTTTAATCCAAAGTTGCTGTAGCTATAGTGATTTGAGTATCAGGTTACCTCTTCAGAATGTTTGAAAAATGAAAATTCACTTTTTTCATTTGTGGATCTAAATTGGACGATTTAGATCCACAGCCAAATCAGCTCTCAGTTTTGACTTATGAATACTATGACCCAAAGGTTGGTTGCCATTAGGTACATACAGCTATATAGCTTTGAGTGCAGATTTGGCTGTGGATCTAAATCGTCCAATTTAGATCCACAAATGAAAAAAGTGAATTTTCATTTCTCAAACATCCTGAAGAGGTAACCTGATACACAAATACACTGCATACTAGCTAATACTACAGGAACTTTGGTTTTAATCTATCAATTATCCTCTGCTGTAATAATTAATGTGATTTGGAAACGATTCAGATCAAATTGTGCCTGACTTATTTATATATACAGGGTCATTAATTATTATAACATTCACTCATACCACCCCAACAAGGACGTATTTAGGGGGCATATATTGATAGATAGATAGATATATTGATTATTTTTCAAATACACTAGACATTATCTTGTTTTCACCGTTTATTTAATATTTCATTATTTAATTCCAAATTGGGAGAAACATATTTTCGTTTTCATATGACTCAATTATATGTATCGTATCTTATTTTCGAGCATTTTCGAAAATGTTTGAGCGTTAACCTAACCTCACCTAACCTAAATTAATCTGTTCGAGCATTTTCAAATACTTTTTCGCTATATTGAACCTTAAGATTTGAGATTATCTTATATATGATTACAAAATGGAAATGTACCTATCAATTGGCCACTTGTATCTGAAATGAGGTTTTATGTTTAAAACACCTAAAATTAAATCTGACGAACTGAGGGGGTGATGAGTCATCAGTGATGACAGATAAATCCCGTATTTAGAGGGGTGGCGATTTAAAGGGGATTTTTTTGTCAAAGAAAATAAAAAATCATTAATTTTTTCAATATTTTGTGCCATTCTAATTTTTTTGATTTATGCAGTACTGATTTATATTTATAGAGATTATCACCCCCCCTGGATCCAATTTCTAAATACGCCCTTGCACCCCAGGATCTAATAACATATTGTACCTGTACAAGGCTTGAAATAGTACAAGCGGCGATAAGGAAAAAGGGCAGAATTTATTTTAGTTTCAACAAATATGATTAACTTTCACTGATTTTCATTTCATGCAGTTATCTTACTTTTCTACAAATGGGTTGGAAGTTGGAACTGGAAGGGTTTTCTGAAACCAATAGTTTGTTGAAGGACTGAGGTATAGTGGTTGGTAAGTAAGTAAATGACCCTGTGTATCTGGTGAATAGCTTTCTAATGCCATCAGCTTCGACTAATCAATAGTTATATTTACATATTATTAGCATTTAGCTAGTGATAATGACTTGTTAAGTCGTTTTACCTCAACGTAGGTAAAAGTTAATGAAAACTTAAGTTAGATGCAGCTGAACTCAATTTTTCAAAAATACTGTTTCTCATCAATTTTAAATGACTCCTGAAGGTATTAAGAGTTAAGACCTTATTTTTAGAAGATATAAAAAGAAATGCTAAAACAGTCAACTGGTTCAAATGTCCAAATATAATATTATATGTACATATTATATTATAATATACACAAATATTATATCCAAATGATTAGAAAATTAGAAAATAGTGGCAAAATTAACATGCAAAGTCAGTGTTCAAACGAACTTAACAGCTGATTGCAATGTCAAAGCACTTTATGGAAGAAGCATTTGTATTTATTGCTAAGTACTAATCATACTAATTAAATACGAAAAAACTAAAATCTGCTACATATCTACAATCTAGCTACACAACAACAAAATAATAGTAATCTAACAATGGTCTAATCTCATATTATATTAACCACAATTCATAATATGCATCGTTATTTCATTTAAAATTAACTTCGGATCCTAATTCAAATACTTGCGACATTTCTTAGAACCGCAAGTGCAGGGTATTTTGTCTTCCTCGTAGTTGAATTTGTAGTCATAAGTTAATTCTTCTCCATGCTTAATCCGTCGAAGAGCAAAAATAAGTATATGCATATTTCCCCAGATTTTGACTGATTTCGATTCACAGTTCGGCTATTATAAAAAGTAAATGTTTTAATTATCAAATAAATTATTACATAATACATAATATGGTCGCAAATGTGATCAATTAATATTCAAAAGTAAAAATAGTTGAAAACATTTTTATAATTTTTGACTATTTTGACTTATGTCATTTCCAAGAGGGAATAAAAATGGTTAAAATTGTTTTTGGTCATAATTATAATATATGTCTGAAATATTATTTTATTACCTCGCATGAGTGATTTATAAATCTCGCAGCATTTCCCTTCATCGTGGCATCAACAACAAGTTCATCGTTGATTCGGAACATGTAGCAACCTATCCCTTTAGATTCGTAATATTTTTCCCGCTCATCACACACCAATGGTCGGATCACCTGCGGTCATTTCAGATTCAATTTACTATTTTGGACCAAATAACTGGTTTTAGGAGAATTGGCAAAGGAAAAATACCTCTCCAGCGTATTCAATAATCATTTCTCCCTTTTCAATGTCACGTCTGGTGTAAAGTCCCCTTCCATTGATGGCAGATCGATAAACTGTTAAAATGGCACTGGATTTTTCTTTAAGATTTCGAAATCGCATTGCGAGTGGCAAACCTTGCCCTTTCCCCTCTTCGGAACTGGAAATATACAAAAGATTTATTTATAACTGCAACATGTCGGACCATGCATGGTTACAATGACAACGACACTTGTCAGTATTTGTATAGTAAGTTGTATAAATTTGGATAAATGATACTTTTGAATGATTGATGCAGCAGTGCGATGTTTGGAGGCCAGCCACCCAAACATGTCGAACGGCTTTCTCCCGGAATAAGGCTCAGTTCGAGCACATCCTGTACTATTTAAAGGTAAAGCGTCTTCCTCCCCGACGTTTGGAGGCTCATGATGACGAAATTGATGTGCATGTGCCACTGAATTAGAACCAGGAAGTTGTTCCAACAGAAATTGCACAGCTCGATGAGTCAGTCCCAGCATGTTGAAACCCGTCGGTTCGCCTATAAATATCATTTAGTCAAAATGGTTATCTGAAAAATATTGTTCCAAGTTAACGATACGGTGGCATTCTTAGAAGAAAATCCTATAAAATATTAGAAGCGCTTTTTATGACTGACCTGGACGAGAAATGCTTGTTGCTGGATAGGACAAAGGAGGAAGATTGTGGTTGAGCCGGGTTCCTTGGACTGTTTCAAAGATATGACTCCAAACAGACCGGACATCACTTGACCGATAAAGAATAGCATCCTGACATTTCACTTCGTACACTATCACCGCTCTGTGTTTCTATTAAATAATACCATAATTAATTAATCATAGACTGATTAATCAATAAATATTGTAATACTGCCTAATTAAAAATTCTTAGAAAATAATAATTGACGTAGAAAAATTTAATTGTCATTCCAATCGCAGACTGAGAAAAATTTTCCTACCTATATAACTATGTATGTCTGGTAGGGCAAATTTGAATTTTACCGCGTGGATCCAAGGATTTTATTACTAAATAATCTTTTAAAATCGAGTCGCATATGCTGGGAGCTACTAGTCTCTATTTATAATCGTAGACTTGATAAATTTACCTGTCTATGTATGTACGTGTGGTAGGGAGAGCCTAGGGAGCCTGCATATATTAGGTAACGCAAAAACCCACTCCCACATATGTAACGCAAGTGCTGACTGCAATACTTTTTGAGTACCTCCTCCTCCCATCAACTGCACACGTAATATATGCAGGCTCCTTAAAAGCAAAAAAGCAAAACGCGCAAGCCCAAATCCTCTAAACCACCGAAATGAGTTGTTTCATATTATTATTATAACATCATAATAATAATAGAAAACATAGGTTGGATGTGAGGGGTGATCGAATGGAAATGATTATAGCGAAAGGGAACATTTCGTAATGATAGTAATGTGCGTATTAAATAGCATTTCAAAACTTCTAATCCAAACTGGTTCTGCTACATCGACAAACTTATTCAACATTATAATTTAGTAGAGCTGGGTTTACTTTTTACTACCCTTTGATTCCTTCGTGCCAGTTGCGACATCTTTTTGTAGAATTAAAATAAATAACAGTACTTGGTAATACCACTATTTATTCTTTAAAAATATTTTATTCGTAAGTTGTACTCATGGATTTTGTATGATTTTCCAAAATCCACGGGGAATCGAATTTTTTTGATTTTCAAAGGGAGCTTTTTGGTAACTTTGTGGGATCTTTTTCGAAAATAGAGTCTTTCATTGTTCTCTGTATTTGATGCTACAATCCACAGTTATTATTTTGGTGTAGGAAATTCCTTTTTATCAGAAATTTGTGGCTGCAGCTAATTTTACCTACCACTGTAGAAAATAAAAGTATATTAATTTAAATATACTTTGCAGTTACAAAGTTAACTTAATAACCTAATGGGATGCTTTCGAATTTCGAAATTGTTTTTATTACTGTGATGCGTGGCCTGCTGAATTTCTCTTGTGTGCTAGATTTGCCCATTAGCTGGGTTCACTAGTATATATATATTCTGTGAAATATGTAACGAAAAATATTCCCTCCAACTGAATTGAATAATGATTATTATTATATTATTGTTACCAGTCGTATTCGATTATCTCCTGTCTCGGAGACAGAGGAAGATGTGGGTATGGAAGTGAGTGCATCCTCGGCTATGGTGACATTGGACTCATTGTCACTGTCGGAGTCAGGAGTAGGTATGGTGTGGACGGTGGGCAACACGACGACATCAGTGAGAGTTCCCGCTTGCTCTCCCGAAGTGATTTTGGCTTTGATCTTGAGACTCCTCATCGTTCCCTGCAGATCCCTATTTCCAGAATTGTTGACACTTTTGATTGAGTATGAATGTCCGCCCTCTTTCCTCCGCAAAGTCACTTTAATCGATTTGGCCTCTTGATTGGGAACTCCTCCTTCATTTCGTCGGACAGCCACAGTTCTCTGATGAGCAGCTCGTCGGAAGGCCGTCGTCTGCGATGGTGACGGTGCTGTGACGTTTACTGAAGTAGCTGAATAACTATGTGAAACGTCTGTAGGGGATGGCAAGGTATGTATTGGAGCAGAAGGGGTGCCAGGATTAATATTCGTACTCACCCCTGTTCCCCCGCCAGAGGAGGAAGAACCAGAATTAAAAGATGACTCCATTTGAGAAACTTGATCCGATAATTTTTGGAGAGGATGCTCCATCGGTCGAACAACCGCTACATTTGGACTGGACACTGGCATTTTGCCTAAAGCGTGGCATAAAATGGAGTCAGAAGGTGGGGAGGATGAGGAAATGACGGATGAGGAAGAAGTTGTAACGGAAGTAGCCGGAAGAAGTTTCGGGAAAGTTCCCGGCCTTTTCTTGTCCATCAAAATATTCCCAGATTTTGGAGTTCTGCTTCCACCCCCACGTTTGGCGGGACAAGTCCATGGCTTATGGCCGAATTTTGGCTTTTCATTGGTAAGAAGGCCGTACACTCTTGTTTGGCATCTGGAACAGGGGCATGGATGTGCCGTGGCTGATGTCGAAGTGCTTGGGGAAGGAGAAACCGACTGCGAAATATAATGCCGATGCCCGCTGTTTTCAGATTGTGATGCTGTACACTGTAAAATATCCTGATTACTTGGAGTAAATCCAGAAAATGGCTGTTGACTCGATGCGACCATTGTAATAATTTCTTGTTGTTGGATTTGTGAAGATTGGTTCCCTTGATGAACGATGTAGTAGTTTGTTCCATCCATGACTGTGTGCTGTTGAGGAACTGGCGGTGGAAAATTATTACTCACCTGGACAGGAGACTGAAAATTGCTGTTTAACTGTGGAGGGAGAGGATGGTTTTGCGACATATGCAATTGATTGGGAATCAAATTAGAGCTCAACTGCGGAAGAACCGTGTCTGATTGATGAAAGTGACTTGCCACACTTCTAAAGGGTTGATGAATAGACTGTGGGTGGGGGTGGGTGAGTGCCGCGGGGGTTTGAGTTTGGTGTGTTGTCGATGCATGATGCATCCTCAGTTGGGACTGATTCAATTGATGCTGTAGAGACTGATGAACTGTCAGCTGTTGATTTTGATGCTGCAAGGTCATCTGATGTGGCTGCAAGGCCAACTGTTGTTGCTGCTGCAAGTTCATTTGTTGTGGCTGCATTGATAGTTGATGTTGTAGTTGATTCATGGTCATATGATGGGGCTGCAAGGTCATATGTTGGGGCTGCGATGTTATTTGTTGTTGGGCCGAGGTCATCTGTTGAGACTGCGATGCTATCTGTTGTTGCGCCAAGGTTATCTGTTGGGACTGCGATGCAATCTGTTGCTGTGCTAATGTCATCTGCTGGGACTGCGATGATATCTGTTGTTGCGCCAAGAGCATTTGTTGAGGCTGCGACTGCGATGTAAGCTGATTTTGTTGTGATAAGGTCATATGTTGTGGGTGCAACGTCAATTGTTGAGGGTGCGATGACAGCTGGTGTTGCGACAAGGTTACTTGCTGAGGCTGCGATGTTAGCTGATTTTGTTCCGATAAGGTCAATTGTTGGGGCTGCGATGTTAGCTGGGGTTGTTGAGTCATTGTCATTGGTTGGGGCTGCGATGTCAGCTGGTGATGTTGGTCATGCAAGGTCATCTGTTGTTGCTGTTGCAAAGTCAGCTGTTGTTGAAAGGACATTTGTGGGGGTTGAAAATTCAAATTGGGATATTGCTGTTGTAATTGTTGGAACTGTTGACCATTTGGTTGATGCGGTTGAGCAGTAATAGGGAGCTGGACGTTGATCATTTGTCCATTGGTGTCTTGAATTGTGAAGGTGTGAAATTGATGAGGTGGTACTGTCTGTTGTTGCATTGGAGTGAGTGAAACTTCTCGGGTGTGCATCCCTCCAACATTTGGGTTGGAGTGTGAATTATGAATTGATTGTTGGATTTGGTTGAAATCTCTCAGAAACTGCTGGGACTCGAGCTGAGACTGTGACAATGGAAACTGGTGAATCTCAGGTGGAGTTTTATTATCCTGGGTCATTTCTTGTTTCAAAGCCATTTGAGTCACCTCTGTTGGAAACGTCGTTATTTCTTGTTGATGTAGGAAGGGAGGCATAGCATTAACAGTCGACGTTTCCGCAAACGGTAAAACGTACTCTCTCATTCCCATCCCGTCCACCGCTTTGTGGTTGTAAATTGACGGTGGCTGTATCTCTGGGCTGATGTGATTACTAGAATTTTCCATGGGTGGTAATTCACTTGTCACTGAAAGTTCGTTCAGAAATTCTATATGAGACGAGGTGGGACACTTCACTTTTATAGGAATCATTGCTGTAGAATCATCCAGAGGTGTCTCAAGAGTCTTTGGAGTTGGATTCGATTCACAATTATGGACTACTTGTGGTGATTTCGGTTGCAAAGTTGTTTCGTCGTCTGAAATTGTGAATGGAATTATTTCCGTTGACAAAGGCATTGATTCTTCTCCAGTTGGATACGTAAATTCTCCAGCAAATTCTTCTGGATCTTTGTCTAATGATGTATCACTCGCAACCTCTTCTTCTTCATGTATATTACAAGAGGGACCTTCCGACATCCTACCTTCATCCCCCTCCGTGGTCTCCTCAAGATCTTCAACATCTGGTATATCAGCTTCAGCTGATTGAAATGTAACAGAAGATTGTTCTGGATTGTTTTCAGTTTCATCTTCCGTTGTGCTGCTGTACGTTACGCAGGAAATCAAATGCTTTTCGTAGCTTAGAGCAGTTCTGTACGTCATTTGACAATTGGTGCATCGGACAGGTTCTTCCTCTGCCCTCTCAATGTCTTCAACTTTTTCTGTCCCTTCTTGATCATTTCCATTTTCTGGAGACGAGGGTTCACCTTCATTTGTCCGTGAAGATGATTCCCTTGACTTGCTACGACTCCTCTTAGCTTTCTTCGGCAACAATTTTTTGTCCCTTTTCCCTGGAGATTTGAGTTCTTGCTTACTTTTCCCTTTCGTACTTTTTTCAAATTTTTTCGTTAACTTTTTCGAATTACTTTTCGTAGCTTTGCAAAATCTTATGTGCCTATTTACAGATGACTTGGATTGAAAAGGCTTTTTGCAGCCCGGACATTTGTGGATTTCCTTCTTCAGCGGTAGCTTCGGTTGTTTCACACGACTTCTCAGAGTTCTCTCTGTCAAAGCTTTACTGTTTGACACTGTTTGGCGAGTCGTTCTTGTAGTTAGACTTTTTCCGGCTCCTTCCTCATCCATTGAACTCGATTCATCTTCCGAATCCGATGTACTTTCATCGTCGTAAGCACCGTCAAGTTGTGGAATCTGAAAACCACAATTCCTTCTACTTCTACTTCTGGTTACTCGAGCGCTTCCTGGTTTGTTTGGTTTAAATTTCCTTACTTTAGTTGACAATCGCTGATCTTCGGAATCAAACGTTTTAACATTTTCGACAGGACTTATTTCAGATTTTCCAACTACAGATACTATATTTTGAGCGTTAGATGCAAGTGCAGTAGTAAGAGAATGATTTTTGACAGACGTTGGTTTTGACTTTCTCCCTATAGGTGAAACTGGTTTACTTTTAGATCCAATACTTTCGGGATTTTTGGCGGGATATGATTTTGAACGGGGTCGGTACTGTCCAATAAAGCAACAATCGTCCAGGGAATTGCTGTCACTGAGTGTGGTGTCGCTTCCGTTGCAGAAACTCAAAGGGGATGAGACGGGAGAGTCTAAGTTCAACATATGAACGTATAGATCATCCAGACTGAAATCCTCCGTTTTGTTACTAAAATCCAACGGGCACGGGGGGATCCACTCCACATTGTACTCGTCATAATATCTGGGAACGGAGTCAACCCACTTGTGAAACTCCTTCACTTGGTTAAACTGCAGTTCACGCATCTCGGGGCACCAAGAGTGGTTGACAGTGATGTGGAGCCCTTCGTCACCAGCCGTTGTCTCACGCACCCACTTCTCTTCCTCCAACCCACTTTCGAACGAGTAAAGTACTTTCTGGAGTGGATTGACTAATGACCAAAACAGTCGACTGCTTCTAAACTCTAGAGGAACAAGAATACTCTCCACCCCAGGCTTCTCCTCCCTTGTCACTGAAATTGGCACAATGTACCCCAGACTATCGATTCTTAGTGACCCGATCACCACTTTTACTTCTGACGAACAAGAGTCTACGCCCTTTTTACGCAGCAAGTCCAAGTCCACGAACACTTTTCTCATTACCTGGAATTTGAACACATTTATATTATTTAGAAAGACAAAAATAATTGAAACGAGAGCGAGTTTCAACTTTCGGCATGTATTTTAATAAATGGGTTCAACTCCACAATTCTTATTGCAAATAATAATAGTGTGTAACTACCTGCATCTCCTCCTGAACATCGCCTTTTCCACTGGAGATATGAATGGGGCAAAACAGGGTTTTGTCTTCTAGGAGGGAACAACCAGCTTGGATTGAGCAAAGGAAGTGATAGGAATCGTGACAGGCAGAATGACAGCAGGAGACACTCGCTCCTTTCTTCCCACACAAAATACATTTCAAATTTTTACTCCGCAGCAAAGCAGATCCGACCTATCCAAATAACATTAATTTGTATAACAATAAAATTAGTATCTAACTACTGCAAATCATTTAAATGACATGACGGCCAAGAGATTTCGCCAATAAAAAAATTCGCTGACACTAATTCGAGAACAAAGGTAAAATTAGACTTATACTTGAAGGCAGAGATCGGCACCGGTCGGCCAGTAATTGTGGCCGGGCCGCGTAGGCCACTGTTAGTTTTGGCTAGTGGCCGGCCGACCGACGAAGACTACTATTTTTATATTTCATATTACAAAATTTTAATCATTTTCATTGATGGCCGGCCGGCGGTTCCTATGTGCCATACTGGCCGGCCGGAAAACCCACATGTACTTTACTCAGTGTTGTGCAATTGTTAAAACCACTAGTGGTTATAATGGTCATAATGGTTCGGTCAAAATACACTCAAAAGGCGGTCAAAATGGTCAAAATGGAGAAAATGCCTTTTTGGGGTTCATTGAAACCCCAAGGTAGCTTTTACTGCAACATAAAAAATGAATAATATAGCTTTCTAAAGATTGCAGTTAAAAATGATTTGAGAGTGTCATTTTGTAGTCTGATGTTAGTAGAATAGTGTTTTATTGGTTTTAGGCCATATTTCATTGTCTAAATTTTTTAAATTTTTACCAGTGGCCAGATCAAAATGCAAAAAAGGAGCAACTGTACAACACTGACTTTACTGGCCAGCCGCAGGCCGATCGACGAAGGTATGATATAATTACTGGCCGTCGCAGGCCGGCCGAGAAAACTGTGATTTTAATTTTGACGCACAAATTCATCTAGCCTATTGCATTTTGTGTTATATATTATCAATTTTAGGAATTGTTTTTGGATTGGAATAACTCCAGTGAAAATAGAATTTCAATAAGTAGATTATAACAATTAGTAGAACTTGTGCTTATTCCATTATTATTTTTTGAACTTTTTTAGAGTATTAGGCCACCAGCACTGTCATTGAGTTATTTTTATTTCTTACCGAATTAAAGCTAAATAAAATTGTACGATTAAAGACCCTACGTGAAGTTCGATCGTAATTTTATTAAGCAGTGCTTCCCGAAGGCATCACGTTGATAAATTATTGTAGTAGCTTCTGTCAGAGGCCGCCTTATCCACTTATGTTTAAAGATCTATAAAGAAAAGAAGCAACACTATCCCACGCGCGCCATGATCACGTCATTGTTTTTAAAGCGTTTTTTGTCCAGTATTTGGGTAGGGTGGGTGTGATGCCTTCGGGAAGCACTGTTTAATAAAATTACGATCGAACTTCACGTAAGTTCGCTTATTCGTACAATTTTATGGCAGCAGTGCTTCCCTCTGCATCACGTTGATAAATAATTGTAGATGTTTAAAGAATATGCCAAGACAAAAAACTGAGCTGCGATAAAATTGAAAATTTAATTAGCATTCCAAGTTCAGGTTGACAATTAATTAGCGTAGCACAAAGTGTTAGTGATTATAACCCAAAAACTGATCTAGTAAACTCATTATTTTTAATAACAGGTCGATTATAAAACTTTGTGAATACGGATGAAGAATTAGACCATCCCGCTGTCTTTCTAATTTGATCTAAACTGATTCCATTTTTGAATGCCGCCGAAGTAGCGGCATGCCTACAACTATGAGACGAAAACATTTTTGTGTCAATTCCACTGTTATTTAATACATCTTTAACCCATTGACTTAAAGTTTGATTTCCTACTGGTTTATATGGCTTTACCAGACCAATAAACAGACTTTGACAATCATTCTTTCTCAAAGATTTAGTTCTACCTATATAGGCTATAAGACACATATACAAACAACATTCATGCTTTTCAGTCAATTTTGGAATGAATAACCGAGGTTGAACTCTACCAGGAGCCCTGGATTTTATAAGATCCTTTATAAAAATTTCTATACAACTATCTTGGATGTGGATGTCATCCAATTTTATTTTAGAGAATGTCTGCATTCGATGTGCTGTTGCTAAGGCCATTAATGTAACACATTTAAATGACAAATCTTTAAATGACAATTGTTCATTTGGCAGCAGAGTACATATATAGTTTAGCACTACAGCAGGATCCCATGTACGGTCATATTTAGGAGTAGGAGGTCTCATTCTCGCTACTCCTTTTAATATTCTAGTTATAATTGGATGTAATCCTACTAAGTAACCATCGATAGGAAGTAAGATTAAAGAAAGTGCTGAACGTGCCGTATTCAAACTGCTGTAGCCAATCCCAGTTGAATATAAATAAGTGAAATAAGTAGAAAGTTGGGCCAAAGACGAAATAAATGGAGATTGCTTTTCATTGTTACAAAATTCTATCCATGATTTGTATGTTCCGTTGTACTGTGCCCATGTGGACACTGCTAAAGAGTTGGGTAGCATTTCGATTGAATTTTGGTCTAGTCCTCTGCGGACGTATCCTTTCCGGACAAAACTCAGGCCATCAGAGAAAGAGTATTGGACATGGGATGATTCCTGTTTAAATAAAACAGCAAATTAGGTTGAGGTGATATATAAGGCAATGTCCAACAGTCATTGACTTAAAAACTGGGTACCATGGTTGACATTTCCAGTTTGGCACAACCACAATACCACGGGCCTTATCAACTCTAATTTTTTGAAGAACTCTTGATATTAAAGTAAATGGAGGGAAAGCATAAAAGTGTAACCTAGTCCAACTAATAGTAAATGCATCTACTTTATAAGACTCTGATTCAGGGAACCATGATACGAATAATGAACATTTCGCATTTTGGGCAGTTGCAAACAAATCAATTTTAGGGGTACCTAAATTGCTTGTTATGTACTTATATACATCCCAATTTAATTCCCATTCCGTTTCCATATGTACAGAGCGTGATTCTGCATCAGCTATAAGATTATCTTTAGTATTAATATAAGTAGCAAAATTAAATATTTGCCTTTCTTTACAAAACGACCAAATGTCTTTGGTGACCGAATGTAAATGACTGTATTTTACACTACCCATTCTGTTAATACAACTTATTACAGTTGTATTATCTATGTGCATTAAAAGTTTTACATCTCTCAATTTATATGCATACTTATACAGAGCATTATATGCAGCCCGAAGCGAAGCTCTAAATAATTTATATGCTTTTTGCTTTCTTCACTATTCCACTTTCCACCCGAGGAATTCATTTCAAAGGATGCTCCCCATCCAGTATTTGAAGCGTCAGAATATATTTCAAAATCATAAATATAATTTCGTATTTTCATTTTAGCCAATGGTAATGTCTTCATCAACCTTTTAAACTTGTCTTTTTATCGACATCATTCTTTTCGTCAGGAAGGTCAGTCATCAGATTACCTAATAAGGTTCCTGTAACTGCAATATGATTTTGCATTCGCAGTAAGCTTCCATCTTGATCCTTGGTGTAACAAGGAATTACTTTTCTCAATTCTGGGTTAATGATTGGACCTGAAATAACACAGTTACCTGGCGTTGGATTGGCTTTCAAAATAGAATCTCGTTCGTCTTTCTCCAATCCTTTTTGTGCGATTGCATACCATCTTTGAGCTATTGCGGAGTGAAAATCTGGACCTGTAGGGTCTTTTAAGGAATTTCTCCTAATATAGACTGTGTCTCTGCATCCAGAACGTCGATTTCTAAAATGTCGGCATCTTTCTGAATATTTGCATCGGATCGCACCGAGCTAATATTATCTCTTGTTTGAGAACAAGGAGAATCTCTACTATGAGATAACGGTGAGCGAGATCTGCTCCGAGATTTATCATCAGTTTCCGATGAACTGGAAGTTGACCGGTATTTTTCTTTTCTCTTCCTTAATTGCTTAGTTAGCTGTTGAACAGATTTCTCCAATTTATCGAGACGTTTCGAACGTCTTTTATTTTTCTTCGTTTTACGGCAACGACTCCTTTGGCTAGAATTGGGTTCTGAGCCACTGGTCATTTTCAAGCAAACCCTAATACAATATTTTGAATATTAATGAAATTCGATTAAATTTAAATAACGGATAACTTGCAAATCCAATGGGTATTATTGCGTACGTCATTTGTTAATGGTTATACACATTTGCTTACCCAAGTATTTGACACTAGTAAATGTCATAAAGTTAATACTTTTATCGGAAAACCAACAGGTTTCTGGACTTACCAATACCAGTTTTACAAAACGAAAAAACCAAACTTTCAAAATTTTACCCTTTATGCGCAAAAAAATCGCAGCGAAAAAAGTTGCTGTTGACAGACGGCCACTTAAAGAAGCAATGACGTGATCATGGCGCGAGTGGCATAGTGTTGCTTCTTTTCTTTATAGATCTTTAAACATAAGTGGACAAGGCGGCCTCTGACAGAAGCTACTACAATTATTTATTTATCAACGTGATGCAGAGGGAAGCACTGCTGCCATAAAATTACCTTTATGTACATAGGTAAATATTCCGATGAAAGTGCCATGTAAAATTACTCAACAAAACGTTAATGTATTGATTAACTGATTAGTCTGGCAAGTCAAGTCTGTCAGTCGGCCTCTTATATAACTTCAATGGCCGGCTACCGGCCGGTTAAAATTTTATCAAAATAATTCCTTCAAAAGGCCGAGCCGGAAATATCGATGCCGATCTCTGCTGAAGAATACAGCATTAGACTCCGTCTAGAATTATTTACCTGTTGCAGAGCCCCAGTCTCTTCTTCCCAGACTTCAGAAGACCAGACGGCGCAATTGATGTGTACCCAATCATTCATTCCCGCCCACAAAAGACGACCAGAGCTATTCGGAGGGAAATCCCCTTGTTCCCCACAGAAGCTGCATTGCCTCTTATCTGTGCTTTCATTTTTATCCCAATAAGTGTCCTGGAACGGGTTTGAATAGTCAAGTATTTTGGAGTCACAGTTCTTAGCAGATAACTGTTGAGGTTTATCAGGATCAAAATAATACTCAGTTGACCCATCAACAGATATGTCCTTACATTCCAGCCAAGGAAAAACTTGCTTGACAGCTGACTCAAACACTCCCACCAAATACAAAACTTTTGCATTGTCCATAGTGTCCAAACTCTCCTTAAAGGTATCAGTAAGAAGACTCAATGCATTCGCCCTAAAATCGGCGATCGACTTAAACGCAGGCGCTCTCATCAAACTTTTAGTTCTCTCTACAAAATTAGTCACCGGCTTTGACGGAGTGAAGGTTTTCATAGGCGTTCTCATCGGCGACTTTGGCAAATTTCCTATTTTCTGAGGTTTTTCGACTTCGAAGGCGGTAACTAAAATTATGTCGGTGTCATCGTCTACTTCTTTATATGGTGATTCGGATGAATTATTTTTTACCACAGTCTTTTGAACTGACTCTACTAAAATTATATCCTGAACGACTTTTCCAGATGATGACTTGGATGATGTTTCTATTTTCGGAGTTTTTTCAGCTTTATCTGCAAAAATTAGGTCGTCAACGACTTTTTTCTTGATTAAATCCTTATTTTTCGGTGTTTTTTCGACTGTGTCCACAAAAATCATTTCGCCAACAACTTTATCCTTACCCCTGCATAATATATCTTCAAGTACAACTGAACAGGGTTTCACTTTGAAAGTGTCTTCGAGCACAACTGAACACGGCTTCAAATTATATTTATGATTTAAGTTTTCTGTTGCTAAAATTGTAACGACTTCTTCACATTGTTCTATCGGTTTCTCTATTTCAACCTTAGTGTGACTTTCCTGGAGTTTTTCCTTCTCCAGACTACAATCCAACTCCACCTCTTGACTGCATTCCAATTCCATAGGAACTTCAATTTCTTTTAAATCAAATGTTAATGACTTGCGCTTTCTGGAAGACGTTATGGCATTTTTTTGGAAGATCCTAACGATTCGATCACACCCATTTATCATGTCTATCCATATGGCACGCCTCCATGCAGAGTTTTCTTTGTCACACACTCTTTGGGAATAAACAATAATAAGTTACACGAAAAACGAATAATATTATGTTAAAAAAGGACAATTAATAATTTAAAATATAAGCCTTACTTGCAAATATATTCAATAGATTCAGGCAAAGTTCCCAGAATGTGGTACTGTTCATCGGATATCGATTCGCATTTGGCATGAATCCATCTTTCACATTGACCACATTCCATCATCTGAAATAAATTACAAATAACACATCTTTACTTTAACAATGTTGATGTTGATAGTATGAAAAGGCTTATTTTCAGAATATAACCATATATCTCCCTTTTTGTATGGGTATGCTCTTTCTCTTTTTTGTATAGAAAAATGGTTCCTAATCCTAACGTACAGACCTCGCTAGTAAAACCAAACTTTTAAGACAAAAGCCCAAGTCTCTTTATATGAAAACCTACAATCAACATGTTTTGAGTGTCATATTAGAAAAGGCTTGGGGAAATTTTCAAGAAATAAGTGTACTGTGTGAAAACATTTTCAAAAAATACTAACTTGGAAAATTATTCTTGACTCTTTGAGATTACTCAGTTTACATATAATCAGTATCAGTATTATCTTTAAATCGCGTTAAAAGAAACGAGCAATTTTATTAGGACAATATTTTATAACTTCCCAACACCTAAGACGACCCAGACCTCAAAAAATATGGAAAATTGTAACCTTAGTCTCATAGTCGTTTTCATCGTAGCAGACCTGACACACGGGACAAAACGAGCCCTTTTGCCTTTTCTTGAAGCATTCTAGACAGAGAAGGAGATTGTTTGTCCTGGCGCCCCAAGTCTCATCACGACCGTCTTCCACAGACACATTGACATTATGAATTTGCTTTTGTCCCTCTAGACTCTTCCCACAACTGCGACACTTGCAACAACTGACGCAACTCCAACTCTCTTTTTTCGGATGTTTTTTGTGTACACAAGTCACATGGTATGGATCACGACACTGGGAACATTTGACAAAGTCGTCGTCTCTACTTTTTCTATTCAAACCACAACTTTTACAGACAATACATTTTCGACACGTCCATGCCATCACGTGCTCTCTCAGCTCTTCGTTCACACCATCCTCAGGGGAATCTTCGTCCTTCGTCGTCTGGAGAAAATGTAATGGAGTCAATGGCGGGGACAACAAAGACAATGTCGGGTCATCGTTTCCAAATTTATCATCCCCTCTATAAACATCTTGGTCAAATTCACCCCGTCTTGGGATCGTATCTATCACGTACGACATCAACGTATCGTCTCCCGCACAGAATGGGTGGTAGGGTTCGCAGCAAACCGTACAGAAAATCAGCTGAAATTGTCAATGTGTATATTAAAACTTCGTTCCTTTCGAATTGTTGGCGCGAAATGCTAGGAAAAGAGTAGGGAACGGAAGGTTTCGGCTCAGTCTTACTTTTCCTACGTCCGATTAAAGTTTTGAGTCTCAAAATTGCAGTTCTATTGTTCTAATTCGGCCACGGGATTGGTTAAAATTTTTAAAAATTCGACATTTTATTGGTTATTTCCATGGCGAGAATTCTGTCGGTGACAACTATTTCTTGGAAAGGGATGCATTTCATAATTTATTGTTCCATTGGGCAGACCCTTCCAATTTACGGTGAATCCAGTGAAGTAATACTCCACACATGAACAAGGCCACTGTAATTACCAAACAAATTGAAATTGGATTTACTACCACTACAAAATATTTAAAATTGCTTTACCTATCTATTACTAATCTAATACTAATAATGTAAAACTAACAACTAAAGCTATCTCAATTATGAGGAGGGGGTAACTACCTGGGAATACATAGTGCTCATATATTGGGAAGACGACACGAAGTTGAGAAACCACGAATCCTCGAATTTGATGGGTCCGTCGGTTATTACAAAATAGCATCCCCCGAGAAAATTTTTTCGAGAAACAATTTTCGAATGGTTTCGAATATTTTGGAATTCGAATATTCGAAACGGTAATGAGCACTATGTATTCCTAGGTAAGTTACCTCCTCCTCATAATTGAGACAGCTTTTGATGTTAGTTTTACATTATTAGCATTAGATTAGTAGTAGATAGGTAAAGCAATTTTAAATATTTTTGTAGTGGTAGTAAATCTAATTTCAATTTGTGTGGTAATTACAGTTGGTCTTGTTCATGTTTGGAGTATTACTTCACTGGATTGGCCGTAAATTGAAAGGGTCTCAAAAATTTTTCATACTTAAAATGCTTAGCCCTGAAAGTCCAAAGGGATACAAGCCACTTGAAGATCCTACAGCAGCATCAGTGAAAAAGACACTTCTGAAGTAAACATCCAATTAGTAGCAAATAAGATATAGAATCATAGAAATAACTCATAGAATACTCAGTTGTAAATTTTTGTAATCACCTGTTAAATGAACTGTGATTACAATATAATAAAAAGCAAAGTATGATTTAGTTTGCAAAATACTTCATTGTCTGCTCAATGCAACAATAAATTATGAAATGCACCCCTTTGCAAAAAATAGTTGTCACCTACAGAATTCTCGCCATGGAAATAACCAATAAAATGTCGAATTTTGAAAAATTTTAACCAATCCCGTGGCCGAAATAGAACAATAGAACTGCAATTTTGCGACTCAAAACTTTAATCGGACTTGCCAATTACTCAAAATGTGTATTGTGTGCAAAGCCTCTGCCTTCTGCTTCTGGCCTTGTCCAACATACAATACAAGCAAAACAAGCGACTGTAGCGCCACAGACCAGAATGTGACCGTTCTATGCGCCAGGAAATATAAACACACCAATCAAGATGATAAGTGGAGTGCAAGTTATAGGGTTCTACTGTATGATTTGTTTCATTATTATGTCCCCCACTTCCCACTTTCTGGTCTGTGTCTCTGATCCGCAATTATCCAACTAACGGGCTCGTTTACCGTTAGGCGGATCAGAGACACAGACCAGAAGTGGGAAGTGGGGGACATAACAAATCATACAGTAGAACACTATAACTTACACTCCTCTTATCATCTTGATTGGTGTGTTTATATTTCCTGGCGCATAGAACGGTCACATTCTGGTTTGTGGCGCTACAGTCACTTGTTTTGCTTGTATTGTATGTTGGACAAGGCCAGAAGCAGAAGGCAGCATAGAGATATAACATAGGTAGGTATTTATCAGGTGGCCCGATTGGTATCACGCCTGCGCCAGCTGGCCGTACATACCATCGGGAAGCAGTCCATAAGAAAAGAAGCCTCTTACTTATCCCCATGTATTTTGTCCTAACTACAGAAATCAAGATTTAGGAGGGATTCCGCACCAAATCGCATTGACAAAATTTTTGTCGTTGGATGTGGAATGGCTTTGCTTTTTAGCTCGCCTGAGGAAGCGAGCTTATAGAACCGCACAGTCTGTCCGTCCGTCCCCACGACAACTTTCGAAAGCAAAGAATGATATTGACCAAACTTGGCAAAAACAATGCCTATGGTCCACTGACGATCCCTATTGAATTTGGGGTAAATCGGTGACCCATTGGTTGCTGAGAAACCGCGCGCTCACTTTGTCTTTATTTTGATAGTCCAAGTGAAAATTTAGCATTAAGGTTTTACTTCAAACCTGCATAGCAACCACAGGGGACTATCAAAATGCATGTTAAAAAATCTTTTACATCGACTACTATAACTTCCGGAGGATCAGTCTGATTTTTATGGGACCTACATTTTTGGAACCGTGGACTATCAAGGAACAAAAGTTGGCATTCGGAACTTTGATATAGTTGCTTTAAATGGACCAAAAACCTCAACGTTTTATAAAAAACTAAAAAATGACACATATTTTTGGGAATTTGATATTTTTAAATGCATTTAAAACAACTATATCAAAATTCCGAATGCCAACTTTTGTTCCTTGATAGTCCACGGTTCCAAAAATGTAGGTCCCATAAAAATCAGACTGATCCTCCGGAAGTTATAGTAGTCGATGTAAAGATGTTACGATGAATTTTAAATGCATGGAGGTTGACCCGAATTGCTGTTGATGGAATACCGAGGGCATAAGTCAATGCAATTCCAAAAAATTAGTTTCTAGGAAACGGGGAAGTGTATTATATTATAAAGATTTCTATACTGACTTGTAGTAGCATTTCCACCTGTCGTCATTGGCAATGTTATTACTTTAGTACAAAATATTTTTTGTTTGCATTTTTCTCCGATGCATTCATACTTGTATAAGTTTAAGTTATAACCATGGTTGTTGTTGTTATAACTACTATCAAGGATGTCTATTGTCCATGTGACATAAACGGCCGTCAAGTACAAGCATTGACGCCGTAGTCATAGTGATATAGTACTAACCAAAGTACTAACCAATAGATTTACAAATACTGACGGCCGTTTATGTCGCATGGAATTCATTTTGTTATTGACTTGATAGCATCTTGTTTATCAATATTGAACTGCCAAAACTTTTCCTTGAGGTAGTGGAATAGCCGGGTAGGTTAACTATGGGGTTTCGGATGTGACAATTGACGGGATAAATTTTGGAAATTATATTTATTTCGTTAGCAACCAACGTAAACTGTGTCCTTAAATGGACATTAAAAAGTTCAATGGCGTTTCCTATAAATTGTTGGCGAGATAGTATAAAATATTTCAATCTGCTTCTACCAAATTTGAGATTTTATAATAAAGCAAATAAAACCAAAAAATCACTATTAGAAAACGGAAATAAATCTATTTTGGATTTATATTCAATTTTATAGTCAAACTTGCAATTTTCCAATTTCTATTGATAATTAATATTTACCGATAATTTCTCCATAGATTTTCATTGTCAACATTAATCAATTTTGATTTTCTTTCGACTTTTATACTCAATATTAATCAATTTTTATTTTCTGTTGATTTTAATAGTCAACATTAATCAATTTTGATTTTGACTTGATTTTATACTTACCATTAATCAATTTTGATTTTGACTTGATTTTATACTTAACATTAATCAATTTTGATTTTGACTTGATTTTATACTTAACATTAATCAATTTTGATTTTGACTTGATTTTATACTTAACATTAATCAATTTTAGCTCGCCTGAATAGGCAGCTTATAGAATCGCACAGTCCGTCCGTCCGTCCGTCCGTCCGTGCGTCCGTCCGTGCGTCCGTTTACACGATAACTTTTGAAGACATTGATGGATTTCAACTAAACTTGGCAAAAACATTGCCTATGGACCTGTGACAAAGCCTATTGAAAATGGGCCACATTGGTCAATAGTTTGCTGAGATGCCGCGTGCTCACTTTGTCTTCATTTTAATAGTCAAAATGAAAATGTGACATTAAATGGACATTAAAAGTTCAAATGTGCTTCCTATGGATTGTTAGCGGGATAGTACAAAATATTAAATGCCGCTTCGACAAAATTTAAGATTTTATAATAAATTCAATAAAACTGGAAAATACCTATTATAGGACGAAAATAAATCTATTTCGCATTTATAAGCAAATAGATAGTTAAATTTATATTTTTCGAATTGCTTTCCATTATGATAGCCAACATTAATCAATTTTGATTTTCTGTTGATTTTCATACTCAACATTAATAAATTTTGATTTTATGTTGCTTTTCATAGTCAACATGATTAAATTTTGATTTTGTTGCCTTTCATAGTCAACATTAATAAATTTTGATTTTCTGTTGCTTTTCATAGTCAACATTAATCAATTTTGATTTTCTGTTGATTTCCATATTCAACATTAATAAATTTTGATTTTCTATAGATTTTCATAGTCAACAATTATCTATTTTGATCTTCTGTTGATTTTCATTGTCAGGATTAATCTATTTTGAGTTTCTGTTGATTTTTATAGTCAACGTTAATCTGCTTTGATTTTCTATTGACTTTGATGGTCAACATTCATACATTTTGACTTTGATACTCAATATTATCCAATAAATATGAAAATACACCTGTTTCTATTATTCTATTAAAACTGTGTACACGGTCCCCTTCACTCAGGCGAGCTTCTGTTACGGCTTGCCGTAGGTTTTTATTTATGTTAATTTGCATAGTCAAAATTAATCAATTTTGATTTTATATTGATTTTCATAGCCAAAATTAATTAAATTTGATTTTATGTTGATTTCCATAGTTAAAATTAATAAATTTTGAATTTCTGTTAATTTTCATAGTCAAAATTAATAAATTTTGATTTTCTGTTGATTTTCAGTGTCAACAATAATCAATTTTGATTTTCTGTTAATTATCATAGTCAACATCAATTTTGATTTCGGTTGATTTTCATAGTCAACATTCATCAATGTTGCTTTTCGGTTGATTTTTATATTCAACATTAATCAATGTTGCTTTTCGGTTGATTTTGATATTCAACATTAATCAATTTTGATTTTCTGTTGATTTGAATAAATGATTTGATAGCTAGAAGATAGAAGATTTGAATAGCTCCTACCATTCAAAAGTTATCGTGCATGCGGATAACCACACAGACAGACATACAGACAGAAAGTGTATTCCTATACAAAGGAGATGAAATTCTCTGAATAACGCAATGTAGTTGTTTTATTGTCTACAATTACCATTAATTAACTATGTCTATTCCGACAAGAAAGTCTGTCGTGTGCCGTGTGTCGCCGCCTAAGAAATACATTTGGTGTGTTGTGTTAGTTATTGGCTTTCGATGACATTGCTGAGACAAAGCAAAATACTCGGGTACGAAAAAGCTGAGGCTATAAGCTGTCTGTTGGAGGCGGGGACTGTAAAACTAATTCAAGTGCCTTCGAATAAATTCGAGTGCCTTCGAATAAATTCGAGTGCCTTCGAATAAATTCGAGTGCCTTCGAATAAATTCGAGTGCCTTCGAATAAATTCGATTGCCTTTGAATAAATTCGAGTGCCTTCGAATAAATTCGAGTGCCTTCGAATAAAATCGAGTACCTCCGAAGAAATTCGAGTACCTCCGAAGAAATTCGAGTACCTCCGAATAATTCGAGAAATTTACACATTTAACCAAACAGCGAAATTAAATGTTTGAAGTCCTTTCATTAGCGCCTGATTTTCATTATATCATTACACACCATCATTGTAAATAGACGTAATTTTATATAATCACGTCGTTTTAAATCCCACCGTCCTTTTAAATAACCCCGTCATTTTCAATAACCCCGTCATTTTAAATAACCCCATCGTTTTCAATAATCCCGTCCTTTTAAATAACCCCAAGCTTTTAAATAACCCCGTCATTTTAAATAACCCCGTCATTTTAAATAACCCCAAGCTTTTAAATAACCCCGTCATTTTAAATAACCCCGTCATTTTAAATAATCCCGTCATTTTAAATAACCCCGTCATTTTCAATAACCCTGTCATTTTCAATAACGCTGTCATTTTCAATAATCTCGTCATTTTCAATAACCCGGTCGTTTTAAATCCCACCGTTTTTGAATAACCCAGTGATTTTAAATAACCCGGTCGTTTCCAATAACCCCGTCCTTTTAAATAACCCCGTCATTTTCAATAATCTCGTCATTTTCAATAATCCCGTCCTTTTAAATAACCACTTTAAATAACCCCGTCATTTTTAATAACCCAGTTATTTTCAATAATCTCGTCATATCAATAATCTCGTCATATCAATAATCTCGTCATATCAATAATCTCGTCATATCAATAATCTCGTCATATCAATAATCTCGTCATATCAATAATCTCGTCATATCAATAATCTCGTCATTTTCAATAATCTCGTCATTTTCAATAATCTCGTCATTTTCAATAATCTCGTCATTTTCAATAATCTCGTCATTTTCAATAACCCTGTCATTTTCAATAACCCTGTCATTTTCAATAACCCTGTCATTTTCAATAAACCTGTCATTTTCAATAACCCTGTCATTGTCAATAACCCTGTCATTTTCAATAACCCTGTCATTTTACAATAACCCTGTCATTTTCAATAACCCTGTCATTATCAATAACCCTGTCATTTTCAATAACCCTGTCATTTTCAATAACCCTGTCATTTTCAATAACCCTGTCATTTTCAATAACCCTGTCATTTTCAATAATCCCGTCATTTTAAACAGCCCCGTCATTTTAATCAACCTCTTTATTTTAAACGTGTCCGTTATTTTAATTAACCCATTTTAATCTTCCTCGTTATTTAGTTTTAATCTATCTCGTCATTTTAATTAAACGTGTTATTTTAATCTTCCTCGTTATTTGACTTTAATCTATCCCGTCACTTTAATTAAACAGGTTATTTTAATTACCCCTTTTATGTTAATTGTTTCAATTAGTTTATTTTAAATCATGAATGATTCGACAGATATTCAAAGATGAAAACAGAAGAACCAAAAAATCTATTGTTTCACCTCATGTTTATTGAAACTAAACTGTTCGTTTTCGCAGCCCCAACAACGGAGCAGGTGTAGGTGTAGCTAAAGCTGAAGGGAAAGAGAACATGCGCCACCTATATCAGCCATGGTCGCACTTACAGTGCGTAGTCACTGTAGCCCCTTAAACACGGAGAAGCACGAATGGATAATTGGATTTTCAAAATTCAATTTAAAATCGTAGAATCAAAATAACAAAAATCCGCTACTTGAGGACCACAGTATTGGTCCTTAGAAGCGTCAAAAAAAATTTGATTGTGATTGGTTGAAAACTGTAGGAGGAGATAGGTTTTGGAGTTTGAGTTTTTTCCTATCCCTCCCATGTTAAAATTTGAATTTCAAAAAATCATAAAACGATTTCTATGAAACCGATCGTTATGAAAATGATCATTTGAAGTTCTGACTATGAGATGAACATCCAGTAAAAATTTGAAGCTCGTAGCTTGATGCTAAAGGGTAAATGAATTGCTATTATTATAAAGATAATATATAGAAATTCACATATTATTAATTAAAGAATTTTTTAAAATAAATAAAAGTGTTTAGGTAGACTTTAAATATAACCAGTGTTTCTGAAAAGAAATCACTATATATCAGATGTTATTTTAACTTTCCTGACGAGCTTATAGAATCGCTCACTCTGTCCGTACCCACGATAATTTTCAAATGAAATGACAGATATTGACCAAACTTGGCAAAAACAATGCCTATGGTTATTTATATTGATTATTATTTGAACATTTCTATTTATCCTGGAATACATCAGTCCATTTCATTGGTATTGAGATACCGCTCCCTCACTTTGACTTGATTTTAATTGCCCAATTAGAAAATAGGCATTAAAAATTTAAATTGTTGCCAGATATATAGGATTAAATATGTCACATTGGTTCTAACAAACTTAATATTTTATGACTAAATGACTAATGTACGGTTATGCCGAAGTTATTGAAGCCTAAACCTAAAACTTCATGGTCAAAATAGACATGAGACTGGTATTATTAACAAAAAATATCCTTTTTGAATTATCTAATTATCATCGAATCGCCATTCAAAATAAGCTAGATTCCTTTGTGTGAATTTATTCACATTGTTGTTACCGCCAGGGTTTATTGACGGGCTCGTAATATATTATTATCATTAGGGGTGAGAATTATGTAAACATTGTAGATCCCTCCATCCGGGCACCGCAAAAACACAAAATTGAATGAAAGCCTTCCCTTTGCGTCTTGCGTATCATCCCTATACACTATCAGTTGCGAAGCAACGACACGTGATAAGGATCATCCCATTATCTAGGTAGGTATTGTACAAATCTAGAGAGAACATTTGAAAAGGATGCGGAAAAGCACATGACTTGATGAGGGGATCTGCGCGAAAGCTATTCTCATGTGTTTTCGTACAAAATGAATTTGAATTGCCTCCGACTTCATCCCTCATAGCCAATCAAAATTAAGTATTACACGTCACTATTATTCAATTTATAACATTGAGGGAATACGATAGGAATATGATTTGGGTGTCTCCCACTTATGCTACACCATTAGTGAATTTTAGTTGCAAGAGTCAAGCCGAGAATATAATATTATTTATTTTCGATTGTGTGTTGAGAGCCTGGATTTATTTGTAACATTTCAACACCACTAAGCCAAATTCAGGCTTTGAAATGATAACGGAAACACACACACACTTTACATTAATCTTATTGATAGGATAAATCGGCTTTTAGTAACTACAGTAAGTTACACGGAAAAGTAAATACAAAATTTGCGCGAAAATCATATCGATTGCCAGACCTTTCTAGCCACACTGTACAGATTTTCTAAGCTTTTTGTAGATGTTAGGTATAATAATCAAAAATTAAATTGATTTTAGGCGATTTGGTTAAAAGACGATTAAAAATGTTAAAACTCATCATATCATATGAAAATAATTTATTAATCACAAAACGGATTTTAGGTTAACTATATACTGTTGAGTTTTTTTAAATGATAATAATGACCTCTGATAACCCCAAGTTGCTCCGCCCACAGCAAATATCTTTTCATGAGTATGTAAACATAAACAATGATTTAAATTTAGCTTCCATGGTTTTCATGTAAAAAATACAATAGTATACGATAATATTGTTGTTATCCGAACCCGATGTAAATCTAAAATATGCGATGTTACATGTAATTTGCTGTGAATATCTGAAATATAGTACTCGAGAAAGTATCCGTGGCAAAAAGGATATCAGAGGTCATCGTTATCATTTAAAAAAACTCGACAGTACATTTTACGGTTTCCAGCAATGGGAAAAAATTCTAGGGATTGAAAATAATTTTAGAAATAGGGAAATATCCCAGTGATAGAAAATTAAAAAGTAAAAACTTAAAAAATCTCATATGGATACGCGAGGAAAACCAGAAAATGGAAGGCAGAGGCTTTGCTTCCTGCTGACTGTATTCAATTAATTAAAAATCCCTCCCCTTCTCCTTAGAATATATCGGCACAAAACTGTATACCCTAAAGTGGTTCATAGTGATAATCTATATAAAAGAATACTTTAGTTGGCCAATTTATTCTGAAAACAATGGGAGGGGAAAATGAGGGAAAAGATCCCAGACTATAATATTGTGTGTAGTATCCTGTTACTTTTCATTCAGGACAGGACATTTCGGTATGTCTACATCAAGAGGTTGTAATTGGAGAGGGCTAATAAGGCTGTGCTATGAGTCATTTTTGATTTCCTTACTTTTCCATGTCCTAGGAATGATGTGATCAACGTGCAAGCCGCAACTTGGTGTGTAAAGCACTTTTTATTTATGTACAAATAAATATATTCACTTACACGCACATATTCTAGGTAACTAACTAACTACAGCTAAAGATAAGTTAATTAGGGATCAAGGTGAGTACACAGGTAATTTAATTAGGGCACTAATTAAGTCTGGAGAGCAGCACCGAAAATTGCGTGTGTCTCCATCAGGATTCGGAAGTGTACTACTTGCTAGCATTCAAGGCAAATAGACTGATTCCCGCCCCCTCCTCCTCCCCCTCCCTGGCATCAGGTGGGTTCAGTAGAGGGAGGTCCCATAAGAGAGTTTGAACTTTTATATGGGACTTGCAATTTACTCCTGAAGGGTGGGTATCCATGACTACCAGCATCTTGGTCTGGGACCGGAATGGGACTAATTTCAAAAGAAAGTCCCATATAAAAGTTCAAACTTTCTTATGGGACTTTCTCTACTGAACCCACCTGATGCCAGGGGGGAAAACGGGAGGCAAGGAAACAGTTTATTTGCCTTGCTAGCATTTAAGTTTGGGTGCTAGGCAAGTACAGTTGTGTCACATGACACATGCATATATACATAGGTAGGTATGGGCAATACAACTACATGCTATGCTATCACTAAAAATACAAGTAGGTAGGTAGGTTTAGACTACACACTATTGTACATACACATTACATTTCATATTATTACATTGCATATTTATCTTATACTAGGAAAGCCCGCACTAAAAGGAGTTTACACACTTAGCCTAGTACATCCATGCTACTACTATAGCATAAGGTCTACGCTCAAGAGGAGATTTTGAGCTAACGCCAAGCGACCGTCCGTTCCGTTGCTTCCATGGGGCTCATGAAAGGAGGTAGCAGGATGCCTTTGGGAGTAACTATGACTCTCTTAAGGTAGCCAAATGCCTCGTCATCTAATTAGTGACGCGCATGAATGGATTAACGAGATTCCCACAGTCCCTCTCTAGTCCTTATACTAGAGGAGAGTCTATAGAGGCGTCTCCAGTAATAATAACAGGGAATAGAGCGAAAGTGGAGAATATTTACTTTATAACATTGACGAATAGCTACCCCGTGAAAACAAAATTTTTACGATACCTACTAATGCGTAATCGAAGACAATAGGGATTGATTTTTGAGGCATTACGGTTTTGGCTCTACATTATTACAACCTCTTTGGTCTAAATAGATGTAGAAAGATATTCTTGATAAGCTACTAGATTTGTAGTTAAAATATTTATACTCATTCGAACTTTGCGCTTTACGTTGTAAATCAGTTGAATGAGTTAAAAGACTGTGGCCGAAAATTTTGGCTCCGGGAGACAAAATCTGCTCCAACTTGTTCTCGACTTTCCTGTTATAGTGGCGCTGAGACGAAAATAAGTAAAGGGAACCCCCTTATCACTAACTAGATCTAGCGTTGTCAGCTTGTTTAGCGGGATTTTAAAAATCACTAGGTCAGTCTCCTAACTACTAGATTTGATGCATGACGCAAGGAAAAAGTAACAGGATAGCGCCCAACAACATAGCAAAGGATTGTCTGGAATAGGAATCTGAGACTGAACAAAAGCTTCCCTTCCCTACACACACGTTTCGCGGGGTTTGTCTTTAAAAAGCAAACCCCGCGGAAAAAATGTATTGGTTGAAGTATGGCAGTGTTTCACATTGGTATGACAAGCATTAAAAAAGTCAATGGCTTTATTTTGTTCAATTTGATTGTAAAACGGCTTGTTGAAGTCTAAAAGGACATTATAAAACGTTTTTATTTATTGGTTATTCCTTAAAACCCGAATTCGGGTATTAAAATTGAAAGGTGAATAACTTGGTCAAAGGTCAACGTAGGGCGCTGAAATTTGCACAGCTGATAGACATTGTTAAGACCTTTTGATTGATATATATATTGCCTGGGTTTATTGCAGATTGCTCTGAGAGATAATTAAAAATTGAAAAATATTTTCAAAATTTGACCTTCAATATCTCCGAAGGTCGCAAAAAGTCGCAAGAGTTATTTGGCCCAAAATTACTTCAAATGTATGCCTACACGTCCCCACTAACAGCTAAGCTCAGCACTGAACAGCACGGGAGAAATCAATGTTTAAAAATTTGTAGAAAAACGAACATTTCCTTGCCAGTAGTAAGCAGAGACGTAACTCAAGCCCATCACTTCTACTTTAACTGTACCACTACCAATGCAATACTTAAATTATTATTGTAGGTAACTGTTTTACTGGTAAAAAGGTCTAGAAAAACATATATTTTAGAAAAGCCCTAATGCCTCGTAGATTCATTTACAGCTCCGGGAAGCTAAAATACCATTAGGGCTTTTCTAAAATATATGTTTTTCTAGACCTTTTTACCAGTAAAACTACTGAGAGGTACGGTAATATCGAGGATATCTTTCCACTAATGTCTACTCCATAGAAATAGAAATCCTTGATAGATTCTGATTTTTAAAATCCCGCAAAACAAGGTAAAACCAAGGTGTATTGAATGGTATACTTCGGCCTACACCCTGCTCATATTCTGCCTATAATTTGATGATCATGCCCTGTTAGGTAGAAGAACTCGTGGACAAACCTGATATAAAAGAGAATTTTTTTGGACAATTAATGTTTTCGATAATGTACCCCAACGCATACTTCTATATACTAAATTTAGCACATGAAGGTATGCGGTGGGGTACATTATCGAAAACATTAATTCAATTTGTGTTTCAACTCAACCAACTGTCATAAATGACATGGCGTAAACTTCGAATGAGTTAAATATGCATATGGTTATGGTGTATTACATGAATGAGAACAATTGATTTGGCGAATTCTTGATTTGGCGGTGTTTAAAAACACTATGTTTCCCATTAGCCATCCATTTCCAACATAATTTTTACCCGATGAAACACATAATAGGCAGTTAGTTTTATTCCTTAGTGTAACTTTGAGCTTTGCGTAGTGTAAGTCTTTGCGCGGCTTCCTTTTCGAAGCTTACTTACACTACGGCTACGTAGAATAGTTAGTGATTTTCCGTAAGTATTTGGTTGTTAGGTGCCACAACTTCCAAAATTAACTTTGTAGAATAAACAAGAATAATAGGCAGTTAGTTTTATACCTTAGTGTAACTCTGAGCTTCGGGTAGCGTAAGTCTTTACGCGGTTTACTTTGCGAAGCTAACTTACACTGCGGTTACGTAGAATAGTTAGTGATTTTCCGTAAGTAATTGGTTGCTAGGTGCCGCAATTCCAAAATTAACTTTGTGGAATAAACATGAATCACACCAGTCGCCTGGGTAACTACACCCTGTAGGGCACTACGTATTCCCGTAAGTCTGAAACGTAATGTAGTCATTTTTACGTTTGGTAACTCAGTTTTTTTGGCGTTGAGTAGGATTCTCTCGAAAAGGGGAGGAGTTTGACGTAATACTTACACTACGGGAGGCTCATTCTTACACTACGGGAAAAAACTAACTGCCTAATGCCAGTTGCCTGGGTAACTACATCCTGAGAGGGCACTAGGGCACTTACGTATGCCCGTAAGTCTGAAACGTAGTGTAGTCATTTTTACGTTTCGCAACTCAATTTTTCTGGCTTAGTCTAGGATTCTTACGGAAAGGGGAGGAGTTTGACGTAAGAGTTACACTACGGGCGGCTCATTCTTACACTACGAGAAAAAACTAACTGCCTAATAATATATGTCTGGCTAGTAGAGTCAGTTAAAGGTCTCTATCTATCTCTAACGTCTTTTGTCTGGCTGTGGTGCTAACCTGGTGATCACGATTTCCTCCGCAAAAGTTTTTCATACTAATGCATAGCATACTATATCATCCCAACCGGCGGCAGATCCCCATAGTAAAAGTCAAAAAATTAAAAAATATAATTGTGACGTCATCTGCAGTACTTTTCAAATTCAGCACAGACAGGCAGACATAGGAAAACCTAAATTTTCCTAAAAAAGAAAATTGTAATATTTTCCAAAGTCAAGAGCAAAATGCCAACTGTCTGTGCAGTTTATGACTGCAAAGCTAATAAAAAGAAAAATCCAGAACTAATATTTCATAGATTTCCGTCTAAACCAGCCCTTGTGCAGGTTTGGAGAACAAAATGTCGGCGGCTAGAGAGATCTTTTATAGCAAAAATGCGTATGTCTGCTCCACACATTTTCAACTGGCGGATTACGCAAGAGATTTGAAAAGGGAGTTGTTGGGACTTCCTCAACAGAAAAAATTGCTACCCGATGCAGTTCCTAATGTTTTTATGGATCGGAATGCTTTGATGGTACACTCTACAGAAGAACCACCGACGCAGACTACCAAGGATGCTGCTGTTAGTGCAAGAAAGGAACGTATTAGCATTAGAAATCGAAAGCGTCTAGTCGAGGACTTACTAATGGAAGCCCTACCCGAACACGAATGTTAGTTAGCAGTTGTAGCATAACAATAATAATAAAAATTTACGTTTTCTCATTTTAAAAATATGATGTTATCAACAGTGGACGAGGACCAACTTAATAAACCTACGGAAGAAGACTTGAATCGAAAATTGGAGGAATTGCAATTGCAAATCACTATGCAAAAGGGGAAGTTATGCAAGCAGTCTAAGATTATAATTTATTTGAGGAAAAAAATTGCAAATATCAAAAAATCCACAAAAGTCCATTGCCGTCATTCCACTAAGAGTATTTTCAGCAAGGCACAAAAGAAAGTCATTCAGGGACAGAAAAGAGTAAACTGGAGTAACAAAGATATAATAAAGGCACTATCTGTTAGAAGCATTTCACTTAAAGCTTACGAAACTATACGTGAAAAGTGGCAAATACCGCTGCCTTGTCCTCGTACTCTAAGACTATGGATTCATCGTTTTGAATGTGCTCCAGGAATCCAATATGATATACTAAATATCAAGGCAGAACTCGGATCGGAATTAGAAGTCGTGAAAAAACTATGTGTTTTATCTTTTGACGAAATTAGCATTAATTCAAATTACGTGCAGGACAAAACGTTTGACTGCATAATATCTCATTCTAAGGCACAAGTTGTAATGATTCGGGGACTGTATGATCCATGGAAGCAACCAATATACTTCAAGTTTGACACGCCTATGACAAAACCTGAACTACTGGATGTAATCAAGGAAGTATCAGATGCCAATTATCAAGTAGTTTCAATTGTCTGTGATTTAGGTGGAGAAAACAGGGCGTTGAGAAAAGATTTTGGAATATCTGGAGAAAATGTCAGTTTCCCTCATCCAACTGATGATACACAGGAAATTTTTGTGTTTGCTTGTACTCCCCATCTCATAAAATTGCTGAGAAACCATCTCGTTGATGATGGAGTACAATTGGCAGACGGGACAATAATTAACCGTAAAACATTGGAGGGAAAGAATTTGTTAAACTACGTCTTAAAGTACGAGTCAAGCGTTTAAACCTTAAGAAGCCACGTTTTGCAAACATAAATTTTAAAAAGAAAAAGCAGTTTGCTCAAAGTTCGGTATAAAGTTGTGAATTTTGTGAAGTAGCAGGTTATAAATATGTATGATGATTTGATGATGTTGTTTTATTAAGAATATTCGGTATATTAAATTAAACTTTTTATGTGTGAATATGAATGCAGATGTGTGATTCCATTTCCGTACTTAGCAGACCTCCAAGTGTACAAAAGTTTTAAGTGCAGGAATACACATACCTAACTAGTTTAAGCTTTTATTAGAAATGTATAATAGTAATCTTAATGTAACAAGCTAACAGTTACAGCATTATATCGACATATTTACGATAAGAAGGGGCATAAGCAAAGACACGTTACGAAACGAAAATCATTTTAACAGATACTTTGCTAAAGTAGGTATAGAAGGAGATAATGTTATTGCAATGCAGGATGCTTAATAATGTGTGTGAGCTACCAGAACAAATACTTTATGGCGATACTCTGAAATAGATTCCATTATTTCGTATAAAAAAAGTCGTATGTGCAGAAAATCACTATTCACTTTCATTTAAATCTTTCCCTCCTTTCCCGAAAAGTACTGCAGATGACGTCACTTTCCCAATAGCAACAAAATATGATTATTTACCTTTCCTTCTGTATTCTAGGTTCTTTGATATCATCCTATACATTTTATATACTACATGAAACGTGAAAATAAAAAATCGTATAGTTGTATTGTATCTGCACTCTATAAAAACCCTTACAAACAAATCTTTGATCTTTGACCCCTGTTAATAAGTGATGCAATTTTCCGCTGAACTATTCAATAATATACGAAAGAAGGTGACGACGACATTAAAATATGAAGTAGTATTGCTAGTGTTTTATTATATTATTGTTATTTGTATTTGTCCTACTTATGTTTAATGCAATAAAAATACAATTTATTAATATTTTTTACAAAGCCTCCATTTTATGCATATTACTTACGAATGTATATTGCTAATATATATTGTTTTACAAAATTAGCACATCCAGTTGTGCCAGTGCAATGAGTGCAAGTCCTTTTATGAACACAGACCGGAAAAGTAGCCGGAAACAATCAAAACGTTTGATAAAACCAAACCGAAGTATTCAAAACTTACTAATTTTAAAAGTAATACCCTTTCCGGTCTCTGACATAGTAGTCATTTCATTAATAAAGTTAGTTAAATATAATACTTCGTGCGTGATAAGGTAAGACGCCACAGCTATAAAATAATTCAACCGATCGGCTCTGTGCACAGAGCCGATCGGTTGAATTATTTTATAGTTGCGTGCTGCTGCGTGCATGTAACGAACGCGTTCTAAGTGCTAAATTGGTACAGGCATGTAAAAGTAATATATCTTTTGACGGTCAAATATATCTTTTGTAGTCTACTTGCCAATATACCGAACCAGAAAATCTCTAGATTTGTAAAATTAAACCCATAACAGGTTCTTCAAAAAATATTTATCGAGACTGAAGGCGATTTTGTGGAATTTCTAATACGATAAATACGTAAAGTTACCACATACATGAAACCAAGATTGGCTGTAGTCATAGTGATTGCGGATTAGGCTGGCTCACTTGGGTGTTTGGGAAAATGAAAATTCAGTTTTTTCATTTGTGGATCCAAATTGGACAATTTGGATCCACAGCCAAATCTGTCTTTCAATGACCAAGGGTGGTTGCCATTGGGTACGTATGTCTTGGTGGGTCATAGCATTGAGTATAGACAAAAAATTGAATTTTCATTTTCCCAAACACCCAAGTGAGCCAACCTTACTACACACACACTGTCTTAACCCTTTAGCCTGGCTCGGGTACTTTAGTTCCCAGCAAAATTGATTGCTATAAAACGGACTGGGCAGTATAGTTCCCAGGAAAGGTCATGTCGTTATGACGGCCTGGGAACTATACTTCCCAGAATAGTATTTTCGTTACTATGGGTTGGGTACTTTAATTCCCATCACGGGCTTCATCCTTACTACGGACTGGGAACTATAGTTCCCAGTCAAAGATAAAATTAGAATTTGGTGGTAAAAAATCATAATCTGTCCAATTAACTTTTAATTATCACCAAATAAATTTTAAAAATGTCCCAGCAAAGACAGAAAACGTCGTGACGGATTGGGTTTGTTAGATGACTCAGTCAGAAAGGTCAAGCTCAAAATAAATCAGTGGTCAATCTACAAAGAATTTAAAGATGCAGAATCTATTAGATAAGTGCATGGATGTGCTTATTGAATTTATACTAGCTTGTAAAATATACGAAGGCGAGGAATTATTAAAGAGCTTGTCCCTAAAGTTTCGGATACGGTGGTGCCATTGTGATAGTATTAACTGAAAAATATTTTATGAATAATCATACGGTTAACACTGAAAATTTTTTCAATCCCCTAAACCTTGAAATGGCTAGCAGCAAAACGGAACTTTAAAATCGAATAGGAAAAATCCCCCTACGAAACTCATTGAAGAAAAATTACAATGTGGAGATGTCCTTTTACCTTTTACGAGCCATAAGAGCAACGGAGTAGTCATTGATGGAAAGATAAAAAGGTCGTGACAATCTCTACTAGGAAAGAGCACGCTCGGAAAGACCGAAAGCTTTACCTTATTCAAGAACAAAGCAATATAAATAAAACCTGGACTAGAATACAACGATAAAGATCGAGAAATTGATTTAGCTGACATGCAAATGCATAATAATTATTATGAAATCATTCGAAAGACAAAGTTTGGTTTTGAGTGTATTCAATTCTTTTGTAATTGTCATTCCTCGGTCAATTCGCGGAAAGATTGATCTCCTCTCTCAATTTTCTGTTATAATATCTTAAGCTAAATGTGAATTGCATTAATATACTGTATTAATATAATATTGTTCATGATCAATAGAATTTCAAATGTTACAATTCACTAAAATATTTAATTTTGATTGAGAGCTGACATTTTGACAACCAAGATTAGATTATAATATCCAGGAAAAACCGCCCGCTTTGGGAAACCTAACATTTAAATATGTCATACGGTTTGGGTAGAGATCGTTTGTATTAGTTGCCCATTATAAGTTCAAATAATTTATTAAAGATACCCATAGTAACGTTAAAAAAATTAAATCCCCTGCCCAGCTGAAAGGGTTAATAATACTACATGAATTTTGACATGAAACTAATATTGCTAGTGTTGCTTATATATGTTGTGTTGAAATTCAAATCTTCGGAACAAATTTAAAGGGACAGTCTTTATAAATTCGAATCTTTTGAATTTTGAGCAACCAATCTTTACTCTACATAAAGATAAAGTGGGGCATGCGCATGGGATTCTTTCACTATTCTTGAATAAATGTTTGTATCTATGTCCGTAATATTTTGTAATTAATGAGTAAGGGTAATATTTTGTAATTAATGAGCAAGGACTAGGCTATCAGTACTGAGTCCAATAACGGTCTATGAAATTCGGGCCAATGCGCAGTCGCTAGAAATTTACTGATTTCAACATTTTCTAGCACACTTTATGTGTGCTAGGATTCAACTAGTAACAAAAAAAACTAAATATCTCAGAAAGGGACAGAAAGTTGAAAGAGGAGAAGTGAGCAATTAGTCTATCTCAGGGTTTGCTAAGACTAGTATTCGTTACATCACAAAATAAGTGTGCTTTTTGTTAGTGTTATAGTTGACATTTACGAAATGAAGGAGCTATTTTCGTTTGTTTGTTTTTTTATTCCTTAGGGAATTTAATATCCAATAAAATAATAAGATAAATATGAGTATATTGATATCACATAATATTCAGTGAGGTACACGAATTACACGATGATAAATAGTGTAATTCATGAGTTGGATATGAATTAAAAAATGATAATTTATTTTTAAAAAGATGCAAAATTTGTGGGTCTATGTACGATTAAAGTTATTTCTGTGATTAATTTGGGTTAATGATTTTGTGGCTGTAAAAGAAGTAACTTTGGCAGTAGAATAAAGTCTTTTGGGCAAGGGTACTATAGGCAGTACGTCTAATTTTTCAGGGCTGTAAAATGAAGTACAAAAGGCAGTAATACGAGTAATAGTGGCTGTAACAAAAATGATTTTTATTTAGTCAAAATTAAATCACAATTAGTTTAAAATTAAGTCAGCGGGCAAATCAGTGTCGTTTTTCAAAATTTAATGAATCAGAATTCATGGTTTTGCTAGGGCTTTAGCTACACCTCGAGGTCTTCCTGCTTTGCGTTTTATAGCGATTGGTATCTAATTAGCACTGGGGGGAATGAAGTAGTAGTATTAAATAGTAGTAATATTAAATTTTAAAAGTTTCGAGTTGATTTTAGTATTTTTCGTGGTATTATTGGTACTATTTTCAATTTCTGAATCTGTGTCAGAATTGGAATAATAAGCAAGTTGGGAAGCCATTTTCTACTAAAACTCAGTCTACTAAGTAAACTCAGTAACGTATACGAATCTAGTCTACGTCTAAGTCTAGTCTGATCTTAGAATTAATGGACATTTTATTACTAACCACCAATAACTCCAACGAAATAATGAATTACCTTATTCTTATCTGATGTAAAGTATATAGCAAGCTATCACTGCATACCACAACGTCAAGTTGAATTGCATTCACTTGTATGCTCAAGGAGTATTCAAAGCCTTAATTCTTCTAATTAATGCTAATTTTTGTGCTACAGCCACTACTACCTGTACTACTGCCTTTCGTACTTTATATTACTGCTGTCAATACTCACTTTTAATGCCTATTGTACCCTTGCCCAAAAAACTTTATTTTACTGCCAAAGTTACTTCTTTTACAGCCCCGTAAATCCCTAACCGATTAATTTCATCATTGAGACAATTTTAACGGTTAATATTGATTAAATCAATATTTAGTTAAACCGCAAATCATACAAATAAAAAACTCTTGTCAATTAAAATATAACCCACACACGTTTTTCACGCATTATTGGTTAAAATTAAAACCATTGAAATCCAATGTCATGAATTAGACTATTAGCATTTGCCTCGTCTTTCCTCCCTCACTGAAAATCTAATTTTAGATTTTTTAGATCTAGTTTTAACTATTACAATATGCACGAGAGAGGCTTTAATGCATGTTTTTGAGTACACGTTCCTAATATTATTATCATAGCATTTCTACTAATCGTCATCGTCGTTAGATTATCGTTATGATATATATATAAATAAATGTGAAAGTGTGTTTTTCTCCGTATATAAAATAATGTGAGTAGTAAATGAAAAAATAATACTTGTTGTATTCCAGCGGAGCCGCAAAGGAAGCAGAGGGGCTTTGGAGGGAAGGAGTGAGTGATAACGACGGGAAATCCCTCCTCCTCGATGCTCTCCATTCCCAAGGGACCAACGAGGCTCTTAATCCTCCCCTTCACTCTGCCTTTCTGCCTGCCGAATAATATCTGTTAGTTCCAATCATTCAATTGTCAACTATCTCATCATCCCATTCTAATTTATTTACATTTGAACATTGAATGATTTATACTCACTTCCTCATCAGCTCCCGCCAAATGCTCCCCTTCCGTGGCAAAACTGAATTTTCCTGATCTCAGAAATCCTGCTGATGCTGCAATATTATTAAATATTATAACTAAATATTCAAGAAAAATATATAGTACATATAGAGTTAGCTATTTACTTGATGGCAGGGTACTCAGATCTTTGAAGGTGGCTACAGGAAGTTGAGGAACAATGCCACTATAGCGAGATACTTGTTTCACCCTAACGCCCTTTACTCTTTTGAAGTTCAAATTATCATTAGGCAGCAGTCGCTTCACTAATATACCAATCAATTAAATAAAATGACACTTAGTTAGAATGGAAATCATTAAAAATTTCAACAGAACAAATGAGAACAACAGAATGTTCGTGGTCTACACCTTGTCGGTCTTGAGCGGGAATGTCAATTTCCATGTCCCTAGCTGGTGTATTTGTTACGTCACAACTCGATAATAATGGATTTGAACTTGAACTGCCAATTTTACGGACTCCCTTGAGCCTTAATGAACTGGTGGAGGAGATGTTTCCAGATTTATCTATATATACTAATTTCCCTCGATTCGGGTAGTCTTTGAAAATGTAGTTTGGAGTCGGGGACAGGGACTGTTTAGCCAAATCCGGGATTAGTCGCCAAATCTTGAAATAAATGTCATCCGTAATCTCCATGGTCAACAAACAGGATTTAGAAAAGCAGGCGTCACAGCAACTCCCTTCTGGAATCATTTCGGGGCGGGAAAGACAGAGACCTGGGTAGATTCCCAACAAATCACATAATCTGTAATATATTATTGACCTTTCCGCCGATTTTTTGGATGTATAGTGAGTAGAATGGCATACCCTTATCATTTATACATGAATACGGTTTGGATGTATTTATTTTCTTTATGGTCCTCGTCGACTGCTCATAACAACGATCACAGAGAAAAATCCCCAATTTGTAATTCTACAGTAACATAAGATTTCATTCATCATTTAGTTTTTAAATGGTCCAAAGTTTAATGAGTACGAATTCAATTAAGAAAAGTAAACTTACATTTGTCACTGTCTTAAACTGTCGAACCTTTTGACAAATTCCACAGACAATGATACCCTCACGTTTTTTGACAGATCCGTTTGTGGTGGACATTGATTTATCGTCACAAGAAATTACGCATGCACCCACTGCCAAAAAAGTATAAAAACAATTAAATTTAGGAATAGTTTAATATTGAACATTTGAAAACACCACATCTCTTAAAAACAAACTATTTTACCAAATTCATCCCTATTTGCGTAGAGATTTTCTTGGTCTTTGTCAATCTTCTTTTCCTTTACGATTTCTCTCTCAGTTTTGCCCTTTGCTTGGGTTTCGGATTGTTGACACTCTGTCATTCCAAGCTTTTGGTCTTCCTAATTATTTATATAATTTAATAACAAATGAATTAGCTGAACCAATCCCAGATACAGTGATAAAATTACAAGTCATCGCAGTTAATAACGATATTAATTATTAATTAGCCGAACCTTCTTATGACTCTCATTACTTTCCTCAACAACTGAAGAGTCGCTGAAAAATATAAAAATCGATCTAGTTAAACCTTCAGCTTATTTCAAATGAATTTACAAAATTCGTGACGTTATGGGCAAAATTAGTTTTTCTACCTAAAGGTTGTTTTCTCGTTAGGAACTTGACCGTTTTTTGGGCTACTCCGTTTTGTATGGCTCGTCGCACTTTTATTTACATCAGTCCGGAGTCTCTTGCTAGAACTATATTCGTTCGCTTCGTCGTATTTTTTGTTGGGAGTTATAATTCGACAAGAGCGAGATGAATGGTCGGGGAGAAATTTTAACTTCTTCGAAGCGTGTCTGTTGGGAGATGAAATAATCACTGTCCTCTTGTCATCGGCAACTCCCCCATTGACTTCATGTTTACGCACTGAAGTACTGCCATTGATTTCGTGGTTACCAGACGAGATGTGGAAAGTTTTTGATTTGCGCTGATTGGCGATCTTCTGATTTGTGTTCTCGTCTTCCCCTCCCAACAGACTTTTCTCGGACTCCAGTAAAATAGACTTTGCTTTCATTTTGCATTCGATTTTTAAGGGATCATTAACATCAAATCCTATAAAGCCATCATCGTCTTTCTGCAACAAAAACGGCATAAGTTCAGATGAGACGGTAAAAAAGAGTCCAATGACAAAAACACAACACATATTGACCAATATTAAAAACTATACAAAATAAAAGACATTTTCATTGAACACAATCTAATTAATAGCTAATAACATCAATCAGCACAACAATAGAATATTATTATTGGGGACTAAAAAACAAATCCACATATTGCTAAATAAATATTAATAAATTATTCATATTACACAAAACGCTTACGTCATCATCAGCTGGAAAAAAATTACGGACTGCTCTTAAATTTGTTGCTGCCGCGATAACTAATTTATTACAGCCATTACTGGTCCCTCCAGTTTGTTTGTACGACAAACGAACTTTATTTTGAAGTTTATTTTGAGATTTCCCAGGAAAGCGTGCCTTAGACATTTCAAAAAATTATTTCATTCGAGACAAACGTTTATTAGTTCTTATCTTCTATAAACGCATCACAGAATTTTGGATGTAGTCAGCCGTTTAAGTCTAAAGTTTAAACTAAACTAATCATCACGATGGGATTGACGGCAATTCGTTGGAATAATTGAAAACCTCTTGATAATCGCAACACAACTTGGGAAGTACAATTGTCCAAAATTCGCTTGTCTAAAAAAGGAAAAAAGTCAAATGAATTCATTTAATTTAGAACCAGATAATTAGTCTGTCATCTATTGTCTATCATCTATTACTTAACTAACTTAACTAGCATTTAAGTTTACAAATAACTTGTGTCATGCCGTCATGCAGCCTTCGATAACTTGGGAAAGTTGGCTGGTTGTAGTTGTTTAAACAAATGTTTAGACTTATTAAGACTACTACAATATGAAATTATCATACCCTGGCCTAGGTTGCGTTTGACATAATTAGTTATTATAAATGGAAAATGTATACGATAAATTGTGTACATCGGTTTAATCAAGCAAATTAAAAATAATTAACGGCTGGTGGAATACCAGTCAACACGAGACAAGTGAAAAATTATTTGGACTCCTATATATAGTATAAAATATATATACAAATATACGATCCGTGCATTCCTTATTTAAAATCCAAATATAACCTCAACGATATTGAAACCATTGGATTGATTATAGGAGCAAGGGGTACTATCACGAAATTCTTTGAAAATTTCATAAAAAGATTTGGCTTTCCAAAGGACCTTGTAAAATCTATTGTCATTTCTGTTCTAAAAGGATCATGCAAGATTTTACATAATTGATATAATCATCTTTATCTTTACAACAATCCATAATTTTATACTGATACTCTTATTATGCTAATTGTTAATCTTTTGTTTTCGTTATTTTTGTTAAATATTTTTAATAGAGGTTTCCCACAATTGGTGACCGGTCACTAAATTAACATGAATAGGTATTGAAATGACTACAGTACCTGCCTGTGTTATCCTGGAATTGTGGGAAACGTCTATTACTAGTACTGTGTCTAATAGGCAATTATCAATTCAATATCATTTATAACAGTAATAAAATCTATCTAAAATATGACGAACTGTCAACTGTAAGCTTGAAGAGTTAGTCAGAAGAGAGTTATATAGATTTACAATCATATACATCAATACATATGACATATACCAAAAATACGTTCAATGTTGTATTAGCGAATCGATGATAGACTTCTAAAATGTCGAAAAAGGTTTTGAAATGGTGACTGACTCGTACACTCAAAATTGAGAAAATAATTTTATTGATTATTAAAATAATTACTAAAATGCAAAAGTAATTAATTATTGGTTCTACTACCTTTCAATTTATATTTTCAGCCGCCATCCTTTCGAACAGACTTATTTGTTTACTTTTAACATTCAACATCAACGTTGTTGTGTGTTGAGGAAGTGGGCTCGAAAATGGTTCAAATCAAAAGTGTGGCTATCATAAAAAAGATGCTGAAATATGAAAATAGAATAGTTGTGAAAATCGAAGGGCCTATAACCAATATGTGTGACAACAAATTACCATTTAATAATGTTATTGTCAAAAGATGACCAATGTACTATATAATATGACCTCGACTGTTGGTCGGAGAAACTCTCTTGTTGTCTTTCTCTTATTATTTGCGAGAGCGGGATGTGAGTGAATCAGTGAATGAATCGGCAGACCTATTGCAGACCTACTATGTTTTTTGAGGGGTGAGTTGAACTCCAACGCGGCGATTAGGATTTCTAATCAGCCGCATCGCAGCCTACAGACAGGCATTGTCAAAACCAGATCACTTCTTCTGTACAGATAGGTATGGTTGCTATCCTTTATGTACTAAATTAGTTTCCATAGGGTTAGATTTGTCGCCCGTCCGGTGTGTGTTAAAATTGGTTTTAACCTGTGAAAGCTATGTCACGCCTTTCTGCCCAGCACTAAAGTCATTTTGGATATCATCGCTAGGCTGTTTCCAGTTTCGGGGCAGGAATAAGAAAAACATTTAAAATTGGGTAATGGTTATTTTCAGTCTGCACTCTGTACATGTTCAAAAAAATTGCTTTTTTATTAACCTTAATTGTAATTATCAATTATTGAAACGTAACTCCTTACAAATTAATGATAAAAACATGAAACTATGGATGATGGATAATTGTTGTTAGAAGAAATCAATGAAACATTTACATTTTACGTATTTAAATGAGAATACAGAATATAGCACTGCACTTTGAAATAACTGTGGAGGTCATTGTTGCGTCTCATTGGATGTTGTTGCCAGTAAGTCCAGGAAATAAATACCAAAGACAGGGAACGAAAGCGGTGAGAAGGCCGAGTTAAATCGCAATAAGATACCACATATTTAGGGTTGATCCACATATTACGTAATCAAAAAATTTAGCGGTTTTTAGAACCATCTTTTCCTCTGTCATCAACTGTCAACATTTGCCGGACTCCCCTATGATAAGTCATCATAATAAGTTCGAATCAAAAATTCAATTCGAATGCCTAAAATTTTATTCATTAAGGAGGCTCACCACGGAAGCCTTCATAGCAACCGGGCCTATCTAAATGCATGTTAAAAAATGTTTTACTTCTGGCTTAATTACTCCCGAAGGATAAGACCGATTTTTTTGGGACTTACATTTTTGGAATCCTGGACTATCGAGGAATGGATCAGGGCGGATGGATTTTTGATAACGTTGCTTTAAATGCTTTAAAAAAATCAAATTCCAAAAAAAGTGAATAAGTTTCAGTTTTTATACAATGCTGATTTTTTTTGCACCTCAACGATATCAAAAATCTATCCGCCCTCGCGTGTTTCTCGATAGTCCAGGATTCCAAAAAGGGGTAGGCACCAGTCTTATGGAGTTCAGGGACCGACAGATCTGAATAGGATTAAAATATGTTGTAGCCCTATTTTTTCTGAGCAAAAGTCATTATTGTCGAAATTCAATATGGGCTACCGTTTTCGAGATATCTGTGGTCAAAAACTGCCTTTTAGCTCGCCTGAATAAGGCAGCTTATAGAACCGCACAGTCTGTCCGTACGTCCGTACGTCCGTCCGTACGTCCGTCCGTCCCCACGATAACTTTCGAAAGCAATGACGGATATTGACCAAACTTGGCAAAAACAATGCCTATGGACCACTGACGATCCCTATTGAATTGGGGGTAAATCGGTCCATTGGTTCTTGAGATACCGCGCGCTCACTTTGTCTTCATTTTGATAGTCAAAATGAAAATTTGGGATTAAATGGACATTAAAAAGTTGAATGGCGTTTCCTATAAATTGTTAGCGAGATAGTATAATATATTTCAATCCGCTTCTACCAAATTTAAGATTTTATAATAAAACAAATTAAACCGGAAAATAACTATTAGACGATGGAAAAAAAATTCCTTTAAATTTTGATAATCATTATTAACCGATTTTAATTTTTTGTAGATTTTAATACTCATAACCAATCAAGATTGAATATCTGTTGATTTTCATAATCAACATTAATCAATTTCGATTTTCTGTCGATTTTCATAATCAACATTAATCAATTTCGATTTTCTGTTGATTTTCATAATCAACATTAATCCATTTTAATATTCTGTTGATTTTCATAGTCAACATTTATCTATTTTGATTTTCTGTTGATTATGATAATCGATATCAATCAATTTTGATTATGTGTTGTTTTTAATACTCAATATTAATCAATTTTGATTTGCTATTGATTTTGATAATCAACATCAATCTATTTTGATTTGATATATTTTGATCAAAATAAATTTATTTCTGTTATTGTTAGATTACAACCAAAATGTGCACACGGTCCCCTTTACTCAGGCGAGCTTCTGTTACGGCTTGCTGTAGGTTTTTAACGTTAGGGGAGCAATCCGGCAGCCGAAACCCGCAGATTATTGTAATAATAACTATGGTTGGCAGGTAATAAATCTGCGGGTTTAGGCTCCAGGATTGCTCCCCTAACGTTAAAAAGGCAGTTTTTGACCACAGATATCTCGAAAACGGTAGCCCATATTGAATTTCGACAATAATGACTTTTGCTCAGAAAAAATAGGGCTACAACATATTTTAATCCTATTCAGATCTGTCGGTGCCTGAACTCCATAAGACTGGTGCCTACCCTTTTAAGTCCCATAAAAATCGGTCTTTGGTATTTATTTCCTGGACTTACTGGCAACAACATCCAATGAGACGCAACAATGACCTCCACAATTATTTCAAAGTGCAGTGCTATATTCTGTATTCTCATTTAAATACGTAAAATGTAAATGTTTCATTGATTTCTTCTAACAACAATTATCCATCATCTATAGCTTCATGTTTTTATCATTAATTTGTAAGGAGTTACGTTTCAATAATTGATAATTACAATTAAGGTTAATAAAAAAGCAATTTTTTTGAACATGTACAGAGTGCAGACTGAAAATAACCATTACCCAATTTTAAATGTTTTTCACATTCCTGTCCCGAAACTGGAAACAGCCTAGCGATCATATCCAAGATGACTTTAGTACAGGGCAGTAAGGCGTGACATAGCTTTCACAGGTTAAAACCAATTTTAACACACACCGGGCGGGCGACAAATCTAACCCTATGGAAACTAATTTAGTACATAAAGGATAGCAACCCTACCTATCTGTACAGAAGAAGTGATCTGGTTTTGACAATACTATCCCTAACACGATAAGAAGGTGTGTCGTGTGGGTGTGCTGTATGTCACCGCCTAAGAAATTCGTTTGCACACTGTGCAGGGCTAGTAGGGACGGGCGGTCAGTTATATCACAGCTGAGTGAGCTGAGCATAGTACTTTTCTATTGGTTCAACCTGGAGCTATGATATATATGTTAGCGGCAATAAGTGAATTCAGGCATTAGGCCTAATGCCTAGGCATTAAGCTTAATGCCTAAAAATGCCCGGCATTAGGCCTAAAGACTAGTCTTTAAGCTTAAAGCCTAGGCATTAAGACTAATGCTTGAATTTTGCTCGGCATTAGGCTTAATTCCTGGTCTTATTGCCTGATTTGGGTGGAAATGACAGTAAACAACAAAAACTCAAGTCTAATACACACTTTCGCTGTGTATTCATGTAAAATATAAATGTATAATATGTGCATCTTGTTAGGTAATACTAATATGGACATGTAGAACATGAAAATGATTGTAAAAAATAGAAAGTGTAACATGCGAAAATCCAAATCTTTTAGTTAGACGAATATGGACGAAATTAAATAGTGAGACCGGTTACATGCAGAAACGAAAGATTCAACTTATTTCAATGTCAAGTTGTTGAATTCCAAGATCTTGTTACTGGTGAAGTGACTACTTTGTTATATAGCATGGACAATACAGATATTTCTGCTACGGAAGATTTATGACATTAGTCGTTAGCGGTCAAGGTGGAAGGAATGTATTAAGAAAAAATAGCATTTTTTTTAAATTGCGACCAGGCAATGCATAAAACATTTATACATTTGGTTTTACCACAATTGATTTGGAAACTCTTGTTCTCTTTAGTTGACATTGTTCACACTTTATACCCGATCTCATTAAGAACTTTTTTTTCCTCATTCTTCTTCTGTCAAGATTTTATAATTGAATTTTCAAAAATAAAAATAAGTGAGTTCTATTTCTTTGGTGATGATTTTTTTCAATCATTTTCATGTTCTACATGTACATATTAGTATTACCTACCAAGATGCACATATTTTATTATACATTTATATTTTACATGAATACACAGCGAAAGTGTGTATTAGACTTAAGTTTTCGTTGTTTACTGTCATTTCCACCCAAATCAGGCAATAAGACCAGGAATTAAGCCTAATGCCGAGCAAAATTCAGGCATTAGTCTTAATGCCTAGGCTTTAAGCTTAAAGACTAGTCTTTAGGCCTAATGCCGGGCATTTTTAAGCATTAAGCTTAATGCCTAGGCATTAGGCCTAATGCCTGAATTCACTTATTACCGCTAACATATACATCAATAGAATTGTCTTGTTTTAATTAACAATATGTGAGTTACAAGTTGCGACTACCAGAGATGCTCCCGTTATAGCAATTTAAAAATTGGCATATTTAACATAAGTAGGTTAGGTACTTTAAAAGTTAAGATCCACCCCCCCCCTCTTTCTACTGCGACCAAAACGTTACATGGCTCTGCAGAGTGTGGTTAAACTTAAAATCCGACATACTATTATTGCACTACCGAAGACTAACCTTATTTACTTGGAAGTGGATACACTATACAAATTGTTTTTATTTGCCTTAAAATACATAGCAATACGAAAATTTCTTTATCATTTGATTAAGTTATCAGAATATCTAATAATGTTTTCAATAATGTACCCAAAGCAGTTTACCCGAAGTCCACTATTAGCAAAGTGCCTGTGTCGGGTAACTTCAAAAGGCACCCGACAAAGGCGCTTTGCAAACAGTGGATTTCGGGTAAACTGCTTTGAGTGCATTATTGAAAACATTAATTAATTATTTTCAATGTACTAAGCTTTAATGTTAAATTTGTTCTCATAATATGAATGAAATGAAAGTCTGACTTCGAATAAATTCGAGCACCTTCGATAAATTCTTCAAAATAGGCAGGGTACTGCTATATTAGCAAAAAGTTATCTGTCTCTTCGCATTTACATTCGAAATAAGCTAGATTCCTTTCAGATAAATTGTTGTTACATTTTAGGGTTTAATGATGGACTTGTACTGCTTATATGTGCTAGCATAAAATAATTAGACAAAAATGTGGGAGTGCAGAGAAGGATGAGTCTCTCGTTAGTCGTAGCCTCTCAGTATTATAAAAGGCCAAAGGCAGTGCACACTACCCGAATTTCCATTGTAATTACACCCTACAACCCACATAAATTCGATGAATCATTTTGGAAAAAATCATTATGTATGTAAATTAGCCTACAGATTTCAAAATCGAACACTATGCTTGTGCCCCTACAACCGCTATAGCGGAATGGGGTCATCCACTATATCGGTAACTTTTAACTTTGTAATTAAATTCTATAAAAGCGGATTCAGATTTTATTGAGTATACTGATTCCAAAATTGGACACCAATTTCATATCCCATCAACCGCTATAACGGAATGGGGTCATCCACTATATCGGAAACATTTAACTTTTGTAATTAAATTCTATAAAAGCGGATTTAGATGTAATTGAGTATGCTGATTTCAAAATTGGACACCAATTTTATATCCCATCAACCGCTATAGCGGAATGGGGTCATCCACTATATCGTAAACTTTAAACTTTGTAATTAAATTCTATAAAAGCGGATTTAAATGTAATTGAGAATGCTGATTTCAAAATTGGACACCAATTTTATATCCCATCAACCGCTATAGCGGAATGGGGTCATCCACTATATCGGAAACATTTAACTTTTGTAATTAAATTCTATAAAAGCGGATTTAGATGTAATTGAGTATGCTGATTTCAAAATTGGACACCAATTTTATATCACATCAACCGCTATAGCGGAATGGGGTCATCCACTATATCGGAAACTTTAAACTTTGTAATTAAATTCTATAAAAGCGGATTTAGATGTAATTGAGAATGCTGATTTCAAAATTGGACACCAATTATATATCCCATCAACCGCTATAGCGGAATGGGGTCATCCACTATATCGGAAACTTTAAACTTTGTAATTAAATTCTATAAAAGCGGATTTAGATGTTATTGAGTATGCTGATTTCAAAATTGGACACCAATTTTATATCCCATCAACCGCTATAGCGGAATGGGGTCATCCACTATATCGGAAACATTTAACTTTTGTAATTAAATTCTATAAAAGCGGATTTAGATGTAATTGAGTATGCTGATTTCAAAATTGGACACCAACTTCATATCCCATCAACCGCTATAGCGGAATGGGGTCATCCACTATATCGGAAACATTTAACTTTTGTAATTAAATTCTATAAAAGCGGATTTAGATGTAATTGAGTATGCTGATTTCAAAATTGGACACCAATTTTATATCCCATCAACTGCTATAGCGGAATGGGGTCATCCACTATATCGGAAACATTTAACTTTTGTAATTAAATTCTATAAAAGCGGATTTAGATGTAATTGAGTATGCTGATTTCAAAATTGGACACCAACTTCATATCCCATCAACCGCTATAGCGGAATGGGGTCATCCACTATATCGGAAACATTTAACTTTTGTAATTAAATTCTATAAAAGCGGATTTAGATGTAATTGAGTATGCTGATTTCAAAATTGGACACCAACTTCATATCCCATCAACCGCTATAGCGGAATGGGGTCATCCACTATATCGGAAACATTTAACTTTTGTAATTAAATTCTATAAAAGCGGATTTAGATGTAATTGAGTATGCTGATTTCAAAATTGGACACCAATTTTGTATCCCATCAACTGCTATAGCGGAATGGGGTCATTCACTATATCGGAAACTTTAAACTTTGTAATTAAATTCTATAAAAGCGGATTTAGATGTAATTAAGTATGCTGATTTCAAAATAGCGGTTGATGGGATATGAAATTGGTGTCCAAATTTGAAATCATCATACTCAATAACATCTAAATCCGCTTTTATAGAATTTAATTACAAAGTTTAAAGTTTCCGATATAGTGGATGACCCCATTCCGCTATAGCGGTTGATGGGATATAAAATTGGTGTCCAATTTTGAAATCAGCATACTCAATTACATCTAAATCCGCTTTTATAGAATTTAATTACAAAAGTTAAATGTTTCCGATATAGTGGATGACCCCATTCCGCTATAGCGGTTGATGGGATATAAAATTGGTGTCCAATTTTGAAATCAGCATACTCAATTACATCTAAATCCGCTTTTATAGAATTTAATTACAAAAGTTAAATGTTTCCGATATAGTGGATGACCCCATTCCGCTATAGCAGTTGATGGGATATAAAATTGGTGTCCAATTTTGAAATCAGCATACTCAATTACATCTAAATCCGCTTTTATAGAATTTAATTACAAAAGTTAAATGTTTCCGATATAGTGGATGACCCCATTCCGTTATAGCGGTTGATGGGATATGAAATTGGTGTCCAATTTTGGAATCAGTATACTCAATAACATCTGAATCCGCTTTTATAGAATTTAATTACAAAGTTTAAAGTTTCCGATATAGTGGATGACCCCATTCCGCTATAGCGGTTGTAGGGGCACAAGCATAGTGTTCGATTTTGAAATCTGTAGGCTAATTTACATACATAATGATTTTTTCCAAAATGATTCATCGAATTTATGTGGGTTGTAGGGTGTAATTACAATGGAAATTCGGGTAGTGTGCACTGCCTTTGGCCTTTTATAATACTGAGAGGCTACGACTAACGAGAGACTCATCCTTCTCTGCACTCCCACAAATGACCTTTATCACGTAGCTAACGTAATCAAGATTTCCTGTATTCTATTCTTAGTACTTCGTAATAAGAGAATCAAGAGTCGGAGTCAAATTTTTTGAAAATCACCTTAGCAACTAACTAATACTAGGTATTTTGTTTAAAATTCTACCTCTTCTTAATGGTCCCCGGACTGTCCCAGCTCAGTTCGGTTGCTATAGGTAACAAGCTACAACTAAGCTGGGACAGGCCGGGACCAAATGGTCCCGCAGATTATTCCTAAAATAAAGGCTTGATTCGTCACCTTTGTTTACATGCACCTTGTAGTACATGGTAATGATGCTTCAGTGTACCGACTTGTGCTAAATAGGAATTGAGGGGAAAAGAGAGCACGGTGGAGCAAAAAGTACTCAAGCTCATACTCTGAACAACTCTGACTTGAGACCACTCCAAAACTTATTATGAGTGACTTAAGACCACCTTTCCTCAAAATCGGTACCACGATAACCTCATCTCAATAAGACAATCTTATAGTAATATCTTTTGTCCATCTTATCAGCACTATGATCATCATTTTATGACTTAAGATCGTCAAATAACAATCTTAAGTCCGTCTTTACCAAGACCCCGATTTTGTCGTCTTGAGAGACGATCTTTCGTCCTTTTTGGTAGGCATTTTCCTCGTGTCCCTTATGTTAGCTTTATCTTACATCAACAATTTACAATAATTGCAAGAACTGTTGCCTTGGTTTTCCAAATGGGAATGCGGCAGGAGGGAGTGTCAATAAGAGGGTAAATTAGATTTTTGATGCAAATAATTCAAGTATCCGTAGTAAGACCCTATTTAAAGTTAGTCTGGGGTCTTTTCCCTCATTTTTCATTTTTCCCTCATTTTCCCCTCGCCTTTATTTCAGAATAAATTGGCCAACTAAAGTATTCTTCTATAGTGATTATCACTATGTATCACTGTAAGGTATACAGTTTTATGTCAATTTATTCTAAGTAAAAGGGGAGGGATTTGGAATAAAAATACCTGGTATCCAAAGTGATTTTCAAAAAAATTTACTCAGACTCTTGATTCTCTTATTATGAAATAATAAGAATAGAATACAGGAAGTCTTGATTAATTTAAAGTGTCACTTCCTTTTCACTTCCTCCTGAAAAGAGGACTATTCAGTTACTAATTTTGCATAAAATTCAAAATCTCCTCACCTGGGGCAACGCATTTGTTTTATTTATGTATGATCCTTTGCGGAGGAAGTGAAAAGGAAGTGACACTTTATCTGGGGTTTAACCCCGCCGATTTTCTCTAAAATTTTGCACTGACGAGATCGTAAGATGGACTTCAGATGATTTCTTGATTCCTTGATTTTATGAAAGACGGGACTCAAGACGACGTTGTAAGACGATGTTGTCACAATGGTCGTGGTACCGATTTTCAATAAGATCGTATATTCCCCGAGTTTGCACCCAGGTCGAATTCTACTTATACTGCCACAAAAATTAGCTCCCAAGCCGAAAGTAACCATGGTTATTTGGTTTGGGTGCCTACCTCATTCAATAACATCCGTACGGTTCACAAGTGACAAATCGTTCAAAAAATATCCACTAATCAGAAGAGACTTAAGATTCCCGGTTACCAAGTCACGTGACTTGAACTCGACCATCAAAATAGCTCTAAACTTTTTTTTGGAAACTGTAAGAAGAAGGGGTGCTAGTCTACTCTTCTTCTGTTTGCTGGGTTCTACTCCTTTTCTTCAACTTGGCCCGTGTGTATGCGTAATAGAAACTTGTATGCACAAATAAAAAAATGTGGGTGATTGTGAGATTGATTAGAGAGAGAGAATTCAATACTATTTATTTGATACTTTAACTTATATTGTAATGATTTGTCTGTCCTTTGTCTCTTCATTTTACCACTTATGCCACACAACTCAAGTTCCCAAGGTGTTGTCCCTTTCCTAGGTGATTACAGAATGTCAAATAGAGTAACGAAACAGATAGTTCACCCATCGTTCTGTTCCCTGATTTGCATATCGCCTCTGGCTCTCTTCTATCTCCTTACAAAACTTGTAACTCCTCCAAGAATACTGCTCGTAGAAAGACAAGTTTGGACTCTAAAATTCCAGAAAAGGTTGTGTTAACCAAGTACGTTACGGTTACAAAATTAGCTGCAGCCCCAGCTTCCTGCTAAAAAGAATTGAATTTCCTAAACCAAAATAATAACTGTGCATCGTAGCATCGAATACAGGGAACAATGAAAGACTCCATTTTTGAAAAAAAGCCCACAAAGTCACCAAAAATCTCCCTTTTTAAATCAGAAAAATAAGATTCCCCCTGGGATTTTGGAAAAACCTACAAATTCCATGAATACAACTTACGAATAAATATTTTTAAAGAATAAATGGTGTAATAAATCCCAGTACTGTTATTTAATTCTACAAAAAACTGCCAAAGGAATCAAGAGGTTAGCAACTTTACGATCATTACGAAATGTTCCCTTTCGCTAATCATTTCACTTCAATCACGACTCACCACCATTCAACCTTCTTATGTAAATTTCTATTATTTTTTTGATGTTACAATAATATGAAACGACTCATTTCGGTTGTTTAGAGGAATAAACGTTTTTTAGCTCGCCTGAATAAGGCAGCTTATAGAACCGCACAGTCTGTCCGTACGTCCGTCCGTACCCACGATAACTTTCGAAAGCAATGACGGATATAGACCAAACTTGGCAAAAACAATGCCTATGGACCACTGACGATCCCTTTTGATTTTGGGGTAAATCGGTCCATAGGTTGCTGAGATACCGCGCGCTCACTTTGTCTTCATTTTGATAGTTAAAGTGAAAAATGGGCATTGAAAGTTGTAATACCGTTTCCTATAGATTGTTAGCGGGATAGTATAAACTATATCATGCCGCTTCTACTAAAACTGAAATTATATAGTAAAATAACTAAAACGGAAAACTACCTTTAAAAGTAAAATAACGAATCTGTTTCAAGTTTGTCTTGATTTTAACAGTCAATATTAATATTTTCATTATGTATTGACTTTGATAGTCAATATTAATAAATTTTCATTATGTATTGACTTTGATAGTCAATATTAATATATTTTCATTACGATTGACTTTGATAGTCAATATTAATATATTTTCATTATTTATTGACTTTGATAGTGACTATTAAAATATTTTCATTATGTATTGACTTTGATAGTCAATATTAATATATTTTCATTATGTATTGACTTTTATAGTCAATATTAGTATATTTTCATTATGTATTGACTTTGATAGTCAATATTAATATATTTTCTGATGCATTGATCTTGATAGTCGATATTAATATATTTTGATTTTGTTTTGATTTTGATAGTCAATATTAATCAATTTTGATTTTCTGTTGATTTTCATAGTCGATATTAATATATTTTGATTTTGTTTTGATTTTGATAGTCAATATTAATCAATTATTGTTTTTCTGTTGATTTTCATAGTCAACATTTATCAATTTTGATTTTCTATTGATTTTCATTGTCAACATTAATCAATTTTGATTTTCTTTTAATTTTCATATTCAAAATTAATCAATTTTGATTTTCTGTTGATTTTCATAGTCAACATTAATCAATTTTGATTTTCTGTTAATTTTCATAGTCAACATTAATCAATTTTGATTTTCTGTTGATTTTCATAGTCAACGTTAATCAACTTTGATTTTTTGTTGATTTTTCAAATAACACAGCTTCGTTTCCCTATAATATCAATGTCTGAATTTTTAATATGTCATAGCTACATATATAAAGACCAAATTCTGAAAGTTTAATCAAAATCCGTACGCTCGGTTTTGTGCTGTGTGCGAGTACTTTTTGTCTACCAAAATGTGTACATGTTAACCTTTAATCAGGCGAGCTTCTGTTACGGCTTGCTGTAGGTTTTTAATAATGTACCCCAAAGCATACCTTGCTGCGTTATTGCTAAGCTATTAACTCTTGCCATGAAGGTATGCTTTGGGGTACATGAGTGAAAACGTTAATTGGGCTTGCGAATTTTGCTTTTAAGGAACATGCATATATTGCGTGTGCAGTGGATGAAAGGAGGAGGAGGAGGTGTACTCAAAAGTGTTGCAGTCGACACTTGCGTTACACATGAGGGAGTGGGTTTTGCGTTACGTAATATATGCAGGTTTCCTAAGCTCTCATACCAGACAAATATAGATAGATTCGTAATTTTTTCCAAGTGTGGGATTATATGATAGAATTATTATGAATCATTTTCTCACTCTAGTAAGTAAACATTCGTGCGCAAGAATAATTACAATATTTCGAGTCCGTTGGACGGGCTTATTTCTAGTATGTACATAATAATTTAAAACTATGAGATGGAAATTATTAAATGAAATATTTGCAAATATTCTAACTGTCTATGATTCACAAATGACCCAAAATGTACACATAATTACGGTAGTACTGTTCTACATTTATTATAGCAGATAACTAGATCAATTACACTGAAATGAAGACAATATTTATAAAGAATTAACAGACTTACTTTAACCATGACGGATGCCACTTGCCATTAATGACACAACATTACACAAATATTGAGACCTAAAATTGTACCATTGTGTAATTAATGCAAGTTAATTACTGATAGAGCCAACGAACGACAGAGATTTTTCAATATAAATTAACTACGAATAAACGATATTTAAATACTCTCAGTATGTTCTGGTATTTTCTATTTTTTCTAAAATATTATATTAAAAGTATCGATATTCTAGCCGGTAAGAATGATACTTAAATACTAATCTGCTTCGCCTACTTTTATATTATATTTATTTCAAGTTTCTTGTGTTGCTTAGTTGGTTAATGATTCATGATAATAATGATAATATGACTCGGTAGGTACTCCATTGTAGCTCGCAAAGTAAAAGAATACCGAATGTATGCACTCGTTGTTTAAAGTCGTATTGAAAAACGAATGTTTACTTACTAGTGTGAGAAAATTATTCATAATAATTAATAATATGACTCGGTAAGGTACTCCGTTGTAGCTCGGAAAGTAAAAGAATACCGAATGGGCACTCAATTTAATTAATTTAATTTAATGTGCTCAATTCATAATAATATGATTCTATTGTAATTTCCACCTTGAAGAGCCTTTGGGTGCATTCTGTGTAGGGTATGTCATGAGTTGTATCGTATTTTGTAATAATTGCAAAATTTTACTAAGATGTCCCCATTTGGGGAATCTATAAAATATTCGTTATAGCAATAGCCAATCAGAAGGCTGGATTTCAAAAAAATTCAGCCAATCAGAGAGCGTTTCGAGGTGCAACTCCGGCATGGCGGTACTCCGATTTGATAATACAGTTCATGGTTAAAATCAGAAACGTATTCCCTAATAAATAATAATAAATATTATTCTATTCCATTTTAACCTATTCCGAATAAAAAAAAGAAATGAATATTTTTACCCTAATATCCGTTAAAAATGGTTGAACTTTTTTGTCGAATTTTGCCATGATTTCACAACTTAAAATTAACAAAATACATAAATAGCTCGTATAATGCAATTTTTTAAAATTTAACTTGAAGGGAATACGTTTCTGATTTCAACCGTGTACCGCATTGTAAAATAGGAGTAGAACTTTGGTAGATATTGATCGAAATGCAAAGCATGTTTACGCAAAAATGCAAAGTTGAAAATGACACGTAACTGACCGGATGCGAGATCATAGAACACCCGACAGATTGAAGTGATAAGATCAATAGAAACAAGAATTTTTAATGGGCGTGGTATCCCTTGGTTTCTTTTCTGCTTTATCAGGAGAGTTCCTCTATAGACACTTGAGTGAATATCTATAGGGGACGTTTTATGCCCATTAAGGTGGGGGTATTCCTAGTTACAGCTAGTTACACTGACTATCAAATTGGCCCTTAACTTTTTTTTAGCAAAGTCCCTAAGGATCTGAGACGACTGGTCATACACACATATAGTAAATTTGAAAAAGATACATCGAAACTTTCTTCGTCGTTTCCTTATTGAAAATTTGACAGTTTCGACTTCTTTTTTTAAGATACTGCAGTCTGTCTGTCTGTGTACCCACCTCTCCATGCATAAGCTGTATGGTCAATAACTTTTGACAGAAGTAAAATTTTTACATTCGGTCTTCGGATCCTGAAACAAGATGTATGACTTAAGATCGAGTTCGTTAATGGGCCACATCGGTCACACCCACAGGTCATGGGGAGTGGCCTAATTTCGATGACCGTTATATTCCATTCCATTCCATTCAATATGATGCAATATTATGCGACATTCCAGTTTCCCGCAGACCCGCCACATGTTTTACTTGTCCCTCCCATACCACGCTGACTTTAATTTTCGTATATCCACTTCGTATTCTGCTTTAGGTCCCTATCAAGTGTCGCTTTACAATTTGTACTTTTATTTTCGCGTATTGTACTTTTCGTTATGTTTTACATATTGTTCCACCTATTTAACGTTGGTTTTATCATTACACGTACAATAAGAGGTTCGCTCTTATTATTGCAAGTAGTTTGTGTTTCTGTCTGTCTGTCCGTCTGTCTGTGTACCCACCTCTCCATGCATAAGCTGTATGGTCAATAACTTTTGACAGAAGTAAAATTTTTAAATTCTGTCTTCGGATACTGAATCAAGACGTATGACTTAAGATCGAGTTCGTTAATGGGCCACATCGGTCACACCCACAGGTCATGGGGAGGGACTGAATTTCGATGACCGTTACATTCCATTCCAGTTTCTATATGATGCAATATGATGCGACATTCCAGTTTCCCGCATACCCGCCACATGTTTTACTTGTTCCTTTCATTCCACTGTGACTTTTCTTTTGCGATTTTTACATTACATTTCCTTCACACGTCCCTGTCAAGCGTCACTTTACAATTCATACTTCAATTTTTGCGTATTTTACATTTCGTTCCACCTATTTAACGTTGATGTCGTCATTACATTTACCTTCACAATTCAACAGTTATCTCAGTCATCGGGAAATTATTTGTTCTATTTTGTTTGTTACACGTATTACACGTCAAAGGTATTTTTCTTTTGCAATTTTTACATTACATTTCCTTCACACATATTCTACATCGATTTCATCATTACAATTTACTTCCACATTTCAACAGTTCTCTCCGCCCCATTATGTTGGTTATTTCACCACTCATCGAAGGTACATCTCTTTGGGTACTTCATTTTGACTCAACTAAACCGTTGAAGTAATCACGAGCTATAGCTAGCTACCATTTATGACGAATTCGTTTTAAACGTAAGTAATACCCCTTATTTTATTTTACTTTTCACATATTTTACATTTCAGTCCTCCCATTGACGTTAACAGTTTTACTCAACGGTAAAATTCCTCAATTATTTTACCTCAGTTGTTATTCCATCACTCATCATCATACTCTACTTTGACTCACTGACAATAATTACCAAAATAATTTTTCCTTTTGAATGCAGATCATGCCCAAATTAAAAAAGAAGAGTGTACAACAAAACCTGCAAGAAGACCTAGAGAGAAAGAAACATGCGAAAACAGAAAACGTACGGCAAGCCGTAACAGAAGCTCGCCTGAGTAAAGGGGACCGTGTACACAGTTTTAGTAAAATAATAGAAATAGGTTTATTTTCATATTTATTGGTTAATATTGAGTATCAAAATCAAAATGTATGAATGTTGACCATCAAAGTCAATAGAAAATCAAAATAGGTTAATGTTGACTATGAAAATCAACAGAAAATCAAAATAGATTAAGATTGATGTTGAAAATCAACAGAAACTCAAAATAGATAATTGTTGACTATGAAAATCAACAGAAAATCAAAGTAGATAATTGTTGAGTATGAAAATCAGCAGAAAATCAAAATAGGTAGTTGCTGACTATGAAAATCTACAGAAAATCAAAATATATAATTGAATACTTGATTTCTAAAAGTACTTATTTCAAAAACCTACAGCAAGCCGTAACAGAAGCTCGCCTGAGAAAAGGGGACCGTGAATAATAGAAATTGGTTCATTTTGATATTTATTGATAACATTGAGTATCAAAATAGATGAATGTTGACCATCCAAAAAAATGGTAAATCAAAGTAGATAAACGTTGATTATGAAAATCGACAGAAAATAAAAATGTTGACACACAAATCAAAATTGAATAATGTTGATTATCAAAATCAACAGAAAATCAAAATTGATTAATGTTGATTATCAAAATCAACAGCAAATCAAAATCGATTAATGTTGATTATCAAAATCAACAGAAAATCAAAATCGATTAATGTTGTATATCAAAATTCCTTATTGAGGTGAGCTAAAACGCCTGTGTACTGTGTACAATAATGGATTAATATTGTCTACCAAATGAAATCGTCATTCTTTGTTAAACAAAAGCACATCTAAATTTTCAATTTAATCTTTCGTACCCTCATTTTTCGACAGCTGGAACTGGAAGCAGTTTTAACAAACAAAAAATTGCATTATTGTTCTTACTATTGCAAAAAGTCTAATTTAGAAACACTCAAATGTTTTTATTACCATTTTTAATGTCCACTAACAGGATCAGTTTTAAGTAGAAACGTTTATTGCGACTGTAAAATTACCTATTAAAGTAGGTTGGTTGAATATGTTAACCAATAATTTGACAATTAATACTACATTAATCCAAGTTATATAAGAGCAAAAATTCATGTTTGACAAGCATACAGATTTATTTTGGTCTGTGTTTTATAACCATTACAAATATTTCAACAAGTTTTCAATAAAAGGGGCATTATGGCAATCAACAGTAACACCGAAGATTAAATAACATGAGAGTGCGATTCTATATAGCTCGTCAGGCGAGCTAAAACCTACAGGACAAGTTTTCAATAAAAGCGGCATTATTTATGGCAATCAACAGTAATACCGAAGATTAAATAACATATTTTTTCGGTTGTTATTTGCGAACCGTTGGACATATTTTGTCAACAATCAATAGGGATCGTCACAAGCCCATAGACAACGTTTTTGCCAAGTTTGGTTAAATTCCGTCAATTCCTTCGGGAGTTATCGTGGGGACAAACTTGGTGTAGTTTCATCGCGCGGACGGACAGACTGTGCGATTCTATATAGCTCGTCAGGCGAGCTAAAAATCCTCTGTCTCCGGGGAGACAGTTAAAATGACAATATTGTCATGTGACGACAAATGCCGACAGTCATCCCAAGTTGACCCGCGTGAAAACCATAAAATGCTACTGCTTCAAATTTTTAAAATATCTTCATCTTCATTGTCATTGAAATTATACTGCTATATCAATATCATTGTCATCATCTGCCATTCTGCTTCATTCTTGTGTATAAAACCGAAGGAACAAATAAAAAGGTTCAAAATGGCAGAAAGAGATTTCCGCCCAAAGAAAATAGTAAGAAATGAAGCCAACTGGAGAAAATATGTCACCAAACGACTCAAAGCAGAAGGTATTAGCCATAATAGTCTAGTTCTACCTTCTACCTAACCTAAGTAATGGCATTAGATTTTGTATTAAAAAATCATTGATATTATGCCATATTTAAATTTGACTTCAGGAGTTCGACATTTACGCTATGATGGAGTGACTATCAAACCAGAGCGAGCATTAAATGATGATGACTGTCGACACCACTGTCGAAACGAAATTACTTATGAGGAGAAAAACTGGGTATTCCAAAAGTTCAATAGATTGGCAAATCATGAACTTCAGAACACTTCAGAACACTTTCTTGGCATTCACGGTATAAAAATAACTCGGTTGCGACGCAAGGTACTTTCTAAAAAAATTCAACTATATAAAGTACTAAAAATTAGAATTTCTCATTTTCGCTAATTAAATGCTGTTTGTTTTAAATTATCAATCCTAAGGTTTTAAGACCAGACCTAATGATCACAGATGGTAGAGGAAAACATGGACACCATAAAACTACCGAAGAGAATATACTTAACCAAGTAAGAAATTTCCTGAAAGAGTTACCTTCAAGAGAAAGTCACTATTCAAGAGAAAGAAATCCTAATAAAAGGTATTTGGAATCCAACGAAACTATCAAATCTCTCTACAATAACTTTGTAGCAAGAAATCCAAACGCTAGAAATAACCAACCACTAATTCAGTATTGGCAATTCAGAAACATTTTCAACCATGAGTTTAATATCAGTTTTGGATTTCCCCGTTCTGATGTATGCGAAGTTTGCGATCTGTTTCATGCCAAAATTACCGAAATTGGGGTGAATGGAAATGATAATGAGGAATTTGAAGTGCGCTTAGCACAACAGTTTCATTGGTCGGAAGCGGAAGCTTTTATTTCAAGAATGAACAAGAATATCCTAGATGAATACGATGCATCTCATGCATTTATCTGCTTCGACTACGAGAAAAATTAAGCCTTCCCAATAACAAATATAGGAAAAGAATTTTTCTTGCGACAGATGTGGTTATTCATATATGTTTGTGTATCCTGAAAACTTTGCGAAGAAATCGTCGAATGAAACAGTTTCCTTCATAAAATATTATGTAGAAAATTTCGTACCTGCCGAAGTGAGAAGCATTCACTTGTTTGCTGACAACAACTTTGGTCAAAATAAAAATCGCTATTTGATGACATACCTCATTAGTTTGGTACCTGAAAAGTTCGATAACATATATTTCCACTTTCCACTACCTGGACATTCGCGCATGCAATGTGATGCCGACTTTGCCATTATTGAAAAGAAAAAGCGAAAGGTAGACCGAATACACTTTCCAATACAATGGGTAAACGTGATAAAGCAAGCTAGACCGGCAAACCCATTTAGTGTATTTTACGTAGAATATTCACCAACAAATGGATTGACACCTGATTGTCCAATTTATTGACACCTGAATTGACACCTGATTGGGACCAATTGTCCCAGTATACAACTTTAAATCAGCCCTTGATGATATCCTACGTCCTCCACAACATATAAATGATATTAGAAGTCTGCATATCGACTTGACAAATAGAGGAATCAGAGTGAGAGTTAATCATGAAGTTGAGTACGGTACATGGCACCATTTTAATTTTCTAAAACGTGGCATTGATTACGGAATTTTGAAAACTAAAATCCAAACTGTGCAAAGAGCTTACAATGGTTATTTACCTATTTCGGCTGCTAAGTACGAAAATGTGCAGTATCTCTTAAGTACCTTTTACAGAGAACCGGAGGATATATTCTACGAGTCACTAGATTTTGACGCAGACGATGTCCCTGAAGAAGTTTTGAACATCATTGAAGAATTACCTCCAGACCCTACCTTCAACTTCGATTTTCTGGATTTAGAACTTCAAATTCAGAACGCTGCTCATGTGGAAAATCCCCCGCCGTACCTAATAAATATAATTGAGGAATTCTCAGACCCTAATTTCGACATCTCATTCCTTAATTAGTCACAAAATTCTGTGAATTGTAATTTATACAGAGTTGAGAACATCCAATTCTATGAGTTTTAATTTTTAAATACTTTGTACTACATATTGTACAATCACCTCAATCATTGTATTGAGAGAGTTGATATGGCGAGTGGTGTGTGCGTGCTTTTTTGGTGCTCTCTGTTTTCTGGTTTTGGCGTGACTAAATCTGTGACCTTAGAGTCAAGATTACATCTAAAATGTGAGTTTTTTGACAGTGTTTTTTGTAGTGCAGATTGCAATTGGTGTCGTTTCCCTACAATTGGAAATTTTTCGTTTTTCGTTTTTGGAAATACGGTGCTGTCGAACATTTTAGAAAGTCAGGTCTTCAAGCAAACCAATTCCGTCATTTACTTATCACATTATGCAGATAGTAATATACATGGACACTTTGAGCCAATACCAAATAAGTACACAACAACATTGTGTGATAGTACACTTACATTTGTTTATATCTGCTTAATAATCAAGCCTGCATTATCTCGCATTATCTCCATACCTTGTCCTTCCTTATTTTGGGTTCACTTCAAACGTCTAAACTACTATAAAAAAGTGCTGCTATGTTTATGTACTTACGTATACCTAATCACTAACAACTCACCGAGGCCTAAAAGTTTAATACTCCTATACATACTTATGAGTGGAGTGAATTCATTGAACCCAGGACCTATTTGTACTTTGTGTCCAACCGGAAATAACAAAATTAGAAAAAATCAACTAAGTATAAGTTGTGTCCAATGCACAAAACTGTATCATAAAACGTGTCTCAAAATATCCTCATAATATGGTGAATTTAATGCACTATGCTTATCTAAAACCTGGAAATGTGAAACCTGTGTTAATGATGTTTTATGCACTATATGCAACACTCAAAAGAAGAAGTGGATAATACTAAGATGTATGAAATGTAACCTATATTCACACAGAGCTTGCCTATCAAATACCGGGCTTCTCAATGCAAAATTAGAGAAAGATTGGATATGCTCTGATTGTAAGGATATAACAAATAATTCTGTGACATCGGTCCACTCCTGTTCATCACCTCAAATAGTACCAAACTTATCACGAAAATTATCCAAAGGTATTCGAATAGCTCATGTGAATGTTAGGGACATTAATTCTAAAAGCAAAAAAGACGATATCAAAATGCTGTTAGATGATTATAGCTTTGATATATTAGCAATAACCGAAACATGGCTAAATTCAACCCATACGGACAACGAATATTTCGTACCAGGTTACCAACTAGTAAGGAAAGATCGTCCAACACACGCTGGGGGAATTCTTGTCTACATCAAAGATACATACGAAGTCGATATTTGTGATACGGATATTAAACACCCAACGGAGACTCTAAAAATGAAAGTGAGACAAAAGTTCCTTAAACCTATAAATATTATTGTTATATATCGCCCTGAAAACCCTCCATCGTCCTTTTTGAATCAACTTGAAAATGAGCTATATAAAAGCAAAGATGAGCTATATATAATAGGAGACATAAATATTGACATGCTTAAAATTTTCAACCCCACTACCCGTAAGCTAAACACTGTGTTAGCACATAATAATTTCTCTCAGTTGATAAAGAAGCCAACTCGACGTACACATAACTCAGAATCTTTAATTGATCTGGTCATATGCAATAAAACTGAATTAGTAAGTGAGTGTGGTAATATTGTTACTGGAATTGCTGATCATGACATTATTTATGTGATTCGAAAAAAGCAGAGAAATCGACACGTAGTTCAAACGAAAGCTATTCGTTCTTATAAAAATGTTAACATTGACGACCTTAAAAAATCAATTCGTGAATGCCCGTGGTGGTCTCTAGAATACTGTGTGAACATTGATTGTGCTTTCTACCTATTTAACTATTTTCTAACATTTGTTTTTCAAAATTTGGTCCCTGAAAAACTGATCCGAATAAAAATTAACAAACCAATTTGGATGAACAACGAATACAAAAGTATTTGTAGACAACGAGATAAGATGAAGAAAATAGCTAACAAATCTAAAGAACTAAAAGTGGGGAAAGAGTACCGTAAAATACGCAATCAGGCGAATAGAAAAAAAGACCAACTTAAAAGTAAGCTCATTTTGGATGAAATAAATAACAGTGATAGTAAATCTAAAAAGTCATGGGCCCTTTTGAATAGTGAAAGTGGACGTAAAATTACTAATACCAATACAATACCATCTTTAAAATGTGGCGAGGAAATAATACATGATGAGAGAAAAGTTGCTAATATCTTTTCCAAAGTTTTTGTGTTACCTGAAGTGACTACAGCATCAACACCTGCGAACGATGATGATTTTCTTGCAACTGTACCTGAGAGCTGCATCTCAACTGTAACGTTTTCCAATGAAGAAGTAAAAAGAGCAATACTTTCCAACGCTATCAACAAACCTCCAGGGATTGACGGATTACCAGCTAAATTTTTGAATATGATTTCGGAAGAAATAACCCCAGTACTTACTCAACTTTTAAATGTTTCTGTGATCTGCGGTACATTTCCTAAATTATATAAGGAAGCGATCGTGGTGCCGCTATATAAAGGAAAAGGTGCAAAAACTGATGCTGGTAACTACCGACCAATTTCCATTTTATGTGCCACATCGAAAATAATAGAAAACTTAGTATATCAGAAAATAAAGACAAGTGTGATTTTTGCAAATACGCTCTCTCCGTACCAACACGGATTTAGAAAAGGCTATTCGACACTCACGGCTATTGCTCGGCTAACCAACGACATTTTTAAAGCTGGAGACGATAGAAAGTACACTGTGGCAGTTTTTTGTGACTACCGTAAGGCCTTCGATTCCCCATTGATTCAAAACTTTTATTCAAAACTATTGAATGTGGGAATAACAGGAAATGTGAATAGATGGCTCATGTCCTATTTAAGTGACCGAAAAATAAGGGTTAAGGTAGGAAATACACTTTCTGATGATTTTTTATTAAAACGTGGGACGCCACAGGGAAGCTGCCTATCAGGACTTCTCTTCAGTATTTACATAAATGAGATCCCCAACCTATTTATTTTTTGTCGAAGTGTTCTCTATTGTGACGACTTGGTGTTATACTTCTCATCGAAAACACTATCAGAGGCAGCAGTTTTCACTCAAATGGATCTCAACGCGCTAATTGTTTGGGGAAATGAAAACGGTTTAGAGCTTAATCCAGATAAAACTAAAGTAATGGTATTTTCTCCGAGTAACATGAAAAAACCCGAGAAAGTGAACATTACAGTTGGAATGTACTTAATTGAACAAGTTAATACATTTAAGTACCTAGGTGTACACTTAGAAGAGCATTTACTATGGAACACGCATGCTGACTTTGTGTACTCTAACATGAATGCTAGACTTAAGCTTATCTGTAGATGTAAACGGTTTTATACTAAAAAACAAGTCATTATGTTCATTGATTCTTTAATGTTATCAATAATGGACTACTGCCTTCCAATATGGGGTAACGTCTGCATTTCTAAAGTTGATAAAATTAACAATCTTGTATTTAAATCAGTGAAAATGTTATCTAACTATAAAACTAGAAATACTAATTCTAAATTATTTAGCTTACTAGAAGAAGCAAATATGATGACTATGAATGAAAGATATGAACTTTACTGCCTAAAGTTTATATATAAATATGTTGTTTGCGGAAAACTTTACCTTGCTGTGGACATTAAAATGGACTACCAAAAAATCCAAAGTAAACGTGAATTGAGAAGCAAAAAGAATTTAGAAACTCCATTGCTAAAAGGTTTTGGTAGAAATGCTTTTTGTTATCGAAGTACTCAATTTTGGAACAATTTACCTTTAAACATTCAAAGCTGTGAATCGTATGAAGTATTTGAGAAACTAGTTAGGGAAAAAATCATAAGTAGAAGAAACACTTAATCTCTGACATGGTGTAAACGATGATATAACCGATGTTAATCTTAGAAAATGAAATGCTGTTTTCTGATGATACTTACAATATTACGTAATAATCACTACTATATTACTTCTTTTCCGTTTTAACTTTACTAGATGTAGAATGACCATGACTGGAAGATAACTTGTTGTAAAACTGTTATTCGTTTGTCAATAAATCAAATCAAAATCACCATATTAGCAACGAAATTGTTTAAAAATTTTAATAGTATACGGTATATTGCAATTGGGATTCGGGTGTTTACTGATGAATGTTATGCTGAGTTACTGTTCAATAAAAAAACTATTTTGTTTGTTGTTGAAATAAGTACTTTTAGAACTCAAGCATTCAATTGTTGAATATGAAAATCAACAGAAAGTCAAAATTGATTAATGTTGACTATGAAAATCAACAGAAAATCAAAATTGATTAATGTTGACTATGAAAAGCAACAGAAAATCAAAATTTATTAATGTTGACTATGAAAATCAACAGAAAATCAAAATTGATTAATGTTGGCTATCATAATGAAAAGCAATTCGAAAAATATAAATTTAACCATCTGTTTGCATATAAATGCGGAATAGATTTATTTCCGTCCTATAATAGGTATTTCCCGGTTTTATTTACTTTATTATAAAATCTTAAATTTGGTCGAAGCGGCATTTAATACTTTGTACTATCCCGCTAACAATCCATAGGAAGCACATTTGAACTTTTAATGTCCATTTAATGCCACATTTTCATTTTGACTATCAAAATGAAGACAAAGTGAGCGCCCGTCATCTCAGCAACCTATGGACCAATGTGGCCCATTTTCAATAGGCTTTGTCCTATGGTCATAGGAAATGTTTTTGACAAGTTTGATCAAAATCGGTCAATGCGTTCGAAAGTTATCGTGGTAACATACGAACGGACGGACGGACGGACGGACTGTGCGATTCTATAAGCTGCCTTATCAGGCGAGCTAAAAAAGATAGTGATTGTTTAAAGTTTCAATTACTGGAAGAAGATGCATCAAACGAAAAGCCTATAGATTGGCGTGATTAGTCATCCACATTTCAACAGGTCTCTACTCCCCATGATCTCTACTTCACTTTGGGTACTTTACTTCGACTAAACTATCTCGTTGAAGCAATCACGAGCTACCATTTATGACGAATTCGTTTTACACGTAATATTCCTTATTTTATTTTACTTTTCGCTTATTTTACAATTCAGTCCACCCATTTACGTTGACTGTTTTACTTAGCGGTAAAATTTCTCAATTATTTTACTTCAGTTGTTATTCCATTACTCATCGTCATACTCTACCTTGACTAACTGACAATAATTACCAAAATAAATTTTTATTATGAATTCAGATCATGTCTAAATTAAAAAAGAAGAGTGTACAACAAAACCTGCAAGAAGACAGAGAGAGAAAGAAACATGCGAAAATTATCACCGAAAAAATAATGCTGATTTATGAGGAAATGTAGAGATAATCCTGTAATGCGTACATCAAAAAGCAGAGGGATGCAATAGCTCATTAAAAAGCAAAACAGAATCCAGTAATACGTACACCAGAAAAGCAGAGGGATTCAATAGCTCATAAAATAGCAAGACTGGATCCCACAGTGCGTACACCGGAGAAGCAAAAAGGATGCCGTTGCTAAATGTTTTCAAAAAACAATGCAGCACCTGCCAAAACACAATAAATCGAAAACGTGTGAAGGTTGACAATACGGAACTTTGATTATGGATATTTTGAGCTAGCTTGCATCATCACATTGACATTCAAATTCGGTAGTCATCGAAAAATTATTTCGTATTTATATTTCAAATATTATCAACTGTACAATTTAACGGTCATCAAAAAATTATTTTCGTGAATAGTGTGAAAACCAGCTGCCCACTCATTTTACCTACTTTTACCATAAGAAAGTCACCAAACTCAAATTTAAGGCGGGAGTGACTATGACTTTTTTATGGGTCCCATTGTCCCTGTCTACTATCTACCGAAACCACAATCAAAGGGATTAATGTGGGCGGTGGGGAAACTAATGAACTCAAATCTAGTTCTGCATTATGGGGAAGCACGAGAGGTATAGAAAAGTGGAACATCTAGGTCAACTTTGAAATATTACTACTACACTGCCGTCGTTTTCGTCACTCACTCAGTGAGGTGGAATGCTGCTAGATTTCCTTAAGGTCTTTTAGTTCAACAGTGTCTGTTTTCAAAATTCAATTGGTTTTTCCATCATATATAGTCGTGTAATAGTTCTCCCGAAAAAAGCTCCTTAAAATTTTTAAATACTATATAACAAATACCTTAAACCCCCTGTCTGGGGAAGTGGGTAACTTTCATTCTGTTCATTCTAACCACTTCTTTTGACTCCTATACACTTTTCATGTTACCGAATGCATTCAAAATACATTTCAGGGCCGGTTTGTCTGGGGGCTAAATGAAGGCCGCCTAAGGCCCCACGATGTTTAATACAAAATTTTACCGTTTTTTTTAACCTTTCACCTTTTTTGGACCTCTTATTGCCTACACCTGTGTGTAACACATTTTATTAAATGGTATATTCCTTTCTTTCCAGCTTTACTTTATCGTGAAATCTACAAAATCGAGTTCTGCATATTGACACTCACATGGTGAAGAATAGACGTTCATTATAGTCACCTGGTGCGGAATTGATTGAGTTCTGCTTGTTGAAACTCACATGGTGAAGAATAGACTTTCGTTATAGTCACCTGGTGCGGAATTGATTGAGTTCTGCATGTTGACACTCACATGGTGAATAATAGACGTTCATTAATTGGAATAAACATTTTACCGTGGAATCTACAGTGGAATCAAGGAAAATAGATATAATAGGTTAACCTGGAAGAATAATAGTGTGGATGGGACGAGAACAGTAGCGTAGCGGAGCTGCAACACCGACATTTCCAAATATAATTAAAAACTTGGCAGTTGACAGGAGAATTAATTGGCGCCTCCTACTATATAATATCTATCTCATTGACTCACATTGTTAGAGTATTCATATAAGTTTGAACAATAAGATTGAAGAACAATAAAACCGATAAGAAAATATAATAGACGAGTTCGCGTTTCAGTGAGCACGAACAATAGGCGAGTCGCGCATCAATTGTTCGTGCTCACTGAAACGCGAACTTGTCTATCATATTTTCTTATCGGTTATATTGTTCTTCAAACTTATTGTCCAAACTTATATGAATACTCTAATACCAATACCATTAACTCCCGCCCACACTGTTGGACCAAAGACTCTCCTACTATAACCCTAGATTTTAGATGGCGTAGTGAGTGGAATCTACAAAATCAACAAGATACTACTATTTAGATATTGTTTAAGGAGGCCGTCTTTACAGACTTGCCGCATTATTTTCCAGGTGTCGTATTGTAGATTGTAGTGCAGAGCTCAGAGATTGAACTTCTTCAAGAAGTTCGGAAATCTCTCGAAATGGCGCATGGGGTCAATGAGTTTGGAGTACGGGAGGATCGTAAAATTATAGCTCCTGCCCCGGAGGAAAGTGTGGACTGTTGTGGCCTCGCTCTGGTCCTCCACCACACCACTCCTCCGTACGATATCGCGATATGAATACAACAACACAATCTAGCCACATTTGATTTGTTTGTATTAGACAAAATGGCAAAGTGAAGCCATTTCACACACACATAACACGCATCGTATAGCCTAATGTATTAAAACTGCCACCAGTCGTATCTGGATTTTTATAATGCTTGAGCGGGTCCATTGCATGTTGAAAATTCTTATAGGTTAATTTCGTCCCATTTAACCATTAAGATTTTACACCATAGAATAGGCCCGCGCAAACATTATAAAAATCCAGATATGACTGGTGGAAAAATTTAATACATTGGGCTATACGATGAGTGTTTTGTGTTTTCACACCTCATCAAACCAAGACTTCCTGAATTCCATTCTTATTAAGTGGTGTGCAACACCGCTTTATAGGAATGCCTGATCTGTCTCTCTGTCCGTCCGTCTGATTATCTGTTAGCACGGATAACTCAAAAACGGTTTGGGATAATCAACCCAAATTTACTGTACGTGATGTAGGGATGAAAAGCGAAGTCGAGTTCGAAAATGGACTAAATCGGACACACCCCTTACCTGTGGGCATGGTCCAAATATTTAAAATTGTTGTAACTTTAGTTATTGACAATGTAGAACGTCATGAGATATTTCGCTCGAAAATTTTATTCATTAGGCCATGTCAAGGTCAAAGGTCATTGAAAAAATTCACTAAAAACGTCATGTAACGTCAGATAATTAGTTCAATCTTTTTATGCAATTTCACACCACTTTTTTACATCCATTTGGACATGGTTTATTATTTCACTAGGCCTCCACAGTACTAATTCTAATTTCAAAATGATTACGCATATTAAGGTTCAGGGGTGGTTCAAAATACGGGGAAGTTCAATGAGGGGCAGGTTCTGGGGAAATATCTATGGTATGGCTACGATTTAAAAATACAGAGTTATAGAAATTATTTTATGACGTTTTTTCTGAAAACTTGTACATCTAGTCCTAGAATAATGGTCATCTATAAGTGCAAATTGCTATAAATTGCCGCAAAAAAACATCAACGTTTTATAAAAACTGAAACTGACTCATATCTTTGGGAATTAGATTTTTTTAAATGCAACTATATCAAAAATCCAGTAACTCCCTTTTGTCCCTGGATAGTCCACGATTCCAAAAATACAGGTCCTATAAAAATCGGACTAATCCGAAGCAGAAGAGAAATTGAAGCAGATGAAAAGATGCTATGATGAATTTTAAATGCAATGAGGTTGACCCTAATTGCTGTTTGTGGATAATCCGAGGGCATAAGTCAACGCAATTCCAAAAAACTAGATTCTAGGAACTGGGGAAGTGTATTATATTATGAAGATTTCTATACTGACTTACAATAGCATTTCCATCAATGCATTGGCAATAATGTTATTGTTATTACTACTTTTGAAGTTGACATCCTTTCTAGTCCTAGTACTCTTCTTGTACTAGTCACTGACTTGTCCAATTTATTTCCTCCACCAAACTCAGACGGTTTGTTTGTGTTTTGTAAGTGTCAGGAAACAATAACATATATTCAAAATATCGCGCACAATCTGACGTCATTTCTAACGGTCATACCATTGAGGCACCTACGAACGGATGATCGAACTCACAGAGCGAGTTAATTGTACATATTTACATGTAATTTTTTTCGAAATTTATTTGCAATGCAGGGCCAATTCTACATTAGCTAGGGTGTCATGCGAGAGGTCAAAAAAAAGATAATCTAATGACTTGGTTACTCATGTTGGCGGATTTTGGATATCTGTTTTACGAAAGCCATGAAGATAACCTTTGCAAGTGTCCTCACAGTTAGCGATCTAAATAAAATTTCGAAAATTCCCCATGTCAGTAACCCCCAAATGCGATTGGCTTTTTTTGAGCCATCATTCGTATTTGTAGCTATTGTATATTTTGAGAATCGTTGCAGAGTATGAGACCTAGTCGAACATGATTTTAAAACATGAAAAAGGGCACTCTTAGGTCACGTTACTATATTGAATTTACTAGCTGACTTGCCGAATGCATCCCTACTCATTATTAAATGGCATATTCCATTCTTTCCAGCTTTACAGTCTACTAGGAATCGATTCTAGACTAGGAGTTCTGCATGTTGACACATGGTGAAGAATTGAAGCTCACTATTTGGAAACATTTTATCGTGGAATCTACAAAATCGACAAGATCTATTTAGCTTGGTGTTAATTGACTTCTGAAGGGTGGATATTCATGACTACCAGCAGTTTGATCTGGGACAGGAATGGTATTCCGGAATGGGACTACCGTAAATATCGATATAATTCCGCGCGGAATTATTGTTTCAAAGGCTCAAATAAAGGGTGAATAGTCGAAATAATTCCGCATCTGCGGAATTATTTCGATACGCGGAATTATTTTTCATAGTCAAGTTTTATTTAATTTTCAATGCAAAAGTTAAAAATGAAAAAAAGTTTAATAATAAATGCATTTATATTTCATCCATTCACTAAAGTTTCTTCCATTGCAGGAATTTTTAAATTTCGTCCTCCTCCTTTTAGTATTTTTCTCTCACTTGCTTCTGTGCATACAAAAATATCCTCCACAAAATGATATAGAAATGACATTTTCAAATATAAATTTATTATAAGTTCATTATTATAAACTGTTACCATCTTCAGCTAAAGTTTCAAACTCCAGCCTTTTCCGTTTCCACTCACTTATTAGAGTTTTTCGATGAACATTTAACTGTTTGCTGACCTTAGTCATCGAACTTTCGTCAAATAATTTAATAGTCCTGATCTTAAAAGCCAAATTTCTTGACACGTAGGAAGATGGTCTTTTTGGAGTCAAAAATACTCGTTCATCCTCCGCTTCTGCCATTTCAGAGTGAATGCAGACTGCAACTAAACTACCATCATGCTGTACTCTGAGAAACTTTTCACTCAAGTCAATGTTCTTAATTCCTTAGTACATATGCACTTATTTATTTTATCTTATAATTAAATTTGCCTTTTACCTACACTAACATGAATACGCAGGTAAAGGTACGCGGAATTATTTCGATACGCGGAATTATTTGCTAGAACGGCCTAAAAAGCTAAGTAAAATCGAAATAATTCCGCGTACGCGGAATTATTTCAGTAGGCGGAACTATATCGATATTTACGGTAATTCAAAAGAAAGTCCCATATAAAAGTTCAAACTATTTTATAGGATTTTCTCTACAGAACCCAGCTGATACGGGCAGGGGAAGGGGGGAGGAAGGGGCGGGAATCTGTCTATTTGTCTTGATTCTAATGTTAACTGATTGTGGCTGAATTCATGTGCTACCATATGCAAAAAGCAGATTTGAAACAAGTTATGTCGCTCCAAAAATATGCGTGCATTTTATTATCGAAGGACAACCAGACCATCAGAATTTTTTTTAAATCCCCCACTTCGATCCTGCGTTAACGCCTGTTGCCAACAGTTTATTAATAGTGCATACACATAATAATTGGATGTAATTATTTTTGAAACAGTAGAAGGACAAACAGTTTACTTCAAGTACAGGTAAACAGTGTAGAATTTCCATTACATTATTGGAATCTCATAGTCTCATCATTCCCATGTCCGATCCACCTCCACGTCTCAAATTACTAAGTTTTATAGTTTCGATTTTCGTTCTGCCGTTTCTCCTTATTTCTTATAATACCGGGGAGGTTAGCTCTTAGCTGGTCTAACGGGGAGATTTTCTAATAGGAAGATTGTTTAACGGGAGATTTTCTAATAGGGAAGGGAGATTGTCTAACGGGAGATTTTCTAATAGGGAAGGGAGATTGTCTAACGGGAGATTTTCTAATAGGGAAGGGAGATTGTCTAACGGCAGATTTTCTAATAGGGAAGGGAGATTGTCTAACGGCAGATTTTCTAATAGGGAAGGGAGATTGTCTAACGGCAGATTTTCTAATAGGGAAGGGAGATTGTCTAACGGCAGATTTTCTAATAGGGAAGGGAGATTGTCTAACGGCAGATTTTCTAATAGGGAAGGGAGATTGTCTAACCGTACAGCTGCTTAAGAAGCAGCTCGCCAGAGAATAAGGAGCGAGCAGAGAAGGAGCCGAGCATTAACGAGCAGAGCTCAAAACGAGCAGAGCCATAACGAGCTGAGCAACTACAGAGCTGCTCGCTAAAAGCTCTCTAAATCCAAATGTAGCACAGTGTGGCAAATGAGTAAAACCGAGGACACAATGACAAAACTTATCATTGGTAATCTTGACATGAAAAAAGTTCACAATGCTAAAATTGGGATGGGAAAAGCATACAATGGTGAAATTGGGATGGTAAAAGTGCAAAATGGTAAAGTTAGGATGGTAAAAATGTACAATGGTAAAATTAGGATGTTAAAGTGGACAATTGTAAAATTAGGATGGTAAAAACGACTAATGGTAAAATTGATATGTAGTAATGCATAATGGTAAAATTACGATGTAATAATGCACAATTGTAAAATTGGTATGTAATAATGCATAATGGTAAAATTGGGATGTAATAATGCACAATGGTAAAATTGGGATTAAATAATGCACAATGGTAAAATTGGGATGGTAAACATGCACATTGGTAAAATTGGGGTGGAAAAAATATACAATGCTAAAATTAGGGTGTAAAATTGCACAATGGTAAAATTGATGTAATTAAAGTGCATAATGGTAAAATTAGTACGTAAAAGTGCACAATGGTAAAATTGGTATGGCAAAATTGCACAATGGTAAATTATAGTATTTAAAAAACACAAGGTTAAAAGAGGGATAATTAAAGTGCACGATGGTAAAATTAGTATGTAATAATGCATAATGGTAAAATTCAATCCATCCCAATTTTACCATTGTGCATTATTACATATTGAATTATTACATCCCAATTTTACCATCATGTATTATTACATCCCAATTTTACCATCATGCATTGTTATATACTAACTTTACCATCATGCACTTTAATTATCCCACTTTTAACCTTGTGTTTTTTAAAATATTATAATTTAAGCATTATGCAATTTTGCCATCCCAATTTTACCATTGTGTACTTTTACGTACTAATTTCACCATTATGCTCTTTAATTACACCAATTTTGATTTTCTAATAGGGAGATTGTCTAACGGAGAGATTTTCTAATACGGGAGATATTGCAACGTATCCAAAATAAACAGCAAATGAAAATTAGTAAAAAAATTAATGTTGATTCAGGCGAGCTAAAAAGATTGTAAATTATTAAAAATAAAATTTTTATAGATGTTAAATTGACATTTCGTTGTTATATGAGTTGATACATCTAGACCCATATTGGAGGTCTAGGTTGATTAAAATTGAATTCAAGTCTTATTTTACTTTTTATATCTAACTAATCAATAAATTCATAAAAAATTAATTTATTAAGTAGTAAATAAATTTATTTATGAAATTATTATTTCCAAAACACTGCAGGGCTCCCAACTAGTTGGATTTTAACTTATTATAATTAACTGCCATATTATTGCATCTTGAATATATTTTATTATATAACTAAGTTGTATTTATTTTGTTAGGACGCGACTTACGCGAGTGAACATTAAGTCTTTTAGGACAATTTCTTTGGTGCTATGTGAATAGTTGCGAAAACACGAACATATAGATAGATTTCACTCCGTGTCATTTAGGATTTGGCGATTTGGTTAGTCGAAGTTGGGGTTTAGGAGGATTGGCATTGGCACGGGCCGGACGGGAGTTGGGTTGAAGGTAGACAAAATTCTATTTGAGGTTTTGCCAATGCGCAAAAGGTTTCTTCTTCGGTTTTTGGCTGTTGGCTGCAGACAATTTATTATTGATTTTCTCAGCCAAACTTTCCTTAGTTCTTACGTCTGACTCGCACTAAGCAGACGCAACCTTCTTTCTTCGTCAGTTTATAATTTTACACAGAGCAACAAAACCATCTTTATCTCACTACCACAAACTTGCAATATCCTTCGACTCTAGATTTGCAATGGAATAAACAAACGAACAAGAAGATAATAGAATTCTATCAAAAACTGACAAAATACTTCTTTTGTTAAAAGGTGCTAATATAAACAGTTGAAATAAAGAGAAACTCAATCAAATTTAAAACAGCTTCATTTGAATTTAAATCCTTGAGTGCTCCGATCAAATAATTCACATTAAATAAATACAAATAAATCAAAATTCGAGATTTAGTAAAATATTTTAATAAGTTGATAATGTATTTCTTATTTCTTCAAGGAATTATTCTAGAATCTCCTTCTTTCCTAAACTTCTCGAACAACCAAGTCAACTGTTAGAAAGAATACGGTAGCATATCAGGCGTACACAACTCGCTCTGGCAAGGCCCCCGCAACTGCACACCCACGCTACCCGCACCCCAGAAAATATAGTTGGTTTCATTAGGTTAAATTTTTAAGCTACCGTACGGGTCTCGGGGGGGGGGGCGACAAATAATAAGTGAAAATATATACTACTAGAAAAAGCCCGTCCTACGGACGGGAAATTATCAACACTACCCACTCCTAACAATACCAAATCCAATCATGTGAAATCTTTTCTAAGGTTGCTATTTAAAGTCCTTTTATCATCCGCGCAGCATTTGGTTTAATTTCGAAACTGTAATTATTCTTGCGCCTGCGTACTTACACGAAGTTCATCTTTTACATTCAAACATTATCACGGAAATTTTTCATTGCGCAACTCCACTTTAAGATTATCTTATATAATATATACTATTTTCACGCAGGGTTTATGGGTTTTAAGGCAAAAATTCATTTCTTTTCTTCGATTTCGGGGAGGGGACCGGGCCCCCTGGCTGCGGCACTGGCGGGAGGTGCCTTTTAGTGGGACCACTCGTTCTGGCTGGGACTGGGAGCCACTTCATATATATTTCATGCATTTCGCATCAAATTGTGGTAAAACGTTGGGTAATGCAGCTCGCTCAAACCTTGGTTTTCATTTCGCGGTCAACTTTTCTAAAATATCGACTTTATAGGCATCGAAAATCTCTTGCAACCTGGTTGCTGTGGAAATTGGCCTTCGTCCCGCCCACACTATGCCGCACCCCCAAAGTAGGAGCTTATGTGTTTTCAACGGGAGCGTGGCTAACGGGCGGGACCTAACTAAGTTAGACCTAAGCCTAACTTTAGTTGACCACATTTTGAGGCGATATGAAATACATTATTTATAGCTTCCAACCAAAACGAGCTATCTGGCAATAATACTCTTTCTAATAGTTGCCTTATTGGTTCTTACAAGATTTAGGATAGAAGGAGAGCTCTCTGGTATTATACAATAATATTGGGGAGTTCAATATTAGAGAATAGAATATGATATTATTTTAGTCATAAAGTATTTTTAGCTCGTTTGAAGGTGAATATTGGAAATCAAAAAACTGACGCTAAAAATTAAATTTAGTTACCAAAAACACGCTAAACAGTCAAGATTCTTGCACTACCAGTTACCAGGTATTTAGAATTTAGGCGTGTATCTTCTTTGTATATGTGAATACTATTTCTTTCTGTTTGGAAACTTTCGAACGGTTTGAGTTAGACTGTTTAAATTTTCAGGTTGCAATCTAGTATAGGTAAATAGAAAGGCCGAGGTCTTCAATGGGCTAAATCGGTCACACTAACTGGGAGAGGGTTTCAAAAATCAATTTTCAATTTTTAAAGCAAAAAATGATTGTAGCTTATATTTTATTTATTTCCGTTTATTTCAATTTATTTCATTTTTTCCATTAATTTAACTTTTCACGAACACATTCAAGGGCACTTTAGACTCATCCTATTCCTATCGTTTTGCTATTTCTATACAGATTTTTGAGTTTACACTTCGATTGATAGTATCGTTATAGTGATGTTGTCACATTCATATAACTTTCATATTCATATAATTCTTGGACACTTTATACTCATGCTATTCATATTCTAATTCTATCGTTGTCAAGAAAAACCTCAGTTGAACAAAGTTCAACTTTCAGAAAATTGAAACTCCCTTGAAACCATTTTGTGTAATTGTTGGGACCCAAATTACGACTTTTCTATTTAGTTGCCACAGTTACAGATCTGCTGTAGTGAGAGTGCCACCACCCTGTTTCTTTCGTAATTTTGTCAATTTTACCACTTTATACCTTCGATTGGACGTATGAATGATACACGAAGACGATAGAAATGCAATGCAAACAGGACCATCTAAAAAATAGTGTAAAGTGTTGCTGGGAATACCACTGGAAACTGTTAATAATATGATATGACAACGATAGTAATAGGATGAGTCTAAAGTGGCCTTCATTATGAAAAGTGAAATAAATGCCAACCCTGCATAGAGGGTAATGAATGCATATGTATGGTTTCCATAATATTTCTGCCGTCCATAATATAGTAACTTTTTGACATTGCAGGGTGAATTGAGAATATTACCCGGAAGAAGATTGGGATTTTAGAAATGAATCTCAACTAGCACATTTATTTATAGGAAATCCGAGAAAGTAAGGCGAATTGTTTAGCGGTGGCAAAAAGTACAGCATGCTATGTGTTCCTACGATATTGATGATGACGTAAGTTGACGATTTTTACTACTTTTATTTAGCCCATTATATTACACTAGTTCCCCAGTACTAATGCTGAATTTCAAAATGATTAGGCATATTAACACTGTTTAATTTTCGAAATAAGCTAATGTTCATTCGTATAGGACTTATTGGATTCATATTGGATTAATGAAATATGCATTGTATATACGCGCATGTGCATTGCAACAAAAAGAATCATTTCCAATGGCATAGATTGATACTTGCCACATAGGAATAAACATTTTTATTTAGATAGATAGAAACACAAAGCACAATCAAAATCAAAGATGTTGGTAGTTTTGAAATAATTACACACGAGATCTCAACACAGAATTTGCATTTTGAAACTTTGCAGTTGAAAAAGAATTTGTCCTCTGTTTTACTCGAGTCGGAAAATGCAGCATATATATACGCATTTGCGCATTCATTATCATATCATCCAAATGCAGACAAACTTCTTCACCAAATTTTTATTAGATAGACTAGGCCACCATAGCACTGCTATTAAATTTCAAAAGATTTCCGTGTCTTTTTTTGGTTTAATTTCGAAATAAGCTATGTTTTATGTAATATGTATTTCATACGTGCCTGCATTTTGCATTGCATATTTGGGAACACCTTACCAGTTACCACACGTACATCATAGATAGAAATCTCTATATTACAATAGAAACGAGCACGTCAATATACCCAGGCCGTCACTATACTCAGGCCTAAATAAAAATGCGAATAAATTTGCACGACAGGATTCTAGATGGATTTGGCTGGAAATAAATGTGAGATAGTAGAGCCAACACACCAACCCAATTAGGTCGTGTATATTTCACCAACAATATATGGGTAAACCCCCTATATAGCGGGGTATTAGTTTATCACTATAGCGGTGCCCATATTTAAATTCACCATGCTCTTTTACTTCGTAGGGATGAAAACCAAATATTTAATTCTGAAGTTTTCAAATTCCACGTTTTTAGATTTTTTCTGGTAAGTCTGCAGTATGACCAGGTGCAATTTGAAATATTTCGGGTGATTCGTGATTCATCACATCGAAGTGGTTTAATAAAGATATGATGAACGTCTATCTGCTTTCATTTGATGTGCTCATGAAAAATAGAAAGATTGGCATAAAAAATTCGAATTTGTTTTTTAAAACGTAGACAATTTTTCAGGCTTTTTTTGATAACGCTAACTTATTTTTATTATATTCAGCCGATTGTATAAAATTCCCAAGAAGGTCACATATAAACTAAAAATTATATTTCACCTTTTGGCGGACCGTTCTCGACGATCTAACCTCGCAAACTGCCGTGTGTGGAATAGGCTCACATAATTGCAATACTGTGGCATTTTACCTGCGCACGGGATGGCAGCCTATCCACACACAGATATCATGTTACCTCTGAAAAGTACGTGACACATCGTAACCGAAACCCCCATAGTAGCCTAACCGGTGTCCATTGCATTGACTATTTTGCATTGACGTCAATGAATTGTAAAATATTTGATGATCTTCAAAAACCAAATGAAATGCGGAGAGCAATGTGATTCGAACGTTACTATGACATTGATAAAAATGCAAATCTATTTTGTATAGTTGTCCCAGGACAATGTCTAATAGAACACATATACTAAGATTAAGCCTGAAACCTGATCCACTTTTAAATTTACCAATTTGATCTGTTTTTCACACCCCTATGGATATCGAAAATGACTTTCTCACAGGGCAAGAAGGTGTGACAGCCTCACATACGTTGTATTCACTTTAGCATAGGCCTTACGGGCGACCGCTCTGACCTCGATAAGTCAATAATTTTACTGTTTACATGACGATAGTGAATCCTATCCTGTATTTAGATGTCTTGGGACAACAATATAATACTAAAGCCACGACATTGTTGCCAATTTACAGTGTATGTGCAAAGCTCTCTTCTAGTAAATCATCAATCATAAACTTGCCTCTTGTTTCCTAGACAGTAACTTTTACACTATTATTGTTGTGCGTGGTCGGATATTCCATGCATAAAAATTCGGGTCAACCTCCATCGAAATTTAAATTCACAATTTTTGAAAAACTGTCGTTACATTTTCGAATTTCTTCCAGAGCCAAGCATTTGATTTTGATGGTATTTACAGATTTGAAATCCAGGAATATCCAGTAACAGATTCTATAATTCTGATGTTTGACATTTCCTTTAAATAGTTTTAAAAAATCAAATTTCTAAAAATGGGACAATTTAAAATTTCTTTAAGAATTTGATTTTTTAAAACTATTTAAAGGAAATTTTAAACATCAGAACCTGTTAATTGGATATTCCTGGATTCCAAATGTGAAAGTAGCCCTAGACCAGGATTTTCTACGATTTTAGAGACTAACCTTGTCTTTCTAAGACCAGTATTCTCGGAGTTATATCCGGTTTCCGAAAAAATATTTTTCAGTTTTGTCATAGAGTAAATTTTTATGACTCTACGTATTTTTAAATCGTAGCCATAGATACTTCCCCATCCCTTCTACTTGACCTGTTGACCTTCTATTATTGAATTCCGTCGGGGACCTGCCTCTTAAGCCGGCATATACCCCCGAATCCCAACCCCACTGACATACCCGGTAGTTCCCGTTTAGGGACCTTGGCAATAATATGAAACTTCCCCTTGTTTACGTATTTCCCATAGACTAAAACATGTCCCTGTACAATAAGACTGCTAATGCTATTGTGATATAGCTGCAACTTCCTTATTGGTTCCCAACCTGCGGCATTCCAGGCTTCATTCGATTTTTTTGTAATGCATTCGATTTGTGACGTCACACGGCGACATTTCCTATTCATTTCCATGGGGCAGAAAAATATTTTTGACAAATTTTTTTAAATTTTTTGACATGCACTTTCACCATGGTGATGGCCCATGCAAATGTATAGGAAAGTCGCCGTGTGACGTCACAAATCGGTTTACATACACAAAAATTCAGAAGTGCCTGGGAATTCCAAACCTATTTTACTTCTACTAGCCTTGATTGGTTCCTACCCTTGGCTATTGTTTGTTACCCTTGGTTATTGGTTGCTACCCTAACACGTGGGTATATAAACTGCACCATGGGGATAATACGTCAATAGCAGTCTTTTTGTACAGGTTTATTTAGTGGTCGGTGCGTATTTCCAATTTGATCTATTCCCCATGTTTGTTTGTTTTTCTACGTGGAACACTCCCTAACTTAGGATCAAAATGTAAAAGTCAGACCCCTTGGTAACGCAAGATTTTATCTTCCCCACTACCAAGGCAAAGGGTTAATGTGATTGATGTAGATGTTGAGTGAGAATGGGAATGGACGGGCAGCTGAAGAGACTTAGGTTTAAATAGAAGATTCTACTAAGCAATAGGCGATCTGTTCTTTAAAAGTGATTTCATTCAAATCGGTTAAATAATCTCTGAGTTCCTTTGTAAACATTTCATATGTTTCAAGGACGACTCGACGGAGGGGACGCACCCCTCCGTCGAGATATCTAGCGGAATTTGGCAGCAACTTGATGTATTTACATTGAGTTGAATACAAAACATTCTAATTTTACTTTTTTAGGAAATCAAAAAAAACTCAAAAGCGCTTCGTTTTTCAATCTTGAATTTTTTACCTAATATTCGTACAGGGTCCTAAAGGATCACAAGTTTCCGTTTCGTTCAAAGTCTTTGTTATTTTTTTAAAATTATAAACCTATCCCGCCAAAAAAATAAAAAACATTTTGGTAGAATGGCCACTGTAAACTTTGTAGGTCAAAACCATAACATGTCTGAAACTTGCTGAAACTTGTGACCCTCCAGGGCCTTCAGTCTAAATTTTGAGACTATATAACTATCTCCAGATTGATTAAAATTGAATTATCCATGATATCCTTGAGTAGGAAAACATATGGAAAGCCTACTACTACTGCGCCTCCTTAATTAATATGCATGAGGTTCAAAGTGCCATTATCAAATACCAATTTGCATGGCAAGTGTCGAACTCTTTATTAACAGCTGTGTGCGCGGCGCGCTTAATACTTGGCCTAAAGAGTGCGAGTGGTGTTGAGGTGAAGCGAGGCTTATGCTTATCTCTCTATAATAAACACAGAAAGAAAAAAAAACTAACCAATCTATCTATCTATGTAACTATATATTATCTATGTGTGGTAGGACAGCCTAGGGAACCTGCATATATTGCGTAACGCAAAACGCACTCCCCCATGAGTAACGCAAGTGCTGACTGCAACACTTTTGAGTACCTCCTTATCCCATCAACTGCACACTTAATATATGCATGTGCCTGAGAAGCAAAATGCGCAAACCCAATTCCTCCAAAAAACCGAAATGAGTCGTTTCATAAATTAATAACATTAAAACCATCTATAATATAATCCCAGACTTGGAAAACAATACGAATCTATCTATAATTGTCTGGTAGGAGAGCTTAGAAAACCTGCATATATTACGTAACGCAAAACCCACTCCCTCATGTGTAACGCAAGTGTCGACTGCAACACTTTTGAGTACCTTTTCCTCCCATCAACTGCACACGCAATATATGCATGTTCCTTAAAAGCAAAATGCGCAAGCCCAATTAACGTTTTTACTCATGTACCCCAAAGCATACCTTATGGCAAGAGTTAATAGCTTAGCAATAACGCAGCAAGGTATGCTTTGGGGTACATTATTAAAAAAACGTTTATTCCTCTAAACAACCGAAATGAGTCGTTTCATATTATTGTAACATCAAAAAAATAATAGAAATTTACATAAGAAGGTTGAATGGTGGTGAGTCGTGATTGAAGTGAAATGATTAGCGAAAGGGAACATTTCGTAATGATCGTAATGTGCCTTATTAAATAGCATTTCTAAACTTCTAATCCAAATTGGTTCTGTTATATCGACAAACTTATTTAACATTTTTTAGTAGAGCTGGGTTTACTTTTTTGCTTTTTTGCACCATTTATTCTTTAAAAATATTTATTCGTAAGTTGTATTCATTCGTAAGTTTGTACGTTTTTCCGAAATCCCAGGGGGATCTAATTTTTCTGATTTAAAAAGGGAGATTTTTGGTGACTTTGTGGGATTTTGTTTCAAAAATGGAGTCTTTCATTTTTCCCTGTATTCGATGCTACGATGCACAGTTATTATTTTGGTTTAGGAAATTCTTTTTAGCAGGAAGCTGGGGCTACAGCTAATTTTGTAACCGAAAGTATATTAATTTAAATATACTTTGTATTTACAAAGTTTACATAATAACCTAAGGGATCTTTTCGAAATTGTTTTTATTACTGTGTTGGGTGGCCTGCTGATTTCCTCTTGAGTGCTAGGTTTGCCCCTTAGATGGGTTTACTAGTGCCTACAATAAACACACAAAAAATAAACTTTTCTCTTCCTTCGTTCTGCAGCACGCATTGCGCATGTATGCCACAAACAGGCATCGCGTAAAATTCTATTAGTAGTATAATAATGTATACAGGTAAATTTATCAAGTCTACGATTATAATATAGATCAAGGATGAATTAAACGGATTCAGAGAATAAAGAGGGACGTCAGGAGGGAGGGAGGGCAATCGAATGGATTAGGATACTGGGTGGGTTATATCACTATTATGTTGCATTGCCAATTTTATAATTTTCAAGGTTACATTTATATTATTCATTGCTGTAATCCATATTTGAGACATTTTTTGTGACATTGAGCTATTTTTGCCCCCTCGATACCCCATTGTGAAAATAGAACTGAGACAATAAATAATTTCTTTTAAAAGTTTTTGTTGGATTAGAGTTTTATAGTTTTGATTTGTGTGTAAGTGTAACTGTAACTGAAGATTTCCTGTAGGGGCTCAAACCGTGAGGGACGAGGGACGGATCAGACAGATAAACTAGTAAGTATTACCGAAATGGATTCAGCGATAGCAACAGAGTCAACGAGCACTGGCACCAGTGGAAATGGAAATCGGGATCAAACTCCCAATCATATTGTATATCGTAAGGTATATAATTTATGGCAAAGAGAATTGTGAAGATGAATAGTGATGAACAGGGAACAAAAAAGATACTCCTTTGTCCTTTTATACAAAAACCTGTTACGGCTTGCTGTAGGTACCTACAGCAAGCCGTAACAGAAGCTCGCCTGAGAAAAGGGGACCGTGGTTTGAATAATAGAAATTGGTTTATTTTGATATTTGACTGGTTGAATACGACAAGGGGGTTAGATTTTTTGTAAACAAATTGTAAACAAACACCAGCTACTTTAATACACATAACTTATTAGGGTTACTAAGGTATTTATCCTATGAAAATATCTAACCCCCTTATCGTATTCAAGCAGTCATTTATTGATAACATTGAGTATCAAAATAGATGAATGTTGACTATCCAAAAAAATGGAAAATCAAAGTAAATAAACATTGATTATGAAAATCGACAGAAAATAAAAAAATTTATTTTGACTATCAAAATCAACAGAAAATCAAAATTGATTAATGTTGATTATCAAAATCAACAGAAAATCAAAATTGATTAATGTTGATTATCAAAATCAACAGAAAATCAAAATTGATTAATGTTGATTATCGAAATCAACAGAAAATCAAAATTGATTAATGTTGATTATCAAAATCAACAGAAAATCAAAATTGATTAATGTTGATTATCAAAATCAACAGAAAATCAAAATTGATTAATGTTGATTATCAAAATCAACAGAAAATCAAAATTGATTAAAGTTGATTATCAAAATCAACAGAAAATCAAAATTGATTAATGTTGATTATCAAAATCAACAGAAAATCAAAATTGATTAATGTTGATTATCAAAATCAACAGAAAATCAAAATCGATTAATGTTGAAGACTATCAAAATTCCTTATTGAGGCGAGCTAAAACGCCTGTGTACAATAATGGATTAATATGTCTATCAAATGAAATCGTCATGCTTTGTAAAACAAAAGCACATCTAAATTTTCAATTTAATCTTTCGTACCCTCGTTTTTCGACAGCTGGAAGCAGTTTTAACTCGCATAATTGTTCTTGCTATTGAAAAAAGTCTAATTTAGAAACACTCAAATGTTTATTGCCATTTGTAATTTCCACTAACAGGATCAATTTTAAGTAGAAACGTTTATTGCGATAATAAAATTACCTATTAAAAGCAAGCAGAGTAAAATGGATAATGTGTAGGTTGAATATGTTAACCAATAATTTGGCAATTAATACTATATTAATCCAAGTTATTAGCTCGCCTGACGAGCTATATAGAATCGCACAGTCTGTCCGTCCGCGCGATGAAACTACACCAAGTTTGTCCCCACGATAACTCCCGAAGGAATTGACGGAATTTGACCAAACTTGGCAAAAACGTTGTCTATGGGCTTGTGACGATCCCTATTGATTGTTGACAAAATATGTCCAACGGTTCGCAAATAACAACCGAAAAAATATGTTATTTAATCTTCGGTATTACTGTTGATTGCCATAAATAATGCCGTTTTTATTGAAAACTTGTTGAGATATTTGTAATGGTTGTAAAACACAGAGCAAAATTAATGCTTGTCAAACATGAATTTCTGCTCTTAAATAACTTGGATTAATAATAACAGTAATACCGAAGATTAAATAACATATTTTTTCGGTTGTTATTTGCGAACCGTTGGACATATTTTGTCAACAATCAATAGGGATCGTCACAAGCCCATAGACAACGTTTTTGCCAAGTTTGGTCAAATTCCATCAATTCCTTCGGGAGTTAGCGTGTGGACAAACTTGGTGTAGTTTCATCGCGCGGACGGACAGACTGTGCGATTCTATATAGCTCGTTAGGCGAGCTAAAAAGGTCCTTTTTAGTTCCCTCGTGATATTAAGGATGCTGTGAGTGAGAAGCATCAAAATGGCATTTTCGTCGCTAATAATATGATTGCCGATTGGTCCAACCAGCAACTTAATGTGTCTGTAAGGGATGGGATCGAGATTATAGATTACGCATGTTTATTTTTGGAATTAGATGGAGAAAATGATCGAGAGAATGCAAGACGAGGGTTCTGGAGTGCCCGTGAGAACTGTTAAAAGCTTCTTAACAAAAATCCCTTCGGTTTTTGCCGGTTTGTTAATTTTAATAATATTTTATGAATTCATATAGTAGTTTGAAAGTGAGATGGAATCCAAATACAACTTAGTGGTTTGTAATCTCTTACTTCCAACTTCCATAGGATCGGATCTAGTGTGCTGGATTACAAGACATCTGGACGTCGAGGATCACAGTAAGCCTTTGATACTAGCGGTTGCCTTTGCCATTTTGAAAACAATAACAATCTATATTTTGTTTTTACTCGCAAAAGTCGGAAGATGTACGTGGTTAACTTGGAAATTGACTTTTCAGATGAGGCTCTTCACCTGGCGCATTTACTCGCTGCACACGGTTACATTTTCCCTATCGATGACCATATACTCACAGTCAAGAATGACTCTGCATTTTATAGATTCCAGGTATTAATTATTATTTATTTTTGATTGAGTCTTTTATTACTGAGTAATTAAAACATTAGTTTGAAATATTTTGAAAGTTATTAGGGATCTAAATCTAAAATAGCTTTATTTGTTTGCCTGTGCAGACGCCGTATTTCTGGCCATCAAACTACTGGGATCCTGAGAACTCTGATTATGGTAAGTTATAGTCCATGTATAATTTAATTATTATCAAATTGTAATCCTGATCCCACTAATACGCTAGTTCTTATATTTATACTATTGTTTTTGTGCTCTCAGCTGTATATTTATGTAAAAGAACAATGCAAAATAAAACGAGACTGGAACTGGCTGACTACGAAGCGGAAAACTTGGCAAGATTACAGAAAATGTTCTCGAGAAAGTGGGAGTTTATCTTCATGCAGGTGAGTTACTTTAAAATTCGAAACAAGCTTATAGCGTATAGTAAATATGCATTTTTCATAGGGAGACATTCGAGGCAGGCTAACTGCTCTCAGGATTTGTCAATCCCTATGTATGAGGTTGGGTGGGGGTTCGAAAATTTCTGTAAAGGATATCTCGAAAACTTGAAACTTCTGGGCAAAAATTATAAAGACAAATTTAGTAAACAATTCTTCCATGGAGTGTGCTTTAATTCAGCAACTCTGTCGGAGGACTGGTTCTCCCGCTAGAGCCCGAAGATTCGGTTGTGACCTTGTTTGGTTAGCATAAATTCAATTATCCTATTCACTTTTCGTAGATACAGTGCAGTAGTGCAGTAGTAGCATATAGTGTACTACTGTACTACTCTTTCAAATCCGTATCATCACTATCACGTCCTCTCAATCCACTCTTGTCATAGTAATACACAAGGTGACTGAATACCGTTGCATATTACTAATCCAAAGTATTTAATTACTGCTGGTACCACCAACTACAACCACAACACTCATCTGTCATTCCCCTTGCGGGGGTTGGGGGGCAGAGCCCCCCATAAAGCCAAATACTGATATCATTCGATAGAGTATATTACTTTTGTGAACAAATGATACACAGTGCACTGTGGTAAGGTTGCAGAGACAGAAAAAGGATTTCCGAAATTGGGAAATATTCTAGGGATGGAAATTATTCTTAAAACTTGAAAAAGACTCCAGGGACAGAAGTTTTTTTAGAAATGGGGAAATACTCCAGGAATGGAAAAATATTGTTTTGTGTACAACATCCCTAAATATTCTCACTTATGCCACCATATACCTAATGTTCAATAGCACTATATATAAGCAATTAAAACTATAAAATAAATTAAAAAGTAAAAACTTAAAAAACTCATAGGGAGACGCGAGGAAAACCAAAAAACAAGGAAAAATAAAGTTTCTGGATAATCAGAATATGGAGTAAATTAAAAACATATATGCCCCAGCCTCCCGGTTGAAATTACAATTTCAAAATCGTCTTTTCACACAAATTAATAAATAAAGTACAACATTTAATAAACAAATACTGTAAATTATAATATTGAAAATCCTTTGGCCTGATTCAAAAAGGTTCTCCTGAAATGAATTAAAAATTATGAAACTACCCGACAGCATAAGAAAGAAAATGAATATCTTTCGGAAAATTTAGAGTCGGCTGAAAACAATCTAAATGACAATAGTGGTTTGACCCAAGGTTAGTAGAGGTAAAATAGGTTTGGAATTCTAGACACAGTCTGAATTTTTTGTTGCTTAGTTATGTGTGACGCCACGCGGTGGCAATTTCTCTTTGGGGATGATTAAGGAGATCCCGTCGCCGTGTGACCTCATTACAGCTAACGCAACACAAAAAATCCAAAGTGCCTGGGAATCTTGCAGGTTGGCTTTGCCAGATACCAGGTGGAGATAATTGAAAATTTAGACTTCTATGTACAATCAAATAATTGAATGCAGAGAATAAGCAATTAGAGAGTTCGATACTCCTAATTGCAGTTTGAGACTTACACTTGTCTCTACCACGTATATCTAGCGGAAGTGGCTCCACTACGATTTAAGACATCTTGATAGCGACCAAATTACAACACACTATCTCTTGCACTCACACTTTCACATTTCACAATGCTAAAAATGATTTCAACCGGGAGACTGTGGCATATATGTTTTTAATTTACCCCATATTCTGATTATCCAGAAACTTTATTTTTCCTTGTTTTTTGGTTTTCCTCGCGTCTCCCTATGAGTTTTTTAAGTTTTTACTTTTTAATTTATGATTTCCAAAAGAGGGTAGATTGTTTTAGGGAAAGCATTTTTTAAGACGCCGAAGGTTATATATTTTACTATAAAACATTTATTCATTCGCGTGATAAATTAGACCCAAAAATTTAAACGTAGCCATTGTGAATACATTTTATCCATGAAAATAAAAAATCTCTCACGTTTTCCAGGGATGTATCGACGTTGTGTGCAAAAATATTTATCCTGTAAATGGAAAATATGTCAAAATATATTTAATGAAAGCATGATGTTTTGGCAGGCCGAAGCTCAAAGCAAAGTTGACAAGAAACGGGACAAACTGGAGAGAAAAGTTCTGGATAGCCAGGAGCGAGCCTTTTGGGATGTCCATCGACCTTCTGTAAGTTGAAAAATCACATTATCCATCCTTTGAATTTTCTCGTGAAGCGCAAAAATTTATTTTTTAAAAGATTTTTAAAATATTTTTCTTCGATTACGGGTTGCTTTGTTATCTTCCCGTCTCATTTTAAATACTTATGCCTGTTTTATACTTATCACGTAATGACGTCATTTTGACGTCACTAAACGTGAAAGTGAAGTGAAAGTTATCAGTGTAAAACAAGCATTAGTCTCGTAGTCAGGGAATGTCAGGGATAGAGACCTAGGCAGAAGGGCCTTGGCAGCACCAAATATTTTTGCCACTAACAAGTTGAAGCACGAAAACACTAGATTTAGTGAGCGCCGAACGCGGCTCTGCTCACCTCGCCTCCTACTAAATACTTGCCCAATCTTGTCATGGAATACTCGACTTAAAATTTTGACCTTAAAATACATGCTACGATCGAAAAATTGAATTTATTTCTGAACTCAAAATGTCAAAATTTATTTCATTCGCAGAATTTATCTCTAGCGCTAAATATAAAACGGGTAATTTAAATGTATTTTATATCTTTCGCCAAAAGTAAAAACATATACCGTAAACAACGCTCTTAGCGCCAAATTTAAATAAAGAATTCGAGTTCCAAATTGACATTTGAAACCCAAGGTAAGAATTTCATGCTCGAAAAACTGGATTTTTTTTGCAACCACATAAGAGGCCACATTCCCCTTTGACCCCTGCAGTTACCTGGTTTCCGTTGCCATTGGCAACGGGGAGCATAAAATTACCATATGCCGCGTCCTCTTCAATCTAAAATTTTACTTACCTTGAAAAAACCTTTATTAGATTGAATAGGTGGAATTATATTATTTTTCCCAACGTTGCGTCGAATGGAAAGCTCCCGGCGGGATACATGTAATGTATTTAAGGACGCTCACCACGCCTGCATAGCAACCGCATGGGCCTATCTAAATGCGTTTTAAAAAATGCTTTACATCAAGCTTTATTCCCTCCCAAAGGTTAAGACCGATTTTTATGGGACTTTCATTTTTGGAATCCTGGACTATTGAGGAACACAGGAGGGCGGATGGATTTTCGATATCGTTGCTTTAAAAAAATCAACATTGTATAAAAACTAAAACAGATTGACTTTTTTTGGAATTTGATTTTTTAAAGCATTTAAGGCAACGATATCATAAATCCATCCGCCCTCGCGTGTTCCTCGATAGTCCAGGATTCCAAAAATGTAAGTCCTTTAAAAATCGGCCTTATCCTTCGGGAGGACTAAAGCTTGATGTAAAGGATCTTTTAACACGCATTTAGATAGGCCCATGCGGTTGCCATGCAGGCGTGCTGAGCGTCCTTAATTGGAAATTTTCCCTTCATATGAGTACTATGAAATATATAAACTTATCTCCCTTGTCTGCAGCGTTTTAAAAGTGTTATAAATAAGTACATGCGATTTAATGGGAAATGAATGAATGAATCTGTTGCTGGTTGTAGCCGGGATGTGTGAATACGACGGAAATGGATATAAAGAAAGTATGTCGTATGAACCGACCGAGACACGGGAACAATTCCACGGAGAACAGAAAGGACTGTGGGATTTCAAAGGAGAAGACTTTATCGGCGTTCGAGTTTACTAAACAGATTAAATCTTTGAAGTACAAGCTAGATAGGCATTCGATCAAAATCTCCAAAGTTGCAGAAATGTAGGTTTCACCATTCAAACAAATTTTCATTTAATTATCTATTCAAAACTATAAGTTATAAAATAATTTTATCTGATCTCCCACCCAACACCAATCTAATTTCGTTTTCAATTAAGTTTTGGTGTACATTAGCCGCCATACAAGTCACGCAATTACAATGACGCGATACAAACAAAGCTATTTCCGATAAAAGTTTTTCTTCTGAAATTGTGTCTGAAATTCTTTAATGACTTTAATTTTGTTTATTTTAGGCACATGGCATACTACGAAATGTATTCTGAGTATGACCCTTTCATTATTTCGCCGGAGCCTTCTAATCCGTGGCTGTCCGATAGTGCTGACTATTGGGACCAGGAGAAAATTGCGTACGCACGCGTTATAATATGTTATGACTAGTGTTAATTATGTCCTTGATCTTGACGTGACCTTGAATGACAGGAAGGACATACCTGCAAGACGTGTTCGAAGATGGGGATTTTCAGTTGAGGAATTGTTGAAGGATCCTGTTGGTCGAGATCATTTCTCGCGATTCCTAGAAAAAGAATTCTCTGCAGAAAATCTCAAGTAAGCCATTTCTATGTGCAGAATTCTCAATCCTGTATCTCTTATAGTCTATAGCATCAATGCTTAACAATATGGAAAGACAAATCATAAATCAAACACGCCAATTGTGGTTGCAAATCTTAAAATGTAATATTCAACTTTATATTTTATTGTTTTTAGAATTATTTACTTCATTTGTTTTGTTCAATAGGTTTTGGGAGGCCGTTCAAGAGCTGAAGCGACTTCCAATGACCGATGTACCTAAACGAGCAGAAGAGATCTGGGCAGAATTTTTAGCCCCAGATTCCACGTGTCTCGTTAACGTCGATTCTCATTCCTACGACCAAACTCGTAAAAACATTCAAGAAGGGAGTCCGGACCGCTGGAGCTTCGATACTGCCCTGGTTATTAATTCTTTATATATAAAGTTTTAAATTTATGCCGATTTACTTCAGTCAGTTTAATGTTTTTTTTATTTATGACTTTATTTATTAGTAATGTATTTATATTGAATATTAATTCATGTTCCCATCTATTTCTTTATTATTATTATTATTGGATATCTCTATTTGATTATTGATGCCATAATGCTTTACATTTTATTGTTTATTTACTGATATATTTAAGTGTGGATTGGATTTTGTGGGTTTCAGGCTCATGTGTATCATCTAATGAAAAGTGACAGTTATTCGCGATACATTCGATCAGATATGTACAAAGACTTTCTAAATGGAGCTAAAAAGAAGGTGAATTTTCTCTCCCTCCCTTTCCGAGCTCGCTGAAATTCAGTACAATGCACAAACAGCAATGACTCACTCAATCAAAAACAAATCAGTGTGAAACGATCGAACGAAAATCGGTACCTGATTTACTAAGTTGAAGAATGAATATAAAACTTGACCAATGAAATGTAATCAAACGAATCGAAACCAAACCTTTTAATCGTCAAAACATATTTCAATCAATCAATCAATCAATCAAATTTAGTGGACAGTCAGCGCTAATAAATCAATTACACTTACAAAAATAAAAGATAATGATAATTATAATTACTATAATGTAATAATTTATTAATGTTTGTAGACTTCCGTCAAAGGAATCCGGTCCATTGTATCATTTACTTCCAAGAAGGATTCCGAATGAAACCGAATCAGATCAGGCAGATCAGACCGAAGCATTTATTCAGTCTGCCAAACTGCACTGTTATTGTCCTTATTAATATTACTAACTATATAATTACTAATTAGCTCATCTCTTTCTCTCGCTCTCTAAATACCTGTAAAAATCCATTTTGCATCTTTAAAAAGAATACTTATAAATGTCAGATGATTAAAATACTACACAGTGTCTGTTATCTATTGTCGCCCTTCAACATCCAAGGTGTTATTAGATTAGGCTTTTCGGTTTTAGAACCGCACTGATGAAATTTTCATTTTTCGTTCGATTCCAATTTGCAGATTATTCCGAAAATTGGAGAAATAAGATTTTAACACCTACTCAAAATAATTTATTACAAAATAAAATGTTGTTTGTGTTTGTAAACTTTTAGTGATTATTTTGGGGAATCGATGCAAATAGTTTAATATGAAAGCTAGAAAACCGGTAAATGCACATGGATGTTGTTTTGCGAAGATACAGAACGTTGCGTTGGCTAAGTAAGTCAATGTAATTAAATGTCACTCAAAAATATTACGCTAAATTGCCTTTCAACTGCAATTAAAACTCCAGGTGTAAATAATTTCTATTGTAATTTAACAGTAGAAGATTTTGGCTATTATACCTTTTAAAATTATTTTATTCCTGGAGTTTCTATTGTAAATTATTTTTAATCCACATAAATATATTTACTGGCTATTATAACTATTTTTTATTTTTCGCATTTTACATTTACTCGCTGAAATTATGCCGAAAAATCTTAAATCTTCATGGCAGGTTATTTGAACAATGGATTCCGAGAACAACCAAGTATTGTACCTTGTACCATACTCTAACATTAAACAATAAAATTAATTAAAAGGAAATCGACTCGAGGCAGTGCCTGAAGCTAGCTACTCGGTTGGTTAAGCCGATTTAGTTTGTGTAGAGCACAAATTCAGAATTCCTGTGGTTCGTCCTTACTAATATAGCCTTGAACAATCTCTCATAATAGTTGTTAACCACAAATACTAATAATATGGTAATGTTTGTAGTCTTTGACTAACAAACATCATCTGGCAAAAGTAATTTCATTTCAATCGAACTTTGGAGTCCGGGAGACTTTGAGGTGACAACAAAAGATACAATAATTGAGAAATGATCATAGAAGTGCTTTTGTGAATTAAAATTGCATTGAAATTGAAAATAGTCGCAAAATACATGTTTAGCATACTTTTCCGTCAAATGCTGCAAATTACACGATTTTTCCCTTTGCGGAATTTTTTCTGGCTGTGGCCTGGTTCACTGTTAAAGTTTCAATTCTTTTGGATGATGACATTATGGTCATACCATAATCGGTAGTCTTCATAGTTGTAATAATTATAGTTTAATGCATAAAAGGGAAACTAAACAACTTGTAAATACAAACGCGCCTTGAGTAGATTGCATGAAACAAACTATACGAATAAACGGTTGTGATTGACTAATTAATTAATGAATGTGCCAAGCGAAACTTGTACGTAATGGTATATAGAGCAAGAGGGAATTATCTCCGTCGAGCATTGATATATTATAACGATGGAGAAAATTCCCCCAAACACTTCGTTTATTATGTTATGTATAGTATGTAATACTTTCAGGAGCATCATTAATTGTTGATCTTGGATAACTATAGCTTAATAACTATGTATAAGTTGTTAATCTTTTTGAGGGGGAGGAGCTTTGGAAGGAGCAAACAGCATAGTGATGGCATGAGATTTAATTATATAATATTATATAACTAAATGGAGGTTTAATGGTAAAGAACAGTAGTGGCTGAAAATAAATAAGTCGTCAGTATTATATAGTTGCTTGAAATAGTTTAAAATTGCTATGCTTATTTTATTCATGAAACTGGATGTCGCTTCAATTCATAAGTATACTCAAAAACCTCAGTTTTTGCATGCCCATTAAATTAAATACTTTTCCTAAATTAGCGAATATCATGTTAAAATAAAAATAGTTTGCTAAGTCCTACATCTTTGTTAAACATCCTTCCGTTGCCGCTGCACACATAACTTTTAAGTGGAGTCCAAAACAGGCAGAGGTCAACAACTCAAATAATTTACAAATAGTTTAAGATTCAAAACAGTTAAGTACAAAAGTATTTGCATACCTAAAACAGGTATAATAAAATTCATGGTCAAGCATGTAACGATATCAGTTTTCGAATTTGATATTGCACTAGACTAACTTTTTTATAAATACAGCCGGCAAAGATTTCAGATTTTGGGTAGGCGACTGAAACATGCATAGAGAATTCTAATAACACAGATGTTCACATTCAATGACAAAAGCGCAATTTATAAAAGAATAACAAGGATTGGTAATTACAATTCACGGGATATGATGAATCAAAATTAATAGTTTTCGATTTACAAGCTGCCCAAGTGAATTTGGCATTTTATACAAACAAAATTATTACTTATATAAACTTAATTACATTTCTTGTATGCACGGAATGTTTTTACGATCTTTGTCTACAAGTGCTCTCCTTGTTCTTGGAGTCCCCGCATCCATTGAACCCCGCTTCGATCCAAACTATGAAAAATATTATTAGTTAGACACTTTATGATCTACGGTGACAGGTTTTCGAACAATAAAGGTATTCCCGATATTGATATTTAATTAGTGCAAGAAAATCAAGCATAAAATACTCTTGTGAGAAATCGGACATGCTCCATAATAAATTTAACGCAGAAAAACTTGATTACAATAAATCTGGCTTAAATCAGCGGTTTGAAAGGGCCCTTACAAGGAACGTTCGCAAAACTGGGCTACTTTGTTTTTAATATTAAAGTTTCCGTAAATTGAAGGCAAATTTTCTTTCTAAAGAAACTTGAGTCCATTAGGGTATTCAAGGTTTGAAAGTCTTTCTGTATTTAAAAATGTGAACTGAAAGGATGAAAAAAATAGTTTGCGCAAAATTTCTGGAATTTTTTTGTGATTTAATAAAAATTGTGAAAACCTCATAAATAAGTAACAATATTAATTGCAATAGTTGGGCATATCGAAATAATTTTCCATCTGGTGATTATGAGTACTTTTTGAAAAAAAAACGGCTTCCAAAGAATTAATTAATCGGTGAACTATTACGACGAATACAGTATACTTACCCAAAGACTCATGGACGACAGATTATTTCTGAGCGGAGTGGTTGAAACATCTGCACTGTTCTGGGACAAAGTGTCAGGGTCAGGTTGGCTCTTGTTAGTAAAGGGACTCATCATTTGTGACATTGTCCGTTTGAGTTTGCTGGGAGTTCTCGATAGACTCAACGCCCGACTCACCTATTAACAACCAAAAAGAGATATTTTTAATTGTTATAGCACTGGAACTACTATTTTTGAAAAGTATAATTATTTTTTATATTACCTATATAGTATACGTCTACTCAAACGCATTATTCTAGTATGCATCTAACAAGAAAATAGCAAAGCTCTTTAAAACTTATCAATTACTTCAAGCATAAAATTGGAAAAATAATAACCTTTTTAGTGGTTTTAGTCGCAAATCTTGCTGCCTTTTCCAAAACTGAACAATTTTCACTAACGTGTAGAAATGTTGTATCTGCCCTTGCGATTACATATTCCTATAAAATAAAAACTCAATCAAAGTACCAAAATCAATTAAAGTATAAAAAACCAAAGCCCAGACAAATTAAACGCACAAGAGTTTTAAACAATTAAAAAAATATTTTATTACATAATCGACCCGGTCGACCGAGTTAGCGACTTGTTTAGCAAAGAACGTGATAGTGAAGGATTTTGTCCACGACGGATCATCTGGAATTGTGAATACCATATGTCTTTCTTTAAATTCGTTTGGAGCTCTCACTATGAAAGCAAATGCAGTCGGCCTAGTTAAAAATATCATTAATGTATATTTTGAACAACAAATATATAAAATATTTTATTTTTGTTGATATAATATTATAGACTTACATGTCTGTAACGTCGACGACTTTTCGAATGTTAACGAAAGAGACCCATTCGAGGAATTTGTATCTCTTATGATGAGGAATACTAAGAGATGGCCCATGAACAGTTGATTTACGTGACACGCTGGGACTTCGTAAATTGGCGACCGAAGCGGCTGATGAGATATTCCTGTTTACAGTGGACCCTTTTCTCTTAACTATTTGGATGTGATCTGAGAATACACACAGTGTCAGTGGATCGTATTTTTGACCCCAGATATCAGCCAGTGAAGTAACATCCAACTTGTAAAGAAGACTTCGGTGATCCGACAACAACTCAACCTATCATTAATTTATTACTAACTTTAACACTATTTAAATTTAAATGCTTAGAACAGTCGTATTAAATTTAGATTCTTTACTGGACATCCATCGATTTCATGAAAGATATCAAACATGGCAATTCTGGCGTCCGTTCTCTTTTTCTCTTCGTTAATAGTTTGGTTAACTTGATTGATAGCCTCTAATCCTTTGGAGATCCAGTCTGCATCTGGATTCGTAGGGGACGTGTGTTTCGACAGATTGACCAAAATGAGAGCTGTAGACGGAAGCCGTTGTACCGGTCGAATCATGAGATCTGCTAAAGTTTGTTTCCCACACTCTGGCTTTCCTATTTATCATTTTATTCAATAATCTTTTCCATTTCGTTAATTGCATTTAATACAACAGGTACAGGCCACTTAGTGTTTATTTTTGAAAATTCAACTGTTTGTCAAATTGGTACAATTCAAGAATTTGGGCCCAAGATGATTGAAATAGCAGGTAACATTTGCATCAAAATATTTTCTCAGGCGACCAACTTTTTGATATGTCAATTATTAATTAGAAGAATTAAGAATAAACAGTAAGTCCTACATACATATAATTTAAGGCTAGATTATTATATTATAGTCAGTTAACAGTTATTACCTTGGGCTATCCTTAGAAAAGCTAAGAATCGAGGTTTTTCAGCTTCACATCGTCCAATTTCACTTTTGATGGACTCAAAAAAGTTGATAAAAGGTTCATACGATTTCCGCAATTCTTGTGCCTAAAATATTACATGGGATTAATAGTACATAAATATTCTTATATCCATTATTTGTTACACCGCCCTCTCATATATATTATTATTTGGTTTGTAACTAGTAAGTTAAAACGCTTTTCATAAAATAGCTTTTAAAGGATATTGCGGTTACATTGCATTAATGCATCTGCTAATTTTAGGACACCGATCATAAGGTACAACTTACATATTTAACATAAATGTGTCCGATTAAATTTTCTTCGTTCCAGGTCTCTTGCAACTGAAAAAGGTCTCTCAACAGACGTCTGTGTAAAGCATAAATGGGTAGGATAGGTGAAAATATCGTCTTCACTTCTTGGCTTTCTAATATTCGACCACCGGCTTGATCTTCCAATTCACATGGCTCTTTAAAATTCTATGTAATTAAAAATAAACTATTTTACATAAGAAAATGTTTTTTACCCAGAACATGGACAGGTTATTTTTTATCACACTTCCCGATTTTAACTTTAACAAGCAAGAAGTATAGTAGTAGTATTAGTATAGTATACTATAGTAGTTGAAATAAAAGATATAAAGCTAACCTTAACAATATTCATTAAAATGGATACATAATTACGCTCCGTTTGAAGTAAATGAACAAACTCAATTTGTCGCGGAGTCATTGTCTTCAAATCCGCTTCATTTAGAAATAGAGACAATCGTTTCAGAATGGATGCGAAGTCGGAGTCAGAGATGACGTCTTGAGTCTGATCCAACGATTTTCCTCCTAAATTGATTTTGTTATCATCGCCTTCATCACCGATGTATGGAGAGCAATCCACTTGGGTAACACTGCAAAAGAAGCAAAATAATAATTACCTAATCAATAAAAACCTGAGGTTTTCGACCTATGATCTGTCCTTAATATTAATTTAAGAAATTTTATTTTAAAAAAACTATTTTATTCAACATTTTAACACACAATTTCAAACGCGTTTTTGAAATAGTAATAAAATGACATAAGCTATCCGAAGATCTAACTATATCTTTACTCCAGAATTTCATGTTTTTAATTAACATGTGTGTAATAATATCTTGTGTACTGTTGTACTCTCAATTGACTTACCTCATAAAATTTCTCTTTCTTTTCCGTCGACCAGCAGAGCCAGGAGTGGCAGAGTTGGGTGTGATCGCATCTGTGTCACTTAAAATAAAAACTGGACTTGTGAATGAATTGGGAGTCCCAATTGTCGTGTTTCCATATTCTTCGACATTATCCCCAAATTGGTACGCGGACTCGTCGGCACAAGCTTCAATTTGGATTGAACTCCAAAACCATTCCGCTTTTAAAACTTTCGCCCTCTCGGCAGGAAACTCTTTTTCGTTAATAGTAGCTGTATCTGTTTCATTTAAATCGTTTATGACCTACAAAGCCATATCAAAATTAAAACTTTATATCCAAACAACGATGTCTACAATATATCTTCACTTAGATGGCAACCTGTCATTTACCGTCTATTTTATGGGGCTGAGTTGATTGTTGAAACTTTGGGGGAAAACACTTGTTGGAGAAATAAAGAATTCTCTGTGGAATGCTACTTTCAAAATTTGAAGTGAGTTCGTTAGAATATTTTTTGAAAAGTACCGGATGCAAATGAATTTACAGGACATTAATATAGTAGTTAACCTCCAAATATTTGTTTTTGACCTTTTCCGCCTTTACAACTTTTAGGTTTTTCCATATAAAGGTATGTTTTCTATTTGAAGTATTTTCAAATTATAAAACGGATGGGCAATTAGCAATGTTACATGCAAGAAGCAAAAAGTAAGGTTAATAAAAATAGAATTTTCGTATTGCTTTCTGGCATGTTCGGGCAAGAGTCACGTCATTTCAACACAACATTATTACACAATGCTTTTTGTTGGTAGGAACTTTCTTAAATTCACTTTAAAATAAGGAGGGGTACTCTGTGGTAGTATAAACAATACGTTAAATTACTTTTGCACGAAAATCCCCTGAATAACGGGCATTGGCATTGGTTCCCATAAAAATTAAGAAATGGCTAGTCAACAATAAAGCAACATTTTGACAGGGTTAATAAGAAAATAAGTAGCAACAAGCAATACTGTTAGATTAGAATTTCAACATATAATTTTCCAATGATTGGGGCAATCGGACGGGACGAGACAAACATTTTTACAATCAGAGCGGAAAAAGTTCGCTCGGTCAGTTGAATTTCTGAACTTGACGTTTTAAGCTCTTTTTGGAATAAAAGAATATAGAGTGGACATACATGAGGATCAAAGCGAGGACGTTTAGGAGTCCACATGTCTTCACCGGGAGCAACAACATCTTTCACTGAAGACGGGGAGGTCATACGACAGGCTCCTCCTCCAAATGTCACAGATTTCACCTGAAAGCATCACGTTTCCCTTTTTGTTACCATTCACTTTTCCATTCACATTCCCAAGCAAATATTAATATTAAAAATGTCATTTTACACTACACTCTGCCAGTGCCACCCCGTTAAACACGAATAGCGTACATACGTTTTTAAAACAATTTAGATTGGAAATACATAAAAAAACCCACAATTCAGCCCCAATAGCGAGAAGCAACGTAATCAGTTATTTTTTACACGTATTCAAACCTAACAGCTGTTCTATCGCAGCAATTATTAAAAATTACATCTACATATCGGTAGCTATCAATTTTTACTCTTATCGTGTGCAAAGAACTGGGAAAGCGTTAGATTTTGTTGGTTGAAAGCTCCATCATAATAAAATATTTACTATACCATTAAAAAATATTTGCGTCTATGTCGCATGTGCCTTATTATGCCTTTTTATTAAGTATATTTTGTTTGAATTACATTTTTGAAGGTTCGGTTGAAAAATACTGTGGCCTTGTAGGTTCAAGAAAAAAATCAAAAATAATATTTTAATTTTCCTATGATACGGCTAAAAAACGGTTTGTTACATCCCATTATTAGCAGTTTTGCCTTTTCTGTGCTAAAGAATAGACAGCATGCAATAAAATAAATGTGAGATTGATTTGAGATGCGCAGCTGCACTTGGCGTGTAGCGATTAAATCTTAGTCAATAACTAATACAAATAATTGTACAATAATAACGAAAGAAACTAAGAGAGATTTAAAAGAAGAAATTAATATTAATATAATAAGTAGAAAGGATTATATAGTCAGTAGGTTTCTGTCAACAATGAAGCCTACCACCCAAACCAAACTTTCTGAACAATTTAGTGCAAGTCCATTATATACAGTAAAAATTAAGTTGGGACTTGTTATAAGATAGTGGACATTTTAATACTACAACTCAATATAATATGATATTGATATAATATACTAAATATAATTTGATATTTTATGACTGTGACTTACAATGTGGGTTGCTGAGGCGTCTTTTACGCAGACGTATTCTCCGCCATTCTCTTCAATTAGTTTGATCATATTTGTCTGGTCATTCGTGTCAAAGCCATCCAATGCGATTTTACATGCGTAAAACGCTTTCACTTTGTACAAAGCCTGAAATTTTCATTTTTATTAAAACTAGGCATGCTACAAATGGATAATACTTCTACTTTTGTAACAGCAGACTTACTACATTGTTTTGATAGTCATAAGAATATTTGGACTTTTGAGCCCAAATATAGTCAATCCACTCTGGTTTCAAAATGGGACGTCCAAGAGCCACGGCGTCTCGGTATTTGTTGCCTCCACATTTAGCGGCCACCAAATGAGTAACATGAGCTTCTCTCTCAACGTACGTACCATCCATGTACAAGATTAAGCGACGAATCTCATGCTGAAATTTAAAGAGAAATGGAAATCAACATATGCTAATACAATAAGTTAACTGCGAGACGCCTTACACTTACACTTAACCTCAAAGTTCCTGTAGTATTAGCTAGTATGCAGTGTATTTGTGTATCAGGTTACCTCTTCAGGATGTTTGAGAAATGAAAATTCACTTTTTTCATTTGTGGATCTAAATTGGACGATTTAGATCCACAGCCAAATCTGCACTCAAAGCTATATAGCTGTATGTACCCAATGGCAACCAACCTTTGGGTCATAGTCATAGTATTCATAAGTCAAAACTGAGAGCTGATTTGGCTGTGGATCTAAATCGTCCAATTTAGATCCACAAATGAAAAAAGTGAATTTTCATTTTTCAAACATTCTGAAGAGGTAACCTGATACTCAAATCACTATAGCTACAGCAACTTTGACTTAACCTAACACTAAGACATGTACCTATGTCATGACGGATAAAACCATAATAGAAACTGTTTTATAAAAAAGATGTTCAAAATACATTAAAATAGTTAGTCGGAGGCGCTAACCAATTTCTCTTGATTTCGAATTCCCGTAACGGATATACGACAGTTGGTTAAGTGTCTACAATAGAGGGGATAACCAAATCTAGAGGCGGGTAATTGTTTTTCGTTATTTGCAGCGGCTTCTTTAATGACTGACGGTCCATAAATCTTAATTTTAGGGGAAACACGACGTCTTAATGCTTCAAACAAAGTCCCTGAAAAATCTTCAAATATTACAATCGATGATGACCAATCATAAGTTGACGATGACAAAAGATGATTTTCAAACAAAACAGGCTTGATTTGAAGATCCTGTAACATTCAATCAATAGATTCATGTTCAACTCATTGAATTGACGGTGCCAGAAAAAGAAGTAACAGTTTCAGAAACGACAAAATTGGACGTTATTATTTTTGCAAAATTGTCAACTCTAACTGACCCGACCAACTTAGTGAGTAGGTTCCCGCCCTACCCACCACCATATTATTGCATGTTAAAGTTCAGGGGTGGTTCAAAATACGGGGAAATTAAATGAAGGGTAGGTAATGGGTAAGTATCTATGGCTACGATTTAAAATACACAGAGTCACAAAAATTTACAATACAGCATAATGAATAGGGCATAAAAGTGACGATTTATTTTGGGAAACTTGGATCTAGTCCGAGAATATTGGTCTTAGAAAGACAAAATTTCGACTTTTTAACCTTTTAATATCCAGATTATTTGATCATAATTGCCCGAAACAAAATTGTTTGGTCATTATTAGCTGGAAAAAATGTTCAATATATCACGAATATGAGATTTATTTTGGAGACATTAAACCCAAATAAAAAGTCATAGTCCATTAAAGCTCAAAATGTGATTATTTAGATGACCACAATTTCATGAACCGGTCATAGGTTGTTTATAGCGTTCATGTTTGTGTTTTATGTTAAAGGTTTTCATGTTGCTACATAATGTCTTCAGTTTTGTAGGATTTCCATTATTTTTGCTAGTCAGATTTTAAAATAGGTAACTTTTTGGTAACAGTGACCGTTGTGACCTAATTTCATTTTCTATTTTCATTATTTCCAGTTTTGATAGGCTTAATTTTGTAAATAAATTTCCGTTCTAGCAAGGAAAGACAAAATTTTCTTTTTGGAGCTATTCTCAGCTTTGTTTGGACTACTGGAAGACAATTATCAAAATTTTAATTTTATAGATGCCTGGAGCAAAAGAAAGATAACTATTTTAATTCCTACCAAAAACGCTGCTATTCATTACGCTGCTTTTTAAGAATCGACATTGGCTTCAAAACCTTATCGTGGACTAAGACAAATTTTTTGTGTCGAATATCGGTTAAAACGGAGGGGGCGTTGAGTAAAGTTACAAGTAAAAAGTATTTATCTTCAAGCGAAACATATCTTCCTACAAACTTATAATAACTGATTATGAATTTCGCGCTATTTTTTGAGGTTCTTTAATACTAGGAATCATCTAGAATTTGGTTATGGAAATCTGTAATTTCATTGGCTAGTCGAAAAAAATTCCAGCAAACACAATCGTTTTTTAATGTGGTCTAAATTTAAAAACCCCAATGGATTTGATCTGTTAGCAGTACATTCGCGCATGCGCATTTCAATCATAAGCCGCATGGCACGGAAAAGAACATAGTTACATGCAAGAAGCATAAACTGTAGTCATAGCGCTGTATAAGGAGAGTATTGTAGTGAATTTTGCTATTTAGATTTTTGAAGATTTATAAGGGATTCTTTCTGAGAAAAGTCCCTTACCTCTACCTTTGCTATAATGCTTCAACACTGATTATCCCAGTCCAACATCCAAGTAATCGTTCTGCATTTATTCCGTTTCCAATAACATAGCAACCACACAAAGTTGATATTTGGGGATAAAATTGGTGAAAAATGTCCTTTATAAACTTTCAAAATCCCTTACGGGAAATTCTGTATTGGACCCTCCTTATACAGTTTATGCTTTTTGGTTACATACATACATACAATCAGCTTTATTTATTGTGATGTGTATAGAAGTCCCTTGACGGCTGACACCCCCACAAAATGGCGGTCGGCTCCAATGGAGTTGATTTTTGTTTAATGGGGAATACAATATTATAAAATTTTCCATGACAATAACAGCAATCTGCGAAACTGTTACTTCTTTTTCTGGCACCGTCAATTATATGTGCATAACAATATTATATTAATTATTATTAAATTATTTATATTTGATGTTTTAATATTTTAAATCACTGGATTACTTTTCATTTCAACTATGGAATTATTTTAACTTTTAAATCAATTTTTTAAAGCAATTACCTTCAATCCTTTCAAAAGTTCCGCATCATTTAACAGTTTTTCTCCAACTAAATGGGCAGTTTTGGCCTGGGAAAAATATTTGGAAGCGTTAGGTGTCAAAAACGTAGTTGACAGCAATGATGCATTAAATGTATCGTTAACATTAACACCAAGTCGAGGGGAAGATTTGTCGTCGTCCAGTTCCAAATTTACCGAATGTGAATCCATGCTCGATGTATCAGTCTTCGTACAACCGTCACTAATTTTTTTTACCACCTAGCAAAATGAATAAAGTAAAATTTTTATTGGCCTCCTTTGCCATTTGCCGATTGAAATGCCTCTAATGCCTGTCTGTGTTATCCAGGAATTGTGAGAAACGTCTATTGACTTGGATATGTTCTAGCACTGAGCACACAAACTTTTGTTATTTTCTACTGGAAATGTTTTAGATCTTCAATCTTATATTTAAATTGTGAATTAGTCAACGTCAAATAAAAGGAATTTGAAAATATTCTGAAGTCATTAAGGAATTTAAATTTTTTCTTACCGTTTTTTGAAATTTCAAATAACGTGAATAACGGAACCCTCCAACTTACTTTGTGCTTGTATTACGAATTTAAAAACGGTATGTAATAAATATTAAAATAAAATAAAATTAAGAAACAACAACGGTGACACTACTGAAAAGTTATTTTCAATCACTTTACACTGTTTACACTAGTTACCTTCATGGACAGGATCGAAACAATTTAATTAAGTTCTATTTGTTTACGTTTACACGCGTTTTAAATATTAATTTAGTCATATTTTAACTCGGAATCAGTCTCTTCTGTTGTCTGTCTGTGGTGCTGCTGCTGCTGCTGGTGCCTGGTGCTGGCAGGCAAAGCGATGATCGTTTGTTTATTTTCTGAAGAATGTGAATGCTCTTAGGCTAGTTCGTTAGAAACATTTGAGTTTTTGACGCCTTGATCTGATTCGCCCAGCCATTCCCATATTGTTGATGTCTTCTAACCAATCATCAACAACCGTTCCCTTCGCTCTGCTAAATTAAATTCATTTTTTAAATTAATGTTTTCAATAATGTACCCCAAAGCATACATTCATGTACTAAAAGCCGTCTCCGATCTACTTCCAAAAATAATCTTTACTAAACATGACTCAACTAAAGATAAACGTGAACAGAGAGATCCGCATGGAATTTTGTTGTTGTCGGTATCCATGTCGGCATATACAGTATGAACAGTTAATACTTGAACACGGTCTAGGCTCTCTAACTCCTAAACAGAGGCTGTTACGGAAATGAGATAACCACCACTGGAAAGACGACAAAATTTCCTACAAAGAAGGCTACCTTAGCATTTTTATCAATTTATAAATCATGACAATAAGACGTTTGATAATTATGTGGAGCTTTTCATGTAAAAACTCAACCCGCATAACGTAATGGAGAAGTCCTTAAAAAGCAAAGGGGTGAATGTGTGGGCAGGGAGACTACTCTGGAGGGATCATAGGACCGTTCTTTTTCCCCAAAAACCGTAACAAGTGAAAGTTATTTGCACACGTTGCAAACGTTTGCGAATCCAAGGATTGACAGAGAATTTAGGAATGAAGCTTCCAACAAGATGGTTATAAGTAACCGGTCAGAGTTATCTATGAGTTACTTTAGAAAATTAATCGTGAATCCTACTAATCCAATTCTTTTGCGTGGTGAAGTAAAAGGTGAAGTTGCTATCGGAGAAGCTTCAAATTTTTGAAGCAAATACTCAAAGTAGAAGTAAATTCAAGATGTTATTCATACCAAAATGTAGTATTTACTTCTAACGGTAGTAAATGCTTCATGCAAATTAGCAAATACTTTTACTCCTAGATTAAGCATAAACAAAGGTAATTGCTAATATTTTTATTCATACCAAAGGAACCTTTTACTTCAAAAACTTTAAGTAAAAGCATAAGGTAGACCTTATTCATACCACTCAATAGTGATTCAATTAACTCCTGAAGCGAGGATGGAAAATATTTTCGACGATGGGAACACCGGTCAAAGCTGCCATTTAGTGTTCTATGGGAACACCTTTGTAATCGTGCATATATGTTCCCTCAGTTATTGTAACGTAACGACTCGAAATTATTTTCTGAAAATCAAAATCCAGGTTAAATTGTCGGATCCATAGTAATTAAGCAACAATTAATATGATAAATTTTTCCGTATCAACAACATTTAACAGTAAAATATATTTAGATATGACAGCGCCATAATTGTCAACTAAATGTCCAAAGTAACATAAAAATGTTACAGTGTGAAGAAATTGCCACAATGTACAAAGTAACTGTGAAATTAGTATTTTCTGCTTTTTATACGGAAAAGTTTTTTGCCTTGAAATATTATTTTAATTATCTTATTTCAATACTTCATTTCCATGAAATTTATATTTGCCGTTATTAGCACTTAAAGTCTAGTTGATACTACAGTATGTCAAGAAAGTAGTTTTCCATATGAAATCAGTTTCCATAGCATAGCAGTTTGTACTTCATTATTTTATGGTTATAATACTAACTCTCAAATAGGGAATAAGTTTGTTATTATTATTAATTTGTTATTACAAATTGTATATCCCTATTATGGATTTACGGATACTGCTCGATACTGACTATTACTGACTACCTTCTAGTTGGATATTGACTTGGCTTACTATGGCTGGGTACTATGGATACTTGCTTCCTATGGATACTTACATTCTTTATATACTGTAGTGTGTATGGCAAGTTTTAGGGTTGTTGCAAGGAATTAACTGTAAACGCACGGGGAGATTTTTTTGAAGAAAATCTTAAAATTACGAGGTGTAATTATATCTTGGCATCTAAATTATATCTTGTTTTCGAGTTTTTTTGGCCTTCTCTCCGTATATTTTTCCAGGTTTTTACCTGTTATATTTTTCAGTATTGTCATAGAGTAAATTTCTATAACGTAGCCATAGATACCTCCCCGTAACCTTTACTTGACCTTTTTAAATGAATTTCCCCGTATTTTGAAAATACCTGAACCTTAAAGGAAGTGGTATAAGTATTTAAAATCTGTGGCTTTTATGCATCATCCCGCCAAATTTACAGGTTTTTATTTAAGTGCCGCCAAATTTATAGATGGGTTTTATACAGTGTGTCCGTCCGCGAAACATGTGAAATTCTAAGATTGTCAGGGGTAAGAAATTTGATATGTCAGACACCCTTTATATGCGCCGTCTTTACATAGCTATATTGAAAATTCACGATAACATTTTCCTCATAAGAGAGTTGTATAGCATGGAAAGAATACTGAAGAAAATTTGCACAGGAAGTATCTGGTAACCAATACATTTCTATGGTAATTTCGCTTTTTCGTAGTTTAGTGTAGAAAGGATCTGATAATGTTATGTTATTATGTTAATGTCATGTAAATTATGTCAAACGTATAAAAGTTTGTAACAGCCCTGTTCAGAGCCACAGCCAAAATAAATTTCGTGGGGGTGGGGGCTAACCCAGTGTGAATCGAACGTTATAGGGTGAAGACAATAGGATGTTTTGCTCTTTTCTGCAGCCAGTTTAGATAGGAAAACTGGGTGCAGGCCCCGGGGGGGGGGCATCAGTGCCAGTATCCATGACCACGGGATTTTTCACAGCTGAATGCACCCAAACCTCGAACTGGCTGCAGAAAGAGAGCAAAACATTCTATTGTCTTCACACCCTATAACTCGATTCACACTGGGCTAACCCAAGGCAAGTATAACCTACCCTTATATTGTGTTGTTATAGCTGCCTTGGGGCTAACCACTATTCAATTATATATACCACTATATCCAACACTATAATATCACTAATAAGTGCTAGTTTTGAATGAATTTTCCTTAAAAATAGTGAAAATAGTTGTCCTATTACGTCATGTGATACAATTTCATTCAATAATGTACCAAAACATTGTACCAATTTATTTTGAAAAGAAGAGGAGGGGAAAATGAGGGAATAGACCCCAGTCTAATATCCACTCATAAATGAGACTCCAAGTTTGTTTATTTTTGAAAGTTGGCTTTCAAAATTCATGTTTTTTCTTATCAATAGCTAATAATTTGATCCCCCAGGGAATGTATGATGTACAGTTACTTCCAGGTAACAATGGCATTGCCCATTGCGGAGTGGCACTTGGATACGCATTCTTATTGGATGAAATTTTTTGAAATCCAGCCTTCTGATTGGCTATTGCTATAACGAATATTTTATAGATTGTCCAGATGGGGTAATTTAGCAGTACTTTACAATTTACTACATTTTCCATGCACTACAAGAATATTATACACAGGATGCACACAAAGATTATAACTGTGCAAGGTACAACAACGGAATCGTGAATTTTTAACTTGCCAACCCCCGCTTCGTCTAACCTCATCCCCTAGAAGTACAGTTTCTATAGAAACCTTGAATTAGAATCATATTTTATAGAAAGTAAAGAAAGTAGCCCCTCTCAATCTCTCCTTATTCCATGATTTATAGCGAAACGAATTAGTTTACATTCTTTACATTACTAGTATGGTTACATCTCTCTCTCTCTCTCTCTCACTCTCTCTTGTACCTTCAAACGTTAAGTCTGAATGTGTGAATTCTGTATAGGTATTAGGTATATTACTATATAATCGAAGTATTCTGTATGTTATTGCTATTATAGGTTGAGTAAAATTATGTGTTTGCAACTGTCAATGCAGTAAAGTAAAGCCAAATGTTGTCATCTGTTTGAATCGGAGGCAGTTTATCAATAATTCACATTTCACACTTCAACATCAGGGTTTTTAATTACTATACGTGGTAAATGATTCATAATCAGAGCCGTGACATGTATTTAAAAAAATGCTTTTTACAGGCATGAATATGGTTGTAAAAACTTCAAATGTGGACGTTTTGCAACTTTTTAAGTTTTTTGACACGCATTTTTCCGAAAATATTTTAAATATTTGAGGGTTTTAGAAAATTAAAATATTTAAAAAAAATATTTCGTTTAAAAAAATGCTTTTTAAATGTTTTCACATTTTCTGTAAAAGTTGTACATAAAATTACAGTGACGCTAAATTTAAAATCGTAATGGAAGTCTCAACAACTGCTGTTCTGTACATATTGCATAATAATGCATAATAGTAGAATGAGAACGATCCCGTTGTTGTACCTTGCACAGTTATAATCTTTGTGTGCATCCTGTGTACAATATTCTTGTAGTGCATTGTAATTTGTAGTAAATTGTAAAGTGTTGCTAAAATTTCCCTAAAATCTGTGGAATCTATAAAATATTCGTCATAGCAATAGCCAATCAGAAGGCTGGATTTCAAAAAATTTCACCCAATCAGAATGCTAATCCAAGTGCCACTCCGCAATGTGCAATACCATTGTTACCTGGAAGTAACAGTAAATGTAATGTATGCGGGGAGTAACTTTGGGATCAACTGTGGGTTCTGGGTTGCTGAATGTATTGCAACATAATAGGGTTTTTCACTTATTCGTTACAGGCTTATAGCTACTGGCCTTACATCTCCCAAAAACTAAATAAACTGTGTTACACACAGGTGTAGGCAATAAGAGGTCCAAAAAAGGTCAAAGGTTAAAAAAACGGTAAAATTTTGTGTTAAACATCGTGGGGCCCCAGGCGGCCGCCCATTTAGCCCCCAGACAGACTGGCCCTGAAATGTATTTTGAATGCATTCGGTAACATGAAAAGTGTAAAGGAGTCAAAAGAAGTGGTTAGAATGAACAGAATGAAAATTACCCACTTCCCTAGACAGGGGGTTTAAGGTATTTGCCATATAGTATTTAAAAAGTTGTTTAAGGAGTTTTTTCTGAAGAAATTCCGAAACGACGACTTTATATGATGTAAAAACCAATTGAATTTTGAAAACAGACACTTGAACTAAAAGACCAGAAGGAAATCTAGCCGCATTCCACCTCACTGAGTGAGTGACGAAAACGACGGTTGTGCAGTAGTAATATTTCAAAGTTGACCTAGATATACCTCTCGTGTTTCCCCATAATGCAGAACTAGATTTGAGTTCATTAGTTTCCCCACCGCCCAAATCAATCTCTTTGATTGTGGTTTCGGTAGATAGTAGACAGGGACAATGGGACCCATAAAAGAGTCATAGTTACTCCCGCCGTAAATTTGGGTTTGGTGACTTTCTTATGGTAAAGTAGGTAAAATGTAAAATAAGTGGGCAGCTGGTTTTCACACCATTCACGAAAATAATTTTACGATGACCGTTAAATTGTACAGTTGATAATATTTGAAATATAAATACGAAATAATTTTTCGATGACTACCGAATTTGAATGTCAATGTGATGATGGACGCTAGATCAAAATATCCATAATCAAAGTTCCGTATTGTTAACCTTCACACGTTTTCGATTTATTGTGTTTTGGCAGGTGCTGCATTGTTTTTTGAAAACTTTTAGCAACGGCATACTTTTTGCTTCTCCGGTGTACGCACTGTGGGATCCAGTCTTGCTATTTTATGAGCTATTGAATCCCTCTGCTTTTCTGGTGTACGTATTACTGGATTCTGTGTTGCTTTTTAATGAGCTATTGCATCCCTCTGCTTTTCTGATGTATGCATTACTGGATTATCTCTACATTTCCTCATAAATCAGCATTATTTTTTCGGTGATAATTTTCGCATCTTTCTTTCTCTCTCTGTCTTCTTGCAGGTTTTGTTGTACACTCTTCTTTTTTAATTTGGGCATGATCTGAATTCAAAATAAAAATTCATTTTGGTAATTATTGTCAGTTAGTCAAGGTAGAGTACGATGATGAGTGATGGAATAACAACTGAAGTAAAATAATTGAGAAATGTTACCGCTAAGTAACACAGTCAACGTAAATGGGTGGACTGAATTGTAAAATAAGCGAAAAGTAAAATCAAATAAGGAATGTTACGTGTAAAACGAATTCGTCATAAATGGTAGCTCGTGATTGCTTCAACGAGATAGTTTAGTCGAAGTAAAGTACGATAGTTTAGTCGAAGTAAAGTACCCAAAGTGAAGTACCTTTGATGTGTGATGAAATAACCAACGTCATGGGGAGTAGAGACCTGTTCAAATGTGGATTTTTTCTGTTTTCGCGTGTTTCTTTCTCTCTCGGTCTTCTTGCAGGTTTTGTTGCACACTCTTCCTTTTTAATTTGGGCATGATCTGCATTCAAAAGGAAAAATTATTTTGGTAATTATTGTCAGTGAGTCAAAGTAGAGTATAATGATGAGTGATGGAATAACAACTGAGGTAAAATAATTGAGGAATTTTACTGCTGAGTAAAACAGTCAACGTCAATGGGAGGAGCAAAATGTAAAATATGCGAAAAGTAAAATAAAATATGTTGGATGTTACTTACCTGTACATCGAATTCGTCATAATTGGTAGCTCGTGATGACTTCAACGGGAAGGAGAGAACTGTTGAAATGTGAAGTCAATTGTAATAATGAAATCGACGTAAAATATGTATGAAGGCAATGTGATGTAAAAAACGCAGAAAGATAAATACCTTTGACGTGTGATGGAATTACAAACGAAATAGAACGAATAATTTCACGATGATTGAGATAACTGTTGAATTGTGAAGGTAAATGTAATGATAAAATCAACGTTAAATAGGTGAAACGAAATGTAAAATACGCGAAAATTGAAGTACGAATTGTAAAGTGACGCTTGACAGGGACGTAAAGCAGAATACGCAGTGAATATACGAAAATTTAAGTCACGGTGGAATGAGAGGAAGAAGTAAAACATGTGGCGGGTCTGCGGGAAATTGGAATGTCGCATCATATTGCATCATATTGTAACTAGAAGGGAATGTAACGGTCATCGACATTAAGTCACTCCCCATGACCTGTGGGTGTGACCGATGTGGCCCATTAACGAACTTGACCTTAAGTCATACATCTTGTTTCAGGATCCGAAGACAGAATGTAAAAATATTACTTCTGTCAAAAGTTATTGAGCACACAGCTTATACATGGAGGTGTCCGGCACAGACAGACAGACAGACAGACAGACAGACAGAAACACAAACTACTCGCAATAATAAGAGCGAACCTCTTATTAATAATAAGAGCGAACCTCTTATTAATAAACACATATAAGGCGGGCAATAAATGAGCGCTTCTTTTTGCAAGTCTTATCTTACAGTTACTATTAATAATAAGATAAAAAATGCCTTCCAAAACATGTGAAAGAAGTATGAATTTTGAATTTACGCTCTCATTTGGTCAATAAGTCAACCTATATGTTGCGTTTTCTTGTAGATGTAAGTCAAGTAAGCCGAAAAACATGCCTTTCGGCGTGGTTTCGGTTTACTTGATTTTGACATTGGAAAAGGCTGAGGGCTTACATCACAAACGTTACTCGGCTTACAAGAGAAGTAAGCTCAGTAACATGTAACTCGATATAACTTATGTAACGAATAAGTGAAAAACCCTAATGTATTGTAATAAAATATACTAGTAAAGTTATCCGTCCTACGGACGGGGAAGTAACAGAACGCTTGAATTCCTTAAAAATTTCAAAAATTTCAAGCATAAAATTTGTAAAATTTATTCTAATCAATGTGGAGTAGAATATGGAGTAGAATATGGAGTAAGTGTGGAGTAGAATATGGAGTAGAATATGGAGTAAGTGTGGAGTAGAATATGGAGTAGAATATGGAGTAAGTGTGGAGTAGAATATGGAGTAGAATATGGAGTAGAATATGGAGTAGAATATGGAGTAGAATATGGAGTAGAATATGGAGTAGAATATGGAGTAGAATATGGAGTAGAATATGGAGTAGAATATGGAGTAGAATATGGAGTAGAATATGGAGTAGAATATGGAGTAGAATAAGGAGTAAGTGTGGAGTAGAATATGGAGTAAGTATGGAGTAGAATATGTAGTAAGTGTGGAGCAGAATATGGACTGAGTGTGGAGTGGAATATGGAGTAAGTATGGAGTAAAATATGAAATTAGTGTGGAGTAGAATATGAAATTAGTGTGGAGTAGAATATGAAATTAGTGTGGAGTAGAATATGAAATTAGTGTGGAGTAGAATATGAAATTAGTGTGGAGTAGAATATGAAATTAGTGTGGAGTAGAATATGAAATTAGTGTGGAGTAGAATATGAAATTAGTGTGGAGTAGAATATGAAATTAGTGTGGAGTAGAATATGAAATTAGTGTGGAGTAGAATATGAAATTAGTGTGGAGTAGAATATGAAATTAGTGTGGAGTAGAATATGAAATTAGTGTGGAGTAGAATATGAAATTAGTGTGGAGTAGAATATGAAATTAGTGTGGAGTAGAATATGAAATTAGTGTTGAGTAGAAGATGGAGTAAGTGTAGAGTAGAATATGAAATATGTGTGGAGTAGAATATGGAGTATGTGTAGGATAGAATATGGAGTAAGTGTGGAGTACAATACTGAAAGGATCATAGAGTAGCTTAAGGAGTACTAACATCAAAGGAGTGTTTAGTTACCCGTAACCCACCATGAAGGTACCCCCTGGATTGAATGTCAAAATGCCACCTGCCGTTCAATTACACTTCAAAACTCTACGTATAATTACCCCGTGAAAACTACACCTACACAACCGCACAGTCTGAATGTACTTCCGTCGTTCCGTCCGTCCCCACGATAACGTTCGAATGCAATTACGGATATTGACTAAACTTGGCAAAAACAATGCTTATGGACCACTGACGATCCCTATTGATTTTAGGGTAAATGGGTCCATTGGTTGGTGAGAAACCGCGCGCTCACTTCGTGTTCATTTTGATAGTCTAAGTAGAAAATGAGCGTACTTCAATTCCGTTTCCTATAAACTGTTTCCGTCATAGTATAAAATATCTCACTCCGCTTCGACCAAATTTAAGATTTTTTAATGAAGTAAATAAAACTGGAAAATAACTACAATAGGACAGAAATAAATATATTTCGCATTTTTAGCTCGCCTGATTAAGGCAGCTTATAGAACCGCACAGTCTGTCCATGCGTCCGTCCGGACCCACGATACCTTTCGAACGCATTAACCGAAGTTTACCAAATTAAGCACAAGCAATGCCTACGGAGTGGTGACGAACCCTATTGATTTTGGTTCAAATCGGTTTATAAATTGCTGAGACACCGCACGCTCACTTTGTCTTTATTTGATAGTCAAAGCCGAAAATGGACCATAAAAATTTCAATTGCGTTTCCTATAAATTGTTTAATTAAATTATAAAATATGTAACTCCGCTTCTACCAAATTAAAAATGCTATAATAACGTAAATAAAACCTGAAAATAATCATTATAGGACGGAAATAAATATATTTCGCATTTATATTTAAATTGATAGCCAAATTAACATAAATAAATTAATGATAGTCATCATTAATCTATTTTGACATTCTGTTGATTTTCATAGTCAATAATTATCACTTTTGATTTTCTGTTGATTTTCATAGTCAACAATTATCAATTATTTTGATTTATGTTCATTTTCATAGTCAACAATTATCAATTATTTTGATTTATGTTCATTTTCATAGTCAACAATTAACAATTTTGATTTTATGTTCATTTTCATAGTTAACATTATCAATTTTGATTTTATGTTGGTTTTCATAGTAAACAATTATCAATTTTAATTTTCTGTTGATTTTTCAAATGATATAGCTTCGTTTCCTTATAATATCAATGTCTGAATTTTTAATATGTCGTAGCTACATATACAATGACTCAACTCTGAAAGTTTAATCAAAATCTGTACACTCGGTTTTGTATTACGTTCGAGTACTTTTCGTTTACCAAAATATGACTATAGAAGATGATTAATGATTATCACTGTAGGGTGTAGGGCCTGTAGGGCAAGGCTGGTCAAGGCTGTATTGAGGGGGGGCATTGGGGGCAAATGCCCCCCCCCCGAAATCCAAGAAAAGGGAAAATTTTTTCTCAAAATATCAAAAATTTCGCGTTTCGCGCGGTTTTGTCATTTTTAGGCTATTTTTGACTCATTTTAGACGAAATAAGCCAATATGTTTTGCGCTTCGCGCGATTATTCCTAATAGATATAAGTGTGTGGCATCTTAGCCCCCTCCGAAATCGACTTCTAAATACGGTACTGAGGCTGGTAGAAGTAAAATTAGGTTTGGAATTCCTAGGCACTTCTGAATTTTTTTGTATGTAAACTGATTTACGACGTCACACGACGACTTTCCTATACATTTGCATGGGGCATCACCATGCATGGTGAAAGTGTTTGTCAAAAAATTAAAATAATTTTATCTAAAATATTTTTCTGCCCCATGGAAATATAATATAGGAAATGTTGCCGTGTGACGTCATAAATCAGTTACATTACAAAAAATAGAGTGAAGCCCGGAATGCCGCAGGTTGACTGTATAGGGCAACCTGCGGCATTCCCAGACACTTTTGATTTTTTTACGTTGCTTATAGCTGAAATGACGTCACACGGCGAAAATTTCCTTATTTATCTCCATGGGGCGGAAAAAATTCTGCCAAAAATGGTTTTCCAATGTTTTGCAAAATAATTTTCCACCCCATGGGGAAGCATAGGGAAATTTCCGCCGTGTGACGTCGTATCAGCTAGGCAATACAAAATTTCATATTGTGCCTGGAATTCCAAACCTATTTTACTTCTGCTAGCCTTGACTGTAGGGTATTATCAAAGAGGTTCTAATAATATTAAGGGAATAGAGTTAAAGTGGAGAATATTTTCTTTATAACATTGTAAGGCTGTATTGAGGGGGGCATTGGGAGCAAATGCCCCCCCCCCCGAAATCCAAGAAAAATGGAAATTTTTTCTCAAAATACCAAAAAATTTCGCGCTTCGCGCGATTTTATGTGATTTTTAGGCTATTTTCGATTCATTTTAGACGAAATAAGCCAAAATTTGCGCGCGATTATGCCTAATATATATTGTCCTATGATATCATTGCCCCCTCCGAAATCGACTTCTAAATACGGTACTGAAACATTGATGAAAAGCTCCGCCGTGAAACGGCGCGAAATTTTTACGATACCTACTAATGCATAATCGAAGACAATAGGGATTAATTTTTATACTATTGAAAGGCATTACGATTTTGGCTATACAGTTTATAACCTCTTTGGGTATTAGGCTAGATTTAGACAGCGGGTTATCGTTGCCTCAATTGCCCCCGTTGCCCCCATTGCCTCCGTTGCCCCCTCCCCCGTTGCCCATAGTTTAGCCACTTAACCTATTATATTTGCCATTTGCTTCCCGTTACTATTTCTGCCTCTTTTTTGACCTAACCTAATTAAAAATAAGGATATTACTTGCTTGTTGGGCTTTAACAATAGAACAGTTTATTTTTTATTAGGTTAGGTCAAAAAAGAGGCAAAAATAGTGACGGGAGGGAATAGGGACATTATATTAAAGTAATAGGTTAAGTGGCAAAACGTGGGGCAACGGGGGAGGGGGCAACGGAGGCAATGGGGGCAACGGGGGCAATTGAGGCAACGATAACCCGCTGTCTAAATCCAGCCGGGTATTATACAGTATAGTTTTGTGCCACTATCCTGAAGAGAAGAGGAGGGATTTTAAAAGAAATACGTCGTAGCTAAGGTGATTTAAAAAAAATTAACTCCGACTCTTGATTCTCTTATTAGTTACAAATTAATCTTTATTGGATTTGAGGCAAATAAACTGGTGGGATTGGACCAAACGGGCCGCAAATTTCAAAGTCCCACAGCACCATTATATCTCGGAATATTTTGACGTGACCCCCCAATGTTTAATCGGATCTTTATCGGATGTGACCTAAAAGTCACGTTTCGGCTGAATTTAGGCAGCGGTACTTTGTTGCCACTGTCCCCGCTGTTGCCGCTGGGAGGTTTGGGGGGTTAGCGGCGACAACATAATAGCGGAGACAGTGGCAACAGCGGCGACACGCAAAATCCACTAGCGGAAACAACGGCGACACGCAAAATCCACTAGCGGCAACAGCGGCGACACAGCTAAAACCACTAGCGGTAACACTGACCAGCGGCAACAGAGACACATTCACTGAATTTAGGCAGCGGGATCTCGTTACTTCAATTGCCCCCGTTGCCCCAAGTTAAGCCAGTTAACCTATCGTCGTTTCCATTTGCCTCCCGTCACTATTTTTACACCTTTTTGATCTAACCTAATTAAAAATAAACATGCTAAATTTTTGTTATGCATTAACAATAAAACAGTTTATTTTTTATTATAATATAGAGATTAGGTTAGGTCAAAAAAGAGGCAAAAATAGTGACGGGAGGCAACATATTAAAGTAATAGGTAAAGTGGCTAAGCATGGGGCAACGGGGCAATTGAGGCAACGAGATCCCCGTGACTAAATTCAGCCAACACATTAATCTGATATCCTCAGATTAATGTGTCTCTGTTGCCGCTAGTGGTTTTAGCTGTGTCGCCGCTATTGCCGCTAGTGGATTTTGCGTGTCGCCGCTGTTGCCACCTGTGGTTTTTGTGTGTCGCCACTGTTGCCGCTGTTGCCACTGTTTCCGCTTTTATGCTGTTGCCGCTGACCCCCTTTACCCCCTAGCGGCAACAGCGGGGACAGTGGCAACAAAGTACCGCTGCCTAAATTCAGCCCACGTTTCTACCCTGCTCACCCCACCCCCTAACCTAACCTAACCTAAATGAAATAAACATAATGACCAATTTTAGGTGTAAAACCGGTAAAATGTTATTTTGCCCCATACCCCCGCGGGTAGGGGAAGGGTGGCAACGTGACCTTCAGGTCATGTACGATAAAGATCCGATGAAACATTGGGGGGTCACGCCTAAATATTCCGAGATATAGTGGTGCTGTGGGACTTTGAAATTTGCGGCCCGTTTGGTCCAACCAATCCAACCAAATAAACTGTTTCTTGGCCTCCCGTTTTCCGTCGTCTTTCGCAAATGTATTCCGTCTTCAGTCATATTATTATTATTATTATGTTTATATTGTCTACTAGTGAACCCAGCTAAGAGGCGAAACTTGCACTCAAAAGAGTTTCAGTAGGCACTCATCACAGTAATAAAAATAATTCCAAAAAAATCTTTGGTATTTCATATTTTAAATTTAAATTCTGTACTGTTATTTAATTTACAAAAAAGGTGTGCAAACTAATACAAAGAAATCAAGGGGACAGTAAAAAGTAAGAACAGCTCTACTAAAAAAATGCTATAAACAAGTTTGTCGATATAGCAGAACTAATTTGGATTTAAAGTTTTGAAAAGCGAATTAATACGCACATTAAGATCATTACAAAATGTCCCCTTTCACTAATTATTTCCCATTCAATCAATAATCAATTTATGTAAATTTCTATTATTGTTTTGATGTTATGATTTTTATGAAACAACTCATTTCGATGGTTTTAGAGGAAGTGAGCACGCGCATTTTGCTGTTAAGGAACCTGCATATATTATTACGTGTATAGTTGTTGGGGGGGAGGTACTCAAAAGTGTTACAGTCAGAACTTGCGTTACACATGGCGGATGTGGTTATGCGTTACGTAATGTATGCAGATTTCCTAGGTTCTCCCTACCACACGTACATACATATATTTCTTACATATATAAATAATATATAGACAGGTAAATTTATTGCTTTATCAATTCTATGATTATATATAAAGATTATACTCTTCATGCTATGCTAACTCCTAAACCCTGCACTTACATCCTGCATGCAACACAAACACAGTTGTGACTAAACTTGAAACAGAAAGTCATAGCGATCGACCTGCTAGCAGAGATTGCAGACTATTTGAGAACCTGTGAAAGCAATATGGCGGTCAACATTTGCTGAGTTGTTTTGGTAGAAGTCGTCATCACTTATTCACTATCATCTTTTGAGTTGGCTAAATCTCAGCTTTCAATAGTTGATATTTATTGCTCTGTTAATTTAGTGTCATCAGTAGTTGGTAGTGTAATGTAAACGGAGCTATAACGTTAACTCTCATATTTTGCATTAGTCGTGAACCGGAACTGACTGAGCACTGCCCTCTGCACATCGCCAAGGGACGCTTATTTTGAAAAAGATCAACACGAGGTAAGAAAAATCGAAACAATGTAACAAAAAATGTTTCTGTCATCTGTCCTCAAGTCGAGTACTAATATGAGTTTGACATTGGCGACAATCTCATACCGGTAAATCTAGTCTGGAGTCGGAGTCGGAATTTAGCACCTTGCTCCAGCACCTTGCTCCATTATCCCCCCAACAACCTCTGAGCATAAATTGGCACACCAAAGTATGATTATACACCGAATTGATACCTTTGGTGTACACAGTTTACAGTTTTATGCTAAGGGGAAGGGGAGGGATTTTAAATTAAAATTAGCTAGTAGCTAAGGTGATTTTCAAAAATTTGACTCCGACTCTTGATTCTCTTATTATGAAATAATAAGAATAGAATACAGGAAGTCTTGATTACGGTAAATCAAATCTTACCGTATTCATTAATTTTTAGTGGTTCCACTTCCACTGGCCACATCCATGCCCCGGCAGAACTTTTTTTAGGATTTTTATTATTATTTGATGTACCGAAAAACAATTTTGTGTTGCCGATTTTAATTTTCAGGTTAGTGTAAGAAATTTTAAAGTGGGCAGCCATTTTGTTCGTTTTTAATGGTATTGAATTATTTGAATTTTTTGATATTGTTGATTTAAGTGTTTTGGAGTTCGTTGTCAGTTGTGGAACAGAAAAAATGCTCGCCCCTCTTCAATTTTATTATGTTGGAAGCGTAGAAATCTGCAATCATCAATAATCTTAAAATTGTTTTTATTCATAAACTTGGTCAAGTAAGTTTTACTTTCCGTTAACCTCATGACATGATCACAGTATATGTCAGAGTCAGTGCAAATACGGTTACTCATCTGTCAATGTCAACACTCAAACAATGTGTTACATACCCCCCATCCCCAAACACCTATCGGATGTTTTCTACAATTTGTTGATTTTGATTGATATAAACACTACTGGTACTGACGATTTTGATGATAATAGTATGCAGTTTTGATGATTTTTGTTCGATTTGACTGTGTCATGTGTAGGTTGTGTAAATACAATTTTGTGGAGTGGAGGGAGATTTTTTATAACAACTACTGACCTACCTTATCATTACCTATGTAAACATTAATGATTATGGCTATCACAATCATGATGGTGTCCGATAATCACAAGTTTTTTAATCTTCGCAATTACAGAATCTGTAATAATTGACTTTACTTTTGCAATTTATTACCTTGACTGGCTCATGACTTATCCATGTCTTATGTCAGTAAGAGTAAGATACCCCCCGCAGGCAGTTGACTTTTTTGTCACCTATCGCGACCTACACAGCAGGCAGCAGGTTACTTGTACTTACTCTTACTTCTACTTAAATAAGTCAATCTGACAATGGAAAGACTGCAATTATTTGTTGATGGCTACGAAGAACATCTTTGTGGTTGGGGCTGGGTTACACTACTATTAAGTTAAACTATTCCTGTATAGGCCCCTTTTTGAATAATATTAAGGTTCTGATGATTGGGCTGGACTATCATATTCGCTACGCTCAATCATTAGTCTTTGTGAACTAATATGATTGAGCGAATATGAATATGTATGAATCTTTTTAATTTTGAAACTTAAATCATAATAATAACTTAATTCAAATCTCAATGTTTCTCTTAGCTTAATTGTGAATGATTTGTTTATTTGTAACAGTTTTAATGTTATACTGTGTCTTGTCGGCAAATGTCATATGTTTTTGACAATAATAGAGACATATTATAGTGGTGGGAATTCTGGAAGAGGTTTTCACCGTATAATTAAAATGTAATTTAAAGTGGTAACAAACTATTCAACAAAATAAGATTCTCCGAACTGTGCTATTTCTTATGGCAGTATACATAATGGCGAGTCAGAGGTTACTCCTAACCCAGAGTCACAAAATAGTCTAAAACTTGACCTTAGTACAACCTAGGGTCAACTTTTTTGTATGGTAAAAGCGTTGTAACTATTGGCAACTTACCATGGTCGTCCACCGGGGTCACATTTTGGACTCGGGGTATAGGGTTACGTTACTCTAACCCGTCATTATGCATACTGCCCTTAGTGTCACCATTTACTTTCTTGCTACGTGCATTAAGGGAAGCGTATGAATCTGAAAGTGGGAAAACTCGATAACTTTGTATATAGTAAAATAACCATGGATATAATTTTCAATGAAGCAGAATAGTCAATTTATTGCAAAAAAGTAGTTTAAAAAGCTCTCTCTTGTTCTATCTCTTCTTGCTACTCAGCACTATCATCACCTTTGAATCTAAATATCTCCGAACCGAATATTACTTATTGGGACTGTGTAGACCAATGTGTTATAGAAATTTTTAACTTTTTTTCTCTCAACTGGGTTGAATTTAGGCAACGGTACCTCGTTGCCGTTGTTGACGATAAACATTGTTGCCAATTCATCTTTTACCAAGGGCAACAAAGGCAACACTCTCATTTGGTTATGTAAAACTTATCATAACAAACCTAACCTAAATGAAATAAACAAATTCGACAGTTATCTATAAAAATTATTAGATTAGGTTCGTTACATTCAAAACTGGTGGAATTTCATTTTTCCCCAGATCCCCCCTTATAATTTGTTTATTTCATTTAGGCTAGGTTTGTTATATCCGTAAAATACGGACCGGTAGGACTATATTAATTTATTATACGATAAGTGGTAAAGTCATTGATGAGGGTGTTGCCGGTGGTAAGTTGTAAAGATGAATTGGCACCAATGTTTACCGTCAACAACACCCTAACGGCAACGAGGTACCACTGTCTATATAATCAGTCCTCGACTGTGAACAAACTAATTTTTGATACTGTTTTTATGCTGTTTTCCACTCCGACACTTTGGAAACCCATTCCAGCACATTGGAAACTCAATCCAACCCAACTGTCATGTTTTCAAGATGTTTTTTTGCATATTCAATCTAGTTTGTGTACGATTGAAATCGATTTTACATAAATAAAGTAGGGAAGAGAGAAAAGTCAAGCTTCATTCGTGGCCCCACTTTGACTGAGAGTTTGGCCCTACCTAAAGGATTTCGGCTTTTAATCTATCTAGACCTGTAGACACCGTCAAAACAAATACCAGGAGAATATCATAAAAAATTTGATTATATAATTACATTCTACCGCTTCAGCATTTTTGACTGACTGACAAGGTGACAAGTACAGGCTGTTTATTCTCTGAGCCCCAGTTACAGTTTTTTAGATCATGAAGAACATATATTACAGATTACATCCGACTTCCTTTACAGCAACCGAATCAACTCAAAAACCAATAGACCTACAAAAAAGTTTAAATAGGCAAACAGATAGTCCACAATCCCCTGCATTCGGCTCCGAAAGAATATTTCAAACATATTGGTCCAATCTGAAGATATAAACGTTTTCGTGCGGAAATTGCAATTAATCGCAACTACAGAAAAAAGTTTAAAATATTCTTTCGGAGCCGAATGCTGTGGGTTATGGAGTATCTTTTTCCCTATTTAAACTTTCTTGTAGCTCTTTTGGTTTTTGAGTTGATTCTTTTGGCGCAAAATAAGTTAAGAGGCAATATGATAGTCAGATTAATTTGCCGGTTGCCATCGGACGCGTACCTTAATGTAGTTCTTTAGCTGGGTGAAGAATATTATTTCATCTTGTTTGTTATAGACGAGTTGCAAAAAGGGCCGCCAAATGAATCACTGTTGGTGGACCGCAGAAATCCTATGTAAAGACAGCGGACAATGATGAATACAATGTTGAATGCGGTACTCAGTTAAAGTATTATAGATCGGTTTAGGACGAATAATAATAATGGTTTCTGGAATCATTAATAATTATTAAACAATATCCAAAATAAATTAAAAAGGGTTCCCTAAATTCATACACCGAAACCCTTAGCCTTCCAAGGGGGTGGGTACCTCCGTACTACCGCCAGTGGCCAGGGCTCAGGGGGGGTACCACCCTGGCAATGTTCTTGGGTATTTTCTAGGGGTGGTACCCAGGTATGTAGTTTACGTAGGCAGGGTTTCCGTCTATGCCTAAATTTCGGAGGGCCTGTGAATGTGAATGTGAAACGTGATGAAAATTTGGAGGCCTATAAATAAACGTGATGAAAATTTGGAGGCCTATAAATAAACGTGATGAAAATTTGGAGGCCTATAAATAAACGTGATGAAAATTTGGAGGCCTATAAATAAACGTGATGAAAATTTGGAGACCTATAAATAAACGTGATGAAAATATGGAGGCCTATAAATAAACGTGATGAAAATTTGGAGGCCTATAAATAAACGTGATGAAAATTTGGAGGCCTATAAATAAACGTGATGAAAATTTGGAGGCCTATAAATAAACGTGATGAAAATTTGGAGGCCTATGATTAAGGATAGGCTTCGTCCATTGGTTGCTAACGAAAAAAAATATAATTTCCAAAATTTACCCCTGAAAATTGCTTTACAAATGGTAACCGAAACCCACATCCTAACCTAACCGACACACTAAGATGTATTGATTACTATGGGTACTATCCTCTCAAACCCTATCCCCTGGTTTTTGACAATCATCGATTAGATTATGTAAAATACTCGATGATTTTCAAAATTCTTCGCTGGTGGTATTGATTCATAAGAATGGCGTATAAAATCAATCTATTGAGGTTTCGGAACAATCAAGCCACCCCTCGGGGTTGCCATTTAAAATACGTTGTGACGTCATTGGCGAAAATGACGTCATTGGTGAGCTCGCATACCACTTTTCATTTTCCATAGAGATCTGCATCGGGTTGGTATTGATTATGCTATTGTAATTACCAATGACGACAGAATAATTATTATTGATAGCAAGATATTTGAACTTAATAGGAATGATAGTAGACTGTAGACTACTGTAGATGGAATTAAAATTAGACTCGTGCAAGGCAGAATTTCCATAAGCGAATATTGAAAGGTGTTTAGAAATTTGTTTTGCGTTATATCCTGTTATCTCAGTCAATGTGCTCGGATATTCCATGAAATTCTTCATTGTTCGAAAAACTACTCTTACATTCAGCTCTATTTCCTCCAAAATATAACCTTAATTTTAATGAAACCTGCACATGTGGAATCGTGAAACATCCAATTACACCTGATTGCACTTAGATTTTTGATATTGTAATTTTAAATGCCCCTAAAAAATTAAAGTTCTAAAAAAGTTAATAATATCTTTCTTAAGACTTTAATATTTTTGCAGTATTTAGAACTAGAATATCAAAATTCTGAATGAAACCATCTGTAGCCAGATGTTTTACAATTCCAAATTTGGCAGGTTTCATTAAAATCAAGGTTGTATTTTGGAAGAAATAGAGCCCGTTCAGCTGAAACATGTTTAACATGCATTTTGATAGTCAGCCACTCACCCAACTTAGAGACGAAGCCTCTCGTTAAAATTTAAAGGACCTTTGTTTAAATAGTGACAAATTGGAGGAATCTTCAAAACGGCTCTGAAAATTTGGAGATGTGAGGGTAAATATGATAGCATTAATAGTAATATAAGATGTAATATATGTAATAAGTCATAATGTAATGAACTACAGTAAAAGAAGATACAATACTTTTACACTACATAAATACAACTTAGGGAAGCTTTTTAAATTTATTTTGGATATATTCAATAATTTTTAATGATTCCAGAAACCATTATTATCTTTTCTCAACCGATCTATAATACTTCACCTGAGTACTCCATTCAACGTTGCATTCATCACTATCAGTCGGCTGTCTTTACAGAGGATTTCTGTGATCCGCCAACAACGATTCTTTTGGCGGCCCTTTTTGCAACTCGTCTATTATAGCTGCAGGCCCTGCAGGCTGCATGTTGTCGGGTAAAGCATGTAGTACTATAGTGACTAGTGACTTGGAAAAAAGGGGATGTTGTCTTTAAACTAATGTATTCATAATAATACGATCTGGATCTATTTACTGATAGTTTCAGTAGTCCGTGAAACCGCTATTTGGGAGTTGCACCTGGATACGCATTCTGATTGGTCGAAATTTTTCGAATCCAGCGATCTGATTGGTTATTGCAGTAATGAATATTCTATAGATTCCCCAGATGGGGGAATTTTAACAACATTTTGCAATTACTACAAAATACAATACAATCCATGAATATTATACACAATGTATACAAAGTTTAAACGTTGCAATATACAACAACGAAGTCGAATCATTATGAATCATTTACCCATAGTAGTATAAACATTCGTTTTGCAAAACACCAGCCATAAACAGAAGTACAAATCGATGTTATGTGAACATAGTAATTTAAAACCTTGTTGTTGAAATGCGAATTCAATATAATTTTACTACAATTGGTTACGAATGATCACATACGTTTACTAAATTGATAACATAGCAATCCAAATAACATCAGACGAAGACCTCTGTAGAACTCTCCGGCTGAAATTAGGCAGCGGTACTTCGTTCCCGCTAACCCCCGATACCTCCCAACGGCAACGGCGGCAACGAAGTACTGCTGCCTAATTTCAGCCGAACTCTTCCTCTGTTCTGATGTTGTTGTAAGTTGTTATTGTTATTTTGCTATTATCAGTTTAGTAAATGTATGTGATCAGTTGTAACCAAATGAAGTAAAGTCAACTGAATTCGCAGTTCAACATCAACGTTTTTTAGCCCATCACATCGATTTGTGCTTCTGTTTATAGCTGGTGTTTTGCAAAACGAATGTTTATATTACTATGGGTAAATGATTCATAATGATTCGACTTCGTTGTTGTATATTGCAACGTTTAAACTTTGTGTACATTGTGTATAATAATTGTATTGGATTGTATTGTATTTTGTAGTAATTGCAAAATGTTGTTAAAATTCCCCCCTCTGGGGAATCTATAGAATATTCATTACTGCAATAACCAATCAGATCGCTGGATTCAAAAAATTTCGACCAATCAGAATGCGTATCCAGGTGCAACTCCCAAGTAGCGGTTTCACGGACTACTGAAACTATCAGTATGCTCTATAACATTGACATTGGCATGACTATATTAAATTTTAGACTTACATCGGGACTGCGGACATTGAACTAACCTGTCGGTGCCGGTGGGATAAGTTTCATAAGAATGGAAGGGCCCAAATTGAATGTAGAATGTTGCTTTAGCTGTCTGGAACCATTCGCTTCCTCACGATCTGAAATTAACATTTCTGAAAATTCAGAGGCATTAAAAAGAATTCTGGACGTTAATTTGCTGTTAGATAGGAGTGACGAATCGATGAACTTGTGCATCCCCTGCTACAACTCATTCAAGGAAGCTAAAGAAGAGTTCCTCCAGCTTAGAGAAATCGAGAAGCGATTCAACTCCAAAAGGACAAAATTTGCATTTAGAGTTGTCAAGAGTGTTCAGGATGATGACTATTTGGGAACGTCTATTGTTGACGATTTCCTGAACGCCAGAGCCAAGATTTATAATCGTAAATATATTTTCGAAATGCAACACTTTAATCATATTCTTTAATTAAAGCGTGATTCAACACAAACATGTGCCTGTAAATGTATAATTAAATACAAATATATTTATCTGTTGTATTGTATGTCTAATTACATATTTTTGTTGATTAGGGTGGCACAGAGCATATAAGGCTGCTGTTAAGGAAGACAAACTAGAAGAGAAAGAAGGCGGGGGAGGAGATGTCGCGGGCGTGGAGACAGAAACTGCCAATACTGCAAAAGTAATAGTTAAGCCAGTGAAATTTAATCCCGTTCCTGTGGCGCCATCGAAGACTTCGCCCATAATAGTGAAACAGGTGGTGAGTATGCAGAATGGACAAAGTGGGCACAACGAGGTTGCATTACAAAAGCTTCAATCTGCTGGAAATAATCTGGATAATCGCCAACTGATTTATGTCAAACGAGATAAAATCACAGGGAAGGTGGTTCAATTAAAAACTAATGAAATGAAGCAAGTCACATACAGAATCGCAAACAAAGTGGCGGCAGGTCAATCACCGAGAATTGTGGTTCAACCCACAAAAAATCTTTTTCAGATCAATAAGGATGGAACTGTAGTCAAACATCCTAATCCTGTTATTCAGCCTCAAGCACGACCAATTGTCCGAACTCCCATTCCAACTCCGACGCGATATGTTCCTGTTCCTCTGCCGAAGCCTAAAGCAGGTCCACCAGTTGTTCTTGCCAGAAAATCACTTCCAACTGCTACAGTAGTAACTATGCCAATTAAACGAATTGCTACTGTAATCAGTCCTACTGAGGGGGAAGAGGCAGAACAGGAGTCATCCGGGGGCTTTCAAATCATGCCAGAGAAGAAGCGCAGGGAAAGCACAAATCAAACATCTGCTCAGTCTCCTACTCAACTTTCCAATCGAAGTCGACGGATAATTCGAAAACCAGTAGACTCGAGGTTATTATAATGTCTTTTACTAGTTGACGAATTAATTAAAAAACAGTAATAATGAATAATTGTTAATAATAATAGCTGTTTGTACGGAAACGAGTACGAGCGGGCGGTGAAGAATTCTTCGAAAAAAAACCAACCCGTGAAAGTGAGAGCTGTCAAACGAAATTCAGACGCAGCTGTAGAGATGATGGATGAAGATTCGTATCGCTATGACATGGATGAACATGATGAGGGCGAGGAAGCCACTTTTGGCCAAATTGACTACGACGGAAATATTGACGAACCCCAAGAGGAGGTTTCTGATATTGAAAACTAAAATTCCAAGTCGACCGAAATCTGAAATCTACATAATATGGCGTCATTTTATACATTTTCTTCTCATGTTTTAGTTACAAGTCTATTAAATTAAGACTGCCTCGGTGGCACGCAAAGCGTTCACAACTCATCCCACGAGGAAGAAACATTTTTAAGGTATACCATCATACCGATGTATTCGTTAGGAACTATATTTTCTCAAAATTATTTCGTTTTTTTTGGAGTTTGAGTTTTAAAATGAACAAACACATCTTGTCATCTCTTTTTTTATGATGACATAAAAGTTGTCCAATCCAAGTTTCCAGAAATTTATTGAATACTACTTTGTACATTTTGTAATAGATTAGTGTGAGTACCCCGTGAAGTTATCAATATCTTCTTTTTGCAAACCATTCACGTGTGCGTCGTAGCACAATGGCTTTCAAACACGGTCATCGATCATGTATTTCTTGATCTGGTGACGCACATGGTGCCACGGCAAAATTTTCCGCGATATCGTGTTTTAAGGCTACATGACGTATCTACCTCCCGAAACAGAATTCTAAGTACAGTTTTGGGCTGGTTGAATACCATTGATAGTCGGAGGATAAAATATCTAAATCTAAATTGGTCAAAACTAGAAAAAGCGTGAAACACTAGCGTGAAAATGACGTGAAATGAATTTCATTTTAGCTTTCATTCCGCCAACATTTCACAAGAAAATAATCGTGTGAAAAATATGTCATTTCGACGTGGTGTATACCAAGCTTAAGGCTGGCTCTACGGGTTTTCACCTTTTACTAAATACTGCCCACTCTCGCGCCGTAGAGCAACATAAAACATGAACTCTCCATAATTTCATGTTATAGTTATAGTAGGTAGTGTATTGTATTATTGTATTATACACCATAATACCTACTCTTTGTTTTGTTCCGTGCCACAAAATGAATCAATTTTTTATACCACAGTATATTGAAAATTTAAAACCACCCTGTTACAAAAACATTATGATCATTATTTTATTACGAACACATTATGCTAAGCATATTGTAACATTATGGGTAATATAACTGGCAAACGCAATCACAAATCAGCCGCAAAACTTTTCATTTCAGGTTTTCCTATTTTCTGTTGGTAATAGAGTGACATCCTACTCAATGATATCAATCTTCTCATCTAATAACTGAAAATCGTGATTTGACCTTTTGGAGTCACTTTTGGGGATTTTGTAAAGATACCAAAAAGAAAGAGAAGAAAAATATCTAGTGAACCTAGAGCTTACTTTTCTCAATTACACCATTAGTACCGCCTACCGATGTAATGTATCTGTCTCACAGGCTCTTTTGCATGTATTAACTTTTGCAGAAAATGACTCAACTTTTTATTTTCAAAAATCAAAAAAAAAAATTTTATTTCCGTTTAAAAAATTTTAAGGACAAGGTTCACTAGATGAAAAGTCGAAGAATCTTCAATTTCAAATTTGGGTTCGTACGCCTTGTAGTAATGGAGGTAGGAGGATTTTGCGAAACGTAATGAAGATCCGTAGAACCAACCTTAATAAACCTAATTATTAACCTTGGTATACAGATACAGCTTAATATATCAAAAAGGTATTCTGATTTGACTGCATAAAAAGGCATGCATTTTGTGTATTTTAGCCACTGGCCAATATAGCCGGCCTTTAGGTCAAGTTGGTAGTTGGTATCCATCCTGATAAAACAGAACACTAAAAGATGTGTGGACATGACGTATTATAGTTTTTGTATGTACGTGGGGGAAAATCATTTTGCTTCATTGACCTTTACTTTGGATTTTAATAGTCATAAAATGTTTTGACTGCCCATTATAAATTTGTAGTTTCAGCGTAGCTTGAAGAGTGTGTAATATCTCTGGTTTCATATGATAGATGTGTCGTTGAAATGAAAAAACTAAATAGATATTTACTATATATAATAAATACATTATAGCTTGATTTTTGTAATACTTGCGTTAAATATCCAGGTACACTTCTTTGTAACTGTCTATTGTTTAAATAATATTAATTGTTGTAATACTGAATTCATATCGCAATTACCCACCGCCCACCGTAGAAATCTGCATCTCTCCTAGTTGGTAGTAGTATAGCATCAAGTATATCATTGAAATAGTACTAGAAAGGCTTATAAAAATATTCTTAAAACATACTTGAATTTAATTTGGTAGTGATCAATTGTGATTAAGGTTTGACTTTGCCCCTGCATAGCAACCACAAAAGATCATGTTAAAAAATGTTTTAATCTGCTTCTATTTCTTCCGGAAGATCAGTCCGATTTTTGTGGGACCTGCATTTTTGGAACCGTGGACTATCAAGGAACAAAACGTGGTTTCTGGATTTTTGATATAGTTGTTTTAAATGGCGCAAAAACATCAATGTTTTATAAAAACTAAAACCTACGGCAAGCCGTAACAGAAGCTCGCCTTAGTGAAGGGGACCGTGTATACATGTTTGCTAGAATAACAGAAATAGATTTATTTTGATATTTATAGGTTAATATTAAGTACAAAAACAAAAATAGATGATTCTTGACAATCAAAATCGATAGAAAATCAAAGTAGATTAATGCTATGAAAATCAACAGAAAATATAGATTAATTTTGATTATAAAACATTCATTGGAAGCACAATTGAACTTTTAATGTCCATAAATGCCACATTTTCATATTGACTATCAAAATGAAGGCAAAGTGAGCGTGCGGCATCACCTATGGACCAATGTGGCCCATTTTCATAGGCTTTGTCACAGGTCCATAGGCAATGTTTTTGCCAAGTTTAGTTGAAATCCTTCCAAAGTCTTCAAAATTTATCGTGTAAACGGACGGGCCATTCTATAAGCTGCCTTCTCAGGCAAGCTAAAAAGACATTTTTTTTGGAATTTGATTTTTTAGCTCGCCTGAATAAGGCAGCTTATAGAACCGCACAGTCTGTCCGTCCGTCCGGACCCACGATAACTTTCGAAGTTGACCAAATTACGCACAAACAATGCCTATGGACTAGTGACGAACCCTATTGATTTTGGTTCAAATCGGTCCATAAGTAACTGAGATACCGTGCGCTCACTTTGTCTTTATTTGATAGTCAAAGCAGAAAATGGGCCATAAAAATTTCAATTGTGCTTCCTATTAATTGTTAGCGAGATAGTATACAATATCCGCTTCTAAGATTTAATAATAACGTAAATAAAACTGCAAAATAACCATTATAGGACGAAAATAAATCAATTCCGCATTTATATTAAAACCTACAGTAAGCCGTAACAGAAGCTCGCCTGAGTAAAGGGTACCGTATACACAATTTGGTAGAAGAACAGTATTCGTATGTATGTAACACAAAATCTAGCGTACGGATTTTGACCAAACTTTCAGCATTTAGTCTTTATATACGTAGCTACGACATATTAAAAGCTCGCCTGAGTAACGGTTACCGTGTACACATTTTGGTAAACGAAAAGTACCCACAAGTAGGTAACACAAAACCGAGCGTACGGATTTTGATAAAACTTTCAGAATTGAGTCTTTATATATGTAGCTACACCATATTAAAAATTCAGACATTGATATCATAAGGAAACGAAGCTATATCATTTGAAACATCAACAAAAAATCTAAATTGATGATTGTTGACAATGAAAATCAACTGAAAATCAAAATTGAATAATGTTGACTATGAAAATCAACAGAAAATCAAAATTGATTAATGTTGACAGTGAAAATCAACCGAAAATCGAAATTGATGATTGTTGACAATGAAAATCAACTGAAAATCAAAACTGATTAATGTTGACTATGAAAATCAACAGAAAATCAAAATTGATTAATGTTGACAGTGAAAATCAACCGAAAATCAAAATTGATTAATGTTGACAGTGAAAATCAACCGAAAATCAAAATTGATTAATGTTGACAGTGAAAATCAACAGAAAGTCAAAATTGATTAATGTTGATTATGAAAATCAACCGAAAATCAAAATTGATTAATGTTGACTATGAAAATCAACAGATATTCAATCTTCAAGTTCAAGTTCAGCTTTATTAATGTGACATCATAGGCCCATCAATTACACGAATTGAAATCAGTAATAACAGTTAAGCTACCACTGCTCTTCCCCCAAAGTCACCAATAACAAAATAAAAATCTTTACAAAGTAGCAAAATATAATAAATTATATTAATACATTAAGTAAAGGTCATTCCGTTTAGAGATCATTAGTTGCTTCACATGATCAATCAGCATTTTTAGGGATAGATCTTTGTACACCCACTTTCGCGGAAGATTATTCCATGCCATTGCTGCTGCGTGCTTTACCGAAGTAGACCTTGATGATACAAAATTCACTTTGGGAAAAGAGTTACAATAATTGTTCATTATATTATACCATCCTTCCGTACCTACTAGTTTATTATTAATATTCTTCCAAACTATTTTAATTAAGCTAATTTCACGTCTTTCCCATATAGTAAATAAGTTTAATTTATCTAGTAGGGGATTAATAACAACTTTACATAATTTTTTGGAACTTTTTGCTTTTTTACAGCGGTTATTAAAAGCCTTGAATTTACATATTTTTGGGTAATAGAAATTAGTGATGAATCTGTTTATTCTATTCTGTATTACATCCAGTTGCAATCTTGTATGGATTGACCAAATACTAATAGCACTATCAGATATCGACATAACATAACAATGAATTAACATACTCATAATTTTTTCCGTCACTAAACGTTTTATAGAGTATAGCCGCGCTAAAGCAGTTTTTGTTCTTTGATCAACATATTCCAAATGATCTTTAAAAGTTAAAGTGGAGTCCAATATTACCCCCAAGTAACGAAACTGATATACTCTATCTATTACCATTCCATTATATATAACATCATCATATAATTTTTTTAGTACACTACTATCACCACCTTTGTGGAAGATCATATATTTAGTTTTTTCTATGTTAACTTCTATTTTGTTTATTTTGCACCAATGCTGTAATTTAACAAGATTTTCATTCAATAACTTAATAGCTACATTTACATCACTATTCTCAACCCAACAGACCAGATCATCTGCATAAAGTGCATAGTCTATATTAAAACATTTACCCACATCATTTATAAAACAACTAAATAGTAGTGGTCCTAAAGCCGAGCCGGCTCCTGTCCCTGCTTCTATTTTGTTGTACTCTGAGTAATAGCTACCATTTCTAAGTCTTACAATTCTATCATTAAGATAATTATTTAATAATTTTACCATGTTAGGTTTAAGCTTAAATTGTTCAATTAGTTTAATAATAAGTAGGTCTTTCTGAACAACATTGAATGCAGTCTTAAAGTCAACAAATGTTGCTACCACTCTACCATTTACTTTGTCTATACTGTCATACACACTTTGTGTAATTTTTAGAATGGCATTTTCACAACCACGATTCGCTCTAAAACCGAACTGGTTGATATCTAAGTCATTATCTACCATTCTTGTTAGCCTTTTAAATATTACATTTTCAAATATTTTACATAAAAATGTCAGACCAGCAATTGATCTGTAACTTCTTGCCCCGAAGTAGGAGCCTTTACCCTTATATAATGGTGTAACACTTGCCTTTCATTCAGCTGCTTGATTGATTATGAGTATTAAAATCTACAGAAAATTAAAATCGGTTAATAAAGATTATCAAAATTTAAAGGAAATCAAAAAAATGGTACTATCCGCTCGTTTAATATCGGGACTGATTATGAATTTCGCGCAAATTTTTGAGTGTTACTGTTACCAGTTGCTTGCGTTACTATATTTCACTACACAATAGTATATTATAACATCAGGCGGAGTTATTATGACGTCAGAGTATTTATAATTTCCGTTTATACAGTATATATCCGGTTTGGCTGAACTTCCCGGCCTAACAGACTATTTTTAGCTCGCCTGATAAGGCAGCTTATAGAATCGCGCAGTCCGTCCGTCCGTGCGTCCGTCCGTGCGTCCGTCCGTTTACACGATAACTTTTGAAGACATATGGATATCAACTAAACTTGGCAAAAACATTGCCTATGGGCCTGTGACAAAGCCTATTGAAAATGGGCCACATTGGTCCACAGGTTGCTGAGATGACGGGCGCTCACTTTGTCTTCATTTTGATAGTCAAAATGAAAATGTGACATTAAATGGACATTAAAAGTTCAAATGGGCTTCCTATGAATTGTTAGCGGGATAGTACAAAATATTAAATGCCGCTTCGACCAAATTTGAAATTTTATAATAAAGTAAATAAAACCGGAAAATACCTATTATAGGACGGAAATAAATCTATTTCGCATTTATATGCTAATAGATAGTTAAATTTATATTTTTCGAATTACTTTTCATTATGATAGCTAACAATAATCAATTTTGATTTTCTGTTGATTTTCATAGTCAACATTAATAAATTTTGATTTTCTGTTGCTTTTCATAGTCAACGTTAATCTGCTTTGATTTTCTGTTGCTTTTCATAGTCAACGTTAATCAATTTTGATTTTCTGTTGATTTTCATAGTCAACATTAAACAATTTTGTTTTTCTGCTGATTTTCATAGTCAACATTAATCAAATCTTGATTTTCTGTAGATTTTCATAGTTGGCAATTACCTATTTTGATTTTCTGTTGATTTTCATAGTTGGCAATTACCTATTTTGATTTTCTGTTGATTTTCATAGTTAGCAATTACCTATTTTGATTTTCTGTTGATTTTCATAGTCAACAACTACCTATTTTGATTTTCTATAGATTTTCATAGTCATCACTTATCTATTTTGATTTTCTGTTGATTTTCATTGTCAATCTTAATCTATTTTGATTTTCTGTTGATTTTCATAGTCAACAATTATCGATTTTGATTTTCTGTTAATTTTCATAGTCAACAATTATCGATTTTGATTTTCTGTTGATTTTAAATTTCAATCTTAATTTATTTTGAATTTCTGTTGATTTTCAACGTCAATCTTAATCTATTTTGATTTTCTTTTGATTTTGATGGTCAAAATTCATCTATTTTGATTTTCTGCTGATTTTGGAAGTCAACATTAATCTATATTGATTTTCTATTGCTTTTGATGGTCAAAATGAATCTGATTTTATTTTCTGTTATTTTCCATAGTCAATGTTAATCTGCTTTGGTTTTCTGTTGACTTTGATGGTCAACATTCATACATTTTGATACTCAATATTAACCAATAGATATGAAAATAAACCTATTTCTATGATTCTACTAAAACTGTGTACACGGTTCCCTTCATTCAGGCGAGCTCTGTTACGGCTTGCCGTAGGTTTTAATTTATTTAGTAAAACAATCTGAATAAGACTGTCATAGGCCTTGCGAAAGTCTATGAAAATGGTGAGCACTCGGCCACAGGTCAAGTCTAGAACCTTGAAAACAAAATCTAGGAATACAGTGATTGCTGAGCTAGTAGAGCGCCTTTTTCGAAAACCAAATTGGTTGTCGATCAGCGAGTTTTTTTGTAGACTTTGGGTAATTCTATTCATAATAATTTTTTCAAAGTTTTTCGCTAAGGTTGGTAGATTAGAAATAGGTCTATACGATAGAGGGTCAAGACGACAACCTTTCCCTTTATAAAGGGGTTTTACTGTAGCTGTTTTCAGTTGAGACGGGAATTGACCCATGATCACAAAAAAGGAAAAAAGCATTGCAAATTTTGCCGCTAATGTAACGCTACAATTTTTTACAACTGTGAATGGGATAAGATCTTCCGCAGATCCTTTATTTATATATTTTATGGCATTTTCCACTTCTTTGTCAGATACTTCTATTTTTGAAATGTCAATAAAATTATCTGTATCAATATGTACTGCTAGCTTTTTGTTACAAACCGAATGAATATCGTTACAAAAGTTATTTAAATCGTTTGTATTATCTTCACCCTTTACTGTGAAAGCTTCATCAAATATTCTACAGATATCTTCATTTGAGTCGAAACTAGCACCATTTAATTCAAGACTAGATATTTTATGAGTACTTTGCTTTTCACCATACAGTTTGTTTAAGGGAAGTGTCTGTGGGCAACGGACAAATTATTCTGACTATCATATTGCCTCTTAACATTTTTTGCAGGAAAAGAATCAACTCAAAAACCAATAGACCTACAAAAAAGTTTAAATTGGGAAACAGATCCTCCACAATCCTCTGTATTCGGCTCCGAAAGAATATTTCAAACATATTGGTTCAATCTGGAGATATAAACGTTTTAGTGCGGAATTTGCAATTAATCGCAACTACAGAGAAAAGTTTAAAATATTCTTTCGGAGCCGAATGCTGTAGGTTATGGAGCATCTTTTTCCCTATTTAAACTTTCTTGTAGCTCTTTTGGTTTTTGAGTTGACTCTTTTCCTGCAAAAAAAGTTAAGAGGCAATTTGATAGTCAGAATAATTTGCCGGTTGCCAACGTACGTCCTACTTAAGTTATTCCAAATTGATTTTGAATCTAGGTTGTTTTCAAAATTAGTATTAAAATATTCAATGTTTGATTTTCTGATGGAATAAGTGATATAGTTTTTAAGTTTTTTATACTCATTGAATAATTTAGGATCTTTTAAAAATAAAATTTTTTGCTTTAAACAATCGCTTTGGTGGATCAGTTTTTTATGAGATCCGGAAATCCAGGGATGGCAGTACCCTTTTACTTTCTTTTTCGTTTTTGGAGCGTGTTTTAGATTATAGGGTATAAGGCGTTGATTGTCAATTCATAAGCTGCATCCCCATTCCCGATCTCATAAAAATTTGGTAATTCTAAATTTTTTATTTCCTCATTAACTTTACTCCAATCTACATTTTTAAAGTTATGTCTATGAATAACTTTAGGTGGGATTTTTACTCTCTTTTTTTCAAATGTGCATTGACCGTAATACAATTTCTTCAAAATTCGCCCGCTGTATATGAACGTTGACAGAATTCCTTATCAATTATCTGTATATTGCTGTTGGCAACGCGGAAGTAATGCTTATTGATAATAGCAGATCCATCTGCAATATTTAGAGTGAAAGTATTTATAATAGTCGTCAAAATATCAATGTGATAATGCATTCAGTATTTACTGTCCACGTGTATTCAAACATTTTGTACAATTCCTTCAGTATTTACTCACCGTGTAGGATCCTCAACCCTGTCTCTTTTCGGTTATCTGTACATCAATTTATTAGTGTAGGAATTACAGGAAATGTAAATAATTGGTTACAATCGTATCTAAGTGAAAGAAAAATTAGTTAAGGTAGGAACAAAAAGTACTTTATCTGATCCTGTTGTATTAAAACGTGGGACGCCTCAGGGCAGTTGTTTATCTGGACTTTTGTGCTCCATTTACATAAATGAGGTACCGAATATCTTTATTTTCTGCCGATGTGTTCTTTATTGTGATGATTTGGTGTTATATTTTTCATCAAAAATACTCGCCGAAGCAGAGGGTTTTACTCAAATGGACCTCAATGCATTAATTGTTTGGGGCAAGAAAAATGGTTTAGAACTCAACCCAGACAAAACAAAGGTGATGGTTTTCTCTCCGGGAAACATGAAAAAGGCCCAAAATATAAACATTACAATAGGTTCAGTGTTACTAGAAAGAGTTTTTGTTTTTAAGTATCTAGGCATACACATAGAAGAGCATCTTTTATGGAACAAGCATGCTGAAAATGTTTATACTAGCATGAATGCTAGATTTAAGCTCATATGTAGGTACAAGCGTTTTTTTACTAAAAAGCAATTAAATATGTACATCGATTCTTTAATGATATCGATCATGGACTACTGTCTACCAATATGGGGTAATGTTTGCACCTCTAAAATAGATAAAATAAATGATCTTGTACTAAAATCTGTGAAAATGCTAACTTACGATAAAATCCGAAATAGAAGCCGTAATTTACTAAACCGGTTAAAAAAAGCAAACATGATGACATTTACTGAAAGGTATGAATTGTACGTGTTGCACTTTGTATACAAATATGTTATTTGCGGTGGAAAGCTGTATCTGAGTGCAGATATTAAAATGGATTACACAAAACCTCAATTTAAACGTAACTTACGAAGTAAGATGAATATAGAAATTCCAGATTTTAAAGGGTTTGGTAGAAATGCGTTTTGCTATCGCAGTGCAATATTATGGAATAATCTCCCTTTACACATTCAACGCAGTAATAACTATGTAGAATTTGACAAACTTGTTAGAGAAAATATAATAAGGAAAAGAAACTCTTAAATATTACTGGTACATTGATATTAAAATTATACACTATTGCTACCAATTATTTTACCATGTCATGAACTATTATGATTTTCAATAACTATTTACAAAATGTAACTTTTCGCTATTATTAGATGTAGTATGACTGAGACTGGAAGATAACCTGTTGTAAAACTGTTATTCGTTTGTCAATAAATCAAATCAAATCAAATCAAATTGTTGCAGGAAGTCAAAAGAACCTTTTTCCTTTGACCCGATTCTTCAACATTCACTCAAATTTCCAAAAAGTTGGTACTACTGATTAACCAACTCCTCAGGGTGATTTAAAAATAATTTAAAAACCAAAATACCAATTGTCCTTTGACCCAATTCTTCAACACTCACTCAAATTGCCAAAAAGTTGATCCTACTCAAGAACTAACGTCTCTCCTGAGGAAATCTCCCGCACTTCAATGCAAAGTGCCGACTTGTGACTTGTCTGTGTAATTGACCCCTCTCTAGAAATCCACAGTGCTGTGCTTGTTTGTTTATATCCCTCACTCCCCACCGAGCTAGGCCTAGCTCTGCTGTGCTTGTGTACATTATGACTCCATTCACTCATGCATTACCCTCGCTCCGTAGTGCAGTGCTTGTTTGTGTGCATTGCATTGCTCCTGAGAATTCCGTTCGCACTAACAGACAGACAGACAGACAGATTCGACATGTCTATAAAGCAATCCGTTACTTAATAAACCAATTTCTATTATTCTACCAAAGATGTGGGCACGGTCCCCCTTTCTCAGGGGAGTTTCTGTCGTTTTCTAACCCAAAAGATGAATGACTAAATCCCTATGATGTTAGTCAAAGCACTGTGCACAAATGATGAAGATGAATTTCAATACTGTAATTAGATTATGCTTCCTAATCTAATTATTGACTTGACAAAAGATTGTCGCAAGAGGAGCACTGATGAATTTCAATAAAATATGTGTAAATTATTTTATTGACAATAAAATGATGCTCAAGAGAGCGAGAAACACACACACAAGACAGACCATGAGGTATTGACCGTTAGGAGATCAGAATGCTAATGAATTGAATTTAGAAGAAAGCTTACACTAGGATAGAATAGTATTGAGTACGCAGACTCCGTAATATTAGGCACACGCATTTCAAAATGAAAGAATAAACTAAGAAGGAGTTAAAATGAAATGAACTTATACATATTATTTCACTACTCAACATTCCGCCCACTTTGAGACAGAATGACTCAACACAATTAAGTAATGTCCTTGTCAATCGGGAGAACACACAATTTAGCAATTGGGCGCTGAATTTCTCCGGAAGCAGTTTTGACAGTGACTGCACGCACAAGATTATCTTTTCCAGGGTGAATTTGTGTAACCCTCCCCATATTCCACTTGAGAGGAGGAAGATTTTCGTCCTTTAGAAGAACTAGCTCTCCAATTTTGAGATTTTCCTTTGTAGACCACCATTTGGGGCGTTGTTGAAGACGAGCCATGTATTCGGAAGACCAACGCCGCCAAAAATGCTGGGAGATCTGCTGAGTCCGTTGCCAGCGAGAGAGACGATTTTCTTTCAGATCTGTAAGATCTGGATGAGGTATTGCAGTAAGAGAGTCGCCAATTAAAAAATGTCCAGGAGTGAGAACAGAAAGATCGCTAGGATCTGTGGACATCGCAGTTAAAGGGCGTGAGTTCAGGCAAGCCTCAATTTGAGCCAAAATTGTAAGCATCTCCTCCATGCTCAAACTTGAAGTTCCTGTAATTCTTTTGAGATGGTACTTGACTGACTTGACGCCAGCTTCCCACAGCCCGCCGAAATGAGCCGCTGCGGGCGGATTGAAATGCCACGTCATTCCTTTCTCCGTGGCAAACTTCGACACTTGATCGTTATGTGATTTATTCTTCATAAGTCTTGCTAATTCCTTGAGCTCATTGTGAGCACCCACAAAATTAGTGCCGTTGTCGCTGAAGATGTCACTGCAAAGGCCTCGTCGAGAGATGAATCTGTTGAGCGCCGCCAGGAATGCTTCAGTAGTTAAATCCGTGACTAGTTCCAAGTGTATAGCACGGGTTACAAAACACACGAATAGGCAAATGTAGGCCTTGAATGTTTTTTGACCTCTTCCCTTGATTGCAGTTAGGATGAAAGGGCCAGCAAAGTCGACGCCACATTTGACAAATGGACGACCTGGGTTTACACGTGCAGCTGGAAGATCGCCCATCATCTGTTGGGAAACTTCAGCTCGGTGACGAAAACAAGTCACGCATTTTCTCACAAATAGTCGAACTACATCTCGTCCACAAAGTATCCAATACTTCTGTTGAAGTGTGGCCAAAATCAATTGTGGACCTGCATGTAAATGTAGCAAATGAGAATAAGACACAATTAGTTCAGTTAATATGTGCCTTTTAGGTAACAAGATTGGGAATTTCTTGTCTGTGGCGAAATATGAATTGTTCAGTCTTCCGCCCACTCTGAGTACACCAGATGGATCCAAAAACGGACACAATGAAAGAATCTTGCTTTTATTGGGCAGAGACTCCTTTTTCTCCAAAGCCAGAATTTCTTGCTCAAATTCACAGCGTTGCACTGCACGAATCCAATGTGCTTAAGCAAAATCTAGTTCCTGCACAGTCAAACTTGCACGAAAAACTTGATTTTTGGCTTTTTGTCTTGTCATAATACGAGAAATGTTCAATTTTCGTGTACTCACACTATCTTTCAGATTGTTGATAAATCGGAAACAGAATGCAGTCACACGAATGAGCTTGAATAGCAATGAGTACTTACGGATGAGGGAAATGTCTTTGTCCACCAAACAAACAGCCACTTTCACTCGTTCCTCCTCAGCTACTTCTTTCTGAGACAACTTCTGCTTGAAATTTGAAACGGGGACGGACGTCTGATTCAGCCAATCCGGTCCATGCCACCACAGGGGATGGTCCACCAAATGTTGAGAAATTCCTCTTGAGGCACAGTCCGCGGGGTTTTCTTCTCCACTGACATGCTGCCAACATTTGAAAGGTAAAATCTCTTGAATCTCCGACACACGGTTTGCGACGAAGGTTCGCCAACGCTGTGGAGACGAAGAGAGCCAACCCAGCACTATAGTAGAGTCGGTCCAACCAGTCACAGTTTGAATCTCATGGCCTAGAGATTCTTGTACACATTCGATTAATCTTACCAGCAGAACTGCTCCGCACAACTCAAGCCGTGGTAAAGATTGTTGTTTCACTGGAGCAACCTTCGTTTTGGCTGCAACGAGAGAAACTGACACATTATTTTCACTATCGACAGTTCGAAGATATACAACCGCCGAATAGGCTTTTTCTGAGGCATCAGAAAAACCGTGTAAATGATAAGTTTTAGAAGTTTCACTTGGCATGTCCAATGAGAGGTATCTCGAAATTTTCAACCTTTCGAGCAGATGGAGTTTGTCAATGTACTCCAACCATTTTTCTTTTAGAGCTTCAGGAAGGGGAATGTCCCAGTCAAGATTACTCCTCCAGAGTTCTTGCAGAATTAACTTGGCTGTAATTGTGACTGGTGACAAGAATCCAAGAGGATCATAGATTTTTGCATTTTCAGATGCCACAATTCTCTTTGTAGGTTTACATGTCAACTTCGGTGTAATGACAGTAAATGTGAAACAATCCGTAGCTGGATTCCATAGGAGGCCTAGAGCTTTAACTGTTTCGTCCAGGTCAATCCGTAGGGGTAGATTGGTTTCTCGCATGTCTTCCGGCAATGATTCCAGAAATTTAGATGAGTTGGAAGACCACTTACGCAAATCCAACTGTCCACGTTTTGTCAATTTTAGCAGTTCTTCCTTGAGATGAATTGCTTCGTCCTCAGTCTGTGCACCGGACATGAGGTCATCCACGTAGAGGTCGTTGATCAACACTTTTGATGCATCCGGAAAATCTTGTATTTCATCCTTAGCCAGCTGTTGAACACATTTGATAGCTGTGTAAGGAGCCGATGCAGTACCAAAGGTAGCCGTTAGAAGGCGATAGTCCTTAATTGGTTCATCTGGAGCCTGTCTCCAGACTATCCGCTGATAATCCACGTCATCACGGTGTACAAGGAATTGTCTGTACATTTTGGCTATGTCTTCCGAAAATGCTACAGCGTGCACTCGAAATCTAGTCAGAATAGAAAATAAATCCTTTTGCAATTTAGGACCCACCATTAAAATGTCGTTAAGAGATATTCAAGTTGTTGTGTTGAATCTTCGTAGTTGAACTAGATTCTTTGTAAACTGCATGATGTGGGAGATAGTAAGTATTTTCTTTGTTAACTTCACTATCAGGAACAACTTCCATGTGGCCCAAGTCAAGATATTCTTGCAACACTTGCACGATAATCTTCGCTCAACTTGTTTGAGCCTTTGTATAGCACGATGACGCGATTCTCCCAAAGACTTGTAATTTTCTTTGAAAGGAAGTCTAACTGTGTATCTTCCAGATACATCACGGGTGTGAGTAGATTGGAAATGCTGCTCACACGCTGTTTCTTCTGAGGTGAGAAAGGCTTTTCAGGGAACCTCCTCCAGCTCCCAGAACTTTTTCAATGTAGAGTTGACATCCGCGACATCAATTTGAGCAGTGTTGATGGAGATGGATTTGCTTGGTTGTTCAAATAACTTGCCACTGAGAATCCAACCCAGTTCCGTTTGTATGGCCATCGGAGTTCCAACAGGACCACGAATTTTCGTTCCAAGAATTAAATCTCCAAACACATCATTCCCGAGTAGAATGTCAATCTAAGATGGAGTGTGAAAATCAGGATCTGCTAGAGACAATTTTTCGATGTGCTTCCACGTTGCAAAATCAACAGGGTGATTAGGCTTCTTTCCTGTAACTTTAGTCATGATGAGAGCATCGACATTTAACTTAAAATTGTTAACGCTTAAAATTTACGAGTCCATTGGATGATCCTATTCCATGATCACCAATTCCAGATAAGGGCACATAAACATTCTTGCGCCGTAGCTTCAGCCGCTTAGCACAATTGTCACTAATTACACTAGCCTGAGAGCCACTATCAATCAGAGCACGACAGAGGTGCTGTTGTCCACGGGTATCTGATACTTTGACTACTGCAGTTGAAAGTAGGACTTCTTTCACTTCTTTCTCTTCCACAGAAAGTAAAACGTCAGTTGACTGTTGACTGAGCTGTTCCACTTGACAGAATTTGATGGAGACAGTAGTCGGTTCACTTGGAGTTGTTGAGGTTGACGGTTCAGCTGGTTCCTTTGTAAGATGCAGGAGGGTGTGATGATGACTCTTGCATGTACGGCAGGAACCACTTTTGCACTTATTTGAACTATGACCCGGACGAAGGCAATTGAAACATAATGAATGTTGTTTAGCAATGTGTATTCGCCCAGTCACAGGAAGCTTTAGAAATTGTTCACACTTATAAATTGGGTGGTCTTTACCACACATAACACATTGAACCGCAGGGGTTGTTCCATAGTTGATTGAGGTAGTTTTACTGTTGTTACCTTTACCACCAGTTTCCTTAGGCTTGCTTGCACTTGCTGCAGATATGACACGAACGTGATGATCCAATTCGGCAAGAAACTCTTGAAATGTTGGTAAAACGTCCCCCTTGTCCTTGAGAGATCGCTCCCACTGCATTCTGGCGTCTGGGTCCAGTTTGCGACTTGTTCGGGTTTGACATTTATCACTTGTAATGCCCGCATGCACTCACCGGAAGTGTCTATTAATTTTCGAAGGGCCGTTGGAGACTCTTGCGAAAGATCGGGTTGATTGAGCAGACGGTCCAGGTGAGATTTGACAATCTCGCGCTGGTTTTGATACCGTTTGTTGAGCGTGTCCCAGGCACCGTCGTAATTGTCATTGGTGATGGCAACTGACGAAAGAACCAAGGCAGCCTCGCCTTTAAGATTAGCAATTAAATATTGGAGTTTTTGAGCTCCACTTAGACTTTCGTTATTATGCACTGAGGCGATAAATAGGTCACGAAAAGTTAACCATTGTTGCAGGTTGCCGTCAAATTTTAGTAGCTCCAACTTCGGAAGACGGATGTCTGCTGTCACACTTGTTGCTGCAGTAGAAACCGTATTTGCGGTAGTTGCAAGGCTTTTTTCTAATGACTTCAAAATTACTATTATCTTGCACAATTCGAGGATGCTGTCAAATATCTCGTCGTTACTGACAGAGAGTGTGTTGACCTTAAAGATGAACTTGAACTTCTTTAAAATCCATGGGGGCTGTGGCGTGACCGTCGACGATCCTTTTCAATGCGTCGATCTTGCCGATGAGGCCGGTACGCTTGTTCACTAATTTGTTCATAGCCATTGAGGATGAACGATGCGATGTGACGTCACACAGGTCAAAGACAGGCAAACAGAAATAATTCCTCGGAAAAGTTCAATGATATTACTTGCAATATCCGGTGGAGAAGGACCAAATGTAGGGGTGGTACTCCTGTTTCTGTCGTTTTCTAACCCAAAAGATGAATGACTAAATCCCTATGATGTTAGTCAAAGCACTGTGCACAAATGATGAAGATGAATTTCAATACTGTAATTAGATTATGCTTCCTAATCTAATTATTGACTTGACAAAAGATTGTCGCAAGAGGAGCACTGATGAATTTCAATAAAATATGTGTAAATTATTTTATTGACAATAAAATGATGCTCAAGAGAGCGAGAAACACACACACAAGACAGACCATGAGGTATTGACCGTTAGGAGATCAGAATGCTAATGAATTGAATTTAGAAGAAAGCTTACACTAGGATAGAATAGTATTGAGTACGCAGACTCCGTAATATTAGGCACACGCATTTCAAAATGAAAGAATAAACTAAGAAGGAGTTAAAATGAAATGAACTTATACATATTATTTCACTACTCAACAAGTGTAATACTCAAAATAACAAAATATTTACACCCAAATTCCTAATTTTGAATGGGATGTGTAGCTGTTTAACAATGGGAGCCAATACCAACAGCAATCTGCAGAATGATCATGAATGTAGGCTCCTTTTGGTGATGCCAACAGGATGAGTTTTGTTTTGCTTTCCCTCTGCAGCCAGTTTGAATAGGATAAAACCGAGGGGATCGGTGGATGTATCCATGACCACGGGCTTCTTCCAGTTAAAAGGTTGGAGGCTAATACATTGAAATGCCTGTACAAAAATCTCGAGTACGGTTGAATGGTAGTGAAAAGTGTTAATGGGAATTTAAAGTACGGATCTAGACCCCGGACCCAAGGCTCTTACATTTTGAAAATGAAATTTTCGCGCCATTAAAAAAACGCTCGAAAATCGGTTTTCGGGTCTACGGCTTTCGGGTCTCCGGTAGGTCCCTTCAATTTGTCGGATATTCATAGCCTAATCATCCAGTCAAGTATAAGGCAGTTTACATTTTAAACTTTTTCATGAAACCTTATGATATTTGGCAAAAGTCCCGGTCCGATTTTCTAGTGCAGTACATGGTCGGAATGGCAAAAGGATTGGCTAGGCTGCATCCGAGAAAATTATCGATAGTCCTCTCAGTTTATAAATATACATTTTAAATTTTAAACTGTTGAAGTCTTGATAAAATTTGGACAAATGTTCAATCATTGCTGACGCCAAATCATTTAAGAAAATCGATGCTAAACAAATGCAAACATTTTGTAATTTTGTTTGAGTATTGCACTACTGTCGAATGTTTGCATATCTCCGTATACAGATCAAGGATGTATTGAGGGATGGGCTTTACGGGATGAAGCCCCCCCTCTCGAAATCCAAGAAAAGGGGAATTTTTTTCAAAATAGCATAAAATTTCGCGCTCCGAGCGATTATTTGCCTTTTTTGACTCATTTCCGTCAAAAAAATTCCAAAACATTTCCCCGCTACGCGCGAATATGTATAATTAAAATACCTATTGGAAATCTTATCCCCCTCCGAAACTCAGTTCTGTATACTTGCTTGATATAGGTAGCTTGCATGTCGGTTGGTAGGGCTGTGGGTTTCAGCTATGTATGAATGTTATATGGGGTGTAATGCCTCAGTACACAGTGATAGTACTGGGCGCAGACCTCACTACGGGCCTATTGCCAACTCCCTCAACACTGGTATTGTTTGTTAATTAATACCCGCGAGAAGCCAAAGGCTGTTATTTACGAGTCATTGCTGTAGGACTGTTATTGGAATTCTACTAGCCCAACAAAGACAGGTTATCCAAGCTACTTTCGTAGTCGAGACGAGGTATCCATGTGATGGCCCTTGTAATTGCGGGTTCGTACTTGTCTTATTTCCACATTAACAACTCAAACACTCGCCTTTAAACAGCATTCGGCCACCCAGCCAAAGAATCGAACTGACAATGGAAGCACGTATTGATTAGTCAGACGACCGAGTACTCTACCAAACCACCGAGGCTGGGTGGGTTTTGGCTAACATTAAAAGCATATTTTGTTAGAAATTCGAAATATTTCAAACTTTCGGATTAATTCAGGAACAGCCACCTTGAACATGGAGAGAACTTGTAGTTTACAGCCCCTGTAGGTTCACCTTTTGTTGCTGTGAGTCAAGAGATTAGAATCGATACATGAGTTTTATTTGGTAAATGACTATGGTAACTGAAAATCAGAAGGACGATTTATGACGTCATTATCTGATTAGAACATTCAATTCGCCTTTGTACCTGTATGTGCATATAAAAAGAAGACCAAAAATCGCAAACATTTTTCATTTACATTACTTTGGTCGCGTCCCCCCTTGACCAAATTTATAGATACCTGCCTGACCAACTCAACACCCTTTCCGCAAATAAAGCATATTGTTTTTATTGACATAATAACACCCCTTCCGCAAATAAAATATAATGTGTTCATTGCCATGTAGTAACCACCTTCCCACTCCCTCCCCAAATAAAATATAATGCTTTCATCGTCATGTAGTCTCCACTTCGCCGATCCTTCACTGTCCCAAATAAAATATATCTTTTTTCGACATGGAGTCTTTACCTCTTCGCCCCTTCATTTTCTTAAACAAAATATAAACTTTCCATCCAAATGTACTTTCTACTCCCTTGCTCCTTCCCTTTTTCCAAATAAAACATAACCTTTCCATTGACATGTAGTCCCCACTTCTTCTATTCTTCCCGTCTTCAATTAAATATAAATTCCCATCAACATGCAGTCTCCATCTTCCCAACACTACCCCAGATAAAATATAATGTTTTTATCAACATGTAGTATCCAATCCACGTTCTCACCCCTTTCTCAAACAAAATTTAATGTTGTCATTGACATGCACTCTCCACATCCATACGATTTCCCCTAATATAATATAATTTTAGTAATCTACTCGTAGTGCACATACACTAAACCTTGACTCCTAACAATCTAACACACTTTATAAAATAACAATTCGATCAATTTCCCACTTCCCCAAATACCTTCCTCCCATAAACCAAAAAAAGCTCTAATAGGGATCCAACATGGTCTAATAGAGATTCAAAATGGTCTAATAGGGATTCAACATGGTCTAATAGGGATTCAACATGATCTAATAGGGATTCAACATGGTCTAATAGGGATTCAACATGGTCTAATAGGGATTCAACATACTCTAATAGGGATTAAACATGGTCTAATAGGGATTCAACATACTCTAACAGAGATTCAACATGCTCTAATAGGGATTAAACATGGTCTAATAGGGATTAAACATGGTCTAATAGGGATTAAACATGGTCTAATAGGGATTCAACATACTCTAACAGAGATTCAACATGTTTTAATAGGGATTTAACATGTTCTAATAGGAATTTAACATGCGCTAATAGGGATTCAACATGGTCTATCTAATAGGGATTAAACATGGTCTAATAGGGATTAAACATGGTCTAATAGGGATTAAACATGTTCTAATGGATGTGGTAAGATCTGCCCGTAAGTCTTTCCTTAAAATGATTCTCGGAATTGGTAATCCGGAAAAAGGTGAGGGAAGGGACGGCGAAGGTTCAGGTAGCGGTTCAGGTAACAAACGAAAGGCCCAGGGTAGTGAAACTTTTCCAGCACACCCAAAAATTGTAAGCACAGGTAAAGGACTGGGAGCACTTATAATTAAGTGTTCACGTTTACCTAATGCTATACTGTTGCTAGCCGATGCTGCACGCTGGCTGGCTTGATTCATGGTTCTACTCTACAGTACATCTTCTGTGCATTGCTTGCTTTACATTACTGCCTTTACATTTACACTATTACACTAGTAACTATAATAAACTTCTACCATTGCCCCATAATCAATGATATCCATAAATATGTATTATAAGTAAATCTAAAACTAAACTTGCACAAAAAACAATGCTGTTTTGTTTTTTAATTATGGGTTAATTCTGATTGCCATTAATATTGCTTGAATTTTTACTCATTATATTTATGAAAGACAATAATATACTCTAATAATGTCCATGTCATTTTAGGCAGTATAAAAAAAATTTCGATGCTGGAAGTAAACTTACGTTTGCAACTTCTAACAACGCCGAACTACAATAAGTTTTTTCTACTTTATCTTAAAGTAGTATAATAAAATAATAAATTATACAATACTTGTTAATTTTCAATGTAACTAAATATAATAATACCCAAACTATCAAATACTGGAATTGACAAGCTGGTGATATATTCGTCCAAATAATACTAAAATTTAAGCTATAAGTACTTACCATCATTCTTGGTTGTCATTAGACTAGCCATTTTTAATTATTTAATATTTTTCATGTTTACAACATTATGCATTAGTTAAACCGTGTAATTGTATTGTAGTATTCGTTGGGCGTTGCTACAAGTTGCAACCAGTAAGCTTATCACTTCCCGTATCAAAAAAGCTTTAACATGTAAATAATTATTATTATTATGCTTTGTCTTTCATAAATATAATAAGTAAAAATTTAAGCAATATTAATGGCAATCAGAATTAAGCCATAATTAAAAAACAAAACAGCATTGTTTTTTGTGCAAGTTTAGTTTTAGATTTACATAAATACATATTTATGGATATCATTGATTATGGGGCAATGGTAGAAATTTATTATTACTAGTAGTGTAATAGTGTAAATACAAAGCAAACAATGCACAGAAGATATACTGTAGAATAGAACCATGAATCAAGCCAGCGCGCTGCAGCGTGCAGCATCGGCTAGCAACAGTAGCATTAGGTAAACCTGAACACTTAATTGTAAGTACTCCAATGCTTACAATCTTTGGGTATGTTGGAAAAGTCTTACTACCCTGGGACTTTCGTTTGCTACCTGAGCCGCTACCTGAACCTTCGCCGTCCCTAACCTCACCTTTTTCCGGATTACCAATCTCGAGTAAGAGATTAAGAAAAGATTAGGCGGCAGTAGAGCCCAAACCCGTTCTATCTAATAGGGATTCAACATGGTCCAATAGGTCTAATTTTTTTGAATTTTTACATATTACGAAATACTGAAATCGAAATTAAAAATCGGTGTTAAATATTCCGCATACAGTTTTTTCTCAGAAGTTGGTTTAGACACTAAAGATCACTTTCCGTCTGTATTGTAACCTATAAAAACCCCAGCCAAATACCCCAAATCAGGGTTTCCATACAAAAAATTATAACAAAGGAAGTATTGGCGCCTCTTTAGGTTATTCATTTTTTAAAAACCAGGGCCTCGTTTTTGACCTATAGCTTCCTATACTATTTTTGTCCCATTTTTTCTGGGCTATCAGAATACCCTAAAAACGAAAAGTTGGATACCGTCCTTTGAAACTGTTTTCCCTGACCGCCCACGTTAACAGGAGGGTTCAGTTAGGCACTTTGCGTGAATATCTATAAGGGACAAATCCTACCAGTTGCAATTGGCAACAATCGGATAAGACGCAAAGTGCCCAACTGAACCCTCCTTATGAAAAAACTAATTATATTTGCATGGTCTGGGAATTCATGAAAATCTGGAGAAATCTTCCACTTTCAGCAATTGTTTTGGGTGTGCATTGTGTAGTGCAGTAAAATATAATAAGAATGAGAAATTATTCCTGCGGCGGGAAGTCAAGTTTTGTTCTATTCATAGTCTTAATTATCATTACTCATTGCATAATTATTAAACCTGCAAAATTCAAACGTGTCAAGAAAGAGGATTAGAAATTTCCTTGTTTTTCACACAGCAGAAAACAGCCTAGTGATGATATCCAAATCCCTTTTACACGAGCCAGTTCGGGCGGACAGACCCTTCACATGTTAAACTACGAAAAATGGCAATTACCATAGAAATGTATTGGTTACAGATACCTGCTGTGCTAATTTTATGCTGTATCCTTTCTATATTATGTGCTATTAGATATGATCAATCTGTAAAGTGTATAGGAGTGAATGCAGTGGCTAGAGCCAAAGCATCCACTCCTATCACTCAGGTAAAAGAATGAATGGACTAGCGACCGACGGAAATTGACTTCTTATCAATTTCTCGCCGGCCGCTGTCCCTTCTATCAAATACATCGTATGATGGGTCCAGGTAGTGAACTCAGGTGAATCTTTTGTTCTAAATATGTTTATTTCCCTAAAGTTCACTGCCTGGCCCTAATGAATAAAAATCTATGTACATGTCTTCCTAACTCTAAGTTTATTTATACCTGCTAAATTCTACCTGCTATTGTGCCCTAAATAAAACTTAGCCTGAAACTCCCTTCTAAATTAATTATTTAAATTAAAGTTACCTACTTACCTTTTGTTGTAAGTCCGAATGTATGGAAAACTCCCTCTGCCACGTCCGGACTTACGAGCTGGAGTTGACCCTACATTCGGACACATTAAGATTTATGTCCCCATTCAGAGACTTATCAATATTTGTCAAACATATAAATAGTTTGAAGTGCCTGGGCACTTCATCTTATTCTTAACTTGGACTCGGCAGTGAACTGTTCTGTTCTTCGTGCCCTGGACTGTTTCTTCTTGTGCCTTACCTGAACACGGACTGTGCTGTAGCTACTGCTAAAGTAAGTTGTTGCACACTCCTTCTGTTCTGTCTCTTTTCTCCCCATTATTAGGCCTATTTAAACTTAGACTTCTAGATACTAAACTATTTGTATTTTTTTTGAATTGGATTTTGTTTTTGAATTTTATTTTAATAATAACTATTGGTTTTTCTATTTTTAACGTACTGGTATTTCTAATATTCATTTTTGCTGCATTAGAGTAGTTTCATAATTATTAGTGAACATTAGACGAAACTTACCTTAGTGAAGTTCATACGTAATTCTAAATTATAAATTATGATTCATGCTCATGCCTCTACCTCATCTACATAATATTCAGCCAAGTAGTAGCGATAGTTAGACTTCATTTATTTCGTCTTTTTGACAGTTTTGCTATCATTACAATGGCTCCCCGCAGA